>CM049320.1:37634713-38259713 GCA_026874595.1 Sipunculus nudus | reverse complement strand
TTTATAAGTTCAAAATACTGAAATACATGTTACAATGTTTTATCACTAAAATTGATGTTTGTATGCAGTACCTAGGATCTAGCATTTATAAGTTCAAAATACTGAAATACACGTTACAATGTTTTATCACTAAAATTGATGTTTGTATGCAGTACCTAGGATGTAGTTATGTATACAGGTCAGAATAGTTTCATTATATGGTACTGTACACCACTCTAATATAATTATACCTTATAATACTAATGCCTTGTTATAATACCACAGATATGCTATTTGGTGTCTGCGGGAATTATACTAGTTATTAGGAACAAGAGATAATCATGTATGAATGATTGATGGAGTGATTATTAAATATTGATACTGGTATACAGGGACTATATCGGGTCATTCCCCTGAGCCTTTGCATTCCCCATGAGATACGTTCTGTGACAGCTGATAGAGGCGGTGGTCTGCAGGGATTGGGGGGTAAATCCCATGACTTAAATCTATCCTTATAAATCAGTCCAAAAATCACCGGAGGGACAACCTAGAAATTGAACCATGCTTATGTGTACACTCAGACCTGCCAGCCATCATGGTCTATGGTCATTGGTTGTAATCAAACCGTGCACTGTATGTAAAAGGAGCAGTTCTTAGGGTCATGGCTTGGCGTGCCTCGCATGACCAGATGATGGCTTTGTGAGCTTTACATGTTAAGTCTAGGTCTATATGTATACAATTCAAGATAGATTCAATCTGTCTCTCCTAAAGCTGATTGTTATGTTGTCGTCATCCATAGAGTTGTTTATATGCAGAAAACTTTTGCAGTAGGGTTCTGACATATAACCAATATCCATGATGTCTGACAGCTGTGATAATTGTATCGTTAACTTGACTATTATCCTGATATCATGATATTCATTTTTGTCCATAGTTTTGGTGCACAAACATGCCTTTCCAGGATAATTGCCTAAAGTGAATTGGGATCAGTCAACACCACGGTATTTTTGTGTTAAGAAAATCATTTATTTTCAAGGATATCATTTATTCTAATGAATTTCATGTAGTTCTATATTTAAGTTAATTGTAATAATTATATGAAAAAAATTATGGGTATTGGTATGTTCAAACCTGACTGGGTTCAACAAATTGACTGTTTTTTTATATAGACCTTAGCTTTTTTTTTGTTGGAGGTAACCGCCTCTTATTTTTTTATGCTTTGCTAAACCAAGTATATATACATCTGCAGAGTTCCATTTGGGTTTCGGCCTACTTGACAGGGGCAACTATCTGATTTTTCCTGGTGTCAATCAGGTTCGGTATACCACTCCTGCGGGCCCTGGGTGTGTGACATCCCCATTACTGGGTCATAACACTGAGGAATCCCTGAAAGGCACACTCGATTTGAGTGAAACACGACTGATGGGCACAGTCTCCCCATTAAGCCTGTAGAGCGCTCGACCTGGGTGGGGGCCGACCGTGAAAATTCTCACCGCCTTGGCTGAGATTGGAACTCATGGTCTCCCGGCTTTGAGTCCAGCTCTACCCCTGAGCCACAGAAGCTGGTCAAATCTGAATGATTTGCATCCCCTGAAACCTCTTGAGATTTGTCCAGGAAACATGGCGGAAAATACTGACAATTGTGATATGATGACTAGTGCTGGACTTCTTCTGTCATATACTGATATTACTATATCAAAATATATTGCGATATATTTTATGTCATCATGATATGAGAAACTGATATTGTCCCAGCCTTGTTTTGCAATACTATTGCATATTTGTCATTTCTCACTCCAGAATTAATATAATAATGGGACCATATTAAATGTTAAAATTAAATTATTTTCGTTTGAGCTTAGCTGAGTGTTAGCTGAGCTGTTTTGCTCACCCTCCAGCTGTATCTTTTAAAGTTATAGACTTGAAACTTTTGAGGAGGTGGAGATACTTTGAAAAAAGAAGGAATAAAATAAACATATATATAATCAGCTTAGTGAAGGATGTGTGGTACCTCAGTTTTTCTTGATAATTGGTGTATGGATTTTCCTGAAATTTTATGTGGTTTGGAGAGCACTAGACTGGTGACCCTACGCATAATATTTAATCCTCTTTCACTTTTTTATCCCTGTGCAACGAAGTTGCGAAAGGGATATAGTAATGCCTCTGTTCGTGCGTCTGAACAGACGGACAGACGGACGGACAGACGGCTTCCGCCGAAATTGCCTTGTGGATCAATTTCAAGCCAAACCGTTTGCCCAAAACCTTTCATCTTGCACATATGGCTTACCCACCCATGGATGAAGAAACCTATCGATCTTGAGGTCACGGGGTCAAAGGTCACAGCCACAGCACCCACTTCTTGAATAAGCTTGTGGACCCATTTAAAGCAAAACCGTTTGACCTAAACCTTTCTTCTTGCACAAATGGCTTACCCACCCATGGATGAAGAAACCTTTCGATTTTGAGGTCACAGGGTCAAAGGTCACGCCACAGCACCCACTTCTTGAAAAAGCTTGTGGACCCATTTAAAGCAAAACCATTTTACCTAAACCTTTCATCTGGCACATATGGCTTACCCACCCATGGATGAAGTAACCTATTGATTTTGAGGTCAAGAGGTCAAAGGTCACGGCCACAGCATCCACCTCTTGAAAAAGCTTGTGGATCGATTTCAAGACAAACCGTTTGACCAAAACACTTCATCTCGCACATATGGCTCACCAACCCATGGCTGAAGTAACCTATCGATTTTGAGGTCACGAGGTCAAAGGTCACGGCCACAGCATCCATCTCTTGAAAAAGCTTGTGGATCGATTTCAAGCCAAACCGTTTGACCAAAACACTTCATCTCACACATATGGCTCACCCAGCCATAGATAAAGAAACCTCTCAATTTTGAGGTAACGAGGTCAAAGGTCACAGCCACAGACCCACTTCTTGAAAAGCTTGTGGACCCATTTTAAGCAAAACCGTTTGACCTAAACCTTTCATCTCGCACATATGGCTCACCCACCCATGGATGAAGAAACCTATTGATCTTAAGGTCATGGGGTCAAAGGTCACGGCCACAGCACCCACTTCTTGAAAAAGTTTGTCTTCCCATCCGTCTCAGTATACTTTATTGATCAATTTTAAGCCAAATCATTTGATCTTAAGCTTTCTCCTTCACATATGCCTCACCCACCCATACACATACAACTTATTGAGTTTGACATCAAAGCTCAAGCTCACACACCTCCCCTCCTCATTTAAACACTTGCATAATACACCCCATATCATTATGCTCCCATGCGAGGGGATGCTTCGCCTTGCGGTGCCCTTGTTAGCTAGTGCAACTTGACTACCCCATGATTGTCACCTTAAACGAAGGTCTGACAATGTTAATAAAAAATATTGTGTGTCAGTAAATATGTGTGAAGAGGGTTGAGATCATCTATGTTAATCTTGTCAGGGTCTGGGGATACTATGATGCCAGACATTTCTAGTTTAATATGACATCATTCATCGCTAATGGTCTTTTAATAACATTTTTGCCCAACCTTTATTGATAAAAATTGTTCATTGACCAGACTACAAGGAACAATCAAATGTGTTAAGAAATGGAAATTCCACTAAATATATACTTAAAATGTATATTAAATTTATTTCAGGAGTTCCACTGTCTACACAATGGGGACCCCAGGGTTATTTCTACCCGATTCAAATTGCACAATTCGGACTGAGTCATTACAGTAAAAATATCATCGGAGAACCAGCTGTGAAGACAGTGGTGGAGACGGGAGACAACGGAGCCACGTCAAACTGGAAGGTGCCTGGTGGAACGCTGGTACAGCGAGTAAAAGATCCACACACGGGATCGCAGTTCATACACTTCAAGTCTCCTGGTAATGGTTAAAACCTCCCTGATATTTAGTTATGGTTTTCCTGATTAGAGCTTTAAAGTTTTACTTTCAATGTGTATATGTATGTAGCTCCAGAGAGTGTGTGTGTGTGTGTTTAGAGATTGTGAACATTAAGTCGAAAAAAAATTTGAATTCTTAATGTTCATGCCACATACTACAGTATTATGTAGTATAATCTATTTATAGTTGGCCCAATCAGAGCTATAATGTTTTACTTTTAGTGTGTATAAGTGTGTGTGTGTAGCTCCAGTGTGTGTGTGTAGCTCCAGTGTGTGTGTGTGTGTGTTGGGGGATTATGAACATTAACTCAGAACAAATATTAATACCACAAACTATAGTATCACGCAGTATAAGCTACAGGAAATGTCTACGGTGTATTTACAAATTTGATTCTCCTTGTCAGTGCCTACTATATATGTACATATTCTATCTTGTTAAGTTCCCCTTTCAGAATATTTTCTAACATGTATTATAACAATTTATATGACACCTAGTGAGCAAGAAAACATGTTTGTTCACCATAAAAATTAATAATTATAGTGTAATATAATATGATGACAGAACATAAGTCAGGCTTGGTTATAGCTTATTGCCATAGAGTCAGTATCCACCCTTTTCTTATTATTTTGTCTTATATTTCAGATGACCTTGACTCGCCTGGAGTGACCTTGCCATTGGATGTATCGAAAACCTACTTTTCCATGGATTTTAAGTTCGTTACCAATGGCAGTATAACAGTAGAAGTTGAAATACAGGACAAGGACCAGCCATATTACGTTCACTATGTGTGTAGCAGGACGTTGATCACCGCAAAACGTAATCACATTTATTATGGGATCGGTGACCGTAAACAGTGGTCCAGTATCACACGGGATGTTGCAACAGATGTGCAAAAAGGCATTTATCTCAACAAGAGGAAAAAATATAAATTGGTGCTACAAAATATCGTAGGAATTGAATTGCGAGGTGAGGGGTGGGTGGATAACATTACTTTATCGAACATAGCTCACATGCCACAGTTTTACGATGCAGCCAATTGGCTAGTGCGACATCAGGACTCAAAAGGAGGCTGGCCCATCATGGTGACACGGCGGCTGGCCAATGGCCGGCTAGAGCTGCCGCCTGGCTGGTATTCCGCCATGGCTCAAGGTCATGCAATGTCACTCCTCACTCGTGCCTATAAAAAAACGGGAAATTCCGTGTATGTTGAAGCCGCGTTAAAAGCAGCAGCATTGTACAACGTGCCAAGCGAGGAAGGCGGCATAAGGGCCATGTTTATGAACAAGCACGTATGGTATGAAGAATACCCCACAACGCCCAGCTCATTTGTGTTAAATGGATTTATTTACTCTCTGCTTGGACTGTATGATTTGAAAAGTACTGTTCCTCCAAGCAAAGCTGGGCTGGCCGAAAGCTTATATAAAGCTGGTATAGAGAGTTTAAAAGCTATGCTTTTGTTATATGACACTGGATCAGGAACAATATATGATCTAAGACATTTGACGTTGGGCGTTGCGCCAAATTTAGCACGTTGGGACTATCATGCCACCCATGTAAACCAGCTGTTGCTACTAGCAACCATTGATGATTCACAGATATTCCATGAAACAGCTCAACGATGGATAGAATATATGAAAGGGAAACGAGCGCCACATAATTAATGTTATGTGACAAAAATAGCTGATGAAAGTATTAAATTATGTTTAAGATTTATGTTAATGTTATAATTAATATATATATATATATATATATATATATATATATATATATATATATATATGTATATAAGTGATCATCCATGTATTTGGATGTTCTAGCTTGTAAATGCCATAAATGTGTCTCAGAATTGTATACAGAACTGGTTCTGACATTCTGAAGTCATGCACAAATTATTTTGATTCCACCATTTATATTTTATTGATATCAAAATCTTTGGAAGCTGTCATCATCAGCTATTGTGACATGGTGCTAGTTTAGTTGTTTGATTTAATGGGAGGGGTTTGTCAGTAAATACCAGGTATGTTTCATTTTACAACATAAATTCAGAAATGCATTTCTCGTAAAATGGCCCATATTTACTTCCTGTGTCGGTCATAAAAATTTCCAAAGAGATCACAAGTTAAGTAACATCTTGTTCAACCACAATCACACCTTAGCTCATAATCACCAAGAACTAAACCCCCCCCCCCCCCCCATCCCTCTGGCCCCATTTTCTGTGCTCATAGTTCATATAGTAAATGGAAACACTTTTTCATGTAAACATACACTTCAACCCTAAAAACCAGGCTTCATTACATTTCAAGATGGCTGATGAAGACTTTACGTTTCTGAAGGTTCCTAGCAGAAGGATTTGAGGGGCATGGTCCGAGCTTTCACGCCGTTTGAAGGATGTGCACGCTTCTACATTGTCCCTGTGGATGCTAATGTTCTCTGGACTCCTAGAATATCTCTCCCCTCCCCCCCTGTGCACACTGATGGTCGGACCGACTCCCTGCTTGGCTTGTGGCATCTTCGTCTTTGATTCCTAAAAATATTTACACATAGGGAGCACCCAGGGAACAGGTCTCAGACCCTTCCAACTAGAGCACTTGGAGGGCTTAATACATCTTCAGTCAGTCAATCAGCATTCAAGACGAATCATCAAATTACTTTATTTATGAAATTATTTCCATTACAGTCATAGTAAAAATAAATCATTCTACTGTGTTACAAATAAATACACTATTACCAATCTTGATATGTGTTGGGAAAGGAAATGTGCTCATACTTCAATGTGTACAATTAATTAGGGGGTAGTTATACAAACAAGTATATGCTGATTAAAAAGAAAGGTGTGACGGGTAAGGCCACAGAGCTCATTACTGCTATGAATGTATCCAGTGCCCATAAATATGACATGTGGGCACAGCTGTTGAAACTTTTACACTAAGCTTTGATTGTATGAATATACCTGTAAAGATAATTTTGGTGTACCTTTGGTTGAGTGGCCACAGCTGTGTAGGGTTAACTGATTGTGTGGGCACAGCTGTCCATCAAATAATATGGGGTTAACTCTGATTGTGTGGGCACAGCTGTTCATCAAAATGATATAGGGTTAACTCTGTCCATAAAAATAGTAAGGGGCTTAGCTTTGATTGTAGGCACCCAGCCGGCAAAATAGTACAGGGCTAACTGATAATGTGAAATTGGCCCATCTGAGACTGTGTGGACACAGCTGTCAAAAAGTAAGGGCCTAGGTTTGTTTGCTCAGGCACAGCTGTCAAAATATTATGGACATGGCTGTGATCATGTGAACACAGCTGTAATTTGACAGCTGTGTCCTCATAACATGAAAGATTTTGTGTGGGCAGAACTGTATTTGCCTGCACTGTGTGTTTGTTGGCAAGCCTGCCAGTATGATCTATAGATTACACTGTTAATATATGTTAATGTTTTTATGTATTTGGCCATATTGGTCATATAAATAGGATGTGTATGTAGTGGTCGTTGTTAACAAGTTATATTGTTGTACTTCATCTTGTTGCTTGTGGAATAATCTCCATTTGCAGTCAGTATTGGGGAACAATGGGGAAAAAATTATTTATTTATATAGGGAGCAATTGATATGTAGATAATCAAGTCTGATAAGGGAACAGTTATTTGTATAAGAGCATAATTGTGAATAATATATATTTCAGTCTGTGTTGAATCTTTTTTTTCCGACCAGCGGGCCTTGTTTGCCCATTTATAATCAAAAACATGAATGTAAAATAGCGGATAATGGTGTGCAGACTTGCATCAGCTGCCAAATATTGTTGAGTAGTAGAAGAGGGGTTGAGGAATATGTTTTCACTTTTGTTTGTTATTATATCTCCACCATGCGGTGAGAGGTATTATACCTTACCCCCAGAGTGTCAGCAGTTTTACTCAAATAATTTTAAACAGACTCTGTTGAAATTTTGTGGAGGGTTAGGAATACATCCTAGGAATAAGGCCAAAAAAAATTAGGTTTGGTTCTCAGGCACTTTTTTTTTTCAGAAATCAATGAGGGCGGGCGTTTTTTTTTTTATTTTCAGTTTTTGTGTATGTTTTGATAAAAATGTCAAATAATAAGCATGATAATAACAGATTTATTTGGCTAAACAAGTAAAAGGAGTACATAAAAATGAAAGAAATGTCCGAGCGGCTGGAGATCAAAATTGGTAAGTTTGTATTGAAAATCAAAATAAAAAATCTTGATGCGGGGGTTTAAAATTGACGCGGGCAGTGCCTGAGAACCATTACTTTTATTTTTTTTGCCTAATCCATTAAATTTTGGAGGTAATCAAGCTCACCATAGAAATGGTTGAATTCAAAGAATTCAGTCACATTGTTACACACGTTTCATTATAACAGAGCTAATACTATTGATGGGTATTAGTTGGGCGACTTCAAGATCACCCTGACAGGGGTTTGCGGTCTCCAACAAATTCTTGTTACTGTGTCAGGTATGTAAGCAGATTGACCCACAAAGAGCAGACTTATTTTCATAAAATTTGAATAGATAAATTATTATTTTACCACTAAGAATCCTTTAAATGATGTTGTTTCTGCCTTTGTTCATCTGTCTGTAAAGCATTGTCCACTTAATGGTCTGACCAGTGACAGTATTGAAAATTCAAACTTTTTCAAACCCTACTATAATTGGCTAGAAGAAACGTGGCTGTAATTATTTTTCCTATTTAACATCTACAAAACACCTGAACTCTGGGCCTCTTTTAAATTATTTGCCAAAAAATTCAGATATTAAATCTTTTTATACCAGAGTATTTGTTGTTTCTACATTCAAACAAGGCCAACAAAATCAGGGCTTGTGTATCTCATTTTCTCACCATCCTGGTCCGAATGCAGTTAAGCCAAAATTACCCCTCCGAGAAGTCCCAAATAACCATTTGGACAACATGTCTTTGATTTGCCACATTTAAAAATATTTGACTGATACCATTAATTTTGTGTCAGATTGTGCTAAACATACATAAAAATCAAATCATAGGTTTCTTTTAAGGGCTTCTTGCCGTAACGGCTAGAGCCAACCAGAGCAGACCACACCATTCACTACTCTCCTTCATGTAAACAAATAGGACCACGTACCTGTGCTAGCTCCCAAGTGGCATTATATAAAAAACCCTGCTGTTGAAGGTAGTGGTTACATTGAAGGAGTTCATTAACGAATGTAGCATGATCTCTTCAGTATGGAGTGTTTAAAATATGATGAAATTGTTTGCTTGTGTTATTGAGAAGTGATCAAGTGATTTGAAAGTAATAGTCCGATACAGAATGATGTATGCCGTTTATCATTGGTTCACAAGCATACAGACCATGGGTTAAATGCTCAACAAATTAAGTGATTCTTTGGATAAAAGCATGGGTGTACCAGTGGACAGGGCATCCTGTATTGTCTTCCCAAAACAATAAAAGCCATCATTTGAATCCAACTGCAGTTTGCCGCAAATTTTCATGATTTTTTTTTTCATCTACAAGGGCACAAGTATGGCTGGCAGTACTGCTATAAACAAGGCAATTTGTGTGCTGCTGTTTGATGAAGGGAATATGATAATTAAAATGTTAAAAATATGATGCTTTTGCTTACGTGTTTGTGCAGACTTTGGACATGATTTATCATTTGGTTTTACCTCTGCTGATCGAAAACCCTTCATCCATTGGGATGGACCTTTCTGGCAGTAATGTTTCAGAACCTCGTGGGGCTAGAAACTCCCAACTTGACATGAGCTATGAACCAAACGGCCATACAAAAACGTAATTATTCTCCGGATCTTCCTTGTTTTTTTTTTGTGGATACGTATTTTTTACAAGTAAAGACCAGGTCGTGGGTAATGTTGTAATTTTGGGCTGTGCAAATTCACTAAAAGAATCCCTAAAGGCCATGAAAATTGACCTAATTTTGTGTTATTCATTTACACAATTTCTATTTTCGAAGCAAATGCTTGTATTCTATTAGCACGCTTGCTTAATCCTTGAGTCAGTCTCGAGCAGCCAAAAAAAAAAAAAAAGGGTTCACCGCCTCGTTCCATATTTTATTTTTTTTTTCGGTGTCCACAGAACAAGGATTTTGTGTGTAGCTAAAGTGTCATTTCCCCGTCAGTACTCTCAGTGTCCTGAAACGTACTTAAACCTGGGTGACGTACATACAACTTATCCCCCTCCTCTTTTCTCCCCGTGGCCAATAAAGCAACAGTGTACCTGGTTCGGCGGTAACGATACAATGCCTCACAATACGTATCCGTCACGATTCGATACGCAATACAATAAATATAAGTAAGATCAGAGTTCAGATACCAAGTCTTAGGCTCTTTTCTTTTTTTTTTTCCTTGTTCAGGTGCGCCATGTCGTTGCCTTCATGAAAAATGACCCCCCCCCCCCCTTACATATTGTTAGTCAATCATGTGGGTGCCATTTTATTTCTAACCAATGCTTATTGCGCCTTCTATTATTCATACTGGAGGACGCTAGCAGTAAATATTGTAGTTGGCTTCATATTCGCTAGGCAAACTTTTCGCGATTTTAACTTTTTTATTGTTTCGCGAGGGTTCCATTTTCGCGGTCTTGCCATGCCACACCCTACATATAGTATATCCATTATCACATTGATTATTTAATATGCGTGCTAAATCTTAATTTTATGACGAATCGGGAACACAAGTAGAAATATGTGTTCCCTATAGGCAGATAATTTAAAAGATCTGATATTGTTTACACTTTCAATGTTTGATTTACATGTGAAGTAAAATAATTTTTTTTTATTTAAAGCCAAAAAAATAAAAAATAAGATTTGGTTCTCAGGCACTTGTTTTCAGAATTCAGTGCGGGCGGTCGGTTTTTTTATTTAATTTTTTTTTTGTACGTTTCGATAAAAATGTCAAATGATAAGGGAAAAGCATGATAATAACAGATTTACTTTGCTAAACAAGTAAAAGCACTACAAAAGAAGTAAATTTTATCAAAATTGTTTGATTTTATCTTCTTAAAAGAAATGTCCGAGCGGCTTGAGCTCGAAATTGGCAAGTTTCTATTGAAAATAAAAATAAATGATGCGGGGGTTTAAAATGGACGCGGGCGGTGCCTGAGAACCATACCTTTTATTTATTGGGGCCTAATATGTCTAATATAAATGTTTTGCCTATCGACTACTCCAGGCGTGGTCATGTGTGTACATGGGATCGTAATATACTTGATACATGCAGGCATCAGTACAGGTTTCCCTTTCCGCGGAAAAAAATGACTTTCCGCTGAAGATGCATCCTACCATCATTTCAAACTTTAAGTCACACTTCGCATACTGTAAAATTGATTCTTACATACTATCCTACATGCACAATTGCATGCAAAAAGAACTGAATGTTTCAATAGTAACACTGTTATATCAGAAACACGACTTGAGTTGTGAAAAAAGCCAGGAAAATATAGGAGATGGGGGGCCTAAATGCCGGAAAATATCAGAAATAATAGACCATTTTTATAGGAAATATTATATCTATAGGTAGTCGGTATTTCGTTTTGTGTCATGTTTGTTACTACTTAACAGCGTCTTACGTGGAACACATCAACGGATTGGTGCAAAATGAAAAATGCCTTTCCGTGCACATGTTTGCCTGACTGAGACCGGCGGAAAGGCGCTATTACTACACCTGTAAATAACAGACAGAAATTGTCAGAGGTAATTTTATTAATAATACCCGTCAGTGTAGCTGAGGCGACTTATTTACAAAGGTTTCATTTTCCCGATAATTTCATTTTTGCGAGTATCGCGAAATTGAAACCCTCGCGAAGAACAAGCCACCATAGTATCCGGACGTGTTGTTGGATGATCACGCATTGTAAACGTATCGATACAGGGACAGCTGACGATACTGATATGATATTTGACTTTGTATTGCGATGTATCGATACACCGGTGTTTCGTTACAGCTTGGTATTCTGTGATTATCAAAGGGTTTCGAATTCGCGAAGGAGAAATAATCGCGAAAAAAAATCTCGTGAAAAAGACTCCACATCTGTACAGGTGAAAAAGAATTTTGTCTATAGCTTAAATTGCAATTTATATTTTGCCGTAATCAAAATCAGCACACCTTTTATGTTACCCGTATAATTAAAATTCCATGAAGAATTTCCACCTGTTTAATGTTCCCTTGTTAATGGGTTATTAAAGCTTTTGCGAGTATATTACTGATATAATAAATGATATGTACATTGTGTCACTACGCTCCCGAGGCAGCGGGAATCTTGCGCTTCTACAGAAGCCGAAATAGGAAGGAAGCCTATAAAGAAAAGCGCTGTGAAAAGAGCGTATGTGTAACTTGCTGTATGTTAAATCGCGAAATTGAAACCCTCGCGAAACACTGAAGAAGTGAAATCGCGAATATTTAATCTCGCGAATATGAAGCCTAATATGAAAGGCAATGCCTTTCTTACGTAAATCACAGGAATATAGCACAGCGCCCCCTGGTTTGTCCTAGTTAACATTTTGTCCAGTTTAAGAAAAGCCTTAAACTTGCGTTGAAAACCACGATGTACTTTATTCCAATTGTAAGATTAAATATGTATAAACCAATATGTGATCAATGGGCGAGAGCTGGCCTCAATGCACTGAAAGAAATAGGTCACTTTGTCCTAG
The DNA here is from genome assembly GCA_026874595.1 of Sipunculus nudus. Taxonomy (NCBI): domain Eukaryota; kingdom Metazoa; phylum Annelida; class Sipuncula; order Golfingiida; family Sipunculidae; genus Sipunculus; species Sipunculus nudus. The sequence goes on along the minus strand of CM049320.1, from coordinate 38,247,182 downwards.
TTTTTGTGATTGGCAGATACTTTCAGGCAAGACTGTCTCGTTACCGTGTTGATCACAATTGTTCAGCTTTATTTTGTGTAACCTTAGTTACCATAGTTACCTGTACTCAGCGTCATAAGCATATGCTATTTACTAACTTAATAAATGCTTGCAATTTGCTATTGAGGACATTTCAGCACATCTATATTTAGGCCACACAAAACTAAAAAAAAATGTTGCATATGAACATTATGATTATCAGTGATACGTTTATTGAAAAAAATTTGAATTATGCACGAGTTTTAATTTCTTTAAAATACCCTAGACCAAGGTCATAGTCCTGTTTCACCCCCACCCCCCCCAAAAAAAATAAAAATTTATCATTGGGAAAACAAACATCGATTATGTAAATCAGCTTAACTTGCGGCTTTTTGCTTCTTTGCTTATTTCATTATCACGGTTGAAAAAAAAAGAAATTTCATACAACACTTTAATCGCAGCTCTCAGAGAAACAAAGCAGTTGGAATGAAATACTTTACAAAGGACTTTTTCTTGCCTTGAAGATGTTACCACTCGTCTAGTTGAAATTGGAAGGAAACGACGTTTTGTTGAACATTTTGTCCACTTTTTGCAAGTGGTTGCGGCATTCAAATATTTATATCCCCTTTTGGTATAAAAGATGATTAGCAGTATTAACTTGTTACTTCATATTTGTTCCAGCACATGTACAAGAGCAATAAAATGCACAATTTTCAACCCATCTTAGAAGGGAAACGCCCAGTGCTAACTTCATACTGGGAAAACTTTCCTTTTAGGTAGTACTTCCTTTGTTCAACAGACGGCGCACCACTACGTATCCTATCTTGCATGCTCGGTGTAATGCAAAACGCCTTCATGTTTCTCCGTTCTTAATTTCAGCATTAACAGGTTTCAGCCACGAGTGTGTCCATGCTTGTTAATTAATATAACACGTTAAAGGCTTTGCTGTTATGACCGAATTCTGATGAATGTCCATGCAGTATTGTATAACTGACCTTATTCAGCTTACGTGTCTCGTATTTCTTGCTGTAACATAAGCATGTGATATTTATTTTATATTTCCACAGAATGCTCACAAATTGTGGATATACATACATACCTGTAACGTGGCGTTAGGTATATGTTAAATTGCATATAGGTTCCCACAAGATTAAAGTTCTTTGTAATTTATTATTTTTTAAGGCCTTTTTAAAAAGAGGTCTTTTTTAGGATTTACTGAAAAGACGCTAGTTACTATGTTTCCCTCGATTTTAAGGAGCACTCTTTTTTTAAATTTTCAGTGAAAAAAAAAATTCTCTCCTGCTTTAACAATCCGGTTAGAATAAGAATGGGACACTTGGCATTTTTTTGGTGCAAATGTCCAGCATGTGTCAGAATATGTGGAAATACCCTCATCTTCAGGCAGGGGATGTGCAATGTATGTTTCTGACTTCTGGTACGATAAATATATACACATACTTAGAATGCAAAGCACATCTTTATTCAGTTTGTGTTTAAAAACAAAAAATGGGAAATTGAGCTAATATTACTCTTTTTTTTCACTCTTCATTTCTGAGAATCCTACTCTTTTTTTACCAGAGCATCTACTCTTTTTTTTTTCTTTCTTTTTTTTTTTCTTTGTTGGTAATTTTCCTTTGGCTGGCCTGACACCATGAATCTGTTATAGTCCATTTCACCACCAGCTGTCCACCTGTTTTTTGTAGATGATTTGCTTATAAGTTTATATTTTTCAATAATTTCCAAGAAAACAGTATATGGAAGTGACAACCTAATATGGCAATTAAGAATTTTACTGTAAATCCCCCGTTTATGTTTCACAACATTTTAGTCTCTTTATCATGATCTGGCAGATATTATGTGTCCCTCCATAAGCATCCATCTTTGTTTTAGATGGTTATATTTCTTAGAGTGTTTACATGAGATCATCCAATCAGCAGCTTTCAGTTGAGGTTGTTTTTGCATGTGACCAGTGACCTTGACCGCCATAAGTGGGTCTGATATGTTGTAAAATGTAGACTGATTTCTCATATTTTCAGAAAATTCTGTTTCTCAAATAAGACGTAAGTTAGGTATTTAGTATACCTTGTTGAAAATTAGGTTCTTTAATCCTCTGCTCTACACTTTAATTGTTTCCCTTGAAATGTATATAATAAAAATTTTCATAGCAAAAAACAGGTGGACATGAGGGGATGAAACGGACTATAACAAGCGCACCTTTACTTTTGTCAACTAACCTTTGGCATGAAAATTGTAAAGAGAATTAAAGTTAAAGAAGGATCAGACAGTTGAAGGGTTGGTAAAGGCTAAGGGGAGAGTTAATAAAACCTTTGAAAGTCCAAATTTTTCTCTTAAAAATATATGGGTGAAGGAACTCGTTAAAGTAAATGGTTAAAAAAGTGGAGTGTATTATAAGTTTATGTATAAGCAATTAGTCCAGTTTTAATTAACACTGATGAACCCTATTCAGGTCATGATCTAAAACAGATTAGTTATGTTTGGTATTTTTTCAGGGTCCAGGTGACTGTTTGTATATTGTTTGTTAACAAATGGAAGCTGCAAAATTGAGGTTTTAAGAAATAATTCTTTGGTGTATGATATTTTTGCTGACGGTTTAGCTGTTCAGTGTATCGCTTGTTAATGTGAGCATCTTTTACGATTGCATTGTACATGTCTGCACACTAAATCCATGTATATATGTAATTAAACTATTTGGTATAAACTAATCTTTATGTATGTATGCGTGCTGCCGTGTGAATAACAGGTGTTAACCAGCGACCCTGCCACACTATGCCCTACCCAAACTACGTTTCTCGGAGACGCCTAGTCGCCAGAGCCGGTAAACGTACTAAACTTCAAATTCGGAGCCCTGTCATTTAGACCAGGCTCGCACATCGCCAGTGTCTTCCCCGATGTGTCTCGATGTGACTTCAGCTTAGCATTGGGATGAAATGAATTACTCCCAGACACTTACACCCATGTTATAAAATATACTTTTAAAGCAAACTATACAAAATAAAGAACTATAAAATATATTGCACTGATATTATAGTATGTGTGAGTGATGTAAAAGGCCATATGTTTTAATAAATATGTTTTAAATTGCAAGAAAATTAAGAGAGGAGTACCAGGACCGTCATAGCGGATATTAACACTGGGCGTGCACAAACACTGTATGGAATGAAGTTCACCCACGGTCGTGCACACATGCTTCATTACATTTTAATGCCTAACTTGCAGTCCGATCAACGCGCATTTTAATTCACCTTTTGACCGTATGCGATGACCCTAGCGGCTGCTTTGCGCTCTCCATTGTTTGTTGCAGCTATCAACCCCATTTTTTGTAGACATTTTGATATAGCAAGATTTCAGAGGCGCCACTTATATTGACCTGCTTTCTGGTAATGATATTTTCATTCCTTCCAAGACAAAATCGTTGCTCCCCAGCTTTAATATCATGGCTAGCACTTCTGACAGTGAAAGGGAAACTATTGTCATCATTTCATTTGGTTCATACATACTATGATATGTTGTTACAACATATTTAAAAAAACGGCCGCAGCTATCCTCACCAAATTTTACCGACCTATCATAACGAACCAGGACTGTGGTTTGATCAAAACACAATTACATTGTTTCAAGGCAGCCAATCCATATACTGTCCTCAATTTTCATAATAATTTTCATACCTTTTATTCACTTTACCCTCACTTTCAAAATCACTATCGAGGATTTTCCTATCATGTCTCAGTTTTATTGAAATTCATTTAGAATTTAGAGAGATATCGTGTTAACAAATAGATGATCGTAAACAGCCAACCTCTAATTAAAATAATGAAATGATGCCCCCTGTCCGGTTTCGCAGGTATATTTCACTTTTGCATTTTATGGAGATTCATCATTAAAGCCAATCATGCACTTGGTAAATAAATACCGTAATGTCTACTTCAGTTCGTACAGGAAATTTAATTATTTTAATCGGTGTGTACATTATAATAGTTATAATAATTATATAAATATATGAAAAATCAGTATATGGCAGGGAAGAAGATCTTCTGACACTCATAATCGGCAGTTGGTCGATGATATAATAATAGAAGAGATCAGGCTTTCCCTTACTTTCCGTCATTACTGTTTACTTTTCAACGAAAATGATTGCCCGGTATCTGCCAGTAAAACACGATTTTGATGCGTGCTGAAAAACATGATCGTTACATATACATTTTGATAGATATGTAAGATTTGATAAATTTTATGATCAGTTCTATATACAGTCGGAGAAGTTTCACATAAGTATGCTATGTTAATTGATATGTGGGTTTAGCTGATAACCTGTGAAAATTTTTTTAGCCAATAATGAATAGCGTTCAGTTCGCGCAGTGTCCACGTAAAATCAAGAGCTAAATGATAATTAGGTTATACGGCTTGTAAAATTGTTCACAAAACGTTAACCACGCCGTACCAGGGTGTGAAACTGGCGCGAGATGTATGATCATCAAATATAATTTATGCAATTAAATCAGCCGGGCGCCAGTGCCGGTGAATGGGTCAAGAGGTCAAGTATTTTGATGTACAGAAAATTAATTTAGGTAATTTATATTGCCTTTGGTTCATATGCATACCATTTAGGATACAATAAGCCATACCTAACAATTACTAGACTAAACCACAATTGATAATATTACATTTTTCAGGCTTCATGATTACCAGTAAACTTAATATTGTAATTTTATGGACATTTTTTTTATATAGTTGTCAATGCAGATTTAATAAACCTCATTTAAATAGTTTACGACCCAACGTATAATTAATCCAATATGTAAACGAGCAATCTGGTAATCAGTCAACTTGATAGGTAATTTACTAATTAAGAATTACTAATCTAAACAATAAATGAACCAGTATTTATAACCCTTGTTCCATAATTATTTATCATCCAGTTTAGCGGGCTAATTAATACACTGAAATGTCCGTTGTCTGTGGAACCCCCGCAGCTTTTTGGGGTCGACGCTATTTACATTGACTAGGCAGCACAGATGGCAAATTAGACCATCCCAGTTTCATTTAGAATATGCAGAAAATTAAATAATTTCATTTTCAGTTAAAGATATGTAAAATCAAATGGAAAGAGGGTATGGATCATGCACAAACCTGTCTATTTTTTATGCGCTTGAGTGAAGGGGATCACTTGCCGTTTACCTTATGCCTGTCGTGTAAACTACACGTCCTATTGGCTAGAACCGTGTTCGTGTTCGTCGATATGAATAACCTTTGAAGCTTCATGTCTTATATATATATATATATATATATATATATATATATATATATATATATATATATATATATATATATATATATATATTGGTGGAGGTAACCGCCTCCATTTTTTATTTTTAATGCTGACTTATCTAATTCTTAATCTAAGTATGTACATCTGCAGAGTTTCCATTTCGGTTTTGGACTACGTGACAGGGCGGTAGAACTCGCTTCCTATCATTTTTATTTTTGTATCCTGGTGTCACCAAGGCCCGGTGTCTACCGCTACTGCGGGTCCTGGGTGTGTAATCATCCCCATTGCTGGGTCATAACACCGAGGAACCACAAAAGACGCACTCGTATGTGAGTGATACACGGCTGTAGGGCACAGCCTTCCCATTAAGCCTGCAGAGCCCTCACCCTGCATGGGTAGGGGCCGACCGTGAAAAACCTCACCGCCTCGGCTGAGATTCGAAGCCACGATCTCTCGGCTTTGAGTCCTGCGCTCCACCCCTGAGCCACAGAAGCCGGTTCAAGCTCCATGTCTTTCTTATATATCGGATGACTCTTTTAAATAAAAAGGGAAAAGTAAGATTTTTGACTCCAACAATCCCTAAACAGGAGAGTCGTACTGTTGGGAGTCCGAGTCTGCGCAGTGTGAACGGATGGATTTTAGGTGGCGCCATCTATCAGCATCAGATGCAACTGCCAAACTAATGAATAAAATATCGCTCGACCAGCTTTAGCCAGGACAAAGCAAACATTGTAATTTCATTCACGGGATTTCACAGCCAATCATCAGGTGGCAGCACCTATCATCTGCTCTGACATTCACCACACAGAAGATTTATCTATGAAAGCCTTTCATTTCCATTCTCCACACAGAATATCTGTCATTGAATGTCAAGGATAGACCTCCTTTACATATTCATTCGCACAGCAGGCTTTTACACCGAAATCGAGCTATTGCGCACTGGAAATATAAATTACAATAATTAGGTCAATGGAGCAAATAAAGAGCATACACTGACAACATAATAATTGCAAACAGAACGGTTATATAGAATATATATATATATATATATATATATATATATATATATATATATATATATATATATTTGTTTTTGTTTGAAATTTCGTTAAACCCGGGGAACTACATTGCAGCGCGATATCGGTGATGTGGTGATGTAAATGTATACAAACAATACCACGTGTCATGCGGTTGCCCCAGCAAACTAGGACAATATCAGTCAAGGCCGCTGATGTACCGTGCCTGGTGAACAACCAATTGCAGGGGCCTATAATTTTGATCTTGGCCCCGTGCAGGGTTGACCATTTTCCCAATCAGATCTTGCCCTATGTGTGGAGGTTGCTGCTCTGAGTCCGTATACTATGACTGGTCCTCCTGAAGTTCATATTTAAAGAAGAGACAAGAGCGATGTAATAATTTTAAATCTGAATATTTTGACCCAGTATATGTAGACCTAATAATATTTTCTTTTCGGATTCAGATAAATGAAATTTCTGAATAGGCCTTTGTTTTGCGGGGGGGGGGGGGTGTCATTGATTCGATTACTCGATAATCGATTATTATCTTTCAATTTAATTATCAATTCGATTATTAAAACATATCATAATAATCTATTCTTTTTTGTACAACTAAATAGTTGTACAAGTAATACAGTAATACAACTGTATTGAACTATCAATAAAGTGCTCGCCCGTGCACACACACACGGACGCACGCACACGTCCGGCCAATCAAATGGTTGGTTAATAAAGCGGGAAAAATGTATGCAATGAAGGACCCATATGGTATACGTGGAAATATATATATATATATATATATATATATATATATATATATATATGGGCGTCATGGTGATTTCCTTGTTCCCCTCCCCTAAGGTCACTCACTGAACGCAATTAACCGTCTGTTGCTCCGTATGTGATCACACCAGTAAGTTACAGTGTATCAGTGTGTTTGACTGCACGAGGTTGCGTTTCGTCCCATGTTGTAGGCCTATGTCTGTATCAAAGGAAATTATTCCAAGCATGTCTCAATATTCATGACTCCTCAAAAGAGCATATATTTACGTGTATTATTAGGACTATACCTAACTCTGTCAACTGAAGCGTTCACTTGTACGTAATCATGGACGATGCTTGCTTTATATAAATACTTAGTAAGAAATGAAGTCAAGTGAGGTTGGACCCCGCCAAACAAGGAAGTCCCTCATAGGCGGAGGAAGGTGCTGTTGTAAGTGTGTGTGTGTGGGGGGGGGGGGGGGGATACAATCTGAAACAGTAGAGTCAGTGTGAGTGCAGCGAGCACAGCAAGTACCATACCATGTAAATGTAAACCTATGAGATAGCATAATAATCATAACTGTGTTTACATGTATACTTGTTTTAAAGTACAACAAAATTATTAACAAACGATCAGTGTCCGTTTCTTGAAACATTTTAATGCCGTTAAAGACCCAACACCCGATCCGGCGGATCGGGTCGCATGCGCAGTGCGCGTCTACCTTATATGGTAATAGAGGCGGAGCGACATGGTGTTTGGCAACATTATCAAGCACGTGTACTTGCGTGAGCTCGGCAGATTACTGCAGTGCAGGATTATATAAACAGCAATTAACAAGAAATGTATCCTCGTTAAACGTAATAAACCATCAAAATTTATTTTCTAAACGCTGCTCGAAGTGTAAGAACTTCGATTTCCCTTTGGATGATGGGATTACGTCAGCCTTCCGGTTTGACATGACCTCGAAATGCGAGCACATGTTGACACTGGGTTACTCGCGGCCGCATGGCCAATCGAGTGATGTACGCACTAGTTCTTTAACACGTGTGTTTGTAGGAATTTATAAAATGATGTACCAAGTGAAGAAGGTAGGCCCGTGTTGGTGGTCATTACAGAAATTCATTTAAATATGTGTCCCATACTGTAATTACAGTCCACGCGTGACAGTTGAAAAACGAACATGGCCGCCGGCAGTGAAAATATGGACATGACCGGCAGCAGCATCGACCTCCTTGCGTACTGTATGATTACCGCGCTTTATATGTAGTTTTGAAGACGCTGGCAAATTGAAAGTTTTGCATGAAATGTATATCAGAATGACGGTAGAAACGTTAGTTATTATAAGACATGTTTTTTACTGCACTTGCGGGGTTTGCTGAAACAAGACTTCGTTTAGAAGCAAGCCATGTGCATGATGACAGATGTGGTATCGAAGATTCCCCGAGTTTTGTCATCCAAAAATTTTTTGAGAGCAAATATTTAACAAGACCAATAAAGTTCAATTAACACATTATTGTGTCCATAGAGATTTTAAATAGCCTGATTTGGATTTTTTATATTACCGACCACATGTAAGCCAACTTCTTCATTCACGAAATATCCCCATTTTTTACCAAATATAGAAACTGGATATGTGTCGTTGCAACTTTGCATGGACATAAATGAATAAAAAATTCACAGAATATGAGTATTTTTATTTTCAGCAATTTTGTTGACATTGTGACATTGCGGTTTTGGTATGTAACAATGTAACACCACTGAGGTTCAACGCGTGCATGCACATACAGATGAAAGTTGGTTATGACGAGCAGTATGCCTATTATATGATCAAAATTACAATTATTTTCCATGAGGCAATGTAATATTAGAGGAGGATTTTTAAAGGTTCAAAACTGAAATTTGACTGTTTTAAGTCCGGGTGAGGAACCCCCCCCCCCCCAAAAAAAAAGAAAACGAAGTTTGGAATTCGGGATATATATATATATATATATATATATATATATATATATATATATATATATATATACATGTAAATGTATATTAACATACATGTGTACCTACGTGAATGTATCAATCAGTGTGTGCCAAGAAATATGAGGAAAACTTGTTTATAGTGCCATATGTGTCCACCAAGTAAGACCGATGCAGAAAGAATCCTGCAACTGCAAATCTCTCCTTGTCACAAGACCTGTCTTTCATCAAGATTTATTACACTGAAGCTATACAAGACAGATAAAAAAAAAGAAAAAGAGGTGATAACATAACCTCTTTGAAAATGTATACGGGCTTTTTGTAACTGCTATAATCCAGTGAGGGCCGGAAACCTACACGGACAAACCAGGTATATTTTATAGCTGTCATTGTGGACATCTATGTTTTCATAAAATGGTGAAGCCCATTGTTAAACTAGCAATTTTGCATAAACAAAATGTACATCTTTTAGCAATGCAAAAAATAAAAATATTAATCAAAGTGGATAATTAGGTAAACCTTCATTTGATTATTTAGATAAAAAAAAATTTAAAAATTTTGTATCATAATTTATAATATTACCACAATAGTCGGCACACACATATAATTACCGAAACATGTATACATGATCCATTTTTTATTCAGCATACTTGATTCACATATATAAGACCACATACATTTTAAAAAATAACCTTTTTCTTTGAGTTAATATTTATACAACTTGGTTATTTTTTTGTGATGATGTAAATCATTTTGGGTTTGTATTAGGCCTATCTTAAACTATGAATCGGATTAATACAGATCCTTATGAGATTGGTTAAATATGAAATGTTGTTTAAATTATGAGGCTGCAAATTCATTTATTAATCATCAGATGTACTGTCTCCATGGCGTGAAATTGTTGAATTTACCCTTGTCGTGAAATCAACTGATAGGTGACCCGATCCGTACAGCTTGGAAAAATAAACCAATAGCATTCTTCACATGATTGGTATAAGGCGAGGGACTAGAAAATTAATTCACTGAACATGTCTAGTGTCCATTTTTAATGACCATGCGGACGCCATACACTATAAAACACAGAGAAAAGTTGAGATAACTATTTAGAATAAGTTATTTAAGTTATATATATATATATATATATGTGTGTGTGTGTGGCGATAAATTTGTTTTGTTACACATAACATAAACATATATTGTGAAATTATTTAAAATATGAACAATATCTAATTGTTAACTCGACAGCGTCATTCCGATTTGTGTGCTTTCTGCAATTAATTATGGTCATCCTGAATTAATAATATATTTCATGATTGTTTTTGATGAAATACTAAATAAAAATATTTCCATGCTACCATCTTTGATGTTCATAATATCAGCAGTCGTCCTTCAGTTGAATTTATAATTAAACATATATATGCCCCAATGATGTGTTTCAAGAGTAGAAAAAATTCAGTTCAGTGGAAGAAGAGGTTGAATGTAACGACACTGATTCCACTATGTTTTGTGGAGGCAAAAGACCAGGCAACGCCCACTAAAACACGTGCAGTATGTTATTGTTTACATTGGGGGTGTCATGTCACGTGACCCCCCAACTGCCATTTCAAACCTATGCAATCTGACAGTCCGCCTCGGCACTAGAACTGGGAATATCTAAAAAAATACTTGATTTTATCACTTTAAAAATGAGAACAATAACATTTGATGCATCAATAAGGCATACGTTTTGTCTGAGAGAGAAACTCGCTCGACTAAACTAAAATTATCCAGTCTTTCCTAGCCGGGGGCGATCGGTGATCGGCACTGACAGCTGGCCGGCTGGTGAGCGACATCGTCAGATATTGGAGAAAATATATAACGTATGATCATTTTAATGGTCACATTAGATTCCTTGAGTTAAAATGCGTATGTCAGACAAATATTATGCTGAATAATGGCCTAGAAATCAAGCATGATGACTTTTTTCATGATTTCGGGCGATGCGTCTTGACAGGTATTTAAATTTCAATGACTGACAGCTACGCCATCTTGCGGCCCCTTTTATACTCCGGGTGGGTCTTTAACATGAAATGCAAAAAAAAAAAAAAAAATGATTGTTATATAATTGAAAAATCAAATAAAAGCTTTCGTGAGACACACTGTCCTAATAAAACATGGCAGGGACTTGGCAAATCTATTCGTTCCTTATATATATATATATATACATATATATATATATATATATATATATATATATATATATATATATATATATATATATATATGCCTATAGAGCCTCCTTGTGTGAAACTTGCTTAAGTCGAATACTCCGTTTCTGTCGTATGAAATTCGATGTCCCACCATGCGCTCAGCTATAGGTTTGTTAGATGGGGTACAGTTGATCAGACTAAAAGCTTTGACAAGTTTCATTATGGGTTGACATGGCCCTCGAGTCTGTACCCCATAAAACAAGTGATACCTGCAAATAGGCCTACAACCTCATGCCCACATGCAACATAGGGATAGTTTAGATTTCCTTGTGTTTAATCAGGGGGGGGGGGGGGTATAACATATGATATCCCCCAACTTTTATCACTGGGAGGGGGGGGGGGGTCATGACCCCTCCATCCCCCCCCCCCCCCCCCCCCCGTCTCCGCCGCCGATGTCCCTCCTCTCGTTGTATAAGTGTTTGAATGATTGAATGAAATCGTCTTTTCTGTTCATCTTTTTATGTATATACGTGCATCATAGTCGGATTCAAAAGAAGAGGGCGTATATAGGAACATGTCTGGCCTTACATATGTTGTTGCTACTCGTGGAGCCACTTCTCTTCAGGCTGTTTATATTGATAATATAGGACCTACTTTAAGTCGTTACTCCAGTCATACGGAAAACTGCACAGCATTGACTATACAACCTATACTGCATTGATATCGCTGTAAATCATGACCCGTTTATAGGCTGTATAACATTAGGCTATGAGTGGGGCATTGACACAAACGAATAAATGTAAATGAACAAACAAAAGTATGAATCCCAGCTGAATGGTATAGCATGGTGTCTATATAGCCATGTTCTGTGTCTCGCACGTCTTAGCTGTCCATCACATATAGTCCGTGGGAGACCTGTTTGTATGCAGTTAGATATTCAGCAACCTATATGGTGAGTTCAAACGGAATTTTATTGCATGGATATGGAGATGTTGTTAGAGAAAACACAGTTCACTGTTGGTCATGAGGCGTTGTCAAAAAATGAAGAAATCATATATGTACACCGACTACAGTGCGGTTCTCTGTCATCCGGACAAACTCTCCTTAATATGTTTGCTGGCGAAGTACACAGAGAATTTAAATGTAAATGTTTATCTACAGTAGAATGGCGAGAATAAAAAAAAAATAATTAAATGAAGCTTATGTTAAATCCTCTGTAGAATGTGCACGATGGTTCTCTACAATCGTCAATTTCATAACTCTACCTGCTCTCTACACTCTGAAATCGGAACTAGTCCTGAATTGGGAACTCTCATGTGGCCTGTATTTATACCATTTGATAGCAAAAGTTCCAGATTGTTCTTACATAGTTTCAGGGGCGCATTCAGTACTCGCCATCCTTTCAGAATTTCACTTAGTCTCTATATATATATATATATATATATATATATATATATATATATATATATATATATATATATATATATGTGTGTGTGTGTGTGTGTGTCACGGTGCACAAAAAGCGTTCCAGTTTTCTTGCTTTCTGGCGAAGCGGTTAGAATGCCGGACTCCTGAACGTGCATGCCATGCGTGTTCGATTTCACGATCAACCCACCAGTCATTTCTCACATATGACATATATATATATATATATATATATATATATATATATATATATGTATATTATTTAAAAATGAAGAAAAACAACACTGTAAATTCACTACAGACTGTTTCACGGATGGGACCCGATCATCAGGTACATGTCGTTATAATGAAGCTAACGGGATTGTTTGAAAAGCCAAGGCTATGCGAGATTACGAGATTATGCTTTGTGCGTATCGGGGAGAGCAAGTGACTTGCACTAATCCTGTTGTCCTCGGGGACACAATAGGATTAGTCGGGGTACACGTGAAATGCTTGAACATAACAAGGGTAAGAGGTTATTTTTTTACTCTATTTTTTATTTTAATTTTATTAATTTTAAACGTATTTTACAAGGATGCCTTTTCAGCACAGTATACTGACATTCATATATATATATATATATATATATATATATATATATATATAAATATATATATATATGAGCTTCTTCGGCGCGCGGCCCCCCGTTGAGCTGCATTATCTCTTATTTTATCTAATTTTCATGATTAATTTTAATTCCTCATATTTCTTTTTATTAATTAGCAATTAGATTTTATTTAAGTTATCAGCAGTTTAATACTTTCAAATTCATAAGACGAGGATGAGTATATTTATGAACCGCTGCAGAACAACTGCAGAGCACAAGGCCTTGGCTTGGGTCGACCGTGAACAATCTCACGGCTCCTATGATGATACCGGTACTCGAACTCGCGGTATGTGCACTTAAAGAGTCCTGTGTGTAGTCGAGACCACGGACCACGGAAAAATGCAAATTTTAACATAAGACTTCAACATATCAGTTATTTCATTCTGAGCATTACATTTAAAAGATAATATTTTGCAAGTTTAAAACGTAAATGCGCCTTTGCGCCAATCACTTTTACATGTTGAAAACGATTTTAATTTAATATCCTAATTTTGAAGAAATATATATTAACTTTTGAAACTCTCTAAAGTTTGACTATACATAACGCAAAGACATAAGGGAACAGTTTTTCAGGAACAGGAAATCCTCATTTTTGTTGTGAAAATTGCTTAAAATGTCCTCTATATATTGCATATACAAAAAAAATTCACAATCCCCCCACCCTCCCCATGTACTTGTAACTTATCTTAATAAACCATGGTTCATGATTGAATGAAAAAAAAATCATACACTTGAATATATACGGTAACGTATAGTAATAATAAATATAATATTGATAATAATAATAATAATAATAATAATAATATATAAACATATACACGTACAAGTTTTCATAGTACCCATAAATGCATATTAGCGCAACGTATATCGAGGAATATGTCCCTTTAATATTCCCTTATATGCATGACACGTGTATTTGATGTATAAAAAAGATACTTCGAATTATCCTGCACGGTGTAGCGTACATTTTGTGAACAGTGACTGAACACTTAAAATTCATCTCCAATTACACTCAAGTGCCAAACCAGAGACATGTGAAAAGAGAAACCTCGTGCCACGCACATGTTCACTGAGGTTTAGGACAACATTTGTGGCAACTATAAAAACGTGCATGTACATAAGCTCAGTGCCCTGACATTGGAAAGCGGTTACTCCCCTGTAGACGTACTTGGTATGCATGAGCACTTTAACTCACTGTCACGCGGACGACTCCAGATTTTACTCCACTGACTAAGACGGTAAGATGATTATCTGTACTTTTATTTGTTTGCGACTTTATGTATAGAATTAATGATTGTTGATTGACCAGAGTCGGGGTCACGGGGTCGCTGGGATCAAATGACATCTTCAAGGGAGCAGACGGGAGAAGGACCGTGCACCCAACAGTAAGCAAACTCACATTTTGTTTGATGTAATATGGCCTCATCAAAGACACTCTTGTGTCTAACAAGAAGTGTTTTGGTCGGGGGTATTCATGAACACAATTATAAATATCACTGACCCAGCTTTTCCAGCGCTCGAAAATTACAAAATTGTCTACCGGACAGTGGGGTCTGACAAGGCAGAGAACGTTACTGGTCGTTAAAACGATTTCACTAGACCCCAAATTTTTCATTAAAAAAATGTTTTTTTTTTAGTTATATGTGTGATAGAGCAGTGTATTACACGGCTTAGTACATAGTTCTATATGTGATGTCTGATTCACCAAGTTTTGCTCACATGGTAATTAACTCGAAAACCTTTTTTTTGGTGCAGCAAATTAAATATTAGCGTGATTTTGTGAACATATGATCGAGATCAGATCCTGTAAAAATTATTACTAGCCAAGTGCGCCCTGCTGACAAATTTTTGCCGGGCTCCCTTGAAACTGCCCACAAGGTCGGTAGCCCGGCACGGTGTATAGTTCGAGCTCTGCTTTCCAGTCATCTGACAGATGTTTGCTATTTCTCATCATAGAGCAATGCGTCCTTTTGGCTGACTGCATATTTAGAGTGTTTGTGAGACATCATCCATTCAGCAGCTGTTTACTGTGTTTGCCTACGCTTGTGTCCTTTGATCGTTACTAACAAATTTTGTTAGTGAATTGATTGTTTGTGGTTTTATATCAATAGAAATGTGGCTACTACTTTGTATTCTTAGAAACGCCATTCACATGATTTACAATAAGAAAAACGTATGTGGCGCCACCTATAAGCAGGAATGTGTGAGATATTTGCAAATAATAATAATAATAATAAAATAGAAAAATGCCCAAAAGCCTTTGGTATCATGTTTAAATCCTTTTTAAAAGCCCGAGTCACATGGGCTTGAGTATAGTTTTAAGATCTCTCCGAACTCATATGTTTAATAAACAAAAGTTTATTTGCGATATAAAACGCAATTGGAAGGTACCTGAGAGAACAAACAAATTTATCTCCGTAAACCTGAAGATACTGCAATGTAAAAATACAAGACCAACGATGACCTGACATCGGAACCACGTATTTATATACGAATAATCTGCAAGTTATATGCGAAAATCAAATTATAACAAATGTCGGAGGAATACCGGATAAAACAAACATCAATTTGACTCTGGATGTGGTCATTAATTATAGTAATTGGTCTTAATGAAGGTGAATCCTGTGTAATAAGACGACCCATGGGACTGGCCAACAGTGGTCTTAATTCACAGGTGGTTTTATGAGACGAGTCAGTTTTAAGCAATGTGGATGTTTTTGCTGCACTCAAGGGTAGTCTTAATAGACAGGTGGTCTTTCAGACAGGTTTCACTTTATGTGGTTTATTCAATGAATTCCTTATATTCAGCAGGTAATCTGGTTAAAGTCCATTTCGTTTTTTTATTCAATTAAGTAATAAATGTGAGATTGTATATCATGAAAATACGTGAGCAGGAAACGAGTGGCGTTCAAGATCTGTGTAAACACAGTGGCGGACAGTGTCATTTATGTCCTGCGGGTGTCCGGGTAAAGTCAACACTCCAGTGTCTGTCTTGTTTAACAAGCCAGGTTACTACATTCATAGACTTCCTTTCTTGCCCTCAAGTCAAGGTTACACACATAACGCCTGGTGCGCCTGTTTGTACCCACTGAAGGGATGTTGTCCCCGAAGTGGCTAACCCTGCCGACACCTTAATTGACACGAAATATAAACACGAAGCCGGTTATTTCCATGGACATGTACCGAAAAACCTTCCAATGGGGTTTCTTTTTCATGTTTCACTTTCCTGCTGCACTGGGGTTTTGAATACAATAGCACATAAGTATTATTTAGTGAAGAGGGGAATGTACTAATTACAAAAACATGTTTTTTGTGTGTTTGATACTTCATGGACTATGTAATATTCTGTCAGTATGCTTAATAAAACACGTCAAAAGTCCGTGACATGAACAAGTACAGCTTTATTCCAGGTGAACTATAAAAGTGACGTCAACGCAACAGGGACCATACCGGGAAACTATTTCGGGCAACGGGGGCTGCATTATTTAAACTTGTAACATCCCCCGGTTCAAAAGAAGAGTGAGATTACGTCATAATATTTCTGAGTGAAACGCACTTAAATATAAGCTTACAGAGAAAATTAATCAAATTAATGAAGGTAAGCTAACTGCTAAATAAACGAGAGTTATGACTTGGTGCGAATGACATCATAAATAAACATGTAACGTAGTTTGCATTTGCAGCTTCAGACACAAAATGAAACGCTTATCAATTTTAATACTGTAAGTGATGATACTGATAAGGAATTTATGATCATGAAGACTTTAGGTAGATTATGTTTAAATAAGAACGGTCTTAAATCCTAATCTATACCTCTTATCAGTCTGTGTGCATGTTACTTGTGTACTTGTAAGTCTTTGCGTTTGGATGGTTATCTGTTCCGTGTACTCCTGACTGGTTTCGATGTGTCCAGTGGCGCTGTGGTGGATGGACTGCTGAGCATTTCAACAGGTGTTGCAAATGTTTCTGGAATTACATCGGCACTTTTTGAGTCGCCGCCAGACTCATCCTTAAGGGTTTATCTTTGAATGTCCTGCAGAGAGTCTGGTGCCGTTTCCATGGCTGCACCATGATGGACTGAAGGTTTCTGTGTTGCCCGTAGGTCTACTTAGTTTCTCCTAAGAATATCGTAACTATTCCCGTCAAGCCTTTTTGTTTCAGTACCTTTATCATAGACTTTATTTCCTAGAGTATGCTGTCCTTCTTCAAGAGGAGTGAGAAATTTTAAATGTTTGTCTGGTACCATTTTTTGTGATGTTGGTGTTGACTGCTTATGGTTTGCAGTAGTAGGAACCAGAGTATGCTTTCGACGCCTCAGCATGCGTTGAGCTGGCTTGACCCCATATCTTGTTTAGGGGTATTGCGATAATCTAGGAATGCCATATATATGTCCTGTTTCGATTTGGTGAACTTCAGGATCAACTGTTTAGCAGTCTTTACTTCCCACTCATCCATGTCATTGGCTTGAGGATGATGCGGACTACTTGTCCGACGCACAAAATCCCTCTCACTAGCGAATTTTGAGAACTCCTCACTCGCGAACTGCGGACCATTGTCACTGATGAGTATTGCCGGTGATCCATACCGGGCAAAATGCATTTTGAGCTTGTGAATAACTGTTGTCATTGTTTTACTTACAAGGCGATCTACTTCCCAGAAATTGCTAAAATAGTCCACAGTAACAATGTATTACACATCTTTCACTTCAAACAGGTCTACTATGACCTTCTCCAAGGGGCGATCTGGGATCTCATGGGACATTAATGGTTCATCTGGTAGTGACTTTGGTTGTGAATTGCAGATGTCGCATTGACTTATAAACTCCCGGATGTCGCTATCCATCCCCGGCCAGTACACACATTCTCATGCTCTGCGCAGACAGGATTCCACACCGAGGTGCGACGAGTGGAGAGCATATCTTTGGCCTGAGAGATGCTGGGATGACGACTTGTTCACCCTTGAAAATAAGTCCGTCCTGGAGTGCATACTCCTCTGCAGTATGAAAGTAGGGCAATATTTCAGTTGGGACATATTTTTGTTGTCTTCAGGCCTTCCACGCATATGGTTTCGGTTAGAAGGCACGAGGACTGAATCATTCATGACCTCTGTACAGATTTTATCTAGGCCTTCCTGTCCGATAGGCAGATAAAGAACCATATTTACGGCATCAAATTTCAGAACGCCTTTTGTGGTATCCAGATCTGCTCGCGACAACAGATCTGCTATGTGCATCTCAGCTCCTTTCAGATGCGTATTCTCATTGTCATATTGCAATGCTCTCAATAGCATGCCTTCTAGGCGTCGAGGAGATGAATCTTGTTGTTTTCTGATAATCGACTATAGAATGCTCCATAAGCAGTGATTACGCTATGCTCAACTATTCGCTACACTAACCGCTGCGAAATGAACCGCGGTTGGAAGTCAAATTTGGCTACCAGGTGTCAAGGTCAGTTTCCAATCTGACCCTGCCCAGACTCGTTCGGCATAGACAGAAGCATTTGCACAAAGAGATGAAACCGCTCATTTAAACTTCAACAAATTTTATTTACAATATATACAGAAAATAGACATTTGGATGGCTTATAGAGCGTCCATAAATCTTCTATAGCTCGTTCCCCAGCTCCAGTCTGATCCCTAACAACACATATCAGGGTAGAATGGACCAGTTCAGTTCTAAAAATAAATATTCATAGGTCCTATTTATAGGTCTATAGGATATTTGCTATTTATTTGGTCTTAATGGGTTAGCATTAATTCCCTTTATTTATAGGACGTTTACCCGTAGGAATAAATGGGCCATTTAATGATAGTTTTGGGCCAAAAGTACTATTGATGACAGCATAGCGTGTCTTACGACTTACAATATATATGAAGAATAATTATATCTCTAGATTATATCTCTAAATGATACTAAAAGAAGACCGCAAATTGGTAGGCCAACAGTATATTCTTGACATGGTATAAGAATTATACAGGCTACGGCAAATTTCATCAGTAGGAATAGAACTTAGGCTCACCGTGCACGAAAACACTATGGTTTGGTGTTTATGACTCCTCAGACAGGCAAGTAACACGGGGTTGTTCTTCGACCTCTGGACTTGTGGCAGTAGTGTCGGTACACCAACAAGTCACATTGGAGTCTACCGCATCACGTCTCCATGGCTCTACTTCAGACGAATCGTCTCCTGCACCATGTCTCCGGGCCCGACAAATCACAACACAGACATAAGTACGTATGCGGCTGATATCAGCAACAAAAATGTTCATTCAGCAAAAAAAAAAAAAAAAAAAAAAAATGATTTGGCCTTCAATAACACGACTCCACGGCTCGGGGGGCCCCAATAACAAAAATTGTCCTATTATGAAGCTTGCAGCTTCCTGCTTGGAGTCTTTCTGCCAATTGAACTATTTGTTCAAAGCCTTTTTCGTTCAGAATTCGCTACCGGGCGCTTATTGGCCAAAATTTACTGTAGCCTCTGTAAAATATCGGCATCGTTACCTAGAGACCATATGACGCTTCACAACCCCAACATTGCATGGTTCACTGGTTCCCTGAAATGTGTGCGCATTGGATTCAGATTGGACCGCTATTAACACCCCCGCAAGAACAATACACGGAAATCCCTGTTCACAGAGTGCAAATCGTTTTAAAGATTCCCAGGGTATGAACACAGAAGAACATGCCACAGAATTTGACACAGTGAAATTAATAATAATAAAGGATTTCATGATAATTCTGTGAAATCACTCCCCCCTAAAACAAAAAAAAAGACATTTATTTATTTATTTATTTTTGTCCCAACGGGTAAACGAGAGTATACTTCCAAGGCTTTACCCTTTAGGAGGGCAATAAAACGGATAGCCCGATCTGAATTTGCCCAATTCTGTCCTTTAGCAAATCTCTCAAAACGCTCTAAATATGCATCTAAACTATCGCGGGTCTCTTCAAAAGCAGGCATTTTTAAGGATGAAATCCCTTGGTTACCTGCTTGACTACTCGGGGTAACTGAGGTATGCTCGGTCACTTGAGCTTGTAATTCTAACATTTCAAGCTCATGTGATTGATCACGTTCTTTCATGTTTCTTTCATGTTCGCGTGCTCTTTCCTCCCGCTCAAACGCCCTATCTTCACGAGCCCTATCACTAACACGTTTCTCCTTCAACCGTATCATTTCTTTATCTACAAAAACTTGAAGTTGCTCCCCTGAATAACCCACCCGTTCTCCAAAATTTACCAGCTTTTCAATATCCTCAATATCTGTCCTTATCTAGTTTTATCACTAATAAACTTATCAATATTATATAAAAAAAAAAAATAGTTATCAACCGATTCTCGTCTCCGGTCCTTCAGATAAATGCCAAATAAACAATGCCCTACCTTCTCCCAAAAGCCAAGATCACTAGGGTAGGTGTATATCCCAGGTGTATATGTTATATCAATGCCGTAGCATTAACCTTATTCTTGCCGAAGCAATGCCGTACCAATAGAAATGTGGGATATGCTGCCTTATAACCCAGCCCTGGTTATTCCTTTAAAACCATTTCCTCTGCGACTAACACAAGAAATTTAAATCATATGGACAATCGAATTACCTTCTCTGTTGTGCAAAGCTAACAATACTGTCTATCCTGGCACGCTCGCCAATGTCAAGGTCAGTTTCCAATCTGACCCTGCCCAGACTCGTTCGGCATAGACAGAAGCATTTGCACCAAGAGATGAAACCGCTAATTTAAACTTCAACAAATTTTATTTACAATATATACAGAAAATAGACATTTGGATGGCTTATAGAGCGTCCATAAATCTTCTATAGCTCGTTCCCCAGCTCCAGTCTGAACCCTCACAACACATACCAGGGTAGAATGGACCAGTTCAGTTCTAAAAAAATATTCATAGGTCCTATTTATAGGTCTATAGGATATTTGCTATTTATTTGGTCTTAACTGGGTTAGCATCAATTCTCTTTATTTATAAGACGTTTACCCGTAGGAATAAATGGGCCATTTAATGATAGTTTTGGGCCAAAAGTACTATTGAAGACAGCATAGCGTGTCATACGACTTACAATATATATGAAGAATAATTATATCTCTAGATTATATCTCTAAATGATACTGTATTGATTTTATATCTTATAGCAGTGAGGAATCTGTATACCAGTAGATAATTGAGTGGTCTTAATTGATTACAGCAGGCAGCTGGGAACCCCTGCTGTGAGGTGACAGTGACCAGCTTGTGTGTACTGGTGCCCCAGGCTCCCAGGGGTCACCCAGAGGATAACAGGCCTGTTGCTGACATGATAGATTAGGGGGTGTGTATGTGTGATATATCCATGTATGCAGGGGTGGGGTCCTCACCCGGCAGTGTATCTTTGATTTTTGTCAAGTAAAGACCTAGTAGAAAACCAGCAGTGCTTTTCTTCTGTTTGTGAACTCGGTTGCACGTTACATTGGTGGCAGCGGTGGGATATATTACCCAGAAAACATGTCTAGTGATGAAGAAGTTGTGTTTAAGCAGACTGTTGACACAAATGAAGTGAAACAATCGCCCCAAGTGTCAGGGGACTGGTTTGATAGACTGGAAGAAAGACTCTGTAATAAGGTGGGGGAACAACTGGAAAACATGTGGCTGAAAGTAGATCATGTAGCCAGGAAGATGTCGGAGAATCATGATGCACTCCTACACCTAGAAAAACAACAAGGTGGTAGTAAATCAGAAGGTCTGGACGATACTGATACAAATCATCCTGTTGTAGTTCGGACAACACCTATGGTTAAAACAACAGTAAGACCACCCCTTTATGATGGGAGTAGCCCATGGGAGGACTACGAAACACAGTTTGGTATCATATCAGACTTAAATGCCTGGAAAACAGAAGAAAAAGCTATGCATTTAGCTGCAAGCCTAGCAGGTCCAGCTCGTGGAGTTTTAGCAGACTTAGATCAGCCTGGACAGCGTAATTATGATTGCCTTGTGACAGCCATGCGTTCAAGGTATGGAGTAGATCAGCAGGCTGAACTCTTCCGTGCGCAGTTGAAAACTCTTGTCAGGAGACGGGACGAATGCCTACAGGAGCTGGCACAAAATATCAAAAGACTAACAAGGATGGCTTACCCAGATGCTACGACGAAACTTCGGGACACGCTGGCATGTGACCATTTTGTGGATGCCATACCTGACAGGGATACACGCTGGAAAATTAAACAATCTCGCCCCACTTCATTTGAGGAAACTTTAAAAATCGCAATGGAGTTGGAGGCTTTCCAGCAAGCAGCAAGTCAAGGTTGGAGACAAATAAGGGCAGCACATCCTCAAGTAAGTACAGCACACACCCCACATCTTAAAGACACCATAAGGCAAGTACTACAAGAAGAACTGAGAAATATGAGAATCAGAGACAGTCCAAATAGGAATGTCGCCTGTTGGGAATGTGGTGTAGTTGGCCACATTCGTCGTAATTGTCCCCATATCCAAAGACAGAGAACAGATAACAGACAAGTGCAGCAGGGAAACGACCAAATGTCAAGTTCACAGGCCGAAACTTGGCAGGACAGGAGGCAATAAATTCTGTATTGCCCGAATTTAGGCCTACGGCACCCCATGCTAAAACCAGTACCCTGGACTCTATAGGTGATGGGCTATTTATCAGTGGCAACATTGAAGAAGAAAAAGGAAATGGTGAGCCAGTGCGACAAGCAAGGGTTGTTCAAAAGCCTACATCATCAACTTGCAAGTATGCAATATTCACAAATATTCTACAGTTTTTCATACTGACCAGGCTATGCATGAAAAGCTTCCTCAGCCAATTAGTTACAACATGTAAGATCAGTGATAATAGAGAAAATAAGTGTGCTGCCTTAACAAGAAGCCAGAACAGGGATCACTGTCATGAGGAACCGTGGGTCCAGACATGGACAAACATAGAGCTACGAGATGGCCAGTTAAATGACCGTGAGCTGTGTGAAGTGATTGCCTGGAAGGTAGCTAACACAGAGAGGCCAGCATGGTCAGAGGTGTCCTCAGCTGGCCCTAAGTTAAAGTCATACTGGTCCCAGTGGGAGCTGCTTGTGATAAGGGATGGTGTATTATATCGGCAGTGGGAGTCTGTGTCTGGTGAGAGCTTCACATACAAATTAGTGGCCCCAATAGATTTAAGGCCTACTGTTTTAAAGCAGCTTCATAATTCAATCACTGGTGGTCATCTTGGGGTTAATAAAACATTAGCTAAGATCAGAGACAGATACCACTGGGTTGGTCTGCGAACAGATGTGGAAAAGTGGTGTAGGCAATGTGAGACTTGTGCTAAAAGGAAGAAAGCAACTCGGTCAGGCAAGGCACCAATGCAGACATATAATGTGGGTGCTCCCATGGAAAGAACCGCCATTGATATCCTAGGACCCCTCCCTGAAAGTGCACAAGGAAATAGGTTTATCCTTGTGGTATCTGATTATTTCACAAAGTGGACTGAAGCATTTCCTTTAAAAAATCAAGAAGCTTCAACAGTCGCTGATGTGTTGGTTAAGCAGTACTTTTCGAGGTTTGGATTGCCATCACAGCTACATTCCGATCAAGGTAGGAATTTTGAAGCCAAATTGTTTAAGGAGATGTGTCAGCTTCTTGATATTGACAAGACGCATACCACAGCCCTTCACCCACAATCTGATGGCATGGTGGAACGGTTTAATAGAACTTTAGAAGACATGCTATCAAAATATGTAAATCAAAATCAAAGGGACTGGGATGAACACTTGTCTTTGCTTATGATGGCCTACCGCTCTTCTGTTCATGAAACCACTGGTCATACATCATGCCAGCTAATGCTGGGCAGAAATCCAAAACTTCCCATTGATGTGGTAATGGGCAGTCCTGTAGAACCAACTGTGAATAATGTGTCGGAGTATGTGTACTCACTACAGCAGGGAATGTCAAAAATATATGAATTTGCGCGGCTAAATATTAAATCCATGTCGGACAAACAGAAAAAGAATTATGATCATCGTGCGGCTTCTGTGTGTTACAAAACAGGTGATGCTGTGTGGCTGCATAACCCTCAGCGCAAGAAAGGACTCACGCCAAAACTACAGTTTTCATGGGATGGACCTTATGTTGTTATAAATAGACTCAGTGATGTGGTGTACAGAATTAAGAAAAATCAAAAAGCCACTCCTAAAGTGGTCCATGTTGACAGGCTAAAGCCATATCAAGGTGAAAACAAACCCGATTGGTTCCAGACTGATGCAAAAAATTGAATTTATTATTACGCAGTTTTACGGAGATTGTAATCAGCGTAATATTTACTTGTATTATTATTTTTTGTTGTTGTTGTTATTCTAGTTTCAGGTGGATGGTTATATTACAAGAACCACTTGTCATGTTTATTTTCCAAGTGTTCAACTTTGTAAGAGTAAAATATTAGTAAGACTACACTGGTCACCTCTTGGAGTTCACAGCAATGTTGTTTAGTAAATTCCCCTCAATTAACTTTGAATGTGACTGTAAGTACCTAAGTTTATATTCATTCAAATTTCTGTTATATCATTGTTATATCTCAATTATAATTTCATTTCTTTGAATGCGAGAACGCATTCTTTCTTTTAAGGGGGGAGCAGTGTAATGATTTTATATCTTATAGCAGTGAGGAATCTGTATACCAGTAGATAATTGAGTGGTCTTAATTGATAACAGCAGGCAGCTGGGAACCCCTGCTGTGAGGTGACAGTGACCAGCTTGTGTGTACTGGTGCCCCAGGCTCCCAGGGGTCACCCAGAGGATAACAGGCCTGTTGCTGACATGATAGATTAGGGGGTGTGTATGTGTGATATATCCATGTATGCAGGGGTGGGGTCCTCACCCGGCAGTGTATCTTTGATTTTTGTCAAGTAAAGACCTAGTAGAAAACCAGCAGTGCTTTTCTTCTGTTTGTGAACTCGGTTGCACGTTACAATACTAAAAGAAGACCGCAAATTGGTAGGCCTACAGTATATTCTTGACATGGTATAAGAATTATACAGGCTACGGCAAATTTCATCAGTAGGAATAGAACTTAGGCTCACCGTGCACGAAAACACTATGGGTTGGTGTTTATGACTCCTCAGACAGGCAAGTAACACAGGGTTGTTCTTCGACCTCTGGACTTGTGGCAGTAGTGTCGGTACACCAACAAGTCTCATTGGAGTCTACCGCATCACGTCTCCATGGCTCTACTTCAGACGACTCGTCTCCTGCACCATGTCTCCGGGCCCGACAAATCACAACACAGACATAAGTACGTATGCGGCTGATATCAGCAACAAAAATGTTCATTCAGCAACAAAAAAAAATGAGTTGGCCTTCAATAACACGACTCCACGGCTCGGGGGGCCCCAATAACAAAAATTGTCCTATTATGAAGCTTGCAGCTTCCTGCTTGGAGTCTTTCTGCCAATTGAACTATTTGTTCAGAGCCTTTTTCGTTCAGAATTCGCTACCGGGCGCTTATCGGCCAAAATTTACTGTAGCCTCTGTAAAATATCGGCATCTTTACCTAGAGACCATATGACGCTTCACAACCCCAACATTGCATGGTTCACTGGTTCCCTGAAATGTGTGCGCGTTGGATTCAGATTGGACCGCTATTAACACCCCCGCAAGAACAATACACGGAAATCCCTGTTCACAGAGTGCAAATCGTTTTAAAGATCCCCAGGGTATGAACACAGAAGAACATGCCACAGAATTTGACATAGTGAAATTAATAATAATAAAGGATATCATGATAATTCTGTGACACCAGGCGCTGCTGTCTCTTAGAAATTCCCCCTGCCTAATATTTAATCAATCACGTTGTGGGCTTGACCAGCACAATCGGATGTTGTACGAGATGCCGGGCGTTTTCATTGCGGTAGAATATGCTTGGTAGCACAGATTTTTTCTACCGCCCGTTGGAATACCTACGATGCAATCATCACCTCTCAAGACAGTCTCTGTATGGCCTGACGTCAGTTATCCCCCACTATTTGCATATTTCCTCTCTTGCAGTGCTGAACGAGTTTGGCATGGACGCAGCCATGTATGTTTACACACTGAGCCAATCATATTTCGTTTAACATTTTTTGCATCTTTATTTACACGCTTAGCCAATCAAATTTAACTTTTCTAGCAAAAATGATTGGGTGCTTTGCATCTGGCCAAACCTGAAGAAACCTTCTAGTGCTAACATCTTGTGAGTGGCAGGTCACAGGGAGATCAAACACCACGGCCAGCATCTCCAGTTAGGCATATGGAGTCTCTGTGAGGGTGAGAGCTCGGCTTGCGTAGGACAAAGGTTAACCATTCTGCAGAAGCGTTGCTCTTAAGGCACTCTGGTGGCATCGCACTGGATCGCTAACGACAGGACATGCTTGTAGAAGCTCAAAACGGGTGCACCAGTGACCAACTCTTTTACTTTGGAAAAGCATCATTATGTTTTGGACCCCGATGCCAACTGACCACCTAACACGTCAGACGAATGGGTTCCATGACCTGAGACAATTTCGGTAAAATCCTGGATAGGTAATTCATCATACCTGCGAGTCGCTGAACATAAGTAATATTTTGGGGCTCTTCCATGTGTGTGACTGCATGTATCTTATCAGGATCTGGCCAGATTCCTTCATTTGTAATGATGTGACCTTGGAATAGTATGCTAGTTTGTCTCTTCTCGGTTTTGTCTGGATTCAACCTGATCGCGTATTGATCACAACGGGCGAGTGGCTGCACAACTTTCTTATCATGGTCTGCGTTGGCCTCTAACTCTGTATCTCCTATGCCGTACACAAGTATGTCATATGGATGCAGGCCACTCCTTTGAGACCTTCCAGAGCAGAAAGCAGTCTCTTCGGGAATATTTCGCTTGATACCGCCAGCCCGAAGGCCAGTCTCAGCCAGCGGTAACTCCCAAACGGACTAATGAAGCAGGTCAAGTAACTGGATGGCTCATCAAGTTGGCAATTCTAATAGCCATTCTTGAGGGCGAATTTGGAGAACACCTTGGCTTTTCGCGGAATCTGGCAGAATGTGATCCAAAATTGGCAATGCATGGAACTCGCGCTTCAACGCCTGGTTGAGGAGGTGAAGGTCTATGCAGAGACGGATGTCTCCGTTCTCTTTGGTGCTAGCAACCATGCGACTGGCCAATTCTGTTGGTTCATCAACTATAGCATAATCCCTAAATCTGCCAATTCGTCTAGCTTGGCCTTGACCTTGAGGATGAATGGTATACTGCAGGAGGCTACAGCATAAGGTTCGGCTGCAGCATTGATGGTTAGATGTACCACTCCAGGCAGTGTTCCTAGTCCTTCGATGAAAGCTTTATGTTCTTGAACCCCAGCAATGTTCATATAATGTATTGTTATCAAGTTCATGGCTTCACTGTGCCGCTTTCACAGTAGTTGGGTTAATGATTCCTCTACCACTTCAAGTTCTGTGGATTATTTCTTGTTATTTCTACAGTTCCGTAGCATTGTCCTGCATTTACCAAGAGGGTTGACTACTTCCTCATTCAGGACAACAAGCTTAGATGTATACCGTCCGGGTTCAAGGTTTGGTACCAGCTGTCTTGGTACTACATACACTGACACTGACACACAATCAATTTGAAACTTGACCCTGTTATACCATCATGGATCATGTTGACCATTATTGATTTACGGTTTGTGCAACTCGGGGTTACTTTGAGGAGAACTTCGACATCCTCATCTTCATCCTCAGTGGTTTTCACATTGTGCTTTTTCTGGGGTTTGCTCTCTGAGCTTGGCAGTGCGACTTTTTTTTTGGAGAAGTGCCCTGTTTTGACACCAATTATTGCATGTTTTGTCAGATGCTAGGCATGAAGATCTAGAGTCGTGTCTTAATAAATGTCTTCATTGTCTTTGGCTGTTTGCTGAATTATGCGGTTACTTGCTACCCTATTTGCTGTGTCTCCATCATGGATGCCTATCGTTCTACATCTTCCTTGTTGGCAGCATGTAGGAGGAGGTCTGTGGGGTTATATCGTTTGACCATTGCCTCACGACGGAGTCTGCCATCCTTCATACTTTTAGAAGTTTGCTGCGGATTGCATCTTCTTTGTCAGGAAATTGACACTTATCAGCCTGCTGTCTTACCTTTACATCGAACTGTGTCATGGTCTCCCCAACACCCTGTACCATATTGTCAAGTTTTGCACGGGCACTGCCAGGGTTGCATAAAGGTGTGAAGTGATGGTTGAGTTTGGTGATGATTTTATGATAGTCATCAGTTTGCTCCTTCTCTGGCTTGAGAGGCCTGGGTGGTTGTTTCTCTGCTAACTGCCTCCCAATCTCACCTCCGTATATGTTTGATGCATCGATTTCGTCTTGGACTTCCGTTATTCTGAAGTATCTGAACCGTGTTCAATTCAGCCACAGTGTTGTCTGGGTCTTTTTTAACTTTTTATTTTTGTTAACAGGCATTGATTGTGCCGAGTACAGCTGAGCTGACACATGTTCAGTTTTACATGAGAATAAATCTGTGCCATATCGGCCATGGTATGCTTGCTGAATAGACTACTGTCCATTATATTCTGACAAGCTATGATACACTAGGGTTTTAATCCAACGATCATGGCTCAAGATTCCATGAAAGGGTGAAAAGATCATTAGCTAGGGAACTTTGCTGAGCGATAGCCTTGCTTATAGAAAGGTGGATAACTAACCACGCATGGTATATGCAGAGTTGGCAGATTTTCCTTGATGCTGTGGTGGAGTTCGTACCGATGACCTTTAGCGACGGGGACATAACGCTCACTCAACCAGGACATCCCATATCACGTTGTTACATCATACATAGGCTTATTTGTTTGAACAGTAACCCATTCATTCATGACACCGAGTATGCCAGTTATACGCTATGTCAAATTATAGAACAAGAAGGCCAGTTTTATATCGATATGTTATCTCTGAAACTACCCCTTCAATGCATTAATATCCTTGACACAACCAAAGTATACAAATCCAGTGCCAGGGATTTAGTTAAATTCATTGAAGATATAATTTTTAAAGAGCGATTTTTCTTATTTCCATTCAAGACAAAGGTGGTATGTTGCATGTTCGCCAGGGAAAAAAAAATAATTTCGCTTTAATTCTTGAATGCATATATATATATATATATATATATATATATATATATATATATAGTTCATTTCCAGTATTCTTTTAGGAATCGCGGTAAAAGCACAAATTAGGAACACTATACCAAGACCATTATACAATTAAAACATTTTGATTATTCCGAGGACGTATTCCTCATTTGCATAGAAAAATTTCCCACCGAAAAAGGGAGCTGGCGAATCCGTAGAACAACTAATGTATTTGTGTGTGAGGGTGCGTGTGTGTGTGACCTAACGATAAAGGCTCTGCCAAGCCTACTGACGAATGAGAGATGTAACCCCAACGTTTATTACGTATTCTTTTTACAATAAATGCATGGGCAAACATTTACTTGGTCTCTCTTTTAATTTTCAGATGGGGATTCAGGGGCTTATGATACTGGTGTCGGCTCTGACGTCACTGGTCACGTGTGACAGGGTGTTGGTCGACATGTCATATCCCTATGCGGAGAACGAGACCGCGTATTGGCCGACAGACTACCCGAGATTCAAACTGGAAGAGGTTTATGTAGGACCAGAGGGTGACTACTGGTACGTATATATTTTAGGGACGCTTAGGATATGTTTACGTGTGTGTGTGTGGGGGGGGGGGGGGGGCGGCGGGTAGGGGTGAGGCAATCCCCATTAATATTCGCTAAAAAATCTCCCTCCAGACAACACTGGGGCTTACCCCGTATGACAAACAGGACAATGCCTCCTTCCACAGAATTACAATTTAATAACTCCCGACACAAATTTTAAGTTAAATTAACTTTTTTATTAAATTTTTTAAATAAAAAAAAATTGTAACTTCCAATTACAAGCATTCAACAATATAATACAGGCTTAAATTTATGCTGTTTAAATAAGGCATATCAAATCCTAAATTTTCACACTATCCGATTAAACCCTTATTTCATAACATGTCTCATATAAAGTTTATTTAGGAAAGTGTACAAAAACTAATAAATTAAAGATAAAATTTGGTCAAAATTGCTATTTTCTTCTCAACTGTTAATTGACAAAATGTACTTCGTCGAAAAAAACAAAAAAAAAAAAAAAAAACTGAGCTGGACATGTCCCCACTGAAGCAAGACATGTGCCGTGGAATTATTCTTAATATGAAAGGAATCAAAATCTTTTGTGTGTACCGTTATGCGTTTTCTTGCATTTTGCGTAAAAACGCAAAATGATGACTCTGGGCTGCTCTTTATTTGTGATGAACAAAAACTGTTTTAAATGTACATTCCTGTAATTAGATTTTTTTTCTGAGAATGCGCAATTAGATGTTTTTATTTTTGTCAAATGAAATTATATAGAAGCCTTATGCTCAGACAGGACTTGATCGTTAAAGATGAAATAGAACTTTTACAATAACATTTGAAATATAACCAAATATAATATTTCATATCAAAACAACGGAGCACAGTACTTCCGCCAGAGGTCACTTCTACTCAGAGCAAACCTCTTCAAGTTATGAGGGCTTGTGGAGACGGCCGGGACTACATGTTTAAAGACCCGAACCTTACAGTTTAAATTCGTCACATTTCGAGAAGTTCACTTCTGTTCATGCAAACTGCACTTAAGTAAGCTTTCCATATTTTGTCTTTTCTTTATGTCCGTATCACCGAGTCATTCATGTACATGTAACTTTTCCTTAACTGAAAATAAAGTGTAATCCAATGATAAATGGTCTATATCTAAGACTCCACTGGAGTTGTAAGAAGCCCCAGTGCATTGTGGGAAAAGAATTTATTTACCCACAATGTCTAACCAGCAGAGTCGTACTCTTGGGTGCACAGCAGATAATTAAGTTCCAATGGTTGCCGGCAGATGGCGCAATTAAAGTGTGGATGGCTCAGTATTATCGTATTTTTTGGTGAACTTTATATTCACACCAATAAAATAATTGAATATATTAAATATCGACACCTTAGCTAGAACTGGGCCACAATGTTTAGTGTCGAACTGGCTAGCAATGTGAGAGCTGAACTACACTGCAATGTAATGTTTAGAGTCGAATATTTCCTTTTTAACCATAATATTTATAAAATTGAATCTTGTATATTATTATATGTAAACACGCGCTTAGGAGCTTCTGTTATCTGATAAAAATGTTAAGAAACTGTCAAACATAAAAGAAATATTAAAAGAAAGTGTGTTGAAGCAGTAAAAAAATATAAATCTGCGTATACTTTTAGACTTCTTTGCACTGTACGCGACAGATGTCGCCACTGATTTAGTCTTGTTCTTTATCTTCTATTTATTTGTGTGTTTTTTCTCTCGTTTTTTTTTCAGGGTTGAGTTATATAAATTCAGCACAGTGGACCACGCCGGCACGCACATCGACGCGCCATCCCACTATACTAAAGGCGGCAGAACAGTGGACAAAATTCCTCTGGAGCAGCTTGTGTCGCCCGCTGTTGTTATTGATATAAGCGACCGCGCTGTTACCAATCCCGACGAACAATTGACGTCACGTGATTTGCAAGCGTGGGAGACAAAGCATGGCTCCATACCCGAAGGAGCGGTCGTTCTCATGTATTCCGGTTGGGGGATGTACTATGATAATAAAACGGCTTACTTTGGTACGAACACTAATGATACAACCAAACTCCGTTTTCCAGGATTCCACAAAGAGGCCTCGGAGTGGCTGGTGAACAAAAGAAACATTCATGGAGTTGGAGTGGATACACCATCTCTTGATTATGGAAAGTCACTTGAATTTTGGTCACACAGGACCCTCTTAGGAAAAGGGCTCTTCGGTCTTGAGAATCTGATGAATGTCGGACAACTGCCCGCCAGTGGCGCTACGTTATACGTGATGCCTATGAAAATCAAAGGAGGCGGTGGCGCCCCCTGCAGGGTATTGGCAACTTGGGACAAATCGTCGAGTTTCAGTGTTCGGACTTCCCCCTCTCTTTTATCATTCAGCACATGCTTGTTATTTTCCGCTTTGATTTATTTTTATAATTAATTATTGAATTGCGGCTTTAATGTAGAAATTCTTCGAAAGCCTGTACACCAAGATCAGTATCCTGCATATTCATATCAAATGAGGCCTTGTGTTCAAAAACAAATGTTTAAAGTTGGCGACTGTATAAAACACTACTTCGCTTTAGACATAGTAAACAACGATGTCCAAGCCTGGTTTCACAGTCAGAAAGGCACTTTTATATAAATCAGTGCGGGCAGGCGATTATTTTATTTACCTTTTTTTATATCGATTCTATAGAATTGACATTCAATCAGGAACAAACATGATAATTACAGGATTGCTTTGCTACGCAGAAAAAAATCAAAAGCAATTATAAAGAAATTTTGTTGTTTCACTTTCTTGTAAGAAATTTTCGAGCGGCATAAAATAGGTAAATAACTTCTGAAAAAGGTTTTTTTTTGGCTGCAGGATATAAAATTGGCGCATGAGGTGTCAGAGAAACAAGCTTTGTGGCCTAAAAGCCTGACGACTTGGCAGTTTTCTTGGTGATCAGGCGGTAAAGAAAAATCACGTTCGAGGCACTAATTGCTCCTTTTTTTGACGCAGTTGTGGCTTTAGTATACTAGTATACATTGAAGCCAGGGGCCTGCATGTGGTTCGTATATACTGTATAGTTATTTTTGCCTGGACAGTCGAGGGGTAAAACGCTCGGCTCTCCCCGCTGGCGACCCGGGTTCGATCCCCGGTGTGGCTATGAGAGTGGGTTGTAGATGTCCGTCCAAAGCCGGTGTTTTTTTCCGGGTTCTCCAGTTTCCTCAACAAATACAAACTACCGACCGAAATCATCGGAGCCATGGAGAGTGCCTTGATTACTTAAAATAGCTATCTGTACAATCCATGTAAAATTAATAAGTTTATAGTTAACCGCCGCCTGGCTGAGCTAATAAACAGGTAAAGTCGAATATATTTACAGAATAACACGTTACTACTGAAAAAAAAACTGACATAAATTTATGAGCCCTCGAAAACCAGACGAAGCTGTGAGAACCTGTACGAAACAATGTTTTTGTTTTCCTTTTTAACATCTGACAATCCCTGCGACGTCTGCACGTGATAAGGCTACTCATCAGGGGAGTAAAAATGTATGTGTACCGTTTATTCATCAAACATGTAGAAGTCCATTTGTAATAAACCAGTCACTATAACCAGATAAACCTGCAAATATATATTATTTCATTGATTCTTTCATATCAGTAATTTCACACACAACAAATCCTTAACATTTTAAGGCAGAACTTGATACCCACTACCCCAAGTTATCAGGACATTAAAAAAAATAATGTGACAATGTCATGTTAAAATCTACATAGTTTTACTAAAACTATGAAATGTCCGTTCCTTCACTTTTTATATATAGACTAT
This sequence comes from Sipunculus nudus, assembly GCA_026874595.1. Lineage (NCBI taxonomy): Eukaryota > Metazoa > Annelida > Sipuncula > Golfingiida > Sipunculidae > Sipunculus > Sipunculus nudus. The sequence goes on along the minus strand of CM049320.1, from coordinate 38,213,383 downwards.
ATATTATAGTATATGTTATGCCTGATTGTATCAAATGTCACATGCATTGTTAAAAGTTGCTTTTACATCTTTCTGACAGATTGTTTTCTCGTTACAAAACAAGATGTGACCACTTTATAAACTATTTTAATTGTAACACGATGTTTACAAAATAGTTGAACGAATATGATGAAAACTATATATGCTCAGCAAGAAAATAATTAGATCTTTTACGCTACGTGTGTTTGAAAGGTGTCACTCGTCCAGCAATAGGTGACGCTGAAAAAGGGGATCTTCGCTAAAACAGCGTACTCCAACAGACTTTTATCATGGGCTTGCCAAAGTCGGGTTTTAGGGCCCATCTGCCATTGGGAAGGGGGGGGGGGGGGGGGGGGGGGCTTAAGTGATTTACTTTTTTATCGCAACAGGCAGCGAGGACAATAAAAACAACCAACAACAACCAACGGAACGCCCCCCGGTTGTGATAAGTCCCTTCTTGTCACCATGAGTAGAGTAAGTGTAATGCTAAACCCTTACCCAGTCACTGAACCCGAATGCTCTTCATGAACCCTATGACCAACCAATGAGTGGTCTGCTAAATGGACCATAGAGCAGGTACGCAGCGTAACCGCTGCTTATGGAGCGTATATAGCAGGTTACTGCCTCAGCCTGTCACCCATTATATTTTTGTACCCTTGTCACTTTTTTCACAGGGCCTGTGGTAGTTTGCAATGACAACGCAAAATATGAAGGGAATGTATGATTATACATATTTTAATTTACGAGAACCTATGCCTCCTCCTCTGAAACCTGCCCCCCCAGCAGCTAGAAATCTTCTGTTTGGTTTAGTTTAGATACAAGAATATATTTGACATTATTTTAATCATGAAAATAACTGTTCAGCGTTGTTCCGCATAAGTGACTGCAACTGATATACTACTTGAACTTTAGAGTACCGCTAATTTTCAGTAAGAATAAAGTTTATAATTTAATTTGTGGCCCAGCTGGTAGTGGCAAATGTGTCTTAATAGCAAATTCACAAGAGATAACCAGTGGTTTAACAATCCTAGAGAGCTTGCCCATCTATATAGGGTTGCCTTGACGTCTCATATTGGAGGTTGGGAAGATGCAAGATGACAACCCCAGTGAGGCTGTTAATTCATTTATGAAGATTGACGAATTAGGTATATACAGCTTACACAATGTCACCCTATATCGAGTTCTAACCAAGCCAATGTAAAAATAGAAAGGTTTTGATTTAAGGTATATACTGTCTCTTTATTATCAATATATAGGTGTTAGATGATTAGCTTAGCATGTGTTGATGATTAGACCCAACCTGTTTCGCCATGCCACTCATGCTACATGCCAGTAAACATTGCAATGTATTGCAGCAGGGTTGGTATTCTTCCAGGAAAATAAGTATTTCCTCCCATCCCAGGGACGTTAGGGAAATATCCAGGAAGTTTCTGGGAAGAAAAAGAAGTTAGGGAAGAAACTTTTGACATTTTAAAACAACTTTTAATGATATACATATATGTAACAGAGAATCACTGAATAATGTATTACAGTTATTCATTATTTACTCATTGTTATCATTATTTAACATTAATAAATTGAATTAATTAAATAAATCAAATAAATAAAAGTGTAGATACAAGTGTATGCAAATTTTTAACAAAACAAATTTAATTTGAAGTAATTATTTAATTTAATTTGAATTATAAATACTCAACTTAAAGCTAACCCTACTGTACATAACACCCCTGGAGTGTGTACATACTTTAGTTGAGATGACCTTTAATATTCTACTATTGACACTGTACAAACCACAGTCCACCCAACTTTAATTATGTGGATTCAAGATGAGTTAATCTTACTAACTCAACTTAATACTACTCAAGAGAACCGTGCAATCACACCCCAGTTGGTTTATCAAACCCACAGAGTGGTTTTTGTACATCCTTTAAATAATAAATGTTGTAAAAGCAATCCCTCTGATTTGCAATGATATGACAAGCCAATATGCAATAATTTGAACAATAAAATTACATGTATGTTGTGACTGCATTTCCAGGAAGAAAGCATTTCTTCCCTTCCTTTCCTTTCCTTTCCCTCTTGGAAGATTTTGCCAACTTTGTATTGCTTTGACCTGCCCCCAAAACAGTTGCATGTACACAAAGTGCTAAATACAATTAGGAACGACGGTCACAGAGGTTTACACAACTTTACATATGTATCAGAATTAAATTTTTCATCCTTACTCAGTGGCGGATCAAGGGGTTGCTGTAGGAGCTATAGACCCCCCCCCCCCCCACACACACACACCCTCACCCCCCCCCCCGAACGGTTCTGCCCTTTTTTTTTTTTTTTTGGGGGGGGGGGGCAGACAGTAGCTGTGCTGGTCACGCGTGTGTAAGTCTAAAAGTCTGACAGGCTTGAAACATTAACTTTACTTAAAGTATATGACAGAGTGTCAACTCCTGCTCAAGTTTTTGACAAGTTTGTCTCTACATTTGAGCGACGGCTGCCTTTTGTGATTTAACTTTTTAAAATTTCACTGCAGTTTAAGATCAAATAAGATGACGTTAATTATCATAATAATACAGGTATAGTATATATTTACTATACTTATTTAATATCTGCATTTTCTTAACTATGTCGATTGCTGTTTACTGTGATACCATGTCTTAACTTAACTATAAAAATGTTAAGGTCCACAGCCATGAAAATTTTTTTATCATAACTTCAAAGTATTCTTTGAAATGATTAAATTGATTGCAAAATTCAAGGTAAATATAACAAAAGAATAAAAAAGAATAAAATCCTAGTGCCCCCCCCCCCCACACACACACACACACTTGTAAAATCCTGGATCCGACCCTGACGGTTGGAGCAACTATATATGGCCCGGACAAGGGAAGCTTTGGGACAAAATTAAGTGGCATCTTATAAACTTAAGGAAAGTGGAACATTAGTGGAATTTTAACATTGGCTGAAGTGGATAAAAAAGATTTTCACACATTTAGAATTCACACATTTATATCCGCTAGAAAAGTTTACCAAAGAACTTTCAGAAAGATCATTTATAGTCTAGCTGTGTTTAAATATAAAGCTATAACAGATTCCTTCTAGCTATATTGGTTGCAAACTTACGGTAGTTTGCTCAATTTTAAGCTTCGGCATTTTTTTTAGTTATTGCAATATTTCTAGAGGATTTGTTTGTGACATTGTTAGAATGTTCAGATCATACAATCTTAATAACACTTTAATTTCATTTATGGAGACTATGACTAGACTGGCCATGTCCATGAAATAGTTATGACTTAATTGATGCTTCTGACGGAGAAATCAAACGATCCTGCTTTGTATCGCACTTAATATCGGTACCGCCATTTTGCGGCAACTCATATAACTAATTTTCCGCTATCTGATAAGAGCTGGCACTGAGTTAAGTCTATCGGTACATGGAATCACGTTTTATTTTAAGCGATTTATTACGAAACGCGAATACTAAAGCCCAGGCAAGGCTAGACTATGACGTTCTGTAATCAGAATATGTGGAAAGATATTGTTCAGGAACAGATTATAGAGCAAAGTGTCCTACACTTTCATATGAGAAGAAGAGGTAAACCTCAGTTCAGAAGGCTGAGAGCTGTACAAAATGAGCTGTACAATATGGTATGCCGCCCGGAACATTCCTGGATCATTTTGTATCTTCAGTTACTCGACGAAATTATATGTGTCAGACATGTATCACCTGTCTCAAATTTGATTTTTTTTTGTGGCAAGATGTTTAAATATTCTTTACTTCGTGCATCTTTATCATGTTCAAAAACTAGCGAAAGCAGAACCTCCATCTGGAACTTCATATTAGATAAACTTCACAGTTGGCGCTGCACTTAGTATTCTGGATGATTTCGAATTTGTTGCTACTTTGCTCGAAAAAGACACAACAGTTTGTCCAGACTGGACATATGAACTTTAAAATTAAGTATGTTTATCGGGCAGCGTGTGTTACAGGTGCTCTTTTTATTATTATTATCTTTATTATCTTTCAACCATGATCAGTGACCACTGAAGCCGGAGTTTTTCGGCCCCGTGCAGAACAAAGCGGACAAAGTGAGAGTTTCACCTGAAAAGATGTGGGTTGCCGGGTATGCAGGATTTCCGTTTTACAAACATTAACAATAATTACTTTTACACTAAAACATTAACATTTGCATTTCCGAAGCAACATAGCATGTGCATTTGAAAGCATCAGACCACATTTGAGCCCAACTCTGGTGTGAGTTGCGCGAAACACCTGATAAACTCGTAAATGATAATTAATTATACGGCTCGTGTTGTGTTAAGGATGGCTGCAGCGAATTGTATGAAATCGTGGAAAACTTTAAAATCGTAAAATTGCAAGCTTAAGTTATTCGGTGCAGTTTGTGGCTCCTTGGTATCCATAAAAGCGGATAATTCAAATATAAAAAAAAATCAAAAGTACACTGTTTACTGAGTCTTACGATCGTTTTGTAAAAAGATGTAACGTGTTCAGAAGTTCAGGCTATCAGAAAATAAGCATGGATTAGATAATCGCCAAATCTTGGGTAAACGTTTACGGGTTGATGGATGCGCTTAGGATGTTGTAAAACATATTCATTCTTAAAAGAAATAATTAAAAATGCAAAAGATATCAGCCTGAACTGAAGCCCGGATGAAAAAGAAAACGTCTTTTCGTATCGGGGTAGATTGCTGTCAAAAGAAGACAGACATGGTGAACTTTGATCTACTGTCTTTCATCTCTTTTTCTTGGTTTACCTTAAAGCATAATTGAGCATTCGGTTCTCTTCCGTCATTTAGGTTTTCTGTTGAGCAAAACCCACAACTCACAGCTTGAAATGTATCTAATATCTTACCACATGTATTACTTGAAATCTACATTCTGAGGAATGCAAGCCATCGCCATGTGTTTGCATTCATTTATTCGGCCCATATTCCCAGGTTCATAAGTGACTGTACATTTGTGAATATTCCTTGTTGACGTTCCTGAATCCGAATCATGTATCGGATCCACACTAATATGAAATATGTTCCTCACTGGCCCATCACCGAAATGCCCTGAAAATTTTATGAGACTCCGTTCATGATTGCGTGAGTTATGCTGTTAGCACACACACACACACACACATACACCATCAAATACCCTCGTTGTGGAGGCTATAAGAAACCTTAATATAAGCATCCTTCTTCATATACATCATATACTCATGCAACAATTTAAAATTCTTGCGAATGTTAGATGTTAACCAGAACGCCGATGATAAGCGCTCATCCGGCACCCCGACAAATAAAAAATTATGCAAATTTTCCCAAAGTTCTAGGTATGAACTTGTCATCAGTAAAAACTGGTTTCCAGGAGGCCGAACCTGCAGGTCCAAATTCTGTGTAAACGTTTGGAAGACGGCTCAAAGTCCAACCCGATAAAACAAGCAGATTCAATCCTGGTCAAGTAATCAAGAAGAAGCATTTTTTTGGTGAAGTTTGCAAAAATTTGCATAATAATTTATAATAATAAGTTTCAAACCTAAACGATATCTGGGTTAACAGTAAACATAAAAAAAACAGAAGCTATGGTTCCAAGAGAAAGGATATAGAAAAACCATTAAATATTTATTGGTAAAAATCGCACATAAAAATACTGGGCATATATTTTTCATACAGCAAAGAAAAGGCCGCCTATTTAAATTTTGAAGACTATTAAAAAAGTGAGGTTTGCATCCCAAATTTGGAAAAAAAGAAATTTGACCTTGTTAGGTAAGATTCAGATTATTAGGTCATATCTAGTCTCATCCTTTCAGTATATATTTACATGTGTCGATGCACCTTTGAAATATAGAAAAGAAAATGATAAAATAACTGAACAACTGAAAAGGATCCTTCTAATTCAACCAGTGACTGTCGGGGGAGTGAATGTCCCTCATGTTAATAGTATAATACAAACATATATATATATAAGATAACATGGATTTCAAAGCATATTTCAAACCAAAGAAAAGAAGTGACAGACATATGGAAAAATATACTTGCAACCGTTGGATTAGATTTCGATTTACTTTTGCATTGTGACTATGGTTTTGATTTTATATCTAATCTAGAAGATGAACACCATTTTCGGTCAGGTATATTTTAAATTTGGAAAAAAAAAATAAAATCAGTGAAGCCGATAGTAGATCAGGTAACATGGTATAATGGAAATATTGGTACTGATAGTGTTACTTTTATGAGTAGAAACTTGTATGAATGAGGCTTACTTTGTGTTAATAATTTATATGACCTTGATGGTAAATTAATCCCTTTTAAAACATGGCAAAACAAAGGTGTAAAACAATTGGAATATATAAGATGAAGAACAGTAGTAATTGAAAAGGTCATATTGTCTTGTAAAATATATGATATTGATGTATTTAGTGTATCAAGTGAGTATTCTGATGAATTGTTAATATCAGAGAACGGAGTAGATATACCATTCTAACAGTGTAACTCAAGACACTTGTATAATGTATTTATTGCTCTATTACATAAAAAGTAATTAATTTCTAGGATATCAAAGTATTGTTATAATATTGATGAGATTGATTGGAGTAAAATTTGTTTGTTACCTTAGAAATGATGTCAAAATACTCAATCAAAATGTTTTCAGTATAAATTTTTACAGGATATCTCGGTAAATATTGGCTGATGACACGGGGACTGAAGGACAATAGTATGTGTATTTTTGTTGTAAAGAATTAGAAACAGCTGAGCACCTGTACTGGTCATGTGATTGGGTTCAATGTATTTGGCAGCAAGCACACAATATATTTGACTATAATAAGAATTTCTTAAATATAATGAGAATTTCTTAAATAAAAATGATGTCCTTCTCGGTAATCCTTATTTTACAGACAGTTTAAATCTATTTTATATTCTGAGTAAACGCTACATTTATTTGAGCAGGCAGAAAAAAAGTATTGTTTTATTCTTAGGATAAAAAAATACCTTGCATATGTTAAAAATATTGAAATTCTTATTGCAAGGAAGTATAACGGAATAAGTAAATTCCATGACAGGTGGTCAAATATTCAAATATAAGTCTCTATACATAATGATTACCAGTGTATACGATTTTCTCTTTTCGTATTGAGGGTTTCTGATCATGTGATGCGTTTTGTGTGAAACTCAAATTAGGCTAGTTCTCGATTTAAGTATATTAACTATATGCAGATTTGTGTTTTGTATATGTATGTATTGCTTGTGTGCATATATTTGCAAATATGTGTTTATGTTTCTGGATATATATATATATATATATATATATATATATAAATATATATGATTATAGATACACACATATGTATGGATGTATACATGTATGTATATGTATATATATATATGTGTGTGTTTGAAGTTTGTAATAACGTATATCTTGTGTACATCCTTGTACACGATTGTCTATGTTTGAAATTAAAAAAAAAAGTTTTAAACCCATGTGTAGAAATAAAAAAACCACATCTATTGGGTATGACAAACAGAATAAAAATAGGTCAATTTTCTCTGCACAAAAAAAAGATCATTTGTTTGTTGCCAGAAAAAGGAAAAGACTTATTATATGTTAAAAATTAGAGACAACACTTCTAATTACAGATTAAAAAATTCTCACTAAAACTATAGCTAACAGAATAAATAACATTTCAATAACAGACTTAATTAATGAAGATAAGACAGGTTTTAATGAAAAATAGATATATAGAAGAAAATATAAGTGAGATTACAAGTTTTATAAGATATGCTGTTCATAATCAAATAGGTACATTGTTTATGGCAATAGACTTTGAAAAAGCTTTTCATTACTTAAAATGGGATTTCTTGTATACAATTTTACACTTAACGAATTTCAATGCTAACTTTATATCAATGATTAAAATTGTAACCAAAAATATTTCAGGTTGTGTAAAAAACAATGGATGGAGTTCGCCTTTTTTTCAGTTACAAGAGGGGTAATACAAGGGTGCCCATTATCACCTTACTTGTTTATACTTATTTTTATAGAATTAGTAGCAATTGCATTAAGATCTGATGGTAGTGGGTATAAGGGGTATTACTTTGGATAATAAGGAAGGTAAAATAATATAAAATGCAGATGAAACAACAGTTTTTATAAATGATCATCAGAGTATAAAAAAAAAAAAAAAAAAAAAATTGCAGTTGTTTGAAAATTTCAAACATATTTCTGGTATTAAGATTAATAAAGATAAAACTGTTTCAAATCCGCTGAGAAAGGTAATCATTTGAACAAAAAAATCTTATAAAAAGTTAAGGTATCATATACACTGAGGTCCATGTGACATTATTACGAGTTAATGTTTCTCCTTCTATGGAGAATATATCGCATAAATATTTCAAATTTGTAAATAAAAAAATAAATAACATTTTATACATTTGGAACTCGGCAAAATTATTTTACTTTAACACTTTGTACTTTCACAATTAATATATCATTTATCGGTGTTACCTACCCCTTCTAGACCCTTCATGAAACAAGAAGAAACTCGTATTTATAAATTTATATGGGGTAAACGATTAGATTTAACAAAAAGAGGAAAATAAATCGCAACTGTGGAAAGAAGGGTGCGGGAGGGGTCTAAAACTTAGCACTAAAATTAGCATGGATTAACAGATTGCTAAATAAAAACCCACTGAAATCTGAATATAAGTCTTATGATTTTTCAAACTTGTGGAGGCATCATTCAGTTGTAACTTAGCACGTGCTGATGTAAAAGCCATAATGACGTGTTATGCTCCCTTCTTGGAGGAAATTAGGAATTATGGGTGTGACTACAATTATAACCCAGTTTCATATGAAGTCATCTTGTCACAATGTATTTGGTTTAATTTTTGAACTAATAAAAGTACAATACAAAACTTTACAAAACAGCTTTACAATAATGGAATTGTGTTAATTAAAGATCTATTAAAACAAACAAAACAAAAAAAAATATCAGGAGTTATTAAGAAGTATGTAATAAATACAGATGTTAAATTAACTTTCTCAATTATGCTAGTTTACTAAAAGCAATACCAAACAAGTGGAGACAAATTATCCGGGGGAACGATAAAAATATGTTAGCACCAATAGAATGAGACCCTAATTTAAAAGCATTTCTGAAGAAAGAAAATACAAAACATATGTACAGTAGAATTGTTAATAAGCATATAGTAAAAACTGAAAAAGCATTAAAATGGTCAGATGAATTGAACATTGTAGAAGACAATGTCTACAAGGATTTCTCCAAACTTTATAAACCGCAATATCATCAAAACTACGAATGTTCCAGTAGTATATATTACGTGTACATAGAAAACTTACATTAATCCCCTTTTCTATAGAAAATACATTTTATTGACACAAGCAAATGCACCTTCTCTAAAGAAGAATATGAAACACTTATACACGTCTTTTGTGAATGTCCATTTACAGTGGTATTGTGGACAGACATTTGGAGAACCTATAGAACCTTAAATCCAGAATATTTCAATACAGTGACTATGTAACTATCAAATGGCAATGTGCAACTTGGTAACAACAAATACATATGGTTGAATACGCTTTCTCTTGCTGAAAACAACTGTCATCATTGTCAACTTGTTTTTCCATGTGATCTACATTAGGCCAAAAATAAAAACTAAAGGTATGGTTCTCAGGCAACGCCCGCATCAATTTTAAACCCCCGCATAAAAAATTTCTATTTTGATTTTCAATAAAAACTTTCCAATTTTGAGCTGCTGCCGCTCCGACATTTCTTTAAAGAAGATAAAACCATACAATTTCCTTTGTTTTGTAGTGCCTTTTCTTATTTAGCAAAATAAAACTGTTATTTTCATGCTTTTCCCTTATCATTTGACATTTTTATCGAAACATACAAAAAAATTTAAAATAAAAAAAAGCGCCCGCCCGCATTGATTTCTGAAAAAAAGTGCCTGAGAACCATACCTTTTTTTATTTTGGCCTGATATACAGCATGTTCAGGATCAATTTGTGATTGTCTTGTAAATGGTTATGTCCTGTATATTTATGTAATGTATTATATATGTTACATGTATGTATGTCACGTATTATTTTCATAATTAAAAAAATCATGGGATCATTGGTCTCGACGTTCAGCTGAATTTGTCTACAGGGATAGGTTTATGAGCTTTTCAAAATATGAGTCTTGTGATCAGTTTGAAGCCAACCTGTCTACTCAAACTGGAGTTTTCATCCATAAACTAATTTATGAATTGATGTGCTCTGTGACCTTGACCCTTGACCTAGTGACCCCAAGATCAAAAGGAACCTATCATTATTAGCTGGTACGTCACGTGGAAGACAGAAGGTTTGGGATAAAAAAAGTTTGTCTTAAAATGCGTCCACCATCTTTTAAAGAAGTGGGTCCTGCAACCTTGGCCTTTGACCTCATAATCCAAAATTAATAGGGGTCTTACATTATTCGTTGGTCATATATAAGTCAAGTTTGAAATCAATATGTCAATCCAAACTGGAGTTATCATCTGGATACACATATATGTTGACAGGTTACCGTTGTGACCTTGACCTTTGTCCCTGTGACCCTAAAATCAATAAGTGTCTTCCCCTATTGGCGGTTCAGCTTAATGTGCAAGATCTAAGGTTTGGGAAGAAAAGTTTGGCTTAAAATGCGTCCACAATCTTTCTAAATATGTGGGTCCTGTGACCTTGACGTTTGACCTCGTGACCCCAAAATCAATAGAGTTCTTGCATCAGAGGTTCGGCCCTATGTAAGTCAAGTTTAATATCCATAGGTCAATCTAAACTGGAGTTAGCATCAGGAAACATATCTGGCGGACATACCGGCACAGAAAGGTGAACAATCGAACAGACTGACGGACAGGGTGATAAATATAGGGCATTAGCTGATTCAAGCAGTTCTCTTATAAACAAAACAAGGTTTCAGGAAACAGAAGAAACCACAGTGTCGAATCTGATAGTACCAGCTTAATTTGGCGGTCTCAAAATACAGGAACAAATGCATTAACATTAGAAAAAATACCGGTGGCGCCACCAGTCTTCAGGAACTGAAGAAACCAATCATAATCAATAAACACACCTGGTTTCAGGACACTGGATGAAACCACAGTCATTTGGTGGTCTCAAAAACAAAAATAAAATCGTAAAAATCAGAAAAAATTACAGGTAGCGTCATCAGTTTTCGGGAACTGACATTACTTGTCATGATCAATATTCAGGGCAAGTTCAATGGCAATTCATGCATTAATTATCAAAATACTGGAGGTGATGTATTAAATTTTTCGTGGGGGGGGGGGGGGGTACTTACAAGAAGTGGTGGGCCGATCATCGAGTTTTATCGAAATTCAGTCGGTTTGCTGCCACTTTCAAGCGCTCGGTTACCAAAGGCAACTATCGATTACATCATTATCACTATAATGAGTCTGTGTTCCCAAATAACTTCCTTATGTTACTGAGTATGACACGGTAGATGCGAGAACGGAGGAGGTAATAAAACCTCTGTGAACTGGCAGGGAGCTGAAGAATAAGCGGGGAGTTTTGTAAAGAGATGTACATTGCACAATATGGGCTAAATGGCGTTAAAATGCTCCATAAATTATCCGAGTCTATGCAGCAAGTAGATGTCCTAGATTGTCGTTTAATTCTTGATTATTATAAATAATTAAAATGAAACTTTTAAAAGCATATTTTACCAATAATAGGAATATATAAAAAAGGCAAAAACTTCTTTTTTTGCGTTTGGTTAAGAAAGTAAAGTTTCACGGATAACTGCAGGTTTCTTTATATTTGCCTGAACCGATTGTTAATCGATCATCAATCGGTTTGCTCAAACCGATGATCGATTATGAAAAAGGAACCGACTCCCACCACTACTTACAAGCACCATAGCTCCGAGGATAAAGGTCGCATTTACCTAATTTCAGATTGTTTGTCAAAAGGATTTTTTATAAACCTCCCTTGATGTACACTTAGAAGTTTCTAGGTCCAGTGTTACGATTTTTGCCCTGTGCCCGGATGGACGACGGACAAAGCGCCATACCTATACCTAATTTGACTTTCAGTCAGGTGAGCTAAAAAATTAAACTTTTTACATGTGTCGTTGTATCCAAGATAACTCCCAACTTTTGATCATAAGCAAATATTATTCCTAATATTTACAATTCTCTGTCAAAATTGAACGTTAAACATTTAGCTTTTCATACCAAGCAGTGATTTCACCACTTCTGGTTATGACTATTTAATTCGTAAATTAGTGACACCTTTAAAGTTATATATGATTTCCATTAAACTATCCAAGATTTCCAATAAATGTATTTACGTCATACATTTTTCTTTCTCAGTTCTCTGAAGTAACAAAAATTTTGTTTAAAACATGTTCTGGCGAGTTATATTTCTTGTATTAAGAATTTCTTGTAGTAATAACTATTATTTCTGTCCTTTTTCCGAAAGAGACAGAGAGGGAAGACTTTTCTTTGATTAAAGTAAAACTTCCTGAATTGAACAAAACGTGTCAAACTTGTTAATATTTTACAGACCTCCATATATCAACATTATAGATAACATCAACAAATGTATTGACCAATTAACTGCTAAACCTCTTCAAATAAATTAGTATACCTCAAATATTATTATGGCTGGTGATTTTAACATGGATCTACTTAAAATGAAAACTATAACCCCATACAGTAATTTTCTAGAATCAATAAACACACATGGACTAAAAGCAAGTAGAACAATGCCCACACGAATTACAGACAGCTCTGCAACACTCATCGGTAAAATATATACAACATTTCCCTCGACTTCAACTTGTCGGGTGTTATTATAAGCAACATCTCTGATCACCTACAAAGCTTTCTATCTGTCAATATTAGTTCGCAATCTACAAACTCCCCTTAGTACCACTACATATGCAGACGTAAAATCTCCCCTCAATCAATGAACTCCCTCTACAATGGCTTATCAAACACAAAAATTATTTATAAACTAAACACAAATCTCTCAACTGACCTAAATATTAACTATAATATTCTAGAAAAAAAATCTGATTCAAGCGATAAATAAAAACATACCACTAAAGAGAAATAAATATAACAAATAGAAAAAAAAACAGAACAAAAACAAAATGGATAACATTGGGACTCATCAAATCAATCAAACATAGAGATTAACTGTGCAAATCCATGAGAGCTACAGCTTCAAGTGCATAGAATATACAAACAAATAAACATACAAGACAAAAGCCCTTAATTAAAAGTTAATAATAATCCTTATAGACAGGGTCTCAGATTTAAACTTTTAAATTATAATACTGAAAATATCAAAATATATTGGACTCCTGAATCAATTAAAAGCTTATCTACCTATTCCTATACTTAAAATTATACATGCTACACTTATTCTATCTCAATTAAATTATGAAATTCTTATATGGGGCTTTGATATTAATATATTAGAAAAAATAAAAAAAGCCATAAGAATTATAACAAATAGCAAATGCAATGCCCACAACGAACCAATCTTTTAACCATTAAAACTCCTAAAATTAAATGACATTTTCAGGCTTAAAATAATAACATTTGACTGTAATTACTGTCATGAAGCACTTCCACAATTTTTACAAACATATTATTTTCAACAAGGACAATGACACACGAAAATGACACAAGACATAAAGATACCCTTGTTACAAATAAAACAAGGACTTAGATAGCAGACAACAATCTGACAAACATAACACCAAAAGTCATAAATGAAACCGACCAAATCATTATTGATAAATTCTTCACTCATAGTCTTCAAGGATTGATTTGCTACACCAAACAACATAACATAAATACTATAAAGACAAACGCTTTCAGATAACTGTTACATCTGTAACAGAAGTTATTCATAACACAAAACCCTTAAAATAGATAACAAACTGTTATTTCAATAACTCAAGTGGACAATCTTCCCAGTTTCTCATCAATTTTCCTCATCATATCATATAATATCAAATTTTTATAAATGTATAAAACTTAACCTTCATATAATGTATCATGTATGTATATTTCTTCATGTGTCACAGGTTGCTGTTGTGTCAGCGGATAAAAATCCTTAACAACAGTCTCCAGACATAATAAAACAAAAAATTACATGTTGAATATATTTTTAACGATACATTACTTTTATGTCGAATAAAATCTCTCTCTCTCCTAAAACCGAATGTAAGCGAACCAACCTCAACAACCTGTAACATTCCCATTCGCCTAACCTTACTTTTGTAACTCCTTAATAAACTATTATCCACCGGATTCATTGCAATCTTTTAAATAAGAGTATATTTAAGATATATTCCTTTGACTTAGGATGTCGTACTATTTATTTGCTGTAATTAGTAATTAAGCGGCCATGTGTGTTATCACACAGATACAGAGTCCCCGGCACTTGTGATACAACACATCATTGTAGGTTCGAATCAATGACCGTGAGTAATATGGCTTATGCATTGAATCAATACAATGGTCTCACATCAGTTTACTCAGTGACGCAACGCCTCAGAATGAAATCAACAAGCATCGCGATTCGTGTGACGTAAGAGCTGAGTAACTCATCGCCCCGAATGAAATTGACAAGCGCCACGGGTTGTGTGACGCACGACCAGTAATGAACTGACATAATTGGAGGACCAAGAATGTATAAATATGCCGGAGGATTTATGATTTTGAACTGTATCGCTTAAGTACTTTGTGAAAATAAAGTGACAGTACACGGTTGGCGGTGCTGATCAAATATTATGAACCGGATGGTTGGGTATTTGGGTTGGGCAGTTGTATCGTCCCTCGGCCCTAAAGGCCTGGGCAGAGTCGGGCCAATATACAGGCAATAACGAACAAGCAAGTTAATAACATATATAATTATAAGATGAAGGATTCTAACTTGATAACGGTTCAGAGATCTTGATGACCTACATTTTTATTTATAACAGTTCAATAATTTTCTCCCTGAGACACTCAAGACACAAAGTTGAGAACTTCAATTTTCAATAACCTTGTTCAACAATTTAGCAGTCAGTTGAATTTCCCTTTTTTTTATAAACTTTTATATACAATCTGCTACATTTATCAGCAATTTATCCAAGTACAAACATATAGCGAGAACGCTTTGCATTTTATGTAAACATTCGCCTTTCTTATAGTTTACTCTCCATGTTGTCCTTCAAATTTAGCCCACTAACATATTAATTAATCAATCCCATCCTTACTCTATTGCTCCTCCGCTACATTGTACATAATAACTTAATCGATACTTCCAAGTCCTTTTTTTTACTCTCATGCCATGTGTGTACTGGTAAATATTCACAAAATTATGTAAATTGAGTATATAAATATAATTGAGTAATCAATCCTGCCTGTATGAGACTCACTGTGTTACCCTACCTTTCTAATTTGCGGAATGATCCAGGCTTTCTTTTTGACAGACCACAGCCCCCACCCCCCGAAAAAAGAGAGCATTTCTTTTCATCCAGTCTTTGCCCCAGAGGAAAATAATGGGATACATGCAGTTTGCCGTCAACCGCACGAGGGGCGCGACCCCTTTAAACAAGGCTGTCTCCTGTACGGACGTATGATTCAGAGCGGCCAAAACATAACTACTGAGTGGTATAATGTGAAGAGCAAGGGCGACGAGCATTACAGAGGACCTCACGATCAGCTCACGGTCCTTCTTTAGCTGGACAGTGGCTGGATTTATGTATATTGGTCTTGTTTGATGATTTGTTCGAGCTTCATTGGATGTTCCTGGGAAGACTGTGAAAACCTGACCTCTCCCCTCTGTTGGTTCCTCCTGTGATGTCCTGGTGATAAACATCGATGCCACACTAAAACCCGATCCGATACGGAGCCTGCGTTTTCGAATTTGGTACATACAAGCGATCATAAAACCAGCAGCTACAGCTAACAATGTAGAGTAGACACAAATAGCGCAAATCCAGTAAGTCTCATTGTTTTTCACAATGTTCTTGTAGTTGCAAAATACGTGACTAAAGCCTTCAAATTTATAATCAATAATTAACATGAGAGATCCCAATAACCAGGGAGCTATTAAGGCGACGACGTACCACCTTAATCTGGCTGTCATAAATACCATACCTTTGCCGCGCACGTGATGGTAGAGTATAAAGAAATGACACGCTAAACTGATGACCGAAACAATGATGGTAAGGGTGACGCCTCTCATGAGGGCGCATGTGACCCCCCGCAAAACGGGTCGGCTTGGTGCAAGTCTTGATGTCACAACGAGTGGTACAATAACAAATCCTTCAAATACACACACAATAATCAGGTTCAGGTGAAAATAGTTGCCTTTGTTGCGCACACGTCGGTAACGTCTGATGAAGTTAATAAGAAAAGCACAGCCAAGCATGCTGCATCCTGACAAGCCACACAAGACAATGCTTAATAGTGTCATCAGTGGCGCTGCTTCGGTAACACTGTCACTAAATATTGTAACACTTTTGGTTGTTGAGATGCTTCCTAATGGTATCTTCTTTCTTTTACATTTCGATCATTTCAAATTCTACTTCACAGTTTTATCCCAGTGCCTGTACCGTGGTAAGTCCAAGGCAGCATATAACAATGTGAACAGGCGCTAGCAAATATCAGATTATGCGGACTGTTTGTTTCAAAATAACTCTGCGGTGACGTAATAAGGCAAAACCATAAGAATCACCTAAAATTCAGTGGGCATGCTCACATTTTTGCTTACATTTCTTGCTAAACTGCTTTTTCTCCGAATGGAAAGTCGCTGTTCAACTTGCATCTCTTTAATATTTCATTAATTCCTTTTTCATATTTTCCTTTACCTGTCAGTGTTAATATAATTGTTTTTATCATCACTTCTTACAACTAATCCTAGATTTTTTTAAGTCTGCATATCGTACATATTTATATGTATATATTCTATAACTGACTGATAATCTCGCATTAATTCTTAGCTCTTAGTATGTTCACTAAATTTAGACAGGGCAGCCCTCTCTACTACCTTTGATAAAAAAAGGTAAATTACTCACAGGTCTGAAATTTGAAGATGTAAACTCAAGAGCAGGTTTTTTTCAGGAAGGGACGTACTATAACGTCCTAGCTTCTGTGAAATCTCCCTTCATTGAGTGAAATGTTAATAATGTCTAATATTTTGGTGATCACTGATGCAAGCATTTTCTTTAGAAGAACAGTCGGCGGTGCATCTATTTCACAGCTCTTACTTGGCAAATTATTAATAATGACTGCAACTTCTTTCTGAGATAGAGGCCTGAAATTACTTGAAGATTTTACATCATTTCTTGAAGGCTGATAATGTGGAAATTCTTCCAGATTTGTTCTTATTTTATTTATTTTATTCAGGAAAAAGTCGGCGAACTGGTTTACTGTATCCTCATCCCAAAGCCTCTTTGCCAGTGGATTATCTTTATCAACACCTGTAATCTCAGTGACTAGCTTGTAAAGTGTCTTTGTGTTATCTCCTGATCCTTGTATCTTTTCACTTAATGTATTGATTTTTGATAATTTAAGCATGTTGTTGTATTCCGACAGTTCCACATTTAGAGCTTTCAGTGTAGAATGTGTCAAATATTTCTACCATCACCTCCCTGTGCGTCTATTTTTCTTTTTTTTGTTCTTTAATGTACTCTGACATAAATATGGTTACCTCTTTCTGCTATTTAAATTCTTAGCCATTTGTTGCGCAAGTTAATCCAAAATAACTCGGGAATGACTTTTTAACTTGTATACTATTATGTCAATGTCACTTTTTATGAGACAATGTGATTTCATTTAGATCCTTTTCCTACTCTTTTGTTTTTATTTCATTTAATGTTTTAAAGTAACACATCTCAGTAATTACCAGATTTTGCGGACTATATGTGTCAAAATAACTTGGCAGTGACGTCATAAGGCAAA
The DNA here is from genome assembly GCA_026874595.1 of Sipunculus nudus. Classification (NCBI taxonomy): domain Eukaryota; kingdom Metazoa; phylum Annelida; class Sipuncula; order Golfingiida; family Sipunculidae; genus Sipunculus; species Sipunculus nudus. The sequence goes on along the minus strand of CM049320.1, from coordinate 38,195,392 downwards.
ACCATGACAACCACTATGAAGACGATGGGCGTGCTCACATCTTTGCTTAGCTGCTTTTTCTCCGAAAGGGAAGTCGTTGTTCAGCTTGAAATTGCAACTCTTTTATATTTCATTTATTTCTTTGTCATATTTTACTTGATCTGTCTGTGATTAAATATATCTTTATTTCCCACCATTTCTTACAACTAATCCTAGATTCCTAGAATTCCTCTTACAGTACATATTTATATATGATCATATATTTTATAACCTATGTGACATGAAATAAATCAAATTTCTCGGTACTTTTAACTCCGCCTAAGTAGGGACTCACTGTTGTTTGCTTCTTTATATGTGGATATCATCTTATCCAGTAGTATAATGGCCGTGTGCTAGGCGATGTTGTCGTTATGATGACGTCGTTGTGCCTGGAAGTTTGGTGCAATGTAAGAGCAATGGCTACATCATAAAAAAAGGGGAAAAAAAGGTTTTCGCTTGAAATACTCAAATGTTACTAATACTACAAAATACTTAATTTCGAAATGAACTTAATTGTTTACTGTTAACAATATTGAAATGGGTAGTATTTAAATAATGTAGAAGGCTGGGGCTTTGGGCATACCTGGCAGGGATATGTTTTGTGAGGGACTGTTTACGGGGGATATGCCTCAGAAACGGTCGAAGTTTGATTGATTTTGCATGTGCAAAGATATGGGAGGGAGAGAGAAACCTACTTGAAATGGGTTACAATCGATAGTTTCAGAGAGACTGACCAATTTTGGTCAAAGCCTCTTTAGGTTGAGGTCATGACAATGATTAGCAAAGTTATGTGGAAAAAATTAATCATATATGCTCATTAGATCTCATTAGATATTTATCCTTTACTTATTTGAGGTGCGTATCCAACAAATAGTGCCTGTATTGTTCAAGCATGTGACTAAATATTTTCTCACAAACGTTGTGTGTTTCGTAGCATTTTTTAGTTCGACAACGAGGTCGATAAGCCTTTTGTTATACCTTCCTTAATTCCTCTGAGCTATATTGGAGTGAAACTGGACGACCAGTAGAAGTCACGGGCAACCCATTCAATCTTCCAGGCTTGTGTTAAAAATCTCTATTAATGGACAAAATGAAAAAAGGTGTACACTTTGGTGTAAAAATGGTATGACGAGAGCCACAGAAAAATATTGATGACTGTTATAGACGTCGTCAAACTATTTCTGGCTCCAGCACACAAAAGATCTTCCATGGATTACTCTGAGCAGGCAATCTGCAATCAGACCGGTGCCACATTTAGCTGACATATTATTTATGTTTTCACAAGCTTGGTATATGTTGTAGAAGAGCCTGATGATGGTTTTAACGCCAGGGGATATAGATTGTCAGGAATTTGAAGTCCTCTCTGTCTGCTGATGATTTTACACCAGAAGATATAGATTGTCAGGAATTTGAAGTCCTCTCTTTCTGCTGCTCAAGTGTCCCACAGTTGTTCCAGCTGCTGCTGATAGAGATTGTCAGGAATTTGAAGTCCTTTCTGTGTGCCGATGATTTCAACACCAGAAGAAAGAGATTGTTAGTAATATGAAGTCCTCTTTGTCTGCTGATGATTTTAGCACCAGAAGATAGAGATTGTCAGGAATTTGACGTCCTTTTAGCCTGCTTCTCAAGTGCCCCACAGATGATCCAGCTAAATGAATAAGATTTACTGAAGAAGGATGCTTAATTACTTGGTTAAACAATGAGTGAGTTTGCTTTCATCAGAAGCCGATATATTGACGTTTTGGTGTCATGGGCCGCGATTGTATTCCAGATGATTGGAGTCTGTTTTTTGATAGCTCAAAAGGTGGGTCTTGCTACACAATGGAATTTATTTTGCTTCAATCCCAATTGGTTATTCTGGCTTGTTAAAAGAAGGTTATAAAAGTATCAAACTGGTCTAGGAGAGGTTGACAAAGCGAACATAAATGAATTATATTTGGAGATTAAAATTTTATTGGGTTGCTTCTTGGCTTGATGGTGGCTACACTAAAGGATGATCACTCGAAAAGAAGGGATCACCTAAAATACATGAGTATAAATTTAGAAAATGTCCAAAGGAGACGATTGGTGAATGACAAAGGTTTTATTACCTACTCATGGAGCAGTATAAGCAAGCTTCGGACAAGGATGGAATACTGTATGTTTCTAATTTTTCGGGGACAGATTTTCTGCTTTGACTCCAAACATGAAGCGAAGCTAACTGAATGCATGGACTGCATTCATAAATGTTGTCTCAAACTTTCTTTGTAAAAAATGTCTTAACACTACATACACCTCATTAAGAAGTTTCTAAACAGTTTCCAAAGACGTGACCGGAACATCATGTTTTTTAGCTCAGCTGACTGTAAGTCATCTGAGCTATAGCAATCACTCTTGGTCCGTCTTCCGTCCGGCCGTCTGTTCATCCGGCCATCCGGCAATCCGGCCGTCTGTCCCTTAGCAAGGCACAAATCGTAACCACTGGACCTGGAATCTTCTAACTTTACATCCAGAGAGGTCAATAAAAAACTCCTTGGAAACCTGGAATTAGGTCTCTGTTACCCATATTCATCAAGCTATGAGGTTCCGAAGTACCCCCCAGAATAATGAAAAATTGATACAAAAGCAAAAGTATTTGAACAACTAATGCATTGATCATAATGATTATTTGCATGGATATTTATCATGGAGTTTTTCATCAGTTTCTGCAGACTGTGGTGCCACCTGTATATTTTTTCGATAGTTTACTATTTTTATAAATCTATTTTTGAGACTTTAAAAGATTTGGTCATCTGTTAATAGGGCTCAAATCGTAACAACTAGACATAAAATTTTCTCCCTTTACATCCAGAGAGGTACATGAAAAGACTCCATGGAAACCTGAAATTAGGTCTCTGTTACCCATATTCTCTGAGCTATTGGGCTTATAAACACACCCCATCATAATTAAAAATGTGATACCAAAGCAGGGCACAACTCATAAACATTGGACCTAGAATCTTCTAACCTAAAATCCAGGGAGGTCTATGAAAATCTCCTTGGAAACGTGTATTTAGGTCTCTGTTACCCATATTTTCTGAGCTATGGGGCTTATCAATATAAGCACCCCTCAGAATAATTGAAAATTTGATACCAAAGTAGGGCACAAGTCATAACCTGTGGGCCAAGAATCTTCTTACTTGACATCCTGAGAGTTTCTCAAAAGGTCTCCCCAGGAACCAAAATTGGGTCACAGTGAACTATATTCTCACAGTTTTGGGGTATGTTTGAGCACCCTAGAAATAATGCAAAATACAAACAAATTTGCCAGATTCCTCATGAAAGGCCGGTTGGTTTGTCATCAGATTTGTTGTGCTTATGGGCCTTGATGAACTTAAGCTAATATGCATGAACCGTGATTCCACCAACATTACCTTAATTAGTTGTCTGTGCAAGGACATATTGTCAACATTTCAGTCGGCTGAGCGTCATGACCCACGGGTCACTTGTTATAATTCAAATTCATCTGGATGGTTTTCTGTAAATGCCATTAGGAAATAGGCGAGAGATTCCAAAAGGATATAAAAGGGTAGGTCTATTAAAGTAAGCTCCTTAAACCATTACCAAGTGCATATGTAAAGACATGAACTCATGTGTGTTTATATATATATATATATGTATATATATATATATATATATATATATATATATATTTGACCAAGAAAGTTCACTTCTTTTGGCAACAAAATTTGCACATTTAACTACGGTTCGAGCTAATGTCTTTTAAAGTCCGTTGTCCTTAATAAATTATTGAATATTTTGTCATTCATGTGCGTCTTGTAATTAAAATGAGACGTTTTGTGGGCAGTTTAAAATTAAAACCAAAATTTTGGCATTTAACTGAGGAAGTGCAATCCTTAAACCATGATATGATATAAAAGAGATAAAAATAAGTATTTTCATCTCCGTCCATGATCCGCTAATTTTGAGCGCATCAAGGTCCCTTTTCCTCGACAACGTAATCAATCCATTAGCTTAACTTTATGTTCGAAAGTCCTTAATAAATTTTATCTGCCGATTTCATTGCAATCTTATTTTTAATAGGATACCATATTCCCATCAAACTATATTCCTATATGATTGTACTATTTCTTTGCCACGTTCAGGTGAAACATGCTTAAATATTACTATAAAAAGGTTCCATAGAACCTGATGACCTAGATATTTGTTTGCCGGTTCCGTCTCTTCTATCACCGCAATAAGTTTCTTCCTAACGCAATCGTGACACTAAAGTGAGAGTGAAACGTTTAGTTTCAAATGACCCCGTCCAACAATAAAGGTATTAATCCAATTCCCACTGTTTTTTATTATTGTTTATACACATTACAACATTTATCAGGTATTAATTTCTTTAAAAGGATATAGTCTAAACCCTTAGCATTCCATGCTAACATTTTAACTTTTTTATTGTTCTCTCCAGATGTCCTTTACTAACAAATTCAAAAAAAGCTTCAATGCCTCCTTACTATGTGGTAACATCTCAATAAGAATAAATATTATTCTTATCACTTGTTACAATAATGTTCACTGATGTAACTTCAATATTATCATAACTAACAGAGAAAATTTTTTGCTTAAAAAGACATTTTTTAATGCCTTCAGTTGGCGCTTGCATATTATTAACGGCATATTCATATTTATCTATCTCACATGTACTGCTTTTGATTCTGTTATTAAATTTGTCGTGGCATGAGTTTACAATCCTTACACACGTTTCCGACATACAACATCTTGGGTGGAGGAGCCATTGATTTGTCTACAGACACTCGCGGAAACCAAAAACTGAATGACGAAAATAAGTTTTATTTAGTGCAGATAATACACATAAATGTTCCAATGTGGTTTTATTTGATTTCATGACAGTACTACTTGAGTGTATACTTAAAACTTTATGTTAAACTGGTTTACTACCTGCGATTAATTCCTTCTTCAGGAGCGAATATTAGCGGAAACTGAGTCATGAAAAAGCCTGCATCTGTGCGATATGTCACACACTGCAGACCTCCACCAAGACAGCTTATAACCCTCAATTAGAATTGTGAGAAATGCAGCATTTTTTTCTTTTTAAAAGATCCTACATCATACATCAACATCATAATCGTTCGAGCGATTAGTGCTTTGTCTGTAATATTAATAACGGAAAAGATTCATGTACCTACACTGATGTGGCAGCCCTATTTTCCGGTACTTTATATCTGTCATATCTTAAAGACCTTCGATTGCACCTTGGTTCTAGTCCTTCAAGCGGCGGAAATAATTGGAAACATACAGCCTGCCGTCAACGTCGTAAGTGGTGCGACACCTGGAAACAAAGCGGTCTCCTGTGTAGACGTTTGATTTAGAGCAGCCATAACATAACCGAGTGGTACAAGGTGAAGAGCATGTACGACGAGCATTACTGAGAACCTCACGCTCAGCTCACGGTCCTCCGTCAACTGAACTGTAACTGGATTTATGTAGATTTATCTTGTTCTTTTTCCAAGCACCAATGGCCAATTTATTCGCAATTTAGTATCCACTCTCATGATTAAGCCATAGTTTACTTCCTATCGGAATAGTTTTTTTCTCATTCTTTTGTGAGGAGGTAACTGCCTTCATTTTATGCTCCCTTATCTAATTCTTAATCTAAATATGTACATCTGTAGAGTTCCATTACGGTTTAGGACTACCTGACAGGGTGGTAGCACTCGCTCCATAACATATTAGTTTTGTTTCCTGGTGTCACCCAGGCCCGGTGTCTACCGCACCTGCGGGTCCTTGGTTTGTAACCATCCTCATTCTTAGGTCATAACACCGAGGAATCCCCAAAGACGGACTCGTGTGTGGGTTATACACGGCTGTGGGGCACAGCCTATCCATTAAGTCTGCAGAGCGCCCACCCTGGTTGGGGGCGGACCGTGAAAATCTCACCGCCTCGGCTGAGATTTGAACTCTCCACCTCCCGGCTTTGAGTCCTGTGCTCTTCCCCTGAGCCACAGAACACGGTAGAATTGTTTTCTTTCTGCAGCTTTATCATATTTGTTCCAAATAAATTTAAATGTGACGACACAATATCCCTTCTGGTATATACATATTCTTGAATATAAATATATTGATACATTAATTAAACTTTTAACATGTGCCGTTCCACTAGAGGAAAGCTCCCACTTTATTACATTTTGATCATGAGAAAATATTATTCATAATATTTTCATTTCTTTTTCACACCTAACCGTCCAACATTAAGCATTTCCTACCAAGCAGCTATACCCCTAACCTCGGACTTTGACTGACCAATTCGTAAACTTGAAACAACTTTAAAGTTATATAAAATATTCATACAACTTTTTAAGATTTCAAATAAATGTTTTTACCTTTCTCCGTTCTCTAAAGTAAAAATTTAGTTTAAAACATCTTTTGACGAGTTTGGTATATTTCATTTATAATGCTAAGCTTATAAATAACTATTATTCCTGTCCCTTTTTTTCAGAGAGAAAGACAGGAAAGACTCTTTCTCCCCTTCCTCAATGCAATGTAATCTTGAGCGAACCAAGGCCCATTATGCCACAACAACCTGTAACATTCCCAGTGGCCTAACCTTATTTTTGTAAATCCTTAATAAACTTTCATCTGCCGGGTTTATTGCAATCTTTTTGTGAAGAGTTTATCTAAGATATATTCCTGAGATTTACGCTGTCGTACTATTTATTTGCTGTATTCAGTTATTAAGCGGCCATGTGTGTCCCCGGCATTTGTGATACAACACATCATTCTAGGTTCGTATCAATGCCCCCGAGTGATATGGCTTATACATTGAATTGAAACAATGGTCTCACATCGGTATTTTCAGTGTAAAACGCCTCAGAAAAAAAATCCATAAGCATCACGATTCGTGTGACGTCAGAGCTTAGTTACTCATCGCCCCGAATGAAATTAACAAGCGTCACGGGACTGACAACATTGTAGGACCCAAAGTGTATGAACTTACCGGCGGCTGTATGCATTTGTACTGTATCACTTGAGTGATTGTAAACGGTTGGCAGTGCTGATAAAATATTATGAACTGGAGGGTTGGATATTGCCATCGATTTTTTCGTTTGGGCAGCTGTATCGCCCTCGGCCCTATGGGCTTGGGGCTGATACGCCACACTCTGGCCAATACGCACGCAATACAGAAGAAGCCGGTTAATAACATATATAGTAATAAGATGCTGGATTCTAACTTGATAAAGGTTCCATAGATTTTGATGACCTTTAATTTTATTTTATGTTCCCACTCGAATAACAGTTCAGTAATTTTCTCCCTGAGACACCCAAGGTATAAGGTTAAGACCTTCAGTTTCCAATTATCTGGTCCAACAATTTAGCAGTCAATTGAATTCTCACTTTAATAATCTTATAATAAATTTTGCTACATTTATCAGGGATTAATTTAAGTGCAAATATATATACAGGACGCTTTGCATTCTATATAAACATTTCGCTTTTCTTATTGCTTACCGTCCATGTGTCCTTCAAATTTACCTTACTAACAAATTCATTAAAACTTCAATCCCCTTCTTACTTTATGACTCTTCGGCTACATTGTATATAATGACTCAATCGATACTTCAAAGTCCTTTATTTACTCTCATTCCATGGATGTACTGTAAATAATACTGTAAATAATAACAACACCCTGTCAAATAGAATCTTGATAGAAACTAATATATAATTGAGTAATCAGTCCTGGCTGTATGAGACTCACTGTCTTACAATTTATCTAATTTCCGGAATGATCCAGGGTTTCTGTTTGTCTGACACCCCCAACAAAAACAGAAATATTTTGAAGGCAAGAACACAGGAATATTTAAACCCAAAATATTTAATGAATTTACGCTTAGAAAATGGTTGCGTCATCCTAAAAGAAGCAAGACTTTGTTCAGAAACGACTCAATATTCTGATGGGACGGGAACCAGTTTATGAAAATTGAGCACCAGTTTACGGTCATCGTCGCCAAGTTGACACATAGCTTCTCCCATACTGGATGAAGATTGATATAAACATAATTTTTGTTTGCAAAAGGGTAAGTGTTAGTTCACAGAATATTTATCTAATACTCATCTGGTAGAGCCAGGCTGCATGTTTATAAACAAGTGGACAAGGGCACAATTTTTGCTTTATAATAGTATATATCTGTTTTGATGACATTTTGTTTAGTGGTATCACACGTAACATATGATTCATTTTGGGAACTTACTTCACAGTCTTTGTTGTCATTCCTTTCAGTTTCAGTACTTAAAGTATCACTTTCTCTATTCAGTTGGAATTTCATCACCTGAACTACTAATGTGTACCACTGAAGGAAATTAGCCCCTTTTAATCCTTTCGACTTCCAATATTCAAATGAGATAATATGGTCCCATTCATCAAATAGATCCTGTACTCTATTTATACCAATCTTATTAAAGCTCGGCCAAATAATAGTTTCTCCATTCCATTCAAAATGTTGATTATGCCATATATACTGGTCCATATGCCTATATGTAAAACATAATCTATGTTTAAAAGATACCAACTCTGTATGATCTCTCTGTAAAAATCCCCCAACATATCTTAATTTTAAATTTTTTTGGTCATAGTTACAATCAAATAAAATGTGAAGATTACTGCAGACTTTTTTTAATTGTAATTCCACAACTGTATCCATGGTCTACTTTCACTCCTAAGATATCTCTTAATCCACTGAAATCTTGAAGCTAGAATCATAGATTCTAAGTGTGGTGCTTTCATGCCTCCTTTACTTAGTTCTTGTATTAACACTGCTCTCTTTATTATTTCCCTTCCATCATTCCATAAAAGGTAAAATATAATTTTATTGATTATTTTTTAAAACTCAGCTGAGATACTACAATTTGAAAATATGTATTGAAATTTTAATATCACAAAACTTTTAACAAGTTGAATTTTTCCTTGAAGTGTAAAATTTCTTTTACGCCAGAGTTTTAATGTCTTGTTTATTTGATCTATCTTTAATTCTATATTAGGGGTATCACATGCTTGTTTATCATAAGATATATATACCCCAAGGAGTTTAATGGGCTTATCTGGCCAACTTATACCTAATGGCTTTGCTGTATTGGATCTAGTCTTTCCTAGCCACCGTCCTTCTGATTTTTTTCTATTTATCTTAAGACCACTGTACCTCCCATCCTCTTCAACCCTCCTTAATAATATCTTACCAGATTTTATATCAGACACAGTGGCTATTGTGTCGTCTGCATATTGTAGTATTTTTATTTGGCCCGTCCCAATTGGAATTCCATTTACATGTGAATCTGCTCTTATTTTAGTATTTCCATAATTAATATAAATATATAAGGGGACAGAGGATCACCCTGTCTGACACCTCTTTTTAATTTAAAATATGTAGAGGTTACTCTGTCATTAATTATACAGCTGTTAATATCTGTATATGACTTTGATCCATTATACAAATTTATTGTCAAACTGGAATTTCTTAAGCACTGCAAACAAAAGCTCCCATTCTAAGGAGTCACTGAGATAATCATTCCAGACATATTGTTTTCTTTTGTATAATCCAGTAAATTATTTATATATCTAATATTTTCTCCAATATATCTGTCTTTTACATATCCGATTTGATAATGATGAATAAGTTTTGCCTTATGTTTGTTAATCTTCTAGCTAAGGTATTTGATATTATTTTATAAAATCTGTGTTTAAAAGAGAAATTGGCCTCCAGGTTTTCAACAAAGTACGATCTATCTTTTTATCCAGAAGAGTAATGACCGCTTGTCTTTGTGATGAGAATAATGTTCCATCCGCAAGTGACTTATCAAGAGAATCAAATAGTAAAGGACCAAACTGAGGCCAAAGTTTTTTGTAAAATTCTATTGGTAGCCCATCATTACCAGGACTCTTGCCATTATGAATTGAATTTATTTTTTTGGTGACATTCTTCCATTGTATGTGGTTTACTAAGAAATTCGATATCTTCTTTTGAAAGAATTGGATTATCAGTATCAGACAAATACTGTTAAATCTGGTGTGCCGACGTAGAGAGATTTGATGAATATAACTTTGTATAAAATTCTCGTTCAAGCTTTAAAATCTCATCAGGAACTGATGTAAAATCTCCTGTGTCCTTCTTTAATTTCCGAACCCATTTCCCAAGAATATTACTTTTCTCTAAATTAAAAAAATACTTTTAACTTTTCTCTCCCTTCTCAAACCACCTGACTTTTGACCTTAATATTAGACCTTGGGTTTTATAATTGTCTGTCTCCTCCAGTTCTTGTCTAACTGTCTGAATTTCCCTAATGTAATCTTCTTTATCATAACTGTCTGTATCAATTATTTTAATAATTAATAATAATTCTGTATATCTTTTAACTTGTTTTGTAAATCTCCTTCCCTTTTACTTGCAAGTTGTTTATTTTCCTTACTTTTTATTAATAAAAAATTGTCTTATTTTGTATTTCATTGCTTCCCATTTAATCCTCTGATCAGACATATTTTCATATTCTTCTAACCACTTAGATTTGGCCGATACTATCTCCTCCATTATCTTATGTTTATCTAATAACCCTACGTTTAGTTTCCAGATCCCCGCACCCTTATAGTTGTTCTCCAATACTTCTAAACTAATTTGTAATTTAATACCAAAGTGGTCTGACTTTACATATGGCAATATATTTGTTTCTTTTACAAAATCCTGCAACTGTTCTGAAATAAGCCAAAAATAAAGCCTTGAAGCTATCTTTTCACTTTTGATTCTCCAAGTGTTCCCTTTTGAGAGGATTTTTAATTCGCCAAATATCAGACAGATTAAAAATTTTAATAGAAATATGCTTACTGCAACATATATATATCTACATATCAGAATAATGACGTTTTGTTCTGCATGAAGGTAAAGTTAGAACCCAACCACAGCTTCTAGGAGTATAGAACCTCTGAGTGTTCTGAACTCCATGACAAGATGATGTGAATATTACTGGTACTTTTAAAACAAGACATGGTAAACTGATCTTGATACCAGATATATGTCATCACCTCATTAACCATCTATTCCTGCCCAAGACACTAACAGTGTAGAACAGTTGCACAAAATGCGAAGAAATGCTCCACACAGCTGTGATCGAACAGGAAAGATAGTATATGTGGTTTGAGGACATTTGGAGGCAGCGCCAAAAGACGTTTTATTTTTATAATTATTTTAGTGTTTTATTTCATTGTTAATATTTACTATTGGTCTTGCTGCTAATAAGGTCATATTGGTAATGACATTATTAATTATATACTATTGTTAAATATCTTAAACCCACGCTTGATAATATATGAAATATGTATGATATGGAGTAATTAAAAAAAATCATCATAACATTATCTAAAATGAGCAGCCCCCCCCCCCATACCATACTTGTCACCCCATCCTGATTATTAACTTGGTTAAGTTTTTCGCTTAAGATAAATACAAGCCATACTTCAGGCCCAATAATTAGTACATCACTAGGTCTTAGTATTAAGCTAAATTAATTAGAAATGGTTAAATAGTAAAATAGACCAGTAATAATAAATCATGTTTAGGTTCACCTTAGTATAAGTTACGCTGTTGTCAGGTGAACAAGAAATAACATCACCAACATTAACAATAACCCTAATTATATCGAAATTGCTTTACGAGTTAGCAACCTATTTATAAAAAAAAAAATCTATGACAGAAAATAGTAAGAGCATAAACATATATTCGACAATGAAATTCATAAAGTAGCCAGGGCTTCATCTTCTGTGTGTTGACACATTCCTATGGGCGATAATAACACAAGTTCTCGCCTACTCAAGTCTCGGAGTACCACAGTTCCCTTGCAACTCGTAAATCCAAACTCTGTCGACAGGGGTCACCCTAGTAATCTTTCGCGGGGTTTTACTTGTGGTCACACCTTGGGGTTTCTCTTACGGAAATAAGCCCTTAGCTACCAAAATGAAAACACTTCAGAAATAAGAACTTAACTACTCTTATGGTGACACAAATAAACAAATCCATTGTTATTGTCCAATGCCCGTTTTAAACTGGTACTGTTTGTCCTTCCACATTAAGTTTGCCTCTGGTAAAACGAGCACGCTTTCCGTCGAGGTTGGCTTGTTTCATGTGTGGTAGGGCTTTTATTCTCTTGTCGTAGTCCTTCTTTACGAAATCTTCATGTACTAGATTTTGACCAACATCACCCTTCCGTTTTCCCCTGGCAATAATATCATTCCTGGTCTCTCTGCTATATAGTCTGGCAATAATCTGTCTCTCTCTAGCTGGGATTCTTTTTCCTGTTCTGTGAACATACTCAATTTCTCTACTAATATCTGCTTTATTTACCCCAGGCATTAGATTGTGAACGTGTATAAAGTCAACCAGTTTGTTTCTCCTTGTTTATCCTCCCGAATGCCGTTAATTCTAATATTGTACTCTCTTGTGTATCTTTTTAAGTGCAAAATATCCTGCTTTACCTCAGTAAGTTTTTCTTCAGCTGCTTCTCTAGCTTTACGTTCTGCATTCAGCTGCTTTGTCAGACTTTCATTATCTCGTTTCAGTTCCGCAATACTACCTTGGGCATTTTCCAAACTGGTTTCTATGACCTGTAATTTATTTTCAAATTCCTTGGTGATGTGTTCTATAATAGAACTGCGGGTGTCACTGACCTGTGTTTGTAGGCTTTTAATCGCAGCCTTAATGTTCTTGTAGCACCCCTCACCTGCCGACTCCGCCATGTCACCTTCACTGGGGTTTTCATTACCAACAAATTCAGCCTGTTCTGAAGCTGCCTGGCTATGTTTCCTTAACATATAAGCGTTTTTAGTTTGTTCACCAGGTTTCGGTCGACCGTTACCTGACATGGTAATCCCAAGTAATGTTTAAAACAATATTTTTGAAACACGTTTTAGAGCGCTGTCGAGCACGTCTAACCAGGTGTCGCTATAAAGCGGAAAAAAAGCTCTTTGCTTAATAATCGTATATGATCATCATATTCGTTCGCTTGGTGGTTGCTTTACTTTGTACATGCATAAATATAATGCAGGAAAGGAATTATGCACCTACATTGATGTGGTAGCCCTGTTTTCTGGAACCATATATCTATCACGTCTTGGGGACCTTCGAATGCACCTGGGTTTCCAGTCTTTGCCCCAGAGGAAAATAATCGGGTACATGCAGTTTGCCGTCAACCGAATGAGGGGCGCGACCCCTTTAATCAAAGCTGTCTCCTGTACGGACATTTGATTCTGAGCGGCCACAGCATAACTACCGAGTGGTACAAGATGGAGAGCAAGGGCGACGAGCATTACAGAGGACCTCACGATCAGCTCACGGTCCTTCTTTAGCTGAACAGTAGCGGGATTTATGTAGATTCTTCTTGTTTGTTGATTTGTTCGAGCTTCATCGGATGTCCCTGAGAGGACGGTGAACACGTGACCTCTCCCCTCTGCTGGTTCCTCCTGTGATGTTCCGGTGATAAACATCGATGCCACACTAAAACCCGATCCGATACGGAGCCTGCGTTTTCGAATTTGGTACATACAAGCGATCATAAAACCAGCAGCAACAGCTAACAATGCAGAGTAGACACCAATAGCGCAAATCCAGTAAGTCTCATTGTTTTTCAGAATATGCATGTAGTTACATATAACGTGACTAAAACTTTCAAATTTATAATCAATAATTAACCAGAGAGATCCCAATAACCAGGGAGCTATTAAGGCGACGACGTACCACCTTAATCTGGCTGTCATAAATACCATACCTTTGCCGCGCACGTGATGGTAGAGTATAAAGAAATGACACGCTAAACTGATGACCGAAACAAGGCTGGTTATGGTGACGCCTCTCAGGAGGGCGCATGTGAGGCCCCGCAAAACGGGTTGGCTTGGTGCAAGTTTTAATGTAAGGACAAGGTGCACAACTACAAATCCTTCAAATATACACACAGTAATCAGGTTCAGGTGAAAAAAAGTTGCCTTTGTTGCGCACACTTGGGGAACGTTTGATGAAGGTAATAAGAAAAGCACAGCCAAACACGCAGCATGCTGCCAAGCTGCACAAGACAAGGCTTAATAAAGTCATCAGCGGCGCTGCTTCAGTAACACTGTCACCCATTCTGGTAATTCTTTTGGTGAGATGCTGTTTAATGGTGTCTTCTCTCCTTCATCAGTTCGATCATTTCAAGTACTTTACAATTTTATCCCAGTGCCTGTCCCGTGGTACGTCCACCGCGCCACATAACAATGTGAACAGCCTGGCTATTGCGTCCGTGGACGCTAACAATACCAGATTATTCGAGCTATATGTGGAAAACTATGACAACCACAAAAGAGATTGGGCTTGGTCACATATTGGCTTAACTGCTTTTTCCGCGAATGAAAATCTATTCATCTCTTTAATGTTCCATTTTGTCTTTGGCACAGTTTACTTGAGCTGTCTGTGATAAAATATTTCTTTATTTCTCATCATTTCGTACATCTTATCCTAGATTTCTAGAATTCCTCTTACAGTACATATTTATTATGATCATATATTTTATAACCTAGGTAACATTAAATAAACCAAATGCCTTCAAGTACAAATGTCTTCCTAAAGTCCATATTTATATATGTTCATATATTTTATAACTAACTATATTTTAACTATATGTATTTTATATAGCTCAATTTATACAAACATTTTCAAGTACGTTTCACAACTACAACATCATATTATAAACAAAACCACACATTTACTAAACCATCAATGACATTAAAGAGCTAAAATAGTTATATCAGTAAAAGTATTGTAAAACAATTTTAGGTATAGTTTTTACCAAAAAGATTAGTTTTTTCTTTCAGAAATTGTTCGAATTGTGACATTTTCGGAATTCCATTCCATATCTATGACCTAAAAAACTGAATGATCGCTAGGCAAATGATTTCCCTTCTGTAAGGGGCACAAAAAGCCTTTTTACACTGCTGTCAGATCTGAGTCCTAATCTGCTTGGTCTGCATCTCTATCGAATGCTTAAGGTAATATGGTGTAGTTCTTTCTAAGCATTTGAAGACAACTGTCATGTTCCATGCGAACACGAATAGGTAACCAATGTAATGACTTACGTGCTTCAGTTGCACTGTCATATATTTCCTTATTTTATTCTAATTTTGCTGCAATATTTTGCACGCGTTGTAGCTTTTTTATTTATCAGACCAATTAAAATTCCATTGCAATAGTCTAGGTGTGTAATAGTCTTATGTGTGGGTTGCTTCCTTCTATGAATATTATGCATTGCAGATCTACATTTAAATGAAATTTAAATGTTTAAAATTTCGCTCCTTGTCAAGCCCAGCTCCGAAGTATTTTATATCATCTGACACTTCACGTTTTCTCCCTTTACATGTAACTAAAATTAAATTTGTCTATTTGAGTCCATCTAAAATTTGTGTCAGTCTTTCGCACAAGTTTCTAGATTTTGGATGGTTGTTTCTTTCTGCTTGATGATTGTGAGCACTTAAGAAACACCTCGTTGCATGGTCATCTGGTTATTAATGAAGTTGTATGTGTTTGGAAATAACTTTCTGTTTTGTATTGGCATGAGCCAAGTACAGGATGGGCCCTGCAGAGCTTCCTTGATGTACCGAAAATATTAGGTCCATATTCCTTGAAAACTTCTCATCTATTTTTTATTTCCATGATCTGGGTCTTAGATAACCGTAGAACTATTCCAAAACTTTTCCATTAATACCAATTTATTGTACAGCACTGGTAAAAAAATTGTGTGATCCACCTTGTCAAAAGAGGCTGCAAGATATATTGCCATCATTGCTGTAGCTTCCTGACGTTTCATAGTATATCATGAATCAGTTTGATACGTGCAGTTTTTACACGAGTAGTTTTCTCTGTATATTCTCTGATAATCAGGCAATAATTATTGGCTCTCAGTATGCTGATTAAATTCAGAAAGGGCTGACTCCGCTAGTAACTTTGACAGAAATTGTAAGATACTCTCATATCTGTCATTTTAAGATATTTACTCAAGATAAGGTTTTTTTTAGAAGGGGACGTACCATAGACTGTTTCCTTCTTCTATGGAAGCATTTTCTTTTGAAGAACAATTGGCAGTGCATCTGTTTCACAGCTTATACTTGGCAAAGTATTGCAAATGACTACAACTTCCTTCTGAGATGGAGGCCTGAAATTGTTTAAAGAATTTACATCATTTCTTGAAGGCTGATACTGTGGAAATTCGTCCTGACTTGTTCTTCTTTTGTTTATTTCACCAAGGAAAAAGTCGTCCAACTCGTTGGCTAAATCCTCATCACATATCCCCTCTGGCAGTGGATTGTCTCTATTTTCACATGTAATTTCAGTGACAACTTGTAAATTTTCTTTGTATTATCTCCTGAATCTTGTATCTTCTAACTTAATTTACTGATTTTTGATAATACAAGCATGTGGTTAAGCATGTGGTTGTAATTCGCCCGTTCCAAATTTAGCGCTCACAGTGTAGAATCTGTCCTGCATTTGACACAAACTCTCTGTGCGTCTTAGGTTTCTTTTATCTTGTTTTTGTTTTTAATATCTTCTCCTTATACCATAGATACTTCTTTCTGTTGGTAATTTCCTTTGCCTTGAGGGCAGCATGTTTGTTTAGAAAAACTGGGAAATCACTTTCTTACTTGTTTACTAATGTGGCAACGTCACTGTTTGTATAATAAAATGTGATTTGATTCCTTGAAGTCTACTTACAGTATAAATTTATATATGATCATATATATGTGAGATTGACCTAGTTAATCTTCGCTTAATATAAGTGGGGTGTTGGGATCGTTACTGTGGATCATATATATTAGTTTTTAATGATGTAACTACCAGTAATGCAAATAATTGTGAATTGTATTCTGTGCATCTATAAATTTCTTACTGCCATTAAGTTCTCTACACCCAAACCAGACTTTCTACTGATATGAATGTGAGATTAACCTAGGTAATCTTCGCTTAATATCGGTGGGGTGTTGGGACCGGTACCTAAGCCCTTTGGCGGTGTGACGTATCTATAGGTATATCGGGGACCACCTGGAGGATCCCGGAGTCATTGTGGTAGGGTACCGCGCTTTGTTAGCTCACTTGGTCTTGCGGCGGCGGTGCATGCAGCTGCATTTTGAAAACCCTCCCACCCACCTCATGTTTATGCAGAAGCTGCGATACATAATTCAGTTTTAGTGTGGTCAATGTAGTTTTAGTGCTTTTTAGTATTTAGTGTTACATTAAGGACCGTTTTGGCTTTGTATGTTTGTGGTCCATGTATTGGGGGAGTTAAACATAACTGTTGGATGTCAGCTGCTGGTGTCATCGTATTATATCCAGCTTGTCGGTCATATATTTTAATATAACTGCTGATCATATATATTAGTTTTTAATGATGCGACTACCAGTAATGCAAATAATTGTGAATTGTATTCTGTGCATTTATATTTCTTACTGCAATAAAGTTCTCTACACCCAAACCAAGTGTTTATACTGATATTATTTATAACCTTTGTAACATGAAATGAACCAAAGGTTTACTCAAACTTTCTTGGTAAAAAACATCTTAAAACTACATACACCTCATTAAGACCTGCTTAATAGTTTTCAAAGGCATGGCTGGAACAGGAGTGTCAGGATTCATATAATTCACAGTCATCTGGATGATTTTCCTGCAAATACTGATGCATAAGAGAGGAACTTACGAGAGATTAATAAAAAAAAAAATAGACAAACGTTAAAATGAAGGTGTAATACAAACTTCATGGCTGATTTATGCCCATAGGTCTAATAAAGTAAGTTGCTTAAACAAGTACCCAATGAATATGTATAAAAATGAACTCATGTATATATGTATTTGACAAAGAAAAATTCACTTCT
The DNA here is from genome assembly GCA_026874595.1 of Sipunculus nudus. NCBI lineage: Eukaryota > Metazoa > Annelida > Sipuncula > Golfingiida > Sipunculidae > Sipunculus > Sipunculus nudus. The sequence goes on along the minus strand of CM049320.1, from coordinate 38,177,459 downwards.
TGTGCCAAAAAAATTTGCACATTTAAACACAGTTAGAGCTAATGTCTTTTAAAGCCCGTTGTCATTTAATAAATATTTAAATATTTCATCATTCATATGCACATTGTCATTAAAATGACACATTTTGTAGCCGGATTAAATTCAAACTAAAATTTTGGCATATGACTGAGGAAGTGCAATCCTTAAACCTTAACAAGAAGATAAAGTAATAAAAATTGGCATTTCCACTCCGTCCTCGATCCATTAATTTTGTGCGAACCAAGGTCCCTTTTCCTTAACAACCTCATCCTGTCGCTTAACTTTATGTTGGTGTGCTTAATAAAATATATTCTGTCGGTTTCATTGTAATCTTCTTTTGAATGGGATAACATATTTCCGTTCTAAGCTATATTCCCATACGAGTTTCGCTGTTGTACTTTTTTCTTTGCTACGTTCAGGTATAACATGCTTTAATATCAAAGGTTCTTTAATCTGATGATCTAGAGTTTTATTTACTGCTTCCGTCTCGTCTATCGTCCCAATAATTTTCTTCCTAAGGCACTCATGACAATAAAGTAAGAGTGAGACGTTCAGTTTCAAATGACCAAGTCCAACAATATAGGTATTAATCCCATTCCCACTGTTTTTTATTTTCCGTTATGTATCTATTTCTACATTTATCAGCGATTAATTTATCTAAAAAAGATATAGTCTAAATCATTTGCAATATATGTAAAGATTTAAACTCGTTAATTGTTCTCTCCAGATGTCCCTTATTAACAAATACTACAAAATATTATTCTAGTCACTTGCTATAAAAATGTTCACTGATATGACATCAATATTATTAAAACTAGCAGAGTATTTTGTTTGCTTAAAAAGACGTATTGTAATTTCCTCATTTAGCGCGTGCAAAATTATTTACGGCATATTCATAATAATCTATCTCACATGTACTGCTTTGAATAATGTCGTATTAAATTTGTCGTGGTCACGAGTTGACAATTCACACGGTACAGTCACACAACATCGTAGGTAAGGGAACTATTGATTTGTCTGCTGACACCCGTGCAAACAAAAAATTGAATGACGAAAATAAGCTTTATTTAGTGCAAATTATACACACTTATGTTCCAATGTGGTTTTATTTTATATCATAACACGTGTTACTTAAGTGTATATTTCATATTTGCGTAAAAACTCCAACATTATACGTGTTAACTGAGGACCCTTGCTTTCTTGTTGCCGCCATACATGGGGGTTTGCGAGTGCTTTCAAGAAATAATGTTGGCACCGGATGTTTTAAATTGGTTCTCTTCCCGGTTTTATTCCTTCTTCAAGAGCGAAGCTGTGTTTTCTATGCGATATTCGCTGGTCAACGGTCCCCGTCGCCAATTTGACCCAAACTAATCCTAAAGTCGAGTTGGTATATACAAGATTTTTGTCTGCAAACGGATGTGTTCGGTCATAGAATACATATCTCATATTCATCTGGTAATGCCTGGTTACATGCATTTGCAAGCTCTTTGTTTAACTGGAAAAGCATCACACAGCGCAGAACTCCGTCAAGGCAGCTCAATATCCTCATATGGCGCTGTTAGAAATCCAGCATTTTTTCTTTAAAAATTCCTACATCATGCATGAACATCGTATTCGTTCGAATGATGAGTGCTTTTTGTATAATATAAATAACAGGAAAGCTCCATGCACCATCATTGACGTGGTAGCTTTATTATCTGATACCATATATCTGTCACGCCTTGGGGACCGTCGTTTGCACCTGGAATGCCAGTCCCTCCCCCATCAGAAAGTAATTTGATACATACAAAGTTCCGTCAACAGCAGAATGGGTAAGCTGATGGGAAACAAGGCGGTCTCCTGTGTAGACGTTTGATGGGGGCAGTCATAATATAACCACCGATAGGACCCTCACTTTTCAATATTCCTGCCCAACAATATAGTAATCAATTGAATTGTCACTTTTTTTATAATCCTTTATATACATTTTTCTACATTTAATATTTATCAGCAATTGATTCAAGAACAAACATAAGGTCAGAACGTGTTGCATTCTATGTAAACAGTTTGCCCTTCTTATTGTAAATTGTCCATGTGACCTTAACATTTACCCTACTAACAAATTCATTGAAAACGTCAATGCCCTTTTTACTTGATGGCTTTTCCGCTACATTGTACATAATAATTAAACGATACTTCCAAGTACTTTATTAAATCTCATTCCATGTGTGTACTGTAAAATAATCACAAAACTCATCTGGCAATGTAAGGGTTCATGTATTTGTGAGCTCTTTGCTTAATAATGGTATATGATCATCATATGCGTTCGCTTGGTGAGTGCTTTACTTTGTACGTGTATAAAATTAATGCAGGAAAGGAATCTTGCACCTACATTGATGTGGTAGCCATATTTTCTGGAACCATATATCTATTACGTTTTGGGGACCTTCGTCTGCACCTTGGTTTCCAGTCTTTGCCCCAGAGGAAAATAACCGGATACATGCAGTTTGCCGTCAACCGCACAAGGGGCGCGACCCCTTTAAACAAGGCTGTCTCCTGTACGGACGTATGATTCAGAGCGGCAATAACATAACTACTGAGTGGTATAATGTGAAGAGCAAGGGCGACGAGCATTACAGAGGACCTCACGATCAGCTCACGGTCCTTCTTTAGCTGAACAGTAGCGGGGTTTATGTAGATTGTTCTTGTTTGTTGATTTGTTCGAGCTTCATCGAATGTCCCTGAGAAGACGGTGAACACGTGACCTCTCCCCTCTGCTGGTTCCTCCTGTGATGTCCCAGTAATAAACATCGATGTCGCAATGGTACCCGACCCGATACGGAGCCTGCGTTTTCGAATTTGGTACATACAAGCGATCATAAAACCAGCAGCAACAACTAACAATACAGAGTAGAGAACAATAGCGCAAATCCAGTAAGTCTCATTGTTTTTCACAATGTTCTTGTAGTTGCAAAATACGTGACTAAAGCCTTCAAATTTATAATCAATAATTAACCAGAGAGATCCCAATAACCAGGGAGCTATTAAGGCGACGACGTACCACCTTAATCTGGCTGTCATAAATACCATACCTTTGCCGCGCACGTGATGGTAGAGAATACAGAAATGGCACGCTAGACTGATGACCGAAACAAGGATGGTTATGGTGACGCCTCTCATGAGGGCGCATGTGAGGCCCCGCAAAACGGGTTGGCTTGGTGCAAGTTTTAATGTAAGGACAAGGTGCACAACTACACATCCTTCAAATATACACACAGTAATCAGGTTCAGGTGAAAAAAGTTGCCTTTGTTGCGCACACTTGGGGAACGTTTGATGAAGTTAATAAGAAAAGCACAGCCAAACACGCAGCATGCTGCCAAGCTGCACAAGACAATGCTTAATAAAGTCATCAGCGGCGCTGCTTCAGTAACACTGTCACCCATTCTGGTAATTCTTTTGGTGAGATGTTGTTTAATGGTGTCTTCTCTCCTTCATCAGTTCGATCATTTCAAGTACTTTACAATTTTATCCCAGTGCCTGTCCCGTGGTACGTCCACCGCGACACATAACAATGTGAACAGCCTGGCTATTGCGTCCGTGGACGCTAACAATACCAGATTATTCGGGCTACATGTGGAAAACCATGACAACCACAAAAGAGATTGGGCTTGGTCACATATTGGCTTAACTGCTTTTTCCGCGAATGAAAATCAATTCATCTCTTTTATGTTCCATTTTGCCTTTGGCACAGTTTACTTGAGCTGTCTGCGATAAAATATATCTTTATTTCTCATCATTTCGTACATCTTATCCTACATTCCTAGAATTCCTCTTACTGTACATATTTATTATGATCATATATTTTATAACCTAGGTAACATTAAATAAACCAAATGCCTCCATCAAGTACAAATGTCTTCCTAAAGTCCATTTTATATATGTTCATATATTTTATAACTAACTATATTTTAACTATAACTATATGTATTTTATATAGCTCAATTTATACAGGCATTTTCAAGTACGTTTTACAACTACAACATCATATTATAAATAAAACCTCAGATTTACTAAACCATCAATGTCATTAAAGAGCTAAAATAGTTATATCAGTAAAAGTATTGTAAAACAAATTTACGTATAGTTTTTACTAAAAAGATAAGTTTAATGTCCTTCTGAAATTGTTCGAATCGTGACATTTTCTTGCTTTCATCCGGAATTCAATTCCATATCTCTGGACCACAAAAACTGAATGATCGGGAGGCAAATGATTTCTGTCAGGGGTACAACAAGCCTTTTTACACTGCTGTCAGATCTAATCTGAGTCCTAATCCGCTTGGTTTGTGCATCTCTATCGAATTCTTAAGGTAATATGGTGTAGTTCTTTCTAAGCATTTGAAGACAACTGTCATGTTCCATGCGAACACGAATAGGTAACCAATGTAATGACGTACGTGCTTCAGTTGCACTGTCATATATTTCCTTGTTTTATTCTAATTTTGCTGCAATATTTTGCACGCGTTGTAGCCATTTTATTTATCATTCTGGGAGACCAAATAAAATTCCATTGCAATAGTCTAGGTATGCAATAGTCTTATGTGTGGGTTGCTTCCTTCTATGAATATTATGCATTGTAGATCTACATTTAAATGAAATTTAAATGTTTAAAATTTAGCTCCTTGTCAAGCCCAGCTTCCAAGTATTTTATTTTATCTGACACTTCACGTTTTCTCCCTTTACATTTAACTTAAATTTGTCTATTTGAGTCCATCTAAAACTTGTGTCAGTCTTTCGCACAAGTTTCTAGATTTTGGATGGTTGTTTCTTTCTGCTTGATGATTGTGAGCCCTGAAGGAACACCTCGTTGCATGGTCATCTGGTTATTAATGAAGTTGTATGTGTTCGGAAATAACTTCCTGTTTTGTATTGGCATAAGCCAAGTAGAGGTGTGCCCTGCAGGGCTTCCTTGATGTATCGAAAATATTAGGTCCATATTCCTTGAAAACTTCTCATCTATTTTTTATTTCCATGATCTGGGTCTTAGATAACCGTAGAACTATTCCAAAATTTTCCATTTATACCAATTTATTGTACAGCACTGGTAAAAAAATTGTGTGATCCACCGTGTCAAAAGAGGCTGTCAGATACATTGCCATCATTGCTGTAGCTTCCTGACGTTCCATAGTATATCATGAATCAGTTTGATACGTGCAGTTTTTACACGACTAGTTTTTTCTGTATATTCACTAAATAACAAGGCAATAATTATTGGCTCTCAGTATGTTGATTAAATTCAGAAAGGGGTGACTCCGCTAGTAACTTTGATAGAAATTGTAAAATACTCTCATATCTGTCATTTTAAGATATTTACTCAAGATAAGGGTTTTTTTAGAAGGGGACGTACCATAGCCTGTATCCTTTTTCTATGGAAGCATTTTCTTTTGAAGAACAATTGGCAGTGCATCTGTTTCACAGCTCATACTTGGGAAACTATCGCAAATGACTATAACTTCCTTCTGAGATGGAGGCCTGAAATTGTTTAAAGAATTTACATCATTTCTTGAAGGCTGATAATGTGGAAATTCGTCCTGACCTGTTCTTCTTTTGTTTATTTCACCAAGGAAAATGTCGACCAACTCGTTGGCTAAATCCTCATCACATACCCCCTCTGGCAGTGGATTGTCTCTATTTTCACATGTAATTTCAGTGACAACTTGTAAAGTTTCTTTCTGTTTTCTCCTGAATCTTGCATCTTCTAACTTAATTTACTGATTTTTGATAATACAAACATGTGGTTAAGCATGTGGTTGTAATTCGCCCGTTCCAAATTTAGCGCTCTCAGTGTAGAATCTGTCCTGCATTTAACACAACCTCTCTGTGCGTCTTAGGTTTCTTTTATCTTGTTTTTGTTTTTAATATCCTCTCCTTATACCATGGATACTTCTTTCTGTTGGTAATTTTCTTTGCCTTGAGGGCAGCATGTTTGTTTAGAATAACTGGGAAATCCTTTTCTTACTTGTTTACTAATGTGTCAACGTCACTGTTTGTATAATAAAATGTGATTTGATTCCTTGAAGTCCTCTTACAGTACAAATTTATATATGATCATATATATGTGGGATTGACCTAGTTAATCTTTGCTTAATATAAGTGGGGTGTTGGGATCGTTACTGTGGATCATATATATTAGTTTTTAATGATGTGACTACAAGTAATGCAAATAATTGTGAATTGTTTTCTGTGCATCTATAAATTTCTTACTGCCATTAAGTCCTCTACACCCAAACCAGACTTTCTACTGATATTAATGTGAGATTAACCTAGTTAATCTTCGCTTAATATCGGTGGGGTGTTGGGACCGGTACCTAAGCCCTTTGGCGGTGTGACGTATCTATAGGTATATCGGGGACCACCTGAAGGATCCCGGAGTCATTGTGGTAGGGTACCGCGCTTAGTTAGCTCACTTGGTCTTGCGGCGGCGGTGCATGCAGCTGCATTTTGAAAACCCTCCCACCCACCTCATGTTTATGCAGAAGCTGCGATACATAATTTAGTTTTAGTGTGGTCATTGTAGTTTTAGTGCTTTTTAGTATTTAGTGTTACATTAAGGACCGTTTTGGCTTTGTATGTTTGTGAACCATGTATCGGGGGAGTTACACATAACTGTTGGATGTCAGCTGCACGTGTCATCGTATTATATCCAGCTTGTCGGTCATATATTTTAATATAACTGCTGATCATATATATTAGTTTTTAATGATGCGACTACCAGTAATGCAAATAATTGTGAATTGTATTCTGTGCATTTATATTTCTTACTGCAATAAAGTTCTCTATACCCAAACCAAGACTTTATACTGATATTATTTATAACCTTTGTAACATGAAATGAACCAAAGGTTTACTCAAACTTTCTTGGTAAAAAACATCTAAAAAACTACATACACCTCATCAAGACCTGCTTAATAGTTTTCAAAGGCATGGCTGGAACAGGAGTGTCAGGATTCATGTATTTCACAGTCATCTGGATGATTTTCCTGGAAATACTGATGCATAAGAGAGGAGCTTCAAGAGAGATTAAAAAAAAAAGAAGAAAAAAAGACAAACGATAAAATTAAGGTGTAATACAAACTTCATGGCTGATTTATGCAAGTCAAGTCTTCCCATAGGTCTAATAAAGTAAGCTGCTTAAACAAGTACCCAATGAATATGTAGAAAAATGAACTCATGTATATATGTATTTGACAAAGAAAAATTCACTTCTTGTGCCAAAAAATTTGCACATTTAAACACAATTAAAATGACACTTTTTGTTGCCGGAATAAATTCAAACTAAAATTTTGGCATATGACTGAGGAAGTGCAATCCTTAAATCTAACAAGAAGAAAAAGAAATAAAAATTGGCATTTCCCCTCCGTCCTCGATCCATTAATTTTGTGCGAACCAAGGTCCCTTTTCCTTAACAACCTCATCCAGTCGCTTAACTTTATGTTGGTGTGCTTAATAAAATATATTCTGTCGGTTTCATTGTAATCTTCTTTTGAATGAGATAACATATTTCCGTTCTAAGCTATATTCCCATACGAGTTTCGCTTTTGTACTTTGTTCTTTGCTACGTTTTGGTATAACATGCTTTAATAATACTATACAAAGGTTCTTTAATCTGATAATCTAGAGTTTTATTTGCTGCTTCCGTCTCGTCTATCGTCCCAATAATTTTCTTCCTAAGGCACTCATGACAATAAAGTAAGATTGAGACGTTCAGTTTCAAATGACCAAGTCCAACAGTATAGGTATTAATCCCATTCCCACTGTTTTTGATTTTCCTTTATGTATCTATTTCTACATTTATCAGCGATTAATTTATCTAAAAAGATATAGTCTAAATCATTTGCAATATATGTAAACATTTAAACTCCTTTATTGTTCTCTCCAGATGTCCCTTATTAACAAATACTACAAAAGCTACAATGCCTCCTTACTATGTATTAACCTCTTAATTAGAATAATATATTATTCTAGTCACTTTCTATAATAATGTTCACTGATATGATATCAATATTATTAAAACTAACAGAGTATTTTTTTTGCTTAAAAAGACATATTGTAATTTCCTCATTTAACGCGTGCATAATTATTTACGGCATATTCATAATAATCTATCTCACATGTACTGCTTCACATAATTCACACGGTACAGTCACATAACATCGTAGGTGAGGGAATTATTGATTTGTCTGCTGACACCCGTGCAAACAAAAAATTGAATGACGAAAATAAGCTTTATTTAGTGCAAATTATACACACTAATGTTCCAATGTGGTTTTATTTGATATCATAACACGTTTTACTTAAGTGTATATTTCATACTTGCGTAAAAACTCAAACATTGTACGTGTTAACGGAGGACCCTTGCTTTCTTGTTGCCGCCATACATGGGGGTTTGCGAGTGCTTTCAAGAAATAATGTTGGCACCGGATGTTTTAAATTGGTTCTCTTCCCGGTTTTATTCCTTCTTCAGGAGCGAATTTTAGAAAATATTCAGTCACGGAAAAGACTGCAGCTGTGTTTTCTATTCGATATTCGGTGGTCCCCGTCGCCGATTTGACTCAAACTAATCCTAAAGTCGAGTTGGTATATACAAGATTTTTGTCTGCAAACGGATGTGTTCGGTCATAGAATACATATCTCATATTCATCTGGTAATGCCTGGTTACATGCATTTGGAAGCACTTGGTTGAACTGGAAAAAAGCATCACAGAGCGCAGAACTCCGCCAAGGCAGCTCATTATCCTCATATGGCGCTGTCAGAAATCCAGCATTTTCCATTAAAAATTCCTACATCATGCATGAACATTGTATTCGTTCGAATGATGAGTGCTTTTTGTATAACATAAATAACGGGAAAGCTCCATGCACCATCATTGACGTGGTAGCCTTATTATCTGATACCATATATCTGTCACGCCTTGGGGACCGTCGTTTGCACCTGGAATGCCAGTTTTTTCCCCATCGGAAAGTAATTTGGTACATACAGTTTGCCGTCAACAGCAGGAGGGGTAAGCTCATGGGAAACAAGGCGGTCTAGACGTTTGATGGGGGCAGTCATAATATAACCAACGATAGGACCTTCACTTTTCAATATTCCTGCCCAACAATATAGCAGTCAATTGAATTCTCACTTTTTTTATAATCCTTTATATACATTTTTCTACATTTAATATTTATCAGCAATTGGTTCAAGAACAAACATAAAGTCAGAACGTGTTGCATTCTATGTAAAAAGTTTGCCCTTCTTATTGTAAATTGTCCATGTGACCTTAACATTTACCCTACCAACAAATTCATTGAAAACGTCAATCCCCTTTTTACTTTATGACTTTTCCGCTACATTGTACATAATAATTAAACGATACTTCCAAGTACTTTATTAAATCTCATTCCACGTTTGTACTGTAAAATAATCACAAAACTCATCTGGCAATGTAAGGGTTCATGTATTTGTGAGCTCTTTGCTTAATAATGGTATATGATCATCATATTTGTTCGCTTGGTGAGTGCTTTACTTTGTACGTGTATAAAATTAATGCAGGAAAGGAATCTTGCACCTACATTGATGTGGTAGCCATATTTTCTGGAACCATATATCTATTACGTTTTGGGGACCTTCGTCTGCACCTTGGTTTCCAGTCTTTGCCCCAGAGGAAAATAACCGGATACATGCAGTTTGCCGTCAACCGCACAAGGGGCGCGACCCCTTTAAACAAGGCTGTCTCCTGTACGGACGTATGATTCAGAGCGGCAATAACATAACTACTGAGTGGTATAATGTGAAGAGCAAGGGCGACGAGCATTACAGAGGACCTCACGATCAGCTCACGGTCCTTCTTTAGCTGAACAGTAGCGGGGTTTATGTAGATTCTTCTTGTTTGTTGATTTGTTCGAGCTTCATCGGATGTCCCTGAGAAGACGGTGAACACGTGACCTCTCCCCTCTGCTGGTTCCTCCTGTGATGTCCCAGTAATAAACATCGATGTCGCACTGGTACCCGACCCGATACGGAGCCTGCGTTTTCGAATTTGGTACATACAAGCGATCATAAAACCAGCAGCAACAACTAACAATACAGAGTAGAGAACAATAGCGCAAATCCAGTAAGTCTCATTGTTTTTCAGAATATGCATGTAGTTACATATAACGTGACTAAATCCTTCAAATTTATAATCAATAATTAACCAGAGAGATCCCAATAACCATGGAACTATTAAGGCGACGACGTACCACCTTAATCTGGCTGTCATAAATACCATACCTTTGCCGCGCACGTGATGGTAGAGTATAAAGAAATGACACGCTAGACTGATGACCGAAACAATGATGGTTAGGGTGACACCTCTCATGAGGGCGCATGTGAGCCCCCGCAAAACGGGTCGGCTTGGTGCAAGTCTTGATATCACAACGAGTGGTACAATAACAGATCCTTCAAATATACACACAATGATCAGGTTCAGGTGAAAATAGTTGCCTTTGTTGCGCACACGTCGGTAACGTCTGATGAAGTTTATAAGAAAAGCACAGCCAAACACGCAGCATGCTGACAAGCCACACAAGACAATGCTTAATAGTGTCATCAGTGGCGCTGCTTAGGGAACACTTTCAATAAATATATTGTATCACTTTTGGTTATTGAGATGCTGTTTAATGGTTCCTTTATTCCTTCTACTGTTAGATCATTTCATGTCAACTTCACAATTTTATCCCAGTGCCTGTTCCGTGGTAAGTCCATGGTGACCTATAACATTGTGAACAGACGATAGAAGATACCAGATTACGCGGACTGCATGTGTCAAAATCACTCGGCGCTGACGTAATAAGGCAAAACCATAAGAACCACTAAGAAGTCAGTGAGCATGCTCACATTTTTGATTAACTGCTTTTTGTCCGAATGGTCAGTGGCTGTTAAACTTTTAATTGCATCTCTTTTTTTATTTATTTTATTCCTTTTATATATTTTAATTGGTCAGTCAGTGTTAATATAATTTGTGTCTCTTTGATTCCTTACAACTAATCCTAGATCCCTTGAAGTCTTCTTATAGTACATATGTTTATATTTTCATATATTTTATAACTGACTGATAATCTTGCATTAATTCTTAGCTCATAGTATGTTTATTAAATTCAGACAGGGTTGCCTTCTCTAGTACCTTCTATAAAAAAAGGTAAATTACTCACAGGTCTGTAATTTGAAGATGTTAACTGAAAACAGAATATTTATCGGGGCGTACTATATTCTCCTTCCAGATTCTTTGAAATCTCTCTCCATCCAGTGAAATGTTAATAATGTCTGATATATTGGTGATCACTGCTTCAAGCATTTTTTTCAGAAGAACAGTCGGCAGTGCATCTGTTTCACAGCTCTTACTTGGAAAACTATTGATAACTAGAATACGGGTATTCGACAAGCAACTACGTGTATCCGCCATAATCAGAGTGGAACGGATGAAGTGAGGCATTGATTGAGTGGCAAGGGGAAATAGAGTGATGTGTGTTGCATATTAGCATGGATGTCTGCAGCCGAAATGTGTACGTAGGTGGCGCCACCTGCCAATAAAATCGAGAAAGCTAAGCAAGATGTATAAACACGCAACATTTTAGGCAGAAAAGTCAAACCAATACTGAGATATGAGTGATTTTAGCCCACGGCAGACAAACGGACGGACGCTGTACAAAAATGGTTGAAGGTGGCGCCACCAGTTTTTGCGTATGATAAAGAGCTATGTGAGATATATACACACGAAAGATTTTGGCCCAATCGATCAAACGGTTCCCGAGTAATGAGCTTGGAAGTCTGCAGCGTAAACTAGAATGTAGATGGCGCCACCTGTCATAAAATCAAGAAAGCTGTTCAGGATGTATTAACCTGCAAAATTTTAGGCAGATATGTGAAACCACTGTCGAGATATGAGTGATCTTATCCCACGGCAGACAAACAGACGGACGCTGTGCAGAAATGGTTGCAGGTGGCGCCACCAGTTTTTCGTATGGTAAAGAGCTATGTGAGATCTATAAACATGCAAATTTTCAGGAACATACGTCAAACCAGTCAGGAGATATAAGCATGGATGTCTGCAGCGTGAACGTGAATGTAGGTGGTGCCACCTGTCATAAAATCAAGGACGCTTTCTAGGATGTATACGCATGCCAAATATTAGGTGAATTAGTCAAACCATTGCGGAGATATGATGGATTTTAACTCAAGGCAGACGAACAGATGGACACTGTGCAAACATGGTTGCAGGTGGCGCCACCATTTTTTTGTGTATGTCATAAAGCTATCCAAGGGCTACATTTGTAACAATTTTTTTTCCTGATCGGTCAAACGGTTCCCGAGATATGTGGGTTTATGTGTGGAAACAGACACACAAATGGACGCTAGGCAGAGAGGAAAGGTCAGAGGTCAACGCAAATTGGTTAGGCACCAGTTCATATGTGAGTTAGTGAGTGAGTGAGTTGGTGTTAGTTTCGGAAAAATCCGTCCAGTAGTCTCACAGGAGTTCTCCGGAAACGAGCGCGGCGGCGGCGGCGGAACCCTGTCAAAAACATAGTATCTGCAAAACTTAGTTTTGGCGGATACAATGACTGCAAATTCTTTCTAAGAAAGAGACCCGAAATTATTTGAAGAATTTACCTATTTTCTTGAAGGCTGACAATGTGGAAATTTTTCCAGATTTGTTCTTATTTTGTTTATTTTACTCAGGAATAAGTCGGCGAACTGGTTGGCTAAATCCTCATCCTATAGCACCTTTGGCAGAGGATTATCTTTATTAATACCTGTAACCTCAGTGACTTGCTTATAAAGTTTCTTTGTGTTATCTCCTGATTTTGGTATCTTCTCAATTAATCTATTGATTTTTGTTAATTTGAGCATGTTGTTGTGTTCCGGTCGTTCCATTTTCAGAGAAGTTAGTATAAAATCTGGCCTGTATTTTTACCAAAACGTTTCTGTGCGTTTTTAGTTATTTTTGTTCTTAATGTCCTCTGATTACACCATTGATAATTCTTTTTGTTAGTTAATTTCTTAGCAGCGAGTGGCGTATGTTTATCCAAAATAACTTAAATATCACTTTCTAACTTAATTACTAATATGTCAATGTCATTTTTTTATGAGACAATGTCATTTCATTTAGATCCTTTCCATCTCGTTTGTGTTTATTTCATAATAATAATGATTCTGATGAATTTATTAGTTTGGGATCTATTGGTTTGTTTACGCACGGATCTGAATATGATTAAATCCAAATTCGCTCCATACTTGTCTCCAAAAATCTAAAAAAACCGTCCGGGCTCAAAATTCAATCATTTCTTTCTTTGGGCTCTGGCTTACAATATAGTAAAATTCCTTTTAAATGTATCAAGAACCCTTTGGAGAAATTTTGTGGCAAAGTATCTGAATCTTTCATGTTCAGAGGCTGTGTGCTAGGCAATCTTGTTGTGGCCGACGTCGTCATGGCTGGAAGTTGGGTGCAATATAAGAGCAATGACGAAATCATAACAATGGAATAAAAAAGGTTATCGTTTTAAATACTAAAATGTTACTAAAGTTACAAAATACTAAATTTCTAAATGTTCTCTGTTTGAAATAATTAATTGTTAACAACCCTGAAATTGATATTATTGAAATAATGTAGAAGGCTGGGGCTTTGGGACAAACCTGGCAGGGATATGTGTTGTGAGTGACTGTTTACGAGGGAGATGCCTCAGAAACAGTCGAAGTTTGATTGATTTTGCATGGGCACAAATATGGATCAGAAGGAGGGAGAAACCTACTTAAAATGGGTTAGAGTCGTTAGTTTGAGAGAGACTAACCTTAAATTAGTCCATTTTGGTCAAAGCCTATTTAGAGTGAGGTGATGACGATGATTAGCAAAAGGGTAGGACGTAGCCAAGTGGTAAATTCGTTGGACTTCGGAGCTGAGGGTCCTTGGTTCGAACCATCCCCGTGCCTTAATGGCCTAATGGTGAAACCTCGTTATGGAATCTCGGAGATTCTATCTAATGTTTAAAAGAAAGGCTATGTCTTCTGGAACGTTCATATAAAACCTAAAATCCAGAAGACTTAATAATAACATATAATCCTTATCGTATGAATAATTTCATCCTCATTCAATAGACAGTGCCACCACGGGCCATAAACCTATCCTTAAAAGAAAAAAAAAAAAAAAACAAAAAAACTTGATCTTTACAAAATAGAATTATTATCTTGTGTTGCTTCATGTGCTATACTGAACATATAAAATATTCACTTGTTTGCATCATGTATGCTCATTAGATCCGAAACTTATTCTTTACTAATTTTAGGGTGCGTATTCAACAAAAAGTGACTGCATTGTTCAAGCATGCGACTAATTATTTTCTCACAAACGTTGTGGGTTTCGTAGCTTTTTTTCAGTTCGACATAGATTTTCATTTGAATAAGTCTTATGTTATACCTTCCTCAGTTCCTCTGGGCTTATTTTGGAGTGAAACTGGACGATCACGAGAAGTCACGGGCAACCCACTCAATCTTCCAGACTTGGGTTCAAAAGATTCATTAATGGATCAAATGAAAAAGATGTCAACTGTGTTGTAAAAATGGTATGAAGAGAGCCACAGCAAAATATTGATGACTGTAATTTACGTCTTCTGTTTCTGGCTTCAGAACACAAAAGATCTTCCATGGAGAACTCTGAGTAGACATCTGCAATCAGACCTGTGCCACATTTAGATGATATACCATTTCTGCTTTCACAAGCTTGGTTGATACTGTAGAAGAGCCTGATGATTTTAACACCAGACCAGTATTCCCAGCTACGGTTGAATGACTTAGATTTACTGAAGGAGGATGGTGAATTACTTGGTTCGAAACTAAGTTTGTTTTCAAAAGGAGCCGACATTTTGACGCATTTTGTGCCCTGGGCCGCGATTGTAATTCAGATGATTCCAGACTATTTATTTATAGCTAAAAAGTTAAGTCTTGTTACACAATGGAAATTATTTCGCTTCAATCCCAATTGATTATTCTGGTCTGTTAACAGAAAGTTATAAAATATCAAAATGGCCCAGGAGAACTTGACACCGTGGCCATAACTGAATTATATGACAAGATTAAAATGTTATTAGGTTGCTTCTTGGCTTGCAGGGTGGCTACATTAAAAGAGGAACACTGGAAAAGAAGGGATGGCATAAATACAGGAACAGAACAAGTTAGAATATATCCAAAGGAGATGATTGTTGAATGACAAAGAAGGTTGTATTCCCTACTCATGGAGCAGTTTATGAAAGCATTGGACAAAGATGACAAATGCTCTAAATGTTTCGGGGACAGATTTTCTGCTTTGACTCCAAACATTAAGATCATGGATCTTTGACGACCCTCAAATTGGACGCTTATTGTATGACCAACAATTCATTATCACTATAGAACTAAGCAAAATGAATGCTTGGACTGCATTCATAAGTGTTGTCTCACACTTCCTTGGTAACGAAAACTCTTAAAACTACATGCATCTCATAAAGAAGCTGCTTAAAAATTTCCAAAGACGTGGCTGGAACATGACTGTCAGGATTCATAAAATTCACAGTCATGCGGATGATTTTCCTGACAAAAAAGAGAGGAAGGGTGAAAGATTAAAAAAAAAAAAAAAAAAAAAAAAAAAATTAGAAAAGCGTTAAAATAAAGGTGTATTACAAAATCCATGGCTGTCAAAAGTCAGCAATTCAGGTAGGTCTAATAAAGTAAGCTCTTTTAGGAATAACCAAATGCATTTGGTAAGAAATGTACTCAGGTGCACATTTAAATTCAATTTGAGCTAATGACTTTTACAGCTAGTTTTAATTTAAGGAATATTAAAATATTTTGTCATTCATATGCATATTGTTATTAAAATGACACATTTTGTAACCAGTTTTAAATTAAAACCAAACTTTTGGCATTTAGCTGAGGAAGTGCATCCTTAAACCATATCAAGATAAAAAAGAAATAGAATTAGGTGTTTTCCTCTCTGTCTTCGATCCACATATTTTGAGCGAATCAAATTCCCTTCACCTAAACAACCTAGTCTAGTCGCTTGAGTTTATGTTCTAAAGGCCTTAATAAATTTTCTTTTGCCGGTTTCATTACAATCTTATTTTGAATAGGATATCATATTCCCGTTCTTAGCTATATTCCTATATGATTTAGACTATTGTACTTTTTTCTTTGCTACGTTCCGGTATAACATGCTTGAATATTACTATACAAAGGTTCCATATAATCTGATGACCCAATAATTTTCTTTCTAAGGCACTCTTGACACTTATGTAAGTGTGTGACGTTCAGTTTTTAATGACCAAGTCCAACTGTATAGGTATTAATCCTATATCCAATGTTTTTGATTATCCTTTATATATATACATTACTACATTTATAAGCGATTAATTTATCTTCGCATATAATCGCATTGCATTAAATGTAAACATTTTAACTCTTTTATTGTTCCCTCTAGATGTCCTTGAAATTTTCTCAACTAACAAATTCAATAAAACGTTCAGTCCTTTGAAATAAGAAGTTCTTCAGCTATAAACTCATAATTAGAATGAAATATTATTCTGGTCACTTGCTACAATAATTTACTCTGATGTGACATCAATATTATCGTAAGTAGCACAATATATGTTTTGCTTAAAAATAAATTATTCACTACCCTCTTTGGCGCGGGTACATTATTTACGGCATATTCATAATTTTCTATCTTATTTGTACTGCTTTTAATTCTGTTATTTACTTTGTCTTGGTCAAGAGTTGACAATCCTTACACACGTTACGGTCATACAACATTGTGGGTAAAGGATCTATTGATTTGTCTGCAGACGCCCGTGCAAACTAAAAACAGAATGACGAAAATTAGTCTTTATTTAGTACATATAATCAAACAAATGTTCAGTGTGTTTTATTTGATATCATGACACGTGCCACTTGAGTGTATGCTTCAAATTTACATGAAAACTTCCATATTATGCACATGAACAGAGGGCCCTTCCCTCCTTGTTGCCGCAATACACGGGGCTTTGCATGTGCGTTCAAGGACGGATGTTCGCACCGGATGTTTTAAAATTGGTTCTCTACCCTAATTTAATTCCTTCTTTTTGGAAAGAATATTAGCCGAAACTCGGTCATGGAAAAATGCAGCTCAGCTTTCTATGCGATATTTGGAGGTCAACGGTCCTCGTCGCGAAGTTGACCCAAAGCTAATCCTAAAGCTAAGTTGGTATATACAAGATATCTGCAAAATGGACATCGAGCGTTACGGAGGATCTCACGATCAGCTCACGGTCCTTTTTCAGCTGAACAGTAGCTGGAATTATGTAGATTTAACTTGTTTGTTGATTTGTTCGAGCTTCCTTGAACTTTTCTGGGAAGACGGTGAACACGTGACCTCTCTCCTCTGTTGTTCCTTCTGTGATGTTCCCGGTAATAAACACCGATCCCACACTGGTACCCGACCCGATACGGAGCCTGCGTTTACGAATTTGGCACATACAAGCAATCATAAAACAAAGAGCAACAACTGGCAATAGAGAATGAAAAGCAACAACACAAATCAAGTAAGTCCCACTATTCGTCAGAATTTGTAGGTGGTCACATAATACGTGACTGATGCCTTCAAATTTATAATCAATGATTAACCATAGAGATCCAAATAACCAGCGAGCTATTAAGGCGATAGCATGCCACCTTAATCTGGCTGTCATAAATACCATACCTTTGAAAAAATGCGGGTCACAGGAAGAAGCATACTTGAAGCGGGGTTAAACTCCTCACCTTGAGTACACGGGAGTAGTCTTTTCTGTATCAGTAGCCCCGAAAAAAAGTGTACATTTGAAATATTGTTTTTCTAGCTTTTTAAATTAAAATAGTGTTATTCGTCACTCTTTTAGCAGCTTTACAGAATACGTTATTCACGTGTCCTTAAATTTTTGAATCTATCTTTCTTTGAGTTTTACATTGCTTTCCAGGGGGTAAGCTTCATGTTATTTGGTATGCTTCCGTGGGTAGTATTTGCCTCCTTAGACTGCATGTTACTCCAGTTTATCAATCGAGATGAACTGTACATGTTTGCTATCCGCTTATTAAAGAAAGGACACTATTTAGCTGGTGTTCTTTCAGTGGTACGAGTATTTACTTTGTGTACAGGTTGTTCCATATAAGTAAATCTAATCTTACCATAAAAGACTGAATCTATTATTAATGTTGCACTTATATTCATAAGAATGAAATACATTTATTCACTTTTTTTATTTTTAAAT
Source organism: Sipunculus nudus (assembly GCA_026874595.1). NCBI lineage: Eukaryota > Metazoa > Annelida > Sipuncula > Golfingiida > Sipunculidae > Sipunculus > Sipunculus nudus. The sequence continues at coordinate 38,159,137 of CM049320.1, read as the reverse complement.
TTAATTTGTAAAATTGTGCGAATGTTTACTTATTATACATGAAGTTACAACAAGTGACCCAGGGCAATGAAGCTCAGCTGATCTCGGACATTAAAAATTCTATCAACTGCTGTCATTTGGTTTTGCAAATGTGTAGTTGTAAGAATGCTAAATTGTTCTTTTCCAGCCCAGAACACTAATGCGAGTCTTATTTTCTAAGTACTAAAAACACACGAAAATGTGCATAACTGAAAGAAAATGTAAGGATATTGAGAAAGTGTAGAATTCACAACCAGTTATGCACAGCTGAAAAGGCTATCCATGATCATCAAGCTTACCAATTTTCAAAACATACCAGGCAACCATTACTGAGATTTCACATTTAAAGTATGAATTGTAGGCATAAATCGGATGCTATATCTGTATTTTGCAATGTGTCTGCAACAGCTGTGAAGAACTCATGGACCAGATTTTCTTCAAATTTTCCATGGTGATACAGACATGTTAAAGATGCATGTTCTTTCATTCTGTGCTTTAAATGTATTGAATTTGTTTGCTGGTTACAATGGTAAAATCTCAACCCAGATTTCTAAGTCTGAAAAATAATATTAAAAATGCACAAAAATAAGAAAATGTAGATGGCACTACCAGTATAAAACAGCTGAAGGGGCTATGCATGATCAAGAGGTTTACCATATTTCAGAAATATCCATGCAATCATTATAAAGTTATTTTATCCATCAACAGCTAAAAATGTTAGAATTTTCACCATTGTGTCCGCAACAGCTCTGGAGAACAGGCTGGGCCGATTTTCTTCATTTTTTTGCATGGTAACAGTTTTATATATGCAGAAGATACACAATATTTTAGTTTAAGGTCTGAGTGCAGGCTTTGTTTTGCGGCCCAGAACACTAACACAAGTCTGATTTTCTAAGTGCTAAAAATACAACAATGCGCGTAACTCGCACAGTACAGGTCATTTTGATCTTATTTTTCGTTATGAAAGATTTACTCTGGACTGATCTCGTTATTAAGTAAGAACTTTCTAGGTCAAGCGGTTACCATTTGTGCTTTGTTTACAACAGGCGAACCGTAAGAAATGCGTAAAAATAAAGACAAAGGCCTACAGACCTAATGAGTACCTGTGTAATGGGATCCGATATACATCAAGTATGATGCTTCCATGCTGGAACATTACTTTTCAAGTAAATGTTATATGCATAGGTACAATGATGATACTAAACATTTTGAACCTATGCATATAAGCACATTTGAAATAAAAGTCACTCCTGAAATACTGGCATGGATGTACAGAACACAAAATGATTGTAGGTGGAGCCACCAGTCTTGTGCACGAGAAAGCTTCTAAGATGTAAGATGCATGGACATGCCGAAATTTCAGGCCGATACATTAGACTTCTCTTGAGTTGGATCCACTGGGCTGACCAAGCTCAGCTGAGGAAGAAAGTTGCCCCCTTCTTCAATGGTGACCAAGTGCCAAATGTAGCTAATGCAGTGAGTAAACCCTTGACCTGTACCTGGCTGCAGTGAGTGAACTCTCGACCTGTTGCCAAATCTGTTTACACATACTGAAAGACTTTAGCTACAATAATTAATTCATGCTGACATGCAAGATTTTTTCCAAAAATGTTTATAATAAAAACAGATGCCTACTGAAAGCAAAATCAGAATACAAATATATTTTATTCATGGATTTATCTTACACATACCTTGGATATGGACACCAATTATTTATGTTGCCTTTACACCTCTGAATATATACCCAAAGAGCACAGTCTGTTACTAGAAATAAATTTACGCGCTTTACCAAAGTATATCTTTGTTCAAGGTCCAATAATTCAACCAAAAATCATCTAAGTAAACGAACAAAGGATACCTTAGAATTAGTTCTGTGCAATATTATAGAATTTGAAACAGTAGTTTTGCAGAAGGAGACTTTTGCAGCCATCAGTTTGATATAAGCTTACTTGGTCTAAAGACCAACTTCAGCCTTCTATGATTATAACTGTCGTTCCTGAGATTTTAAGTTAGTAAGCTTACTTGGCCAAATGACTAAGTTCAAATTCCTGTCACTTGGACAAAATTCACCAAATCAAAACCATCTGAACAAGCTTAAGAGAGCTCACCTTTAAGATCATGTCGGAGAAAAATTGAACAATTTGGCTGAAGGATTTTGGAGAAGATTTTAAAAAGGAATTCGAGCTTTTCCCCCGTACAAATAAGGTCAATGCAGGCTGCGGCACCAATACCTCTGTTTCAAATATGACTCATGTGACCACCATTTGAATAAAATTTGAAGATGATAGCTTCGGCCGTTTCTGAAATTGTAATTTTTGTATGCTTTTTTGGACAAATGACTAAGTTCGGCTTCCTGTAACTCAACCAAGAGTCAGCGAACTGGAACCTTTAGAATAAACTTGAAAAAGATTGTTTTTGGGATTATTTCTGTGAAATACTGAATAATTTGGCTAGACAGTTTTGGAGATTTTTTGTTAGCTTTTCCACTATAAAATCTTAAGTAAATGCAGATAGCAAAAAAATAATCTTTATCTGAAAGAGTTTATCAGATGACTGATTTTTGCATAAAATTTAGTGATGTTAGCTCCTGCCATTTATAGATAACCAACGGACGATGCCACACCATCGCATAAGCACACAGGTTCGCTTAAAAGATTGAGGCGGCTGATCCTGGAACCCCCTTGGATCTACTTCTGCTACCAAAGAGGTATGCATATTCCCCGTTTCTTTCTTTAGGAACAGCTTTCTTGCCTTAAAACATACATTTAATTTCTCTTTATATCTTCCTTACATCAATTTATCCTTTACACATCTAACAATTAAAAAAAAGTAACCAATCAAAGATCTTCGAAAATCTGAATGCCTCCGCCTCCTATTCCCAGTTCGCGAATGTAAACATCATCACTGACCAGGTTTTCAAGGTAAATATACTGATGTATGAATTTCTTGCGTCAAGCATATAATGCCATAAATAAGTGTAAAATTATTTGTACTAAATTATTGAGACAGTATCCCACTAAAAATCTATATTTTATTTTGAAATTTGGAAAAAAAAGTTTAGCAAACATTCCTCAATTCATTTAATACATCCCCCAACCCTAAAAAGCCCAGTTAATGTGCATTTGTGAACTTAAATATCATCACAAAATCTCTGTATGATGGAAACCGTTATATAGGAGGAATGAAATGGGATAATATTTGGAAAGTAGTCCTCCTGAAACGATAACGTGTTTGACGGAGTCAATGTCCTTTTGCCTTTGTAATCGGGGGACAATAATTTAAATTTCTAATCAAAATCCATTCACACAGTTACAAAACAAAGACTGTCCTAAAGATATCCCTGCTTCATGTCAAGCCAACATGGCACCAGATACATTTAAAGTCTATGCTTTTCTTGCATTTTCATGTTTGCACACGATCTTGTAAATGGCTTGGTGGATTCCGACTAAGGTCTAACACATATATCATTGTAATGACCCAGTGCTGACCTTGTTTTCACTAGTTTCCTTCTTATACATTACTTAACTCAATTACTGGTTTGTCTGAACAATGCTCCTTACATTGGCAGGTATACCTTTGGTATATGTAAATGTGGTTCAAATTTCCACGTTGTCCCCTAATAAAGTGTAGCATAGCCGGCAAATCAAATTAAAACAGGCCAGCCGGCTAATCAGATTAAGAAAGATTATAAGCTGAAGTTACTATCAGATATGGTCACCATAAATATTCCTCTCTATTCCTTAAATTATATATTCACCCTTCTTGATGCCATTATGCATGAAGAGATAAGAAAGGCTGTGTCAAATTGTGCGGTGCGGTCCTCTGTGTGGGTTTTTGCCTACTGCATCAGGTAGCGGCAGGTACGGAAATGCATACGAAACGCACATCAACACAGAACTTTACTTGCCATGCGGATTATAACCCTCTGATGATACTTGCCAACGTAAAATTCTAGCTGATCCCATCATTGTATGGCAATTCCTGTGCAAGACTGGCATGTCCCTTGCTCGGAGCTTCTTTTTATGTGTTGCACAGACGACCTATGTTTTCTTCTGGTTCTTTCAATTTTTAAAAATTTAATCACAGAGTAAGCTGTAGTATTTTTAATTATCTCTTCCTGATGACTAAGAAGTTGTAATGTCATTATGCTGGGTGCCACTTTTTATGAAGTGGTAAAAGACCTAAAACCGCTTGATAAATGCACATGTGGACACATACACAAACTGCTTCTGTGGACACGTAGATCTACCCTGACACTATGTCATTTATGGACAGTCACCCTTTCTGACATAAATGCAGGCTTTTCAATGCTGTCTTGCAGTAATAGCATGCAGGTCCCTCAACAAAACACCCAACAATCATAAGATTTTTACAGCTTACCGTTACATTTTAAAGATGAGGGGCAATATAAAGCATTGCTGGGGGCCCGGGGGGGGGGGGGGGGGGGGGGGGGAGTGGTGTTTGAGGTGCTTGTCAGCGTCCAGTTCAGCCCAGTTCATTTAAAGCAGAAAAAAATGAACATATAGATATAAAAGCTTTATTCATGTTAAGGCATCTTCACTCCGGATATATTCTCCGATGTCAGCTTGGTGGAAGCACAAGATTGTCATGGGGTCGGCATGGCGACATTCCTGGGTTGACTTAGCAGATACTCCAAACCCCTGGAAATGTAAAAAAAGAAAATTCCACATACAATCAAACACAGGGGCAAATGCTCATCTACATAATCTTGTATACTTTCAGGACTAGCCATTTTAATTAGTTCATTGTCCAGAAATGCAAAACTAATATAAACATTACTGCATGATCTGTTTGTATTTTCTAAATATCATGTCTCGCATTTGAAGAACAGGCTAAGCTGATTGTCTTAAATTAAGTTTGCACAGGGCAAGAATAAAAAGAAAACGATTCACAACCTCAGACTGGTACATTAAGCTCACATTACTATTTATAAGTTCCCACTCTCAAAATGAATAAAACTTACATGTTAATATGTACCCCTTTCAAATTTCAGGACATTTTGAGCCACTGTTGTTGAGATATTGTATCTCACCTGAACCACAGACATTTTATTAATACCTCAACTGAAGACCGAGAAGACCTCATGATCCAGAACATTACTTTCCAAAGTGTCCACAATACACTGGGGACGAGATGCAGTAACACAGACTTTGCCTAATTTTCAAAGGACACTAAAATCTTTCATTTGAAGAAAACCATAATTTTTTTTCTGTGGTACAAGCATTTATTAGTCATACACACAGAATTCACTAGACTTATAAAAGTAAAATTATACATATACTATGGAAGTACACCGAGGGCCGACTCGAAAATTCGAAACTGGTTTGTTTTGGTTCTCGGGAAACTGGTTCTATATGGTTTTGCTTCATACTTAAAATTTGGCGTTTCGGTTTTAATGGAAAAATTCTCATAACATCATAAATTTTGTGCATAATCTGTGAAAATTAAACAACAGTGCTACAGGGAAAACAAGGAGATCATGGGACCCATGGCATGGGTCACTGTGCTCAGCTGAAGTTGACCTTGAAGTTATAATAAATCTAAAATTAAACTAGATATTTCTTGGCACCGCAGGTGCCATAGTATCCCAAAACAATTAATCCCCTCCCCTTCTTTAAGAATAGGCCCCCTGTCTTCAGCAGCATATACTGACACTTGGCAAGCGACTTTGGTTTCTTCCATCTATCAACTTGAGAAACAATATTTTTCACCAAATACGGGGGCTAAAAGGGTGAATCACTCTTTAATTAATTTATTTTACGGAAACGGGAAGGTAGGTGGCACCACCTGTCTGGTTTATTAGAAAATTTTCCAAGTTGGATATACATGCCAAATTTAAAGACCAATACCTTGAACCACTCCAGAGGTATGAGCAATTTTCACCAAAAGCACATGTACAGATGGACGCCACCACAAAACTATTGCAGATGGCACCACCAGTCTTGAACACAAGATGGAGGTATCAAAGATCAATGGACATGCACAATAAATAAGCCCAATCTGTCCATTAGTTTTAGACTTATAATGCTCACAGTACTGTGAAGTGGCAATAATGGGGTATTAAAAGGCATGAAAACAAGAAAAAGACATAAGGTGGCGCCACCTGTCTTCTGCAGAAGAAAAAGCTATCCAAGATCTTTGGTCAATTTGATTTTTGGACCAATCCATGCATCCCTTATTGAGATATTTATGATTTTGTGTGATTTTCACATTATATGGCAATATTTAAGGTCAAGGCCACTCTGATAGGAAAGGTCACGACCCCAATTTAAGTATACATCTTCCCATAACCCATGTCTATGTATTTGCATAATAGGAAAGAAATCTGTCCATTAGTTTTTTACTGATAATGCTCACAGTACTGTTAAGAGGCAATGATGGGGGTATTAAGTGGCAGGAAAACAAGAAAAAGATAACAGGTGTCGCCACCAGTTTCTGGAACATGACAACACTATACAAGATCTTTGGTCAACTTGATTTTCAGATCAATCCATGCAAGAGTTCTTGAGATATTTAACAATTTGTGTGATTTTCCCCCAAAATGGACCTATTCAAGTCAAGGTCACTCTACTAGTAAAGGTCATGACCCCATTTAAAAAAAAGCTTCCTCCTCTCACCCATATCTATGCACATGTGAAGTTAGGTAAAGATCCGTCTAATAATTTTTGAGTTATCACATCCAAACAAAATTTCTGGGGTGGCAACCGGGCTTAAACCATGGTATCCCAACTTTATTTTGGGATACAATTATTTAATATAATTAAATGAATTAATGATGAAAATATTATTGAAAGCTAGATGTCCATGCCTGGATTTATGAGACCATTTGTGAACATTATTAATTGTAACTGGCACATTTTAATTGTAATTATGATGAAAATAGTCTGTTTACCTGTGTCATATAACATACCCAAGTGTCAAACAACATGGACATACATGATATGTGCATCTCATCTTTAGTTCTACAGAGTTTAAGTAAGGAATATTGAATTCAAACACTTCTGAAAGAATGTTTATACCTCAATAACTGCTTATTAAACTGTAAAAGGCATCAACAGTATCAATAAATAAAATTATTAACAAAACTGTACTACTTTGGCCCTCTGCCGCCATGATCATGCTAGTATAATTTTCTAGTGGTTTCATAATTTTGCCAAATGTTGGATTCACAAGACTCTGTTTTGATGCCTTATGTTACTTTGTGTTTGTATATTTCTGACAGGTTTAGATTCTTTGCATGTTTTAATAGATTATGCAAAATTAGGATTGATTTATTTGATCTTGAAAGAAGCCCCGCAAAAGGCCCACAAACTTCCAGTGTGGCCCGAGTGATGCTAGATGTAAGGTCATAGATGCTAAGTTTGGCTTAAAATGCTTCTACAAACTTTAAAAGATGTGGGTCCTGTGTCCTAAACCTTTGACTGCCTGACCCTCAAATCAGTAGGGTTCTTGCTTTAATGTTGGGCCATATATAAGTAAAGTTTGAAATCTGTATGTCCATCCAAACTGGGGTTATCATCTAGAAATCAATTTGTGGACCTACGGATGGGCGGACAAACAGATGGACAGGGTGATTAGTATAGGGCACCTGCTTAAATTCAAGCGGGGCCCAAATAAAGGAATTCTGACTCACCAGTGGCAGATCTCCCATCGAGTACACGATAACCCCCTGATACTGTGGTGTGTTTTCTGTGATGCGGCCCAGTCCTGACTTCATCACATGATGTCCATACAGGAACTGCTGCTCAGCACTGGGTTTTAGCCACACTTTATACTGAGAATTGAAAAAAATACATATCATAAATGGTTCTCATTGATAATCTTAAAAGGCTGCACTCCAAAATACTAAACCAGTTTTGGTAACAGGAAAGCCTGTTCTGCATGATTTCACATGGTACATGTAAAATGACGAATTTAAATATATCTCTTTGTATAGACAGAATCTGTATTTAAAACATAAATCGATACTATTAGGTTACAGAGATTAGCTGATCCAGCCCTGCAGGATCATGGTTTACACAGGAGTGTACCAGATCATAGAATTCCAACCAATTAACTGCATCAACCTGCATTTTTAAGAATTTTGAGCACTCAAGTAGACCTATAATTTTAGGTAGTACAGATTTTTTTAGCAATCTAGTAGACCTTTGATTTTAGGCAGTACAGATTTTTTTAGCAATCTAGTAGACCTTTGATTTTAGGAAGTACAGATTTTTTGAGCACTCAAATAGACCTATAATTTTAGGTAGTACAGATTTTTTAGCACTCAAGTAGACCTATAATTTTAGGTAGTACAGATTTTTTTAGCAATCTAGTAGACCTTTGATTTTAAGCAGTACAGATTTTTTTAACACTCCAGTAGACCTTTAATTTTAGGTTGTACAGATTTTTTTAGCACTCCAGTAGACCTTTAATTTTAGGTTGTACAGATTTTTTTAGCACTCCAGTAGACCTTCAATTTTAGGTTGTACAGATTTTTGAGCACATAGGTAGAATTTCAACTATAACTGACCAGCCAATTCAGTACTACACAGACTTAAACGGGCTTATCAAATATAAAATAACTTCTTCTCTTGTAATAAATTGGTATGTGCAAAAATATTGCTCTGAAACGATTAGCTTACTCTTGTACACGAGTGTTAAAAAAGTGTCAACATAAACACAGTGAATGGGACTACATGTTTCACCCAGGCAACAACACCTGTCAATCAGGAGATGCCCAAAATGACTTGACCTAAAAAATTGTAATACATTGCATGTTGCTGTGACTCAGGGACCTGAAACATGGGCTCACACTGTGCTAATGTTACGTGCATCATTTCACCTGAGGCCCCCAGACCCATCATAAAAAACTGTTGGGCAGGTTCTACGATGGATTTTTATTCGGCCCATGGACCATAATGTCCATCCAGCACATATACATCCGAGGTCACATAGGAGATGAAGGCCATGTATGGACTAGTTTGGACAGGTCCTGGTTTGGAATCCCAAGATGACACCACCAATTATGGCAAAATTTGCAGGAAACTCACCGTGCTGCCATTACTGCTAACTCATAAAAAGAGCAAAGAATACATTGGTTTGCCATAATAATTTTTACAAAATGGGCTTGATATATTACTGAACATCAAATATGACCAGTAATTTGCTAGAAAGGTCAGTTTATTATAAGATTCCTCATTCATCGTCCATCAGAGGTGACTTCCTGGCATGTTACACATCAGGATACCTGAAAATATCCCCTCTATTTCTTGAATCAGTCCTGTCTTATGGCCTTAAAGATAAAATATGTGAGGACTGACAGTGCCTGTACACAAAATACACTGGTTTGTTCTTACACAGCACACACCAGGTGTGCAGTTGACCTGGCCTTGACCTTGCCTTGCAGGGATACTTTCCATGGCATCACCCTATGTACATCCAAGGCAAGAAGCTAACAGATTTGGCCGACGTGTTTCAAATGGAATGAGCAGTTATGAAATTTTTGTGAGGTCAGGGTTGATAAGGGTACAAAAATACAACAGGACAGTACTCTGTGGGCAGTCTTCAGGTGGGAATCTATCTGCAAAGAGAGCTTTTTTGCCTACAGACCATATTTTCCCTAAGTAGAAGCTGGAGGAATGCTCTTGGGATGACCGCGCCTTCACCCTCAAATTACAGCTCCATACAGATGTGTGCGGATTGATTCAAACTAATTCATGTGCATTTAATTTCCACTGTATTAAGGATATATAAACAAAGATATGAAAGGTGGAGAGTAAACTTTTCAGTATATTTTGGGGGAAATGTGAAAAAAGGGGAAAATGTCAAGAGGGAGAGAGTGGTTTCCTACCTTTGCATATGGAGCTAGAAAATCCAGTGCTGTGATGTGCAGACGGAATTTTCCTGTTTTTGTGAACTTCCCAAAGCATGTACCAAAGCTGATGAGGTTTTCTCTGGCCACATTTGCAGCCCTTTTCATCAAATATTCACTGAAACCAAAACAACAATGTCAATATTGAAAAGGATGCAAATTTTATTTTTTAGTGTTAAGAAATAAGGTTTTGACTTTATATGATGTACAGTGCCAAAAAAAATTTCTTGTTATGATGAAATTCCTTGGTAAAAAATATTTTCTGACAAGAAATCTTACTTTTCTTAGGACAAGATATATTATCTTGTCAGAAGAAATATTTTCCTGACCAGTGTAAGATGAAAAATTCTTACTGACTCCCGAGAAAATACTTTTGTCATAAGATTTTTTTCTTATAAAAAGAAATTTATTTTGTTATGTGCAAGCACATGCACTATGTGGGTGTGTGATATTATTTATTGCCATCTTTTTCTGATAGCAAAAAAAAATATCTTATCAAAATTAGAAAAATCTTGTTATTTTAAAAGATTTTCTTTTCCATTACAAGAAAACTTTTCTTGCCACACTCCCAAGAAAATTTTCTTGCCACAAGATATTTTTCACTAAACATGAAGTAAGAAATTTTAGGGAGTAGGGCAAGAAAATTTATCTTTTATTTTTGGCAGTGTACATACAATATATGAAGTTGGTATTAACTCATTAACTTACTGTTAAACTTGAAGCAGCACATTCATTTAAAGATTATTAGCACTCAAACATGACTAGAATGCTGCTAAAAAAACTGCCAGAGATAATAAACAGAGAGACATCTCAAATATTATATCTGAGATCAGACCTGCAAGCCTTTGTTTAACTGTAATCATTTATTAACACCTGAATAGACTGATTAATTATGATTATTATTTTTGTATGTACCATCCAAAAGTCCTTGGTGACCTGTCAAATTTAACAAAACAGGTTGTGATGTCGAAGGTCTTCAATGCCTATGTGACCCGAATCTACTTTAAACATTCACTGGTGGACCACTCCACAACATATTTAGTTGTGACAAACAGAGGATAAGCTATATTTTTGTTTTATTTGCTGAAATTTAATAACATAATTTTGGTGAAATTGTTCTTATTTTTTTTACAACGTCTGAAATATACTACTTCAGTAAGAACTGAATCAAAGATAAGGAATAGATAATTGAATCAACTCTAAGTTCCCTCACAATTCACAAGCCTAAGGTACAAGGAGATAATAATACTTAGGCCAAAAAACTAAAAAGGTTTGGTTCTCAGGCAATTTCAGAAATCACTGCAGGTGGTATTTTATTTTTTACCTTTTTTTGTATGTTTCAATAAAAATGTCATTTTATCAGGGAAAAGCATAAAATTAACATTTTTTTTTTGTAAAAAGGTCAAAATAGTATCAAAATTGTATTATCTTATTTTCTTGAAAGTTGAAAATCAAATTGAAAATGTTTGATTGAGGGGGTTGGGGGGTTAAAATTTACGCAGGCGGTGTCTGAGAACCAAATCTTTTATTTTTTATTGGCCTTATATAGCTTGAATACAGCATAACAGATATAAAACCTGTCAGGGAATTAAAACAGTGCAGTTACACTATACCTGACATAGTAAACCCTGTCCTTGTGTAAGCGGAAACAGTAAGGGCCATCTGGACGATCAATCAGAAGTTTGATGTTCTCACCGATGCTGGAAAAGAATCGTAAGCGTTCAATATGCATTCATTTTTACTATCAGCTGGGCCCAAAATGATCAATTTAAACATCATATTTCTACAAAGCTGATCCAAGTTTTTCAAATGGATATCAGTATGTCCTCCTTTGTGCTGTGACACAAGTCATTTCATAAATCGCACCAAAGAAACCCAGGCAACATGGCTGCAAAGACCGCATCTATACATCCCATTCAAAACAAAAACTGCAATGCTATCCCTAGTAAATGGCTGGAACCCATCTTTGGATTCCCCATTGATATGCATTATAATCATGCACTGTTAAATCATGATCTGAGATAATTTATTAAAGAAATACAATAGAAATTTCTGAAATAATCTTTTATGATATTTCTTATTTAAATTTTAATTACAAAAGAAGTATAATAAAAACTATTTTATTGTAAAAATGTATGTGTTTCCAGGAACACGCATACCAGCCCAGCGTGGAGTGTCAAAAAGCCAATGTTGTTATATTTGATTTGATTGACAGCTAACAGACCTGATATATCCAGCGTGTATGCCCATTTGCTCACAAAAAGAATTCCAATACCCATCTGGCACATAGTCCTGTGAATGTGGGTTTCATGACAGGATAGCTGTCAATCAAAACAAATGTAACCACAGACTCAGAAAGACTGGCCGAAAACCCCGACAGGTGAATTGACAATGCTCCTTGTCGGCAGGGTTTCCAGCCCGTCTGTCTGAGCATGTGGTCTATGTAGGCAAGTTGCTTGGCTGGTTAGCTGTCACTCAAAAGGAAACATAACAACATTGGCTCTGGACACTCCTTGCTGGGCTAGTATGCATTTTTCTGGGAATGCATACAAAGCTTTGATAAAATATTCTTCATGTCATAGGAATTCCAAGAAGCAGGAACAAAGTTGGAGCGAAATTTGGCCTATCATTTAATAAGAGTACAGAGATGCCAAATATTCCAAGACTGACAGATGAAACTAAAGAATGATGTAGAGTTTAAGTCAATTTAGTTTCACATCCAGAAAAAGCATCCGGGTTTTAGTCCACGCATTTTGGTATGTGACATCCCAACATCCGGGTTTTAGTCATTACCGCATGTATACCCAGGTCACTCTAGGTGTCCTGGAGCCAGAGTTGGGTCCGAGTACTTTTAGACTACTCCAGTACGAGTACTGAGTACTTTAAAAGTACTCAAGTACAAGTATGAGTACTTTTGCACTTTCTTCAAAAGTACTCGAGTACAAGTACCGAGTACTCAAAATGTACTCATGAGTACTTTAATGAGTACTTTTTGTAACCAAACAGGCCATAAACAGTTGAAATATATGAAAGCATTAACTTTTTACAGTAGAGGGTTTGCATTGAAGAAACATCTGGTCTCATAGGTTCCCAAAAATATATTTTTTAGCAAGGACAAGATATACAATTTACTTAATGTTATATTATGCAAATTCAAATAGTGGTGGGAATGTTCAGAAACTACAACATAAAAAGTTATATAAAAGTTAATATATAAAAGTTATATTTTTAAAGGAAATCTCAGTGACATTGTATAAGGCATATAACCATATGTTAACCATATGTAATCATATAATAATAACAATGATAACAATTATAATAACAATTATAATAGGAACCATATCTTATTATTTATATAATATCAACTTATGAATTATATGTGGCTGTAGCATTATGAAGATAATTAATGACAACCGATAATTTGAAAATAGTATAAAATAACATATCTGATAGTCTGACCATGTCATTCATCATGTGTAATTATTTATGAGTATTAACAACAGAAATTTGAACTAGTAATGGTAATAGTACCACAAGTAATAGAATAATAGCTATTACTTTTCTATTACAACCCTAGGCTAACACATCTGATGAATGAGTGTTTGTTTGATTAGGTTGATAGAGCACAGTAAAGGGCCTTGTCTAGTGTGATTAGTTAATGCTGGGTGCTTTCATGGTCCAGTGGGCACTGGACAGAAGGCTTTGGCTTGAGGTTAACCCCCAGTTCTCTTTGTTGATTCATTTCGTAGGCTTGGCCATTAAACATTGGAGAAGTCCTTTGTGAGCATACACAGTATGTTGGGCAAGTTATTGTCAGCTGATAGTAGAATGTGATGCTGCAGCCTATGTTGGTGTAGCTACAGGGTGTATGGTCTGATACTAGTCACAGCTTTACATGGGTTAATCAGTAGACAGTCAACAGATGAATCTTAGTTGTGCCACAGACTGTGTACAGAGCTCATCAAAGACTGCAATTCCCACTGAAAATCTGCTAAACCTACAATCACATTCAGTTTCATATATAAATCAATTCAAGCTTATTTAGCCCATGATCCAGAGAACTGCTGAGTTTATGTTTTGATGAACAGGTTCTGAGTATATTTAATTGTATTGAATTGTGGCAAACCTTAACTTTTTTATTTTTGGATCTTTCAAAAATTAGAATTTTTCTCTTAAAATATAACTCAGTATGAATTTGCTGATTTAATGTCATATTGATGACTATGTTGTACTAATCTTGCTGGAAATATATAATGCTGTTTACATGTACACATGAATTGCATGAATGTATTTCAATTTATTTATATTTTATATTAAATAAAAGTATTAGTATTAGTAATAGAAGCCAAGTAATAGTAATAGAAATTATCGATGCTAAAATGCTGTAATAGTAACAGATGGATTATTTCAAGTACTATTATATATGATATTATATATGTTTTATATTATATATAATATCTTACTATAATATACTATAATAAACTCTTAAGATAAAATAAATTGAGATTAAAGTTTGTCTATGAATTTTAATGATATATGAAATACCCAAAAGTACTCATGAAATACTCATATGAGTACCGAGTACTTTCAAAGTACCCGAGTACAAGTACTTTTGTGATTTTTAAAAAGTACTTGAGTACAAGTACTGAGTACTCAAAAAAGTACTCATGAGTACAAGTACTATGAGTACGAGTACTTTTGGACCCAACTCTGGCGGGAGCTTGACTGGATATATGTTGTGATGAGGTGTGGGGGGGGGAGGGGGGGGGGGGTGCAGAAAGGAGCCCCTCCCCCTTGAATGTGAGGATGACCCTAATATAAACTACTCCAGATATGAACTAAATCCAGTTACTTTCTCACTCTCACTCTCAGGAGAGAAAACCAGAAATGCAACAAATTATGCGACACTCCATTTTACCCCATTTCATGTGTGTGAGGTATTCTATAATCGTATCTTAATGATATTAGGTGCTTGGCACTTACTATTTGGATAACTTTTCAAAGAATGTTTTGGTTTCGTCGTCTGTTAAAGGTCTCATGTTGATGATCACAGTAATCACATCCACACGTGTTGTTGTGGAAAATATTGTCTCTCTTACCCAATTTGTTATTTCAGGGTATCAGAGACTATAATTTGCAGTGTGGTATACATATACAAACAAACCGTACTTATTAAAATTAAATAATACTTTTCCATTAAATGAAATCTTCACAACACCATAAATAGTACTATATTTCCGTATATGAATATATATGAATACATTATTTACTGTTTTCGACATAAGGATGATAAAGCACACTAAAAGGTCGCAATTGTAAATTTACAAAACAAAAATCATTGTTATCCAAATGAAACTTTAACAGGAAAAAATAATTCAACAAAGATAGATGATGCGTTATCATCAAATCCAGTTGGAGAGATGAAATACATGTTATTGATAAATCAATGAAATTGATTGAAATGTTAAATGATAATCGGGTGAATATTGATAAAATTATTGACTAATTGACTGAAAGGATAATGTAGCAACCTTCAGGTACGGGCATATAAATGTAGCTTGATTATATTCTGGTAAAATATTAAGTTTTTTTTATTAATATCGTACGTCATAATAATATATAATAATCATAAAAAATTATCATCATTTTTTTTTTACCAGACTGATAAAGTTAAATTTTAACTACGGTTGCATTTTCAATCAATACCTGTCTGTAGCCTTCCAGGAAAGGTCAAGGTCGTTGCTTAGGCAATGGCTTGGTTTTCGCGAACTTTTTGATCCAGTGATCAGGTGATGGCTTGTGTTGACGTTCATGACGGATAACTTTGGCAGGAGGACGATGGTAAGTTATTGAAATTAATACATTGATGATGTCGTTTAAAGGTATCCACAGGTTGTTTATGGTCTTGCTGCAGTCTTGCAGCGCTGACATATAGAGTAAACAATACAAAATTACAAGCGCTGCAGCCTCTGGCGGGGAGAGTCTATATAGTCTATACTATCTAAGTTTGTACGGATCCGTACAGACCCTCAGACACGTATATGCCTTGTGAAGCGTGAGGACACCAAACAAACCCCACATATTATAATTGTTACAGATGCTTAGACTCCGTTGGGACCAAAACTTTTGCTGGATGATCAGCATTAATAAAGTATGGGCACTTACTCTGAATGATGTCAGATATTGCATCGTCTCCGTCTGGCCGATGGCGCTTTCTGGTTGGAACAACCAATAGGAATTTAGCATCATTGACAACAAGCGATGTATGATGGGAAGGATTCTTATGAAAATATGGTCTATCCTAGTGCACGGCACTGGCATTCCTGGGAAAAGCCCCCCTGAATTCATCTTTTGCATAGATTGCCCACCTAATTTGCATGGGATTCCTTTTCCGGCGTTGTCCAGTTAGCCTGCAAAATCTGAACCCCGGCAGTTCAAAGGATAAAAAAACATTTACAGGCGCACATAAAGGCGATATATCAATTTTTTTTATACATAAAAATTTTATTTCTAAATATAAATACAAGATTGTTTCTCTATCGTACAAAAAGCAGTGGTAATTCATGTTACTGGTCCTTCCATGAACGGCAGGGTGAACTCTCACCGCCAGACGGTCGGACTCCATATCACAGATAAATGGAGTTCGTACGTGGCGGACTGTTTATGGTCCAGAAACAGAGTAAATGGCACTCAATCACTGTCATGAACAGCGTCATATTCCATGCCATAATTCTGAGTAATCTGACTGATCGAGGTCCCACTGCCGGGAGACTGAGCCCTGTGAGCAAGTACTACTACTTTAAGGTGCCCGCCTTGGAATCAGTAACTTCTAAAAACAATTTACCCCACTTTGCCTTGGGTTCCGACATTTCTGACTCTGTTGAAAACACCACTACTTATAGCACCAAAACGTTCAGCCCTGCACTACAGCTAGAGCCTAGAGGATTATAAATTATAAATTCATATTATTAATCATTTTTCAATTAAAAATAATATATGTCTAGTATACAAATTAAATACTGGGAGCGAGTATAGAATCTGGTCTACATGGACGAGGTATTGGGTGTATACAGACGGACATAATGATGTTTAGGATTCATGTAATGGATAAGTAAGAGGCATGTCGATGTCATATCATCAGGCATGTCATAGCTTATGTTGATTACTACTTACATGAGACGGTCCAGTCAGTTTAGACCCATTTTGGAAATGAAGACCAGATTTATACTCAGGCCAAATACAGCTATAATAGTATGTTGGTGTTTCCAAATCCAGCTGTCATTGAATGACTCATTCATTACCTTGTTTATCAGTTAATCAACAAATCTATTTGCACTAGAGGTTTATAAATTATAAATTCATATTATTAATCATTTTTCAATTAAAAATAATATATGTCTAGTATACTAATAAAATTTATCTGTATGTTGAATGGTCAGGGGAGTATCCCGGGTTTTCGAAAAGGGACGGTCCAACGCAGGAGGACAGATAAAAAACCTGAAAAAGGTCCCCAGGTTTTGAAAGGGGGGGTCCAGGCCGCAAAATTTTTGTTTGTAACTCTTAAAAAGGTTGTTTCAGATGAAAAAGGACCCCCCTGGATCTGCTTCTGATGTAGTAGGCATTGTAACAGGGGTGTTGGGGAAAGTTTGGGGGGGGGGTGAATGTTTTTCCTCCCATGTATAAGTAATTCAACTATAAATTCAAATTTTTTTTATACTTGTATAAATACATAAAATCGAAATAAATTCATCTGTTTATAATGTAAATGACTATGTGGTCTGTTAACTGAAGAAGGCAACTGATACAACTGATGTTACAATTTTGATGGCCCATAAATAAATGGAGATGGGGTTATCTATGAAATGTTTGCCCTTAGGCCGATGTGAGTGTATCTTTTATTTACTATTTAGTTGAATTACTCTTGGAGTAACAGGTGGCTACTGGTTATTCTTCTTATTATTTTGTGCAGTGGTACTTTTTATTTGATTATTTATCAATTGTAAACTTAGATAATTAAAAAGGAATCTGAATATATTAAGGAAACCCCTCCTTTTTTATTACAATGTAAGATGTGAGTTAAACATTAACTAAAATTATACCCCAAAATTTCATCCTGTACCCCTGATTTTGGAACCAAAGGGTGCATGTACCTCCCAGTGGTTGGTGGTCCTTATAAATCTGTCATACTGACAATCACACAATAGGAACTATCTTCCAATGTAATGCGTGGAACAACAATAATCAAGGCGGCTGCATATCACATGTATACTAGCAGGACAATAATACAGTATAAGACAAGCATGGACTGGTAAAATCCAGAATCAGCAGTAAAACACAAACCGGGTAACCGGAAACGGGTATTTCCTCAACACCAGTGGGAATGCTGATGATTCACGCCTTTCCTGTTTCAGAACACTGGAATCATTCCAGTGGAATAAAAGGCTTAATATAATGGTTTGAGAAGGACATACTGTTTTGGCTTTTTGTTCATGAGGGTTTCAAATTCACAATGTTCGCCAAACGGAAATGTTTGTTAATATAAAACCTTTAGTGAATATGACACCTCATTTACTCAGATGAACATCATCTTAATGCTATAACCTTATTGGCATCTCATGTATAATATACCAGCAGCAGCATACAGGGATTGTAAGGCAAAAAAATATAAAAGGTATGGTTCTCAGGCACCGCCCGCATCAATTTTAACCCCCTGCATCAAAAATTTTATTTTGATTTTCATCTTTCAAGAAGATAAAATATTACAATTTTGATAAGATTTCCTGTTTATTTAGTGCAAAATATTACAATTTTGATAAGATTTCCTGTTTATGTAGTGCAAAAAGCACAAAAATTATGTTATTTTCATGCTTTTCCCTGATCATATGACATTTCATTTCAATAAAATGTCGCCCACCCACACTGGTTTCTGAAAAAAAGTGCCTGAGAACCATACCCTTTTTTTGCCCAATACATGTACTTTGACATTTTCAGCTTTCAAATGGAAATTATTAATACAGATTTGCCTTTCTTAAAAAAAATTGCTTTTCTGCTAAAGATGCATCCTACCATCATATCAAACTTTAAGTCACACTTCCCTCAGTGTAAACCTGATTCTTCGATCTTACATGCCATCCTACATGCACACTTGCATGCAAAAAGAACTGAATTTATTCAGTAGTAACACTGTTACACAGAAACACAAGTGTGTAGTGAAAATAGCAGCAAAATATAAGAGACAATGGCCTAAATGTTGGAAAGTATAAGAAATTGTTGACCATGTTTTTATAGAAAATATAGGGAGTCTATGGGAGCCCACCTATAAAATATTTAATGTGAAAAATATCTGGGGTGCCCACTTTTTACAATGGATTGGTACAAAATAATAAATGCCTTTTCATGCATGTGTTTGCCTGTCTCAGATGGTGGGGGGGGGGGGGGGAGGCATTAATATAACAACCCCTGGGATATATAGATTTTTATTGTTAGCCATAGACCATAGATTTATATTATAAAAGTCAGTATAAAATGTTTTGTTAATCTTCCACTATTTCAAACGTAAGATCATGAAAATTAAACTGTCACAAAAAGTGGGTATGAATATGAAGCAAATATATTTGCAGCCTTTTTGCAGGGTTTCGACGTTAACTTTATAAAGTATTTGCCAAGTAGGGCAAGTGACAACTAGCTTATACTTGCCCATCATGAATTTTTACTTGTCATAAAAATCAGTAATCATGGCCACAACCATGTTATACATGTGATTATTTTGTTAATTATATTTCTTTTGGCATTTACATAGATTAAAACATTCAAGTAATTAAAGCTAGAGGTATTAAAATACAATTTCACTTCTCCAGAAAAAGAAAGTGGTCAACTTCAGATTTGTCAAGATTCAGGCCGTGGTGTAAAGGTTTATGTTGCACCCACTTACCCTGTCAGGCAAGTAGGAACCCACTGTTGGTTGCCCTACCACCATTTTTACTTGCCACGGGCAAGCAGTTAACAATTAATGTCGAGCCCTGTATTGACAAAACCTCCATTGAACTACACTCATATACTGATATTTTTTTTCAGAGAGAGCACAAGAAGACTGCAGAAGAACTGGGTAGGGTAAAAATGATTTTTTAATTTGAACTGGTCTTATGTCCATGAATGCTGCCTGCAGTTTCAGCGAGCTGTTACCAGGTGGAGCAAGAGGCACCATGGAGGACCCTTATACCTGTCTGGTCTCAACTCCACTGGCGCAGTTAAAACAAATGTCAAACATGAACAGTGTTGCAGCTATTATGAAACCCAATCCCATCCCGCACTGCTCAAGGATGGTCAGCTTTAATAAAACTGGTCATGAAAAGCCCTCAGGCTCATTGGTGATATCAGGGATGCAGCAACACGCGTTACCAAAGAAAGTTCCATTTCAGAACTCAGGAAATCTTCATTTATTATCCACTGATCATTTTAAAAATAATAACAGCTCAACCACCTGCCAGTTACTGAAGCCTCAACTGCTACAAGACACAAGTCAAGCAGATTTTGTACTTCATAAAATTAAGGGGTCGACCAGGGAAGATAATTTATCAAAGAAACTACCTGTAGATAACGCTGCTGTTAATGAAAATATACATTTAAAGCCAAGGACTACATCCTTAGTGAGCAGGACAGAATCCTGCTCTGTAGAGGACGTGATCCATCTCCGACCGGAGACTGTTTCAACTCAAGACGAGTGCAATGATAATGACCTGCATCTATGCAAACCTGATGGCATTCCAAGTGATACATCTTTAAATAATGAAACACAGTTTGATGAGGTGATCATTAATGAAGGCTGGACAGAAGGTAAGTATTTCAGTAGAACTAGGAGCTGTGTTAGCCACACAAATGTGGCTGGCTTGGACAAAAAGATGGCTGATTTAAGTAGAACGCCGAGTTTCGTGGCTCGACTCTGCTTGCAAAATGTTGGTTTAAACTAACCTGTAAGCCTATTCGTTTGACACTATTACAAACTACCCATTTTATTTTAACACATTTGTGATTAAATATTGGGTATAGTTTATTCTGGTGGTTTAATAAGCCAACACTTTCGTACTTTCATTATCATGTCATTTCATATGAGGGACAGGAAACTGAAAAAAACCTGGATCATTTTTTCAAATGTGTTCTTCAGTTAAGCGCCTTGAACTTTCACTTTGTCAGTCAGCATCAAAATCAACAAAACTAACTTTTATATTAATCTGTATATATATTTTGGACATTTTCAATTGTAAAAGATTAATAATTTTGTATTAATTTTTTTTCTCCAACCAAACTGAGCTGTGCAAAATCAGCTCATTTCGGCTAAATGAAATATTGGCGGCATCTCCCGGATTCTCCTGAAAAACTTGGCTTGCCTTGATCTTAACTCAGCTGGCTTCCGGGCAAAATGGCTGTGGCACCTGTTTTTATTAAAAACATTCAGCTGTTTTGTAGAATTGTGCATGTAAGTGTTGCATTCATGAGTACAAGTATATCTGATAAAACCCACTGGAGAACAGATGGTCATGGCAAGTAATCGGGTAAATCACAATTGTGAGTGAGAACTCCTATATTTATCCTATATACAGTCAAGCCCACTTTGTGTCATATTGGTTTATAGAAAATCCCGTTTATTGTCACATAAATCTGAAATCCCAAACCATTTCCTATATAAACAATGGTAAATCTGACTGTTTAATATCATGGAATATTGTCAAAATCCATTTTATTGTTATGCTTGGAACCCCTTGACAGTGATACCAGTTGGCAGTTAATATCACATCAAACGCTGACGTGTTTATAATAAATTGTCAGGTGTGCATAAATGTAATTTGATATGCCATTGTGCAATATATATAATCACAAACGTTTCTTTTTCCTGTTTATTGACAAATTATTTAATATCATTTGAGACATAACGCTTCTTCTATGACTCAAAAGGACACAGATGTTGAAGACCGGATAACGTCACATCCCCATTATTATCATAATTTATGCATGCACCACCAATATTACAATGAGCGGGCTTGACTGTATTCTGACTGAAAATTCCTATAAACTCTGATCTCAGAACACTTGAATGGCTCCAGCTTGCATGGGTTCATGAGGAAAGGGAAAGTCAGGGTGCTGCTTGTAATAGACACATGGCTTAAGATAGAGAATTTACAGTTATTGCTGCTCTCTGGATTACTGTTGGATTTTAATTTAATGTTGTTTTATTTACAGTAGCAAAGAGCAGCAGACAAGATAACATTCATCTCAATGAGCCTCTATTATGTTCATACTGTCTCCCATGTGGCCTCTAATTATGCACCATGATGAAGTCACGAAAACTTTCCTCACCATTCCAGACATTGTCATGTGCAGTGAGGTTTACATAGCTGGTGGTCATGTAATGACTGCAATTTATATATAATTGTTATTAGTTAATTTTTTAGTATTTTTTACTTTGGAAGATAATATGAATTATAAACTTATAATGGAGGTTAAATATAGTTTTAAAGTCCCTCAGGAACCCATCAAAGCACCAGATCACAACATTTTTTTTTCCATTTGTTAAACCACAGATAATTTAGCTCTCTGGGTTTAACCTAAGCAATAATAGTAATTCAGTATATCTGCTAGTTATCTCAATGCTTGAACAAATATCTCAGATTTCTGAGGTATAAAACACCTGTAGTGATAAAAGCATATTTTGCCATTCCTTGTATTGATAAATACATACAGTGAAATCTAGCTTTATGACTACCCAGCTTTCAGGACCACCCTGCTAGCACGGCCACTCTATAATCAGGACCAACCCTCTAATACAACCACTCTTTTGCTCAAGAACTGATGTAAATCCTTAATAAAATCTTCTGCTAACAATGACCACCCCGCTAACAATGACCACCCAGCTAACAATGACCACCCTGCTGACATGACCACTTTAGCTGGTTCCACCTTTGTTCATGTTAGCGAGATTAAACTGTGTCTTTTCATTCATAATTCAAATTATGTCGTAATCTTTGAGGCAATAATCAGTTTGACTAATATGGGATATATTACTTATTGTAGGTGCAAATGGTTTTCTCAGAGGAAAGTCGAAAAGGAAAAAGAAGAAAAAGAAAAAGAAGGACAAACTGAAGCGACCGAGTACATCGATGTGTGCACAAACAAAGAGGATGGACCTCAGTGAACGCCCATCCAGGGGAAACGGGAAAAATCTGAATCTCAATGAACTTACTGCCATCACTAAGCCAATGAAACTGCTGCAGGCAAACGGCTACTCAAAGCATGGAGTCCCAGCAGATTACACAGCCAAAATTAAACTGACAAGATCTGTAGACACAAGGTCGGTTTTACCTACTAAAGCTTTGCAAGATCTCAAGCTCAACCGAAGTCTTCCGCATTCCATATCTCAGCGCGATTACACCACTGCTGCACTGCTGCCATCTACACAGATTCTGAATCAGGTCAAAAACTCACTGATGTCACAACGGGGCAACTCTGTCCCCAGCCTCAGGAGAGTCACCAAGGTTTACTTGTCAGAGAAACAATCTGCTAGTCTCAGAGAGCTAGGGCTTGAAATTCCCTGTGCACCTCCAGCTACTCCTCAACATGGTAAGTTTAAATATATGAATCAGTGTGAAACCCTGGATTCTTTCTCATTGAACTGTGATATTTGTTGAATACAGTCCCTTCTCAACATGGTAATTGTAGCAATATTGTAAAACTCAGAGGGGGTCCAAAATAGTGAGCTTTGGGTTGTGTTAAAGCTGGGGATATTGAAACTGGACATACAGAATTAAGAAGTGTGACTGACTGACTGAAGATGTATTAGCCCTTTGATCTCAAGAGATATCTGAGACTTTGAAGTCCAATGCATCTGGACATTAATGGAGATGTCAAGATGGCATCTTAATTATAACTTTATTAAATGATAAAAATTAATACAAAAAAAAAACTAACAGTAAATTCTCACTGTGTACAAATAGGCCCATTTAACCACAACTGAAGTGATCTGTATGAGTAGACTAAATAAACAGGTTTTACTCTGAATCACAGGTGTGGGGCACAACCCTATTTATAGCTTTTAAGTATCTGCATGGTAAGCTCCCCCTTGTGCTGCAATTATCCCCCTCTGTCTCTTGACAGCACAGACCTAACCTTGCCTAACATGGGTGACATCCATGTGCAAGCTGGTGCACTTTCCCAGGTAATACATTCATTTCAAATTGACGAGAAACCCTTGATCCCCTCTGATGCTCATAAAACGACGATGAACAAGTCACCATCCCTGCATTTGCTTGAATGATTTCAAAAATGGGCCATGCTCATTGACAAATCAAGTGTCACTGTTAACTGTGTCCGTCTGGCCTTAGTGATTTTTTCAGCAAATGAAAGTGAAATGATTAAGAAATGATTTGATTTCATGTTACCAATATGCTGGAAATGTGATGGAGGTAAGGACCATCTCTATGACTACCGGTACTGTAGGTTTGGTTCTGCTCTACATAATGGGTAGGTATGCATTCTCAAGAGTGCTGAACTTTGGTTGACTAATTGCTTTAATAGTCTAGTTGCCAGTAGGGGGTACCTATGAATTGTCTGTGGTACAGAATTTTTTATGAATTTGTGATGGTAGGGGTCCAGTGACACTTTTGAGATAGGTTGTCCTCACAACGACCTTGGGCAATTTTTGAAATATGCAATAAGGGCTGCCATTGATGAAAATTCTATTTTCTTTAATATCTCCAGAACTAACCAACATATCTGGTCCAACATTGTATCAATATATAGACCAAGGTTTTCATGGTCAAAAATTCAAATAAAACCATTAAAGCAACGGTTTAGTCCATATCTTAAAATTTAATATGCAAAATAGGGCTGTTATTGATAAAAATTCTTCTGTCTTCAATAGCTCAAGAACTGATCATGGTAATTGGTCAAACATTATGTCTAGACCTAGGTTTTCATGGTCAAAGCTTCATATAACAAATAACAAATCATATAACAAATCCATCAAAAAATCTTGTACTGTAGACAATTTAAAGGTTTGCTATGTAATATATATTGGCGGCAACTCGACTATTATAAAGATTACAGATATTCATGGTCTGCACACTTGGAGCACCTAGGACCAGATGTTTGCCTTCTATCCTGTTGGACTCTTTCTTGTCATAAATTTATTGATGCTCTTTGGCATAAAAGTGTACAAGATATTAACTTGACACCCATTGAAAGAAGAGAGGTCACTTGTAGCTCTCGACTAATATGCATTCTCACAAATGCAGGCTTCTGGCATGTGGGCAGTCTTTTATGTGGGATGCTCCCCAAAACATGTTTGCATTCTCTTGTTCGGTTCATGCTCTAAGGTTCATTCTTGCAGAAGTTTTCCCAGTCCATATTTGCATTCACCTATTTAGCCCATATTCTCAGGTTTATTCATGCATAAGTGAGTGTACATTTGTGAATATACCTGGAAGTCCTTCCTGGATCATGAACCAAATCCACACCAAAATTTAATAAATCCTTCCTTTGCCCATTCCTGAAATGCTCTGAAAATTTCATGAGATTTGATTCATGATTGTATAGTGTTGGGAATCAGTTGTAATTTCATGATCAATCATCAGCAAACAGCCGTTGACCTCTACCGACCAATATTCAGATTAGTGGTGGGCCGATCATCGAGCTTTTTCGAAAGTCAGTTGGTTTGCTGCAACTTTCAAGCGCTCGATCACGAAAAGCAACTATCGATTACATCATACTCATGATTGATTTTACCAGAATGTCTTTAAGTTATAGGCAAAAATTACTCTTCCATTTTTTACAACATTCCGTTTCATAAAATGAGTCTGTGTTCCCAAATAACCTAAGTATATAACTGAGTATGACACGGTAGATGAGAGAACGGAGGACTTCTTAAACTTCTGTGAACTGGCAGGGAGCTGCAGAATTTGCGAAGAGTTTTCTAATGAGATGTTCATTGCAAAATATGGGCGGTATGGCGTTAAAATGCTCCATAATGCTGCAGGTCTATGCCAGTACTGCAAGATTCATTTAGAAATAATCTCCTCAACTGATGTCAGGTGCCGCTGCCGGATGAGTAATTATATTATTAGCTTTCAATTACTACTTTTTAAATTTTTACCAAAAATTATATGGGCCTGTAATTTTTCTGGCAGGCCTGTGAAACCAGTATGCATGTCGGCAGTCATTATAATTGCTATAAATTGAAAGTCCTGGTAGTGAAGTTAAAATGATCTGCGTGAGTATCATTGAGAGCCAGCAAGTAGATGTTCTGGACTTTGGTTTAATTGATTACTATAATTTAGTAAAATGAAACTTTTAATAGCATATCTTAGTGATAAAAGGAAAATATAAAAAAAGGCAAAAACTTCTTTTCGTAAGGTAGAATTACTAAGACATATGGGCTGGGTTAAGAGAGTACAGTTATACAGATAATTGCACATTTCTTTTTATTTGTCTGAACCCATTAATAATCGATCATCGATCGGTTTGTCCAAAACGCTGATCGATTATGAAAAAGGAACCGACTCCCTCCACTAATTCAGATATAATTGGTTGTTAAGAAGTATATGGACTTTAAAACTAAATTTAGTCTGGAACATCATCTCAACTGATATGTAGGCCCACATTCAGGCTAATAATGTTATATTTCAATAGCCTACTAGTACATGTCTATATAGTAATTTAGGAATTAAATTCTTTTAATAAACCCGACTTTTCTCTAGTTTGCTTGCACACATTTACTCAACACAAAGCCTAAGTCATGTGCAAAATTGCAGTCAAGTATGCAACTCCAAGATCTATCATTGGATCCTTCACATCAAATAATCAATCATCAGCCTATCACGGTATGATTGTGTGAGTTATGTTGTGAACAAACACACAAAAACATGCACACACACATGCATGAGAATGAACACTTGGTGGAAGCAGTGGTAGGAATCACACAGTTTACTTTGTCAGGCTTCTGTATTACACTTACAGTTATCATCAGTGAAGCCTATATGTTCCAGATATGATGGAAAGATATGACTACGTCGCCAGCCTGAGTGATGTCAGGGCCCAGCGAGCAGTCAAAATGAGGCTAGAAAACATCCTGTTAAGAAACAAGCAGAAACAACAACAGGCTCATGAAGAACAATTAAGAAATGAGAAACGGCAGGAAAGAGAGCGAGAGAGGGGGCTCAAAGGGCGACAGCGACAAGAAGTAAGTTTGTACATTACAATGCAATGGTAACTGAGACTTTCTACAGGCACACCCTGGAATAGAATTTGGTTGGTTTAAAATTTGTACGTGCTCATAAATTATTTTTTGTATATCACAAAATGTGTGCATAGTGAATTATGGTTTTTACATTTTAAAATTTAAATGAAATGTCATGAAATTTAAAACATTAATGGTTCAACAGTCTTGATGTCTGATTGTATTTTAGAGAAATCTCTTATAATTTTCTTCATTTGAAAAAAATAAAAGTATTTGATTGTCATAATATTGTAAAGTCATGAAGTTTTAATCATCAGAAAAGGTGTTCACCCTGTATATATATGTAATACAAAGTCAAATACCTGATATAGGGAATCCTTGACATTATCTCATAGAAAAATCATCCTGTTGGATAGGCTGATATTTCTTATGCAAATTATAGTAAATGATAATTTTTAATTTTAGTTGAAGGCTTTAAGCAGATAAACTACCGTAAATCTTGTTTCTATGGCCGCACGTCTATTTTTAGCCGCACCCTGAGTATGCAAGGTCTCTTAAAGGAGCTCCCACTAAAGTCCAAATACGCAAAACCCCCCTTAAAGGCCGCACCCCGACTCTGTCTCTAGCCTGAGGGTAAGAAAATCAGCTGCACTAACAAAATAAATCACGACATAGCTGCTTTAATGAAGACTAGAATAAAAAGTATTAATAACAGAGGTTAAATATGTTGCCAGATTACGTATATTAAATATATTTAACGTTCGAGATAGCGACAAAATATCTGTATGTTACTAGCGACTTTTGCACATGGATCGGCAGGCATTTATCAGAAAAGAAAGATTCCCCGAACGATCGTTTCGTTTGAATGGTGGTTACGCAAAACGATTCTTGTATGCATCAAAACGCTTCTTTGCATTTACGTGCAATTGTCAAAGACCATAGTATGAACACTGAATTGAGGTTTATATGTACATTTATTGAAGGAAAAAGCCTGAATACTATCCACTATCGCACCATCACGCAGTAGTGTTCATGGGGCGACATGATGGCTAAGACTGCTGAAACTGTCAGATTTTCAACCTGCATGAACTTAATCACACGGTACACATATAAAAACCTTGAAATGTATACCTTTAGTGCGATATATAACTTGTTATAAAAAT
Organism: Sipunculus nudus; assembly: GCA_026874595.1. Classification (NCBI taxonomy): domain Eukaryota; kingdom Metazoa; phylum Annelida; class Sipuncula; order Golfingiida; family Sipunculidae; genus Sipunculus; species Sipunculus nudus. The sequence goes on along the minus strand of CM049320.1, from coordinate 38,130,858 downwards.
CTTGGTAATTGTCACAAAATAATACGTTTTATAGCGGCCCACTTCGTTTGGGCATGGTCAAGTAACATTGAAATAAATGCCTACTTTAAACTCATTTGCAGCATTATTTAGCAACGATAATTTATTTAGAAAGTAAAATGAATAAAAAGCTGACATCCTAAAGAGTTGCACAATGGCTGACGATTGTTTTAAAAAAGAGTTTGAGTGCCGCCATGTGCTGAAACGCCCTGGTGTTCTGCTAAGAATATTTTGAATGGCTGTACGCAGTGGGTGATAAACAGAACAGCCACCTATTCCGTCCCAGTGTGCCTTGCGCGAACGCTACCTTGACAAAATGGCTCCCCACACGGAAACTTCCTTGAGGAAAAAAAAAACTTGCTTACTTCGACTGGCCATTTTAATTTCACTTTAAAATCACTCGTTTTCACGCGTCATGTTTGCTATACGTCCGTATCTCGACAAGGTAACTTCAGTTATTTTGATATTTAGTTAAATTGACCAGCGATGTTTTCAAACGCACCAGCAAATTGTGATATGGAGCGATGTGAATGTACGATGTGACAATGATAATACTGAAGTAACCGGTATGAAAAAGAAATGGAATTTTCATCATAGATTAAGATTTCAAAATATTACTTTTAGAATTAAAATATACAGTAACTTTAAATGGATCTATCCAAAATATATTGGAAAATCAGTAGCAAACAAGAATACGGCACGGCATGTTAAATCTGTATATTCACAAAATTCCATCGGCCGTGGTGACATGTTCTACCATTTATATCTACAAGCGGGTTTCCCCTCGAACATTATTTCCAATCATATAATATATCCGTGATTGGATAAAAACAAAGATTAAACAGAAGTAAATAACCGGGCTATACGCATTCAAGGATGAAGGTTTTCCAGAAACATGACATGGGGGCGAGAAGATGTGCCATTCAATATTGAGGTACATGTATCAGACATTATAAAAAATATCAGTAAGTAACCTGCTAAATTTGAACTTTTATTAAGAATTTACAGTGTTCTAAATTACATATTTTGATTTTCTGAATTCTTTTTATAAACAACATAGATTCCAAGGCAATCCGACTCCGTCAAAGTTATGACCGGTAATACCGATTTTTCCAACAGACGTCACCACTAGTCCTCACCATGAATAATCTCATTCATTTTAATCTCGTAATAAGTGTTGTTATTGTTCAATGATAATTGTTATTGTTCAGTTGAGTGAAAATAATAATTATTTTTTTTTTGAACATTTAGACTTTACAATTTTATACAATAATTCTGTGACTGCAAAGAGTATATCCTCTGTGGTGTGCTTTAGTTCCTATTATCGCCCAAAAGAGCGCCATTTCCTGGAGAGAGTTCTTCTCACAGTTCATTTCTGATAAACCATCTATTTATGGCCGCATCCCAGTTCAGTAAAAAGGTCGAGATTTTCGATTTTGAGTTTGTTTTTAAGGCCGCGGCGATAAAAACAGGATTTACGGTAGTACTGCATTTATCTGATAGAGGGCAGCAAAGTGAAGGAGGAAGATTAGTGTATTTGGTTAATTGTGCTGATAAAAGACAGCTGGACCTAAAACATTGTAACTGATGGTTAAAGGATCAAGACACTATAATGAAACCATTTATATATCTAATGATACAAATTAATTATACCAAGTGTTAAATAAAACACCACATGCAGTAGAAGTTGACTTGACATTATTAAGCCTATATGTAAGTTTTAATTCATATTAACCGTTACATCTGCTTTCTCTTGTTTCAGATTTATGCCTTGAACAAAGTAATGACTGAACTTGAACAGAGCAACTTTGAGAAATTCTGCAAGGAGCATGGATTGGAACCTTAAGAAGTCCAGACACAGGTCATAGTGAGCTTGTTCAGGAGCAGTGTAGCCCTTGACACCCAAGGCATGGACAGGCCTGTCCTCTGTTGGTGATGTCATGAAACACAGTGTATACAGAAGGCATGTGAAAGGCTCATTTAAAGTCAGTTTGTCAGAATGTGAAGCCATTCATTCAAATGGCCATTAGTCAGCTGATCTGGTTATGATGACTTAGATTGTGTAGTCAGGCACTACAAACCTCTGTCAGAATCTACTAATTAGGCCAAAAAAATCTCAGGCACAGCCTGCGTCAATTTTTAACCCATGCATCAAATATTTTTATTTTTATCTTTCAGGTAGATACAATACCGGCGGGCGGTATCTACTTGAAAGACAGTGTCTGAGAACCATACCTTATTTTTTTTTGCCTTATACTTTTATTTTTATTGTGTTTCACACAGTGTCACACAAACAGTAACATTGGGACACCTGGTGAGCAGTAAAACAAAACGCTGCCTCTCATACCTATGAATGGGCTCGCTTCTATCCAAGAACAAAGGAATTGCTCTTTGTCATAATGATATATAATAATCTGTTGAATTATAAATATAGTAATCCAGATAACCTGAATAGATTTAACAGATTGTTCCTGTCACATTATCCGAACTCCCTACAACATTTCAAGGGTTTTGTGTAAAGTATGTAACAGACCAACTAACAAACCTACCAAACAGCTAGCCTTTAAACCAAGGGAAAACATAATACCCTCCTTGCAGAGATATAATCATTAAATATATAGATAAAAATTATTCAAACTAAGGCAGTAATATATGACTTTTAATTTTGGATATTGCAAAAGGAGCTGTACATTTTAGTGTGTTTGTTTTCTGATGTAAACCACGTACACCGTATATGGGCCTTTACTGCTAGAGAAGTCACATTCAATTCAAAATCTGGTGTCCCATTTTTCAACTATAAATATGTAAAAATGATTTTAATTGGCAAAGATATGGTCCTAAAAATGAAATGACTTGTTACTTAGTAGTAATCCTACTATATCACAAATTCACCTGATTTTCCAGAGACACTTATGGTTTGTGTTTTTTTTTTTTAAATTCAAGCCTTGGTCTGACTGAAATTACAAACATCAAACATATTGGTCCTCTCAAGATGTAATTTCATGTGCCTGATATACAGTGTGCAAGATTTGGCTGGCAGGTATTTGTAAAATGATGCTTTGCATAATGTTTGAAATTATTCAGTTTTTTTTTTTTATATTTTTGACCATGTTCTAGTCATCAGTTTTAATTAAATAAATCATCACCTCTTTTATTACATCATGGTTGAAATTTAAGTTATTTATAAATAAATTATAATCAGTTGGTATATTTAAGTAAAAAAATTATCACAGTAATTCTCTAACAAAAGTATGTCACTTTTAGAGGCTGGGATTGGTCCATTCTAATATCTTGTGTACTGAAAAAACATATTTTGCAGCATATTAGTTAATAGTGTACTAATACCTTCCAGTATATTGATACATTTTGATTTTAAACTTGTTCATCTCCATATCTTAGGTCTGTTGGGGGTCATCAATAAGGCTGGCACACTGAGATTTTAGTTTACACAAGTTTAATTAACATCTTTTTTTTTTTCATATTCCATTTGTTTGTTTGCTTGAGACCGTAATGCTTTCATTGCTTCAAGTGCTTCCTTTAGCTGAGAATTTCAATAAAATTAAAGTGTTTTTAATACGTACAGGGTGATGTTATAACATGTGATTTCAATAACCTTTATGTTTTGTTAATAAGGGTTATGTTATAAGATGTTATTTCAAGAACTCTTCAGTACTGTTAATAGAGTTTGATATAATATCATGTTATGTTTCTAAACACCTTACACTGTGGTTAAATGCTGCATTCATCCTTTAACTCATTTCACCTAACAACTGCTTGCTATAGCAGACATTTTGCTGTTAGCTGCTAGGGAGTTGGCACATGGCCAAGAATGTTCATTTCGGGGGGGGGGATGTATTGAGGGGTTCAGACTTGAATGTACAATGCTATATCTCACTTTAATAATGTATGTAGCGTGTAACCACTATGCAGGGAGTGTATGTTTAATCAGATGAGTCTGTTTTCTTTGTTGTTCAATCTCTTCATTGTTTGCATCGTTATTTCATGATTATTTTCAAATCTGCTGGCAGATTTCTCTGTTAATGTTTCATAACTTACAGGATTTGTGTGATGAAATTATATTTTTTATCATCCTTATTCACATATGAATAGACAATGTCCTCTACAGGCTATAAACCTGCCTTTGTGAATAAAAAAAACCAAAACAATCTCCTTGAATCAGTATTTACAACGAAATTCCTGCTGACATTCATTGTGCTGACATCTGTTGACTGTTACACAAACTTGTATGCACTTATGCCCGTTATGTGCTGACACCTATGAACTGGTTTTAACACTAAAATCTTAGATAATAGTTAGTGTACCTTCAGCACACGGAGCATTAGCCGTTGGTTAGATTAATCCATCCTTCCGTATAAAAGTGCCTATTTGTAATTTTGTTTTTACATTCTATTATTACAGCGCACTGAATGAAAAAAAGTTGTATTGAACTATTTTAACGTGTATAACTGCTGAAATTAAGTGTGTTCTTTGAGTAGAACTACCAGTACGTTTACATGTATAGCTGCTGAATAGTTAGTGTTCTCGTTCGATGAGTGAGTGTGTGGATGGTATCATTAGCATTATTACTATGTGGTTTATACACTGATTGTAGCTTCATATACATATTCACAAATGTTGGGCAAAAAAAAAAGGTATGGTTCTCAGGCACCGCCCCCATCAATTTTAACCCCAGCATCAAAGATTGTTATTTTGATTTTCATCTCTAAACAAGATAAAATAATACAATTTTGAAAAGATATCCTTGGTTATGTTGTGCTTTTACCTGTTTAACAAAAAAAATCTATAAGGTAAAAAATATCGCCCGCCCGCGCTGGTTTCTGAAAAAAAATAAGTGCTTGAGAACCATACCTCTTTTTGGCCTTAACTGTATATTTTACTAGCTCCTCCTGAAATATATGAATTTAAAAGGAGCGCTTGTGGACAATTAGTTTATAGGAATTTTCAGCCATTAATATAGGAAAAATGAATGAGTTTCACTGCATAATTATGTTTTACTCGATTATTTCTATGACTAGCATGTCTCCAAGCAGCATCTAAAAGCCTGTCCAAATGCTCTAGATAGCTGTATTTGTGACTGCTACACTTAAATACACAGTTGCACAAAAGAACCGAATATTTTCTATAATAGCAGGTCAATATAACAATAATTATCCAATTATAACAGTTATATTGGAAATATGATTGTGCAGTGAAAAAGATTTAGAAAGTTATCGGACACAATTTTTCATTGAAAAATACAGGAATATGTAGGAAATATTCGAGTTTTTTACACTGCACCGAATGAAAAAGTTGGATTGAACTACTTTTACTTGTAAACCTGCTGAAAAACCAGTATCCTCTTTAGTAGAATGACTGTATATATGGTATTGTTGGTATTATCACGATGTGTTGGAACACTGGTTGTATCTGTATAGGCTTATACATAAATATTAACTTTGTACATATACATGTTTGTGATACACAGGTTTTAACGGTGAATTTACAAATATTAGAGAAATGGTGTATGTGTGTTTAGATACAGTCATGAAACCTCCTTGTTGTAATTAAAACATTGTATTACTAACTTTTTATATTAGGTACGATCTACAATAACCCATACTGTGGACTCTGTATCCATTTTTAAACAAAAATCTGTATAGCGTGAATGTCTACACATACATACACATTGCAACTTGTGTGTCTTGAATATGTCCAAAACTTCATAAAAGAATGTTTCCAAAACATCAAGTCGTGCCACAGTAGCACCTTTTTAAAATATCAACCTAAGATATTTGCATTAAATACTAAAGTGTAGACCGTGCGTGTTGTATCACTTAAATTTGCCAGTGTCACTCGGGACATAAGCAGATATACATGTTGGGGTCATAAGGTCATGGCAGGGGTCATTAAAAAGATACGGTGAATTTGAATTAAACATTTTAAGGTTTTACGAAAATAGGACCCTTTCCATTGAGTCCTTGAATTTTGAAGCCAAGAGCCAATAGTCATAATTAATCTCTTCTAGTAAAATCTGTTTTTGTATTGAATCAATTGAAATTTGTACTAAACCTGTTTCCCAGTCTGCTTTGCGTGAACACTGGCGCAAGGCATTCTGGGAACCAAGCTAGCCTGCACTTGATTTTTCCCACGAATGGTCAAGCATTCGGAGATTACAGCATCTCTGAAACACAGGATATTTACAAAAAAGAGATGAATAAAATATCGACAGAAATGTTAAAAAATTTAAATTGTGAAACTTGCCAATGAAATGCATTGAGTTTGCTGGGTCCATTCACATACTGTCCCATGTTTTCAGATTTACGGAATCGCCCATGCTGCACAAGATCGTGCATCAAAACAAAATATACACGTTTTTATATTTTTAAATATACTGGCAGCAAAAAATGGTAAGCACAGACAGCTAACACCTACGTTTTGGGGATTTTAAACTCGTTTACAAGTTTATAACATTTTAATGTTGTAGTTTTTGTTTGTTTCTCTCAATATTGCTTTTTATGTACGCCCAAGTGAATGCACCGAACTGTGATATATTTAAAATCTTTTAATAAATACATTTTGTATATAACGCACTTGGATTAATTTTGATATGTGCACAGGTGTGCAACATTCTAAGCTGTGATAATTTGTGCCACACTATATCAGGAATTTGTTATGTATATCTGAGATTAATATGCCATACCTGTGATTAATTATTTGATACATGTATTTGATATTTTAATTTTAGTTGATATATTTGATATCTGTGTTTGACAATTACATTTAAGTTGATAAATGAAAGCATACATTTTCCTTGTTTGTGATTGATTTTGACTTGATTGTGCGAGTCCTGAAGACTTCTGGGTAAAGTGTACAATATTCGGCAGCATCTGTAAATTAGTGGTGAAAGTCCCAATAATTCAAACAGAATACTAAAGTCCGTGTAATTTTATTTGAGTACTCCAGAGCGAGTACTTGAGTCCAAGTAATTCAAACTGAGCACTTGAGTCCAAGTAATTCCAACCGAATACGCGAGTCTAAGTAATTCTAACCGAGTACTCGAGTCTGAGTAATTCTAATCGAGTACTCAAGAGCGAGTAATTCTAACCAAGTACTAAAGTCTGAGTAATTCTAACCGAGTACCCTATTCCAATATAACTTGAGTACTCGCGCAGGTATGAGAGGTTGAAGCAGCTATTCGTGTGGTTATTAATTACTAGTTGTTACATGTAAATACAGGGAAGATGTAATGCATACCAAACTGTCATATCACCAGTTCGCATGCATTTCAAGCTTAAATATAAATCCTTTGTTCATTTTTTTTCTAAAAAAAAGACTTTAATATTACTATTTGTCACTGAAGATTCTCCATTGCAGATTGTAGTCAGGATAAGAGATAGGCCTAGTTGAGTAAAAGTTTTGTAAAATTTATCAAGTGCTCGAGTCCAAAATGACCTTCATTAACTACCCGTTTCAGTCCTTCTGCAAACTGGTGAACTCTCTGAGTTTGTCATGGAACCTTGGTCGAGACTACCTTTTAGTATGGCCTGCAAAACAAGTCAACCATATTTTTCTTCTTTATGCCACATTCCAATTAATTGATCTGTTTTTTGCATATAAATAATTTTCAGGACCACCCTTTCGTCGCTAAATGGTGTGCTTGCTTCTTGAGTGCACGGTTAAACAAGAGCACTGCATGCAATGGGGCATAATATGCCCATCGAACGTCTTGTGACCTTATTTAATATACGTGGATTTTGCCAAAATTTAATTCAGGTGAGAAATTATATTGGACAAATTTATAATGAATTTCCTGAAAATCCATCGTTATTCGGTTAGTCATCACGACGCCACCAAAGTCTGGTTAGCTTTTACCTCATTAAATATACATGGATTGTGCTCGGAAGGGAACTTTCATGAGAAATAATATTGGTTAATATTTCTGTTGAGTTTAATAAAAATCAATGATATCCTGAGGAATTATAGCGGCCACACCACAAAGCCTGGGGACCTCTGACCTCGATGAATATTTGTTGATTTTGCCTGTAATTGAACTCGGACGACATTATCTATTAGTAAGTAGTTTTGGTGAGTTTCGTTAAAATAAATAAAAGTCCTGATAAGTTATCGCGGTGACACTTAGAGTTGATGGACCGATGGACGACACGACAGACGGTGGGACCAACTGTCCGCCCCGTTAGAGACAGGCATATAAAAAGGATTTAACTTGGTGTAGTTCATATTCAACATATTCAGAAATTCAAGGAAATTGTTATATCCCCCTGACAGGATGCCCGTAAAAAATCGGGCTGTCGCGCCACATGGGGGATACATAGAGACTTTCTTGTTTGACTTCTGTCACCAGAAATCGGTGACAATAAGTACGGTGTTTTGTATCATAGTTTAACGAAGTCTGTTCTCTATTGATATTGACGTGAAGCGTCATCCTAAAGCGTTGACGGGTCTTGATTGTATATATATATTGTGTATTCTTGTGTGAAATCCCATCGGCTATCAGCTGATTTATTACATTTGGTATGTGGGTCGCCAGGGTGACGCTAACAGTCAAACTAGGTCACATATATCCTTATATGGGACACTTGAGAAATAAGACAATCAGAGAACCGGATCGCCGTATTGTGACGACGATTGTGACGTCAGAGTTCAGGGAGAGACGCTGGAAGCTGCCTTCAGTTGGGTCTTGAAGCTTGAGGTGGCAGCACGCACGCACGAACATTGAAACGCCAGGAACGGCATAGAAGCAAGCTTCTACATGAGGCAAAGACCCAGCTCATGAGAACTCAGCCGTGCTGCCGACAGAGCTTCGTATTGGCGATAAAGTGAGAGAGCGTTTGTCACCTGCCGGCCTAGTTCAGCTTGACCTAGAAACATAACCGCCGTAAGCCGTGAACCCATTGCTACACGAGCAAGGTCAAGGACTCTAAGCTCAACGTAAACAAAGGGCGCTATTGCATTCATGTGATCGTAAACCTACCCGGGTCGCTGACAAGCAAGATCAGTTGAAGATCGCTAAACTCAGAAAGACTATATGCTGCTAACCATACGCTAGATTCTACACAAAACAGTAACCAGAGATCTCTGAAGGAACTGGACTTTATTGGTTTTTATACAAACCACGGACTCAGTAAAAATATCCTGTAATTTTAATGTGAAGGACTGTCGTATTGACACATCAACGCACACACACACATCTACATCTTTGTAAGTATTGTCTTGAATTATATTGTGAATTTAACCTGATGTCTCATAGTTTCTATTGATCTGGGTGTATGATTGTCTGGTATTTTAATACACGTCCTTAAAAGAACCTGGAATGTCACCTGTAATGGCCGGGATCTAATTTCTTGATTAATGAAATCAAGTGGCGAGCGTTAACCCATCCTATTGTTTTATAGGATATATCCGTTGTAAAGTTTTCACGTTAAGTTAGGGGTGACAACTTCATATATCTGAACATATGTTTTCTGCATTTGAATCATCGTCTCTGACAAGAAAATATTTAATATTTACGGCAGAAGAAGCTTTGGTCGATAATGAGCTGGCCAATTGTCATCAGATGTAAGATAGAAGGGAAAAAATCCTTGTAAAAACGTTAGAAAGAACACGAAATTACGGACGGCGAACGCTAGTGCAATGGACGCCAAATGAGTTCCGGGGCAACACTAGACGATAGAAAGCAGGGATGGCATTATAGAAACACACAGACTAACATACACAAAAAAGACAAAGACAGACGCCGGTAGACAGACTAACATAGACAAAAAACAAAGACAGACGCCGGTAGACAGACTAATTAACATACACCAAAAAGACAAAGACAGACGACGGTAGACATACTAACTTACACAAAAAAAAGACAAAAGCAGACGCCGGTAGACAGACTAACATACACAAACAGAAAGACAAAGGTAGACGCCGGTAGTCAGACTAACATACACAAAAAGACAAAGACAGTCGCCGGTAGACAGACTAACATAGACAAAAGACAAAAACAGACGCCGGTTGACAGACGAATTAACATACACAAAAAAGACAGAGACAGACGCCGGTAGACAGACTAACATACACAAACAGAAAGACAAAGGCAAACTCCGGTAGACAGACTAACATACACAAACAGAAAGACAAAGGTAGACGCCGGTAGACAGATTAACATACACAAAAAAGACAAAGACAGACGCCGGTTGACAGACTAATATACACAAAAAAAGGACAAAGAAGACGCCGGTAGACAGACTAACATACACAAAAAAGACAAAGACAGACGCCGGTTGACAGACTAACATAGACAAAAAAGACAAAGACAGACGCCGGTAGACAGAGTAACATACACAGACAGAAAGACAAAGATAGACGCTGGTAGACAGACTAAGATACACAATAAAGACTAAGGCAGACGCCGGTAGACAGACTTACATAAACAAAAAAGACAAAGACAGACGCCGCTAGAAAGACTAATATACACAAAAAAGACAAAGACGGACGCCGGTAGACAGACTAATATACACAAAAAAGACAAAGACAGACGCCGGTAGTCAGACCAACATACACAAACAGAAAGACAAAGGTAGACGCCGGTAGACAGATTAACATACACAAAAGAGACAAAGACAGACGCCGGTTGACAGACTAACATACACAAAAAAAGACAAAGACAGACGCCGGTAGACAGACTAACATACACAAAAAAGGACAATAGCAGACGCCGGTAGACAGACTTAAATACACGAACAGAACGACAAAGGCAGACACCGGTAGACAGAAAAAAATTAACAAAAAAGACAAAGACAGACCCCTGTAGACAGACTAACATACACAAAAAAGGACAAAGGCAGACGCCGGTAGATAAACTTAAATACACGAAGAGAACGACAAAGGCAGACACCGGTAGACAGAAAAACATTAACAAAAAAGACAAAGACAGACCCCGGTAGACAGACTAACATACACAAAAAAAGACAGACGCCGGTTGACAGACTAACATACACAAAAAAAGACAAAGAAGACGCCGGTAGACAGACTAACATACACAAAAAAGACAAAGACAGACGCCGGTTGACAGACTAACATAGACAAAAAAGACAAAGACAGACGCCGGTAGACAGAGTAACATACACAGACAGAAAGACAAAGATAGACGCTGGTAGACAGACTAAGATACACAATAAAGACTAAGGCAGACGCCGGTAGACAGACTTACATAAACAAAAAAGACAAAGACAGACGCCGCTAGAAAGACTAATATACACAAAAAAGACAAAGACAGACGCCGGTAGACAGACTAATATACACAAAAAAGACAAAGACAGACGCCGGTAGACAGACCAACATACACAAACAGAAAGACAAAGGTAGACGCCGGTAGACAGATTAACATACACAAAAGAGACAAAGACAGACGCCGGTTGACAGACTAACATACACAAAAAAGGACAAAGACAGACGCCGGTAGACAGACTAACATACACAAAAAAGGACAATAGCAGACGCCGGTAGACAGACTTAAATACACGAACAGAACGACAAAGGCAGACACCGGTAGACAGAAAAAAATTAACAAAAAAGACAAAGACAGACCCCTGTAGACAGACTAACATACACAAAAAAGGACAAAGGCAGACGCCGGTAGATAAACTTAAATACACGAAGAGAACGACAAAGGCAGACACCGGTAGACAGAAAAACATTAACAAAAAAGACAAAGACAGACCCCGGTAGACAGACTAACATACACAAAAAAAGACAGACGCCAGTTTACATACTAACATACACAAACAGAAAGACAAAGACAGATGCCGATAGACAGACTAACATACACAAAAAAAGACAAAGACAGAAGCCAGTTGACAGACTAACATACACAAACAGAAAGACAAAGACAGGCGCCGGTAGACAGACTAACATACACAAGAAAGACAAAGACAGACGCCGGTAGACAGACTAACATACACCTAAAAGGACGAAGGCGGACGCCGGTAGACAGACTTATATGCACAAATAGAAAGACAAAGGCAGACGCCGGTAGACAGACTTATATACACGAACAGAAAGACAAAGGCAGACACCGGTAGACAGACTAACATACACACACAGAAAGACAAAGACAGACGCCGGTAGACAGACTAACATACACAAAAAAGACAAAGACAGACGCCTATAGACAGACTTATATACACTAACAGAAAGACAAAGGCAGACGCCGGTAGACAGAATAACATACACACACAGAAAGACAAAGACAGACCCTGGTAGACAGACTAACATACACAAGAAAGACAAAGACAGACGCCGGTAGACAGACTTACATACACCTAAAAGGACGAAGGCGGACGCCGGTAGACAGACTTATATACACAAATAGAAAGACAAAGGCAGACGCCGGTAGACAGACTTTCATACACGAACAGAAAGACACTTAAAGACGCTGGCAGCTGACAACGCCTCATAGTTTAAAAGTATCGTGTCACTTCAAATAAACCCGCTAGACCTTTTAATAAGTTTCTTATCTCTCCAACGACACCTATCATGTGTGTGAAATATTCCGTAATAACCCAATATATTCGTATATTGTTCTGCATGTATGGGAAATTTCTGCCTGCGGTCTGCCTGCTGACTGTATGCGGAGACACGGTTATAAAGCGTGGCCTGGACTTGCAGGGCGGTTCTCAATTTGGCTTGTGTCACGACTCAGTAGGAGAGCCCTAACTGTTTGTCACGGCTAGTTCATATTCAACATATTCAGAAATTCAAGGAAATTGTTATATCCCCCTGACAGGAAGCCCGTATCTCGTTTCGACTGGTAAGTAAAAATTCGGGCTGTCGCGCCACATGGGGTAGACATTGAGATTTTCCTAGACAGACGTACATACACAAAAAAGACAAAGACACACGCCGGTAGACAGACTAACATACACAAACAGAAAGACAAAGGTAGACGCCGGTAGACAGACTAACATACACAGAAAAGGACAAAGGAAGACCCCGGTAGACAGATTTATATACTCAAATAAAAAGACAGAATCAGTCGTCGGCAGATTGACAGACACAAACACAGAAAAAACAGAGACAAACAAACACAAACAGAGTATACAGACAGGCCCAAACACCGGTAGACAGACAAACACAAACGGACGACAGATATGCAGACACAAACAGGCACAAATGAACATACTTGTCAAGACATACATTGGCTGGCACAGGAACAAAAGCGGAAAGAGACGGAGAGACACAAAGAAACAAACAGAGTCAGAGACATACATTTTAATAGTAAAAAACAGACGCACACACACATGCACACATTGTCGGAAGTCAGACAGAGACAGAAAGACACACACGTATAGATTTAAAATTATACATACATACAGCCAGAAAACACACCCAGACACGCGTGCATGTCGGAGGTCAGCTATCTAGACACCAAGACAGACAGCAAGACAGACAGACGTGCAGACACACACACACGTACTCACGTTAGAGGCCATTATGGTAATGGAATCTGTGCCTTACACCAAGCGTCTGCCATCCACCATGAAAGTGATATTGATGACCCTCGCAGATAAAAACACCGCTCTCCTCCGAGACAGGGTCAACGGCCAAGCGTCTTTGTTGGTGTTATTTAGTAAAATTGCTAGCCGGATATAAATCCGGAAAAAAGACATTCTTTCCGCTTCACGGTTCGGTTTACGACTTCCTGTATATTAATGCCACTAATTTAAGCATATCATTTATTAAATGTGGCACATATTGTCATGATGGCTGTTCATGTGATGCAGGCAGCGCCCGACTGGTCCATCTGAGGATGTGAAAATTTGAATTTACCGATTGTGTATACAACAGCTTACAGCTTAAGAACAGAAATATTGATGTCAACAAGCCGTTTTCACGCAAAGGTTTCACAAAAAAACGCCAATTTATACAAAAACATTCGGTAAAATGTCCTTCACGAGCAAAATAAAACAGAAGGTAAAAAACCAAAATGCCGATAAAAGTGGCATTAACAGTTCCAAACCAACGACAAACAGGGCTCCTTTGAATTATTCATACGAAAGAGAGTGACGGGTATTGACCCTTGCCGACAAATCGCAACTACAGAGCTTTGAAACACAATGCGGAAAGACTGCACATATCAATGATTTTTTTTTCAAATCAAACAAAAACTGCCACGCTCAGCTGTCTAAACTGATGAAGTAAAAATAGTTAAAATGTTTGTCTAAAAAATTTGGGTGACTCTGAGAGAAATCTTTCTTGTTGCCAGTGTAACTCTTAATCGACCGAAAGAATTTAACAAAACGATTTTCATTACATGTAACAAAACGACCATTTCACTGCCATGTGTAAGAAAGGAAACCGTGCCCATCCCACACTAGAATAAACTTGAAAAATAAAAAACAATATGGCTGAAGTAAACGGTAGAATGAGCGCCACAGTGGCTCATTCGCAATAACATTTGTATTATCTCAAATTATTAACAAACTTGTTTGCGGAATTCAAAAACCTCCGAGCAATTCCATCCCGGCACACAGGCGTGATATATCCAGTACACTGTATGTGTTTTTATAGTTTTGTGTGTGAGTAAACACAGTCCACGTCTGTTTATCATAACAAAACTGCGTGACCAGAAGTCATTCCGCAATCTCCCAAACATAGAGAAGAAACATGAAAGAAAAATCACGGAAGAAACAACCACCGGTTTGACCAGTTTACCTAGGGATACAACAAATATTTTATATATATATTAGGAATGACTACTCCTGCTTTTCGAGGGGCAAATTTTCTTTGTAAATTAATTAGCACGTTCTTAGAACAGTTGCCGATAGGTGTTCTTGTCTCGATCACCTCAAATAATTCGTAAAGTTATCATGCAAATTGGAATTGTTATTAGCAAGCACCATTGAACGAACTGAAACACAATTTATTCTTCTTCATTTTTTTATCAGATCGGTGATTTAAGAAGAAATTCGCTCTCTCGTCCCTTTTTTTTTCTCCGTGGAGTAATTTCTGTGTGTAGCCTGTTTGAAGACACATGGACGGCCAAGATATGGGGCAATTGCATATATTTTGTGGGGCTAGCTGCTATCAAGGTGCTGTTGCCGGCATGTAATTGGACTGCTGTGTTATGTGATCGTTATATTACGGGTTTCTTTATCGGTATATGTTTTGATCTGGACTGCTACTGGTATGTTATGGGACTTCTATGTAATATGACCATTTCGTTATGTGATTGATCTGTTACATTCCTGCATGTAATGTTATAAGTATGTTTGTGGTGCCTTTGTGAGACACTGCGCAGACTCGCACTCACAAGAGTCCGGCTCTGCCGTTCAGGATTTATGGGCGTCACAATCTGACCCCCACAATGCACCGCGGCTTCTACATACCCAAGCGATGTATTTAAAAATGTAGTGCACAGGGCAGTGTAGTCCGTTCAAATATGTTGGAATTATTTCAAGGCAAATAACATAAACATGGTTGTTTTGTAGTAAGGACTTCACGGACTTTGTTAGTATACGCATGTGAAATATGAATAGAAGATGTTTCCCTGAAATGTAACAAATTTTAACCCCGGCCGCCCACGGTGCCATTTAGGAAAAAGATTCGTTACGAGTAGAAACGACCTCTGGCGGAAGAGTGGATGCGAGATTGCCAGATAATGAGACCGCAACGTTATGGCTCTGTTAGGTTATGTATTGCTGAAGTAGGACTGATATGTTACGATATCGTTTCGTTATAGGACTTTTACGTCATGAGCCTGTGCTGCTATGTTATAAAACTGCTATGTTATGGAACATGAAAGTAATGAGACCGTTTTGTCATAGGAATTATCTATCATGTTTTGATACTGCTAGGTTAATGGGCAATTATACTACGGCGCCGTTATAATGTGGGACTGAACTAGCCCGTTATGGGGCAAATTTATAATAGGATCGTTATGTCATGGGACTTGCATTATGGGATTGTTATGACACCGTTACAAGTATGGGTCATGGGTGTGTGTGGGATCACGAACCTCCCTTCATGGAGTAATAATGGTTTCGACGAATACATGGTTTGAAGAAATATATTGCATTAATTATATTAATATCCAGCATCAAATTAAATTATTGTGCGTGGAAACACTTATCGGATTAATGACAGTTCCCGTAAATATATCGGTTAAATAAATAAATAGCACTGATAATGTTAATTAACAACACTAAAAAATGTAAATGCCCCTACGTTTAAGCCACAGGGGAAGATCAATGTAATCATCCCCCTGCTATTGAGAGAACAAGATTTATATAATGGACAAATGTTTTAATAATTAGAATGATAGATTTTGGTTCGATATCTCACCTCGGCAGAACAGCTACCTGCTTGCCTGATGAATTTTACAATCCCGCATATTTCTGTTATGGGTTCCGTGTTAGCCTGTTTGCCATAGGAAACCCCATACCATGCACTCAGAAAGGTTGACGTTCAACATGCAGATGTGATGTATGCATTGGTTTGTTCATTCACACATTTGTAAATTGGGGAGTAATCACTCGTAGCGTAAAATAAAGAATTACGACAGTATACTGCCATACAGAATAAAATTATTAATAATATACAGAAAAATAAATAATAATTTTGGTTTGTTGGACTAGTTTAAATGCTTGCCCAGTCGTGAAAGTTCGAAGTAAAGAAGCTTAAGTAATTTAATTACAAGAGAGAGATAGATAATAAAAACAAAAGCTTTGTGAGGTGTTCAGGCCATGATTTATTGTTAAAGGAATGTAAATTATAGAACGTCGTGTATAGCAAATACTGTAAAGTGCAACTTGTGACACAAATGACCACCAGAGGCCAGCACAGGAGCGCCCGGCACCGCTTTCCGTGGCATCACGTGGTGTGCATTCGCAGACGCTGCAGTCTAATTGTATGATTTAAATATTCTCACTCCGATCTTAATCATGTAACAACACTCAAGGATATCTTCCATCTTGTACGTATGAATAATTAATAAATTACCAGTAATTACAGATTAATTCAAAAGGCGCGGTCTATTTCATATTGTGCGTATTGCAAAGTACTGCAAGTCGGTTGCATTCAGCCATGGAATCTATTTTAGATCATGCATGTGCTTTTTAATATCTGGATGCCTATTGCATTTTTTGTTCATTTGATCCTTGAAACTATCACACATTATCACGTAACACGCTGCATAAACCACGTGATCTTGTCACGTGACCATAATACCCAGCTTCCCTGGTTAGAGTAGCACTACAGTGAGTATATAATTCTATTAATCATTCCGTATTCCATGGTTGAGTAAAACAATTTTCAGATTGTGACACACATAATTGTACCTCTAGCAATATGAAGTAAGATGTATATTCCTTTTGTTTCTCTTTTCAATAAACACATTTAGAACCTTGTTCCATTGGTTATTTAGAAGCAGCTACGTGCAGTGACCGTTACCTGTGCAGATGGGCTTGTTATGTTATCGACATAGTTATATCTGCTTGGTATCATATTTGATGCACACTATAAAAGGCCGTCAGTTTATCACTGCTGCATGCAAAGTCGCTGAGTCGACACGTAGTATGTAAAATAACAGTCACAGTAGTGACGTCACTTCGCTGTCACCTTTGAAAGTGTGCTGATAGACATAAGAAGTTTGGCATCCCTGTTAGCTCAGTGATAGAGCAGACGACCGGCAATCGAAGGGTCGTGGGTTCGATTCCCATACAGGCTGATCCGACTTTTTCTGTGTATTATTGTTCTATATCTCTACCAGGTCTCACTTTATCACAGCTCTCTGCACTCAATGCCCACTAAACAATATATTAATTAACGTGAGTGTACACGCATGTGTGATACACTCAAAGAAAACGAAAAGAAAAGACACATAATAGACGTGTTAATTAACAAGAATAGTAAGCTCTGTAAATGACCGAGAAATCCTTCTGGTAATTAATTATTAACAACATTATGTGATGTAAACACTGTATTCCTCACAGAAGTAAAATTAAATTACAATTTATATCCTTGCATCTCGTGTTTTTTTTGTATACAGTGTATTTCCACCTTTACCCTTGGCAACTGTATATACATGTATTTGCCGTTTGGGGAGGACCACCTTTCGAGGTCACTGTTTGCAAAGCTAAGACGAGGTGATTCGTATGTATCGCGGTGCGGGGTTTTGCAGAATTACTCGCCATTTCTTGCATTGGACAGGATTCCTTGTTCAAGTATGTGCATCAACGGATTTTGAGGTATTTGTCGCCATGGCACGTGACCAAGGCACGTGACTTTACGGCAGGATTTCCACAATGACGTAACCGTAAAAAACCGCTTGATGCACCTCCGCGCATGTCAACGAACACGCATCTCACACACACCTAAACTCTCAATCTGTCTGGAGGCTATCCCCCGATGTATTGTCCGCCATCTTTTTATTTGCGTCATCCACATCCACTTCAATAATTGGCATAGTTAGCAGACGACCCAACCGCTTCACGGGCGGGGGGACGTTTATTTTCAGTTCTGGCATTGTATTCATGCGCGCCAAACGTTTTTCTCTGGCTATCATAGTTTTTGACATCCGTCTTGAATAGTTCCTGTAAATAATACTGTCCGTTGGCCGTTTCACAACCTTAATTCTTTCGAGATTTTTAGGCGTCTTCTGAAAGATTGCGTCCACTGGCGGAAGAATACGTAGCTTCTCCCACTTATTTATGAACATTAAAATTGCAACGATCCATGCAATAAGTATGAAGGCGACGACCAACCCTTCCACGATTTGTAGCTGAAGCCGGTCCTTGGCAAATGCAGAACTCTCTACAAAGACATTACATGGTTTGATTAGTGTGCTACCTAAAAAAGTAATGTTCATTAAATTTAATATTTCGGTAATACCAATTTAGTATAATGATGCTATCCTGTATTATTTTAGGGTAACAAAATAACCTCATGGAGATGTTAATACTGGATAATTCCTTTATATATCTTCATAACGGCATGTGACGTACAGTTATATAAGTGGCTTTATTTTATACTTACTGGATTTCACCACTTACAAATTCATTGCAAATTAATGTAGATAAGATTTTCTCAAGTAATTTTATGCGCAATACATGAATCTGAGAATCTGAGCAATATGTTAAATTGACTTTAATTTAAGTAAAATACCTCTGAAGACAATGAATACGGTTCATATTCTTTCAGGCTTTTCATATAATCCAGCATTAATACCTCACCACACGAGCACACACTGACCGTCCTGACCACGCTTCATCAATTAAGATATCGTTATTGGAATAAATTGTATGCTAACATAAAACATATTATCACAATGATCATATCAAACATATATGTATATACTTAACAATATCTGGCTTTCCCCACTGCCTAAAATTGTGGTTATAAAAGGTGTTCATTGAACGTTCATCGTATTTTATTTAATCACATTATCGAGTTGGCCCCCGGGTTTATCTCCATATATGTGCATGTGTCGTCCCAGTATCTGCTCGTGTTATTTTTGTTTACTGTTATAAACAGGCCTGTTGCGTGCTGACTTTCCTTAAGGCGTGCAAAGAACAGACGGAATCCTATAGGCTACGGGAAATAGGCAGAAGAAGGTCATTTCGTTTGGTTGTGAAAACTGTAAAATATTCGTGGCACGTTGACCTTAAGGTCAAATAATGTATTACCGCGTGGGTTTGTTATGTGATGGGAGCAGCACATGCAGAACAGAGACTTGGTCCTGATGGTATCGGCTGGTGCAAGTGTGACGTCATTCATAGAATTTATAAATAACCTGTATCTAGTAAATTCATGTTGTTTCTCTCTTGATGGAATGAGTTCAGTTTATGCAAAACCTAAACTGATAAATTTCAATAAGCAAACGTGCTGTATGTTAATATGATGGTTTTTAGAATACGTTTATTGGACTTAATCTATTTCCACATCTGCTGGGCTGGCTTAAGGACAAATTTATTAGTGCATGTAAGGTAGAGTGAGTGCGAGATTTATCAGTCTGCACATGGGGCTAACGCGGAACTGAAGTACACACATTAGAGCGCATACCACTGCCGGGACAGAACCACCCGACTGTGTATATCCATCCATTTGTCAATGTCCTTACCAAAATGTAATGTAAAAGGTTCCCGTGCCTCAAAGCCTTAATCCTTTTGTGTCGTAATCGACTCATATCTGACAGCCGGTCGTACTTAGCTAAGGTTATTTAATTAGTTATTACAAACATTTGCATTAGATCCATTTACAAAAAATGCAGATACAAAATGGCGTTTTCCCTTATCTTTTACTTTCTTCCCATTGAAATTTGTCAACTATCCCCTTAAACATTGATATAATCACAAAATATCACACTAAGGCCAAATCTGAGATGTAAAACTTTATAACAAAGGTCAACATAAATTTTGCAATCTTCTGGTTCTTCTGAAACTTGTGGCCAAGTGACATGGCGTCTGTCATGAGTTGACAGCCTCACTTTGATGGTTACATTTTTTGGATACTTTTGACACTAATGAACCAATCAGGAGATAAAAAACTGTGGCATGTGACCAGTGGCACTGCCCATCAGAAATCGGGTCGATATGTAGTAAAAAAATGCTGCCTGAAGATGTTTTAAGCTCTTCGAGAGCTCTAGGCTAGTGGAAGTGTGGAACTTCCGCCTATAGGCGCTCCTTAAGCTAAAATAATACACTGTTAGACAAATATTAATTTTATTATGATTTAAAAAAAATTGCAGGGTATGGTTTTAATGCCATTTTAGTTAATTAAGCCTATATCCCATTCCTTCATTGCAGCATACAATTTAGAATTACTCAGTCAGTTTGTGAAAACATCGCAAATTTTAAATTTCACCGTGGAATCGATTATAGTAATCCTGCATACAAACTTACCAATCACCAGCACACGGAGGAAAACATTACCTCCTTAGAAAAGATACTTATACAATCCTACCTAGGAACGTATGGAGATTCATGGTATTGTTATGGTTGAACCTCGATGCCGATGCTACTGCCATGGCAACGGTTATCCGTGTGTCGTTATGTACTCCTGTGGTTGGTGTGGTGATCTCGTGTCGCCTTGGAAACAGACTGTTGGTGTTCACTCCGTCTAAACTGGTGCCCAGCGGTTTCCTAGGAGGCATGTTTGCCCATACCAAATACAGTAGCAACCCAGAGGTGATTTGTGTATATAATGTACGGAGTATATTCAGTTTTCTTATATTTTATTCCTTTTTCACCTCTTATGGATCAGATTATTTTTTTATTGAAGGACACATAGTGATTTAATCTGATGAAATCCAACACTTCTTTCGGAAGACTTCGTGATATCCTGTCTTTTCGAGAGATGTTCTTTTGATGTTTGATGTACCACTGCTGGGGCTTTCTATAACGTCCGGAGAGATCCTACAAAGAGAGGAAATTGAGGTTACATCAAAAGACTATCAGAACCAACTACGTAATCAACATATAACGATATCTCATCATTATGAAGAAAACTCTCCTGGTATGACCCCACAGGCTGAACACTGGGGCTGGTTTCCCATTCGCGAGGATAAATTTTCGCGACTCTCACTTTTCCTGTTTCGCGAGGGTTTTTATTTTCGAGGTTTCACGTACGATACAGTAACCGTACAGTACAGTTATGAGTATATTCATAACTCTATAATATAATTATCTTACGATGACCATAAGAACATCAAAAGAGTGCGAATTCTTTCTTCATTATTGGTAGATAATATAAAAGGCATATATTATCTATAATATTATTTCATCAATAATATAAGTCTTTGATTTTGAGGCAACAAAATAATTTGTTGTTATGACTTAAACTTTCAATCTTGGACCTGTGATGCTGTATGAGGTATAAGAGTAAGGTCGGTGAGGCTGTACAAAATGAATGTTCACTTTTGTAGGTTGGACGTTTATTGACGATGGTTTTTCATTCGCGATAATTTCCCTTCCGCGAACATCGCGAATTTTAAACCCTCGCGAACAAAAGCACAGTGATGGGTTATTCATCTGTTTCCTCTTTCTTGTTTTTCCCGTATCTTTAGCCTTAATCCACCATTGTTGTTTTCGTTAATTTTGCGAGGGTTTAATTTATTTATATTCGCGAATACGAAATTATCGCGAATATGCATCCCTCGTAATAAGATGCCCCATCAATTAAAATGTACAAGATTGTATGATGCATCTGCACAAACAAAGTATAGTCAGCAACCTGAATCTGTGCAAGGTATTGGAACTGGTCCATGCAAAAAACGCATTAATTATTGTCTAACCATGCAGTAATTAACGTGAATATATGGACTATGACACGGGTCATAATATAATGAGTGTAACAGAAATGACTGCATGGGGTATTGTGGGATTAAGCAGTATTTGTATTCATTACGCGGCTGCGGCTGCGGTATGCGGTTGCGGCAATGCCGATTCCTTTTATGCGGTCGAGGTTGCGGATAAAATGCATGTGTATATATGTAATATACATACTTCGTACATATGATATATGAAATATTTATGTATGATATATATTATAAATGCATGTACCCCAGTGTTGTGAAAAGTGGCGGTAAATGATTAAGAACCAGCTGCTTGAATCAAAACAGATACATGTTTTTGGCAGGTCACTCACCAGTGAAAGTGTCACAGGCAAATGTTTCACATATTTACAGTCGATGTTTTCAGGCGGAGAACGTTCGTATTTCCTCATGGCTAACTCTGATAAACACGTTAATCCTGGAGAAACCGCCATGGGACGTTTACAATTCTGCGGGATTCCTCATCCGACCCCATCCGTTTAAATTTTTGTTGTCGGATCGGCCGCTACGTGATCCGACAAAAATTTTGTCGGATGACAGGTCGGATAAGAACCGCATGATAGAACATGATAGAACGGTGGTGTAAGACCTGCCTCCCAAATATATATATATATGTATATATATATATATATATATATATATATATATATATATATATATATATATAATTAATATATAAATATATAATATAAATTAATTGTTTAAAACATTTTTTACACAAAAGATCGATCGTCGAATCTATGCGTGTGTTTGGTACGCTCCTTCTTATATCCCAAGTGACGTGCTAGTATGACGTCACACACTCGTGCTTGTTCATTTTCCTCAGGCCGTTGACCTGTCGTCCGTATTATTTTTCGCCCTTTTTTATTTGACCAGTCAGACGGTTTATTACTGTGTACACGAGCCGCCAAATAAGAAGAAATCACTTGTTCACGAGAAGAGCGACGTCTCATGTGTCCATGCACTCATTCCCCGTGCGTGGCATTCAGACCACGGTAGAACAATTGCTAGGTGACAGCTGAAGTACGTACAGTTTGAACTAGGAATGAATATAACAGCAGCCACAGGCGTTGTAGCAACAAGCAGGACCACTTCTATTAAGGGCAGTAAAACAATATATTTTCATTGTTTGGAGGGGTCAACAAGTTTATTTTCATCGTCACTAGTACCCGGCGTCAACAGATATTTTGACAAAACTATTTACATTGATTTATTTAGGCCAAAAAAATAAAAGGTATGGTTCTCAGGCACCGCCAGCGTCAATTTTAAACCCCCGCATCAATTTTTTTTTAATTTTTATTTTCAACAGAAACTTACCAATTTTGAGGTCCAGCCACTCGGACATTTCTTTCAAGATGATAGAATCATACAATTTTGATTAAATTTTCTTTGTTATGTAGTGTTTTTACTTGTTTAGCAAAATAAATCTGTTACTATCACACTTTTCCCTTATCATTTGCATTTTTATCGAAACCAAAAAAAAAAAAATTAATCAAAAATGAAAAAAAAACGCCCCGCCCGCAATGATTTCTGAAAAAAGTGCCTGAGAACCAAACCTTATTTTTGGCCTTATAACTATATTTTTCCAAGGACCTAGGAGGTTATCGCTTCCCTAATTTTTTTATGTACGTCTTTTAGTGGTAACTGCAGATTTAAGAAAAGAGGTCTCGCACATAGCGAGGCAGCGAAGCAGTGGAGGCGAGGCGTCAAGCTCCGAGGAGGTAGGCCCTGGTAAAGTATGTAGGGATGGATGGATCCCCCTTCCATTATGTGGGAACTTTTTGAAAATTTAGACTGTATTTGTGGGATTAAAGCACATTTCATGCAAAAACCGGCGCAGCTGTTATTTTGGTGTAAAACGTAAATAATTATATTTTCAAGATTATTTTTTCGGGGGAGGGGGGTGGGGCTGGGTGGTTCTCCTCTAGATCCGCCCTTCTTTAACAAAAATACCAAAAGTGGTTTCCACAATTCACAGAATAAATGTAGGTTCATAGACAGAAATTGTGAAGTACGTAAGCATAAAAATGCGGATTAGGTTGTTAAACCCCCCAAATGCTGAGCCCCGTATAATGCATCCATACCGTTTAATTTGTTATAAACATTAATGGCTCCCTGAGTGTTAGCGGGATTCTCCCGCTTAATAACAGATATGGCAAAGAATCTAGTGTCAGGGTATTAACAGATCTAATAAAATACATGAGATTTTGAATTTTTAAATAAATTTGATAAATTTTATTTGCAAGCCTATAGAAGTTTATATTGAATTGTTTTATGGCGAACCAATGAATTGTATATGTCTGTAAGAGTAATTAATGAAATTGATCCTTCGGCAATCTGATAAAAGAGCTTTTCATACTCCCGGATTTTCTAATTAATATGAGAACGAAATTCGGTTTAATACTGGGAGATGGAGAACAGTTTATGACAATTAAACATATTGACTATATACATACATATATATGCTTTATATCTATAACACGAGCCTGACATCACAAAGAAACATGCATCGGTCATGAGACTGTATATTGTTCATCTCTTCATCTTTTTTTTATAAAGCTACCTAAAGTATACTATTTCTTATATCTATTACAAAGTCGGTCTGAAAAATCTACTCTACTACAGGAACTGCCATCTGTTATTGGCTCCGCCTGGAGAGTATGCGTTCATTCCTGTTCGTGTGCGTGTTTGTGTGTTGTTTGTATGTGTTTGTTCACAACATAAGTCAGGCAATCATAAACGGAATCTCATGAAATTTTCATAGCATTTCGGAAATTGGCCATTGAAGAATCGATAAGATTTTGGTGTGCATCCGGAACATGATTCGGATTGAGGAACGTCATCCGTTTTCCCCCTGCTCTCTTTTCAACCCTCTCTATCTAGTTCTCCCCGCTTCACCATTCTGAAGCAAAGACCTTTAATTGTTCTTAAACTCTTTAATAAAAACTATCGAGGATATTTCTTTGGAAAAACATGGAAACAGACCTAGCACTTTCCATTAGATTTCGTAGGTTTTCAGGATCCTGAACAGCGTCCAATAAATTTCAAGTATTAAGAAATATAGAATGTCATTATCTTGGACTTGCCTGGTGACCTTGAATCTACAATAAAATTGCAACAAGGATTCTTAGTATGATATGGTTAACATGATCTATGTTGCGCGCTCTTCTCCCTCATGAAATCCATACGAAATGACAACTCTGGAAAAATAAAAAAATACGAAAAGCCCTGATCTTGACCTTGTTTGTTGACCTTTAACATACAAAGTAAAAATGGCAACATGGATTTTTATATTTCTAAGGTTATATTTTAAATAATGTACGTTGCCAGCTTTCTTCATGAAAATCCCAGTTTATTACTTAAGTAGGGAAGCAGCACGGTAGCTACGGCCAAAGCCAGACATACATACGGTTACTAGTATATGTTGTGCAACATGTTCCGCTACATATTTCTTGAAACCCAATGCATCACAATGTTTTTTGTAACATGACACCCACACATGGATTTGTCCATTCTGAGTGGCCTTTTGTCGTGACGCAACGCTTTATTGCTCATGTCGTCTCCAAGGTTTAACGTTAAATCCCGCAATTTAACATATTTGCAGAACGTTTTGCCATATATGCTACATGTTGCGCAAAATGACCGACTTTATGTCGGCGCCGAGGTTAATTATATTCAGAGGAACATGAAAATTGGGCGGCCGAGTTACACCGAAACGACAGATATAGGTATCTAAACTGGATATAAAGCTGTGTTTACCTGGATTGCTGTATGCGATATACGGATTACGATGGCAGGATGCGATATAAAAGCGTGGAGCATTAACTGGATGGCCGGTAAAACACTGCGGTGTGAGACTGGTGATGTCAAAACACACTTAATAACATGGTAAACAGCTAGGACCCGCCGTTGCTATACCGTATCCCATTCTCCACTAGGAATCCAATTTTACCGCTTGTCTGAAGCCGGCCTCTTAACTACCGATTTTTATTGTCGGGCGGTTTTTTAACCGGCCGGATAGATCTACAAGTCTCCCCGGTCGGAGAGTGCACGCACAACTGCCGACTTTTTCTGCAGATCACCAGATTTCCCAGGTCATTTTGGTCACGTTTCCAGGATTATTATTGGGGTCAGAAATGATAAAAAGAAGGAAAGGCACGTTGTCCATCAGCCGATTTTTTTTTCAGTTCCGTCATCACATCTACCGAATTTCCGGCCTATTTTTATCCGGCCGAAAATTTCTTGACATTGTCAAGGTGTTTGCAACCGATTTTTCCTGTCAGATTTTTGAAAAAATCCGGCCGACATCACCCTCACATCTACCGATCCTACCGATTTTTCCGGCCTGCAGAAATCGGCAGATGAGAGGACGACTTCATACCGCATTCCGCACACTGCAGCCAAATAAAGGATCAATGGTAAAATAACTACCGCTTACGCAAAGTAAACGCAGCTTTACAGAGGCAGGGCACGTTCAGTCTGATTAGAAAATGAGATACGAAGCAGACATGATGGATATACATAGTTACATTAAGGATAATGGCAAGTCCCGCATCAGGAGCAATACGACACAAAGCGCCCGCCATCCGAGACCGGTTGTTTTTCTTTTGATTTGACATGACATACAGTCCCTATCAAAGGGAGAACGACTTGTTCTTGTAATTCTATGATATTACCAGGATGGGAATTCACAACATCTCCTTTGTAGAGTGATTGCCGAGCTTCAGGGGCAATGGGGAGCGTCCTTTCGTCGGCTTAAGACTTGCGCCATGGTTTATTGACACTGGCCGTCGCGTGATATCTGTACAGGCCCTTGAATCCCTTTTTGAATAAATATTGGCATAAACAGGTTTAAGTCAACTTTGTAAACATTCCCCTACCTTCCTGAGCGCTAAGCCGGTAAATAATGCAGCCAGTAACTTGTTTATATAGAAAGGCACATGACCGGAATCTTCGTTTGCAACTGCATTACATGTATTAAGAGTAGGTCCGCACTGGAAATTTTGCCACCTTGTGGTTAGACTGTTGCAAATTGTGCTGGATATCAGTCTATATATCATTTTTTACATTCATCGGGGACTGCCAGTTGCGCTTAGACTTTTTGTCTGTACCAGTGAAACATGTTCTCAGTCATTTTATATAATGATACAAGCAGGATCATAATATATTAAAAATACATACATATTTGCAATAAAATAATATGTGTATAATATCATGCTCTTCGTAAATTTTAGTTGAATACAACACTTTCCCAACAATAATATCCCGGCTACCTTACTTAATATCTCCGGTTCGCACATCTGCATGACCAGTTTTTGTACATGCACGACAACTCCCAGGATAAGAAAGGAACATGGAAAAACAAATCTTGAAAGCTTGAAAGATCTCGCTTTGTGAAATTACGCGGTACGTCCACCAGATGGCGTGCGCGCCATGTTTATATTACGGGCCACTGGTCGCGCCCGGTGCAGATAAAATTCCACGTGATCAGAACTAAACAAAACGGTTATAGAGCGAAATAATGGCAGATACTATAATATTTTAAGGAGAAAACACTATACTTTATGTAAATTTAACAAATCTGGTGTGTGAATGCATGCATACGTCCGCCCCTCTAAATAAAGCAATTTCGACATGGCCGTCTTAACATCATTATGGTCTCCTGGGAAAAGTGATATGATGCCCCCGCCCCCGGTACGGTTGCAAGACCAGTGAAAGCCGTTCAACATCTGAAATTTCTGAACACTCATTACGTTTGCAACAAAAAGAATACTCTACTAGATGTACGCATTTGCCCGGCGATTACTGGCAATTTGCTTATCATTGATACAATTAACTACACTTACCACTGACAGATGACAGTAAATGTCATTTATTCATTGTCTTTCATTTATTTATCATTATGTACGATCAACGTACGTCACGCAAGTTTTGCTTGGTTTCAAAGTTGCCAAGTGCTATTGGGAAAAGATTAAAATGCAGTGTTAACACTCGTTAACCAGTTTTTGAACAAGATATTTTGCATCACACTGAAATTAAAATGAAAAAAAAAATATTTTGTTATGATAAGGATTTTCTTCCTCGTCTAAAAAAACAATGCAACTTTGCGTGCATGGGCCTTTCACCCCTTGGAGTCCTTGGGTAAGTACCAGTGTGCCCATGCTAAATGGGACCAATATCCGATATCTGAGGTCTATTAATTAAATTTAAAGATATTATTTTAACCATATGCCAAATGCATTTTTTGGTACAATTTTACAAAATGCGATACTTCTCAATAAGCTTCAGGTATGTATATTCCAGTATTCCTTCTAACCAGTGATTATAAAAAACCTGGCAAGATCCCAGAAATAAATCAACGCTAATAAAATGAAAAATTTACAGAGCATATTCACTGCACTCACTTGCACTAGGTAAATAGCCTATAATCACCATTTGAAGATGGTGATTTATGGGAAAACAGTATAAAATCGTATTAACCGCTGAAAAAGTATGAAAAAAGTATAAGAAGAAGTCTTGCCTAAATAAAGGTATGTTACTTTTGAAAAAGTATAGAGTGGTAGCACTTGTGTTTATAACATGTAGGGACAAACCAAATAATCCAAGCTCATTAACAACGACATCTGGCGGCAGGTCAGACGAACCAGAGTTTTGCAAACCACGTTTTGCAACTAGTGACCGTTGATCTTTCGCACATACACAACTAACTACACTTGAACATCCATAACAGAGTCATTATAATATCCTTTTTTAGTCCTTAAGGTAGCATCCCTGGTAAAACCCCCTAAATTCAAAATTAATCAGAGCTGTACCTATATGCATATGTGTTTACGAAATTCACATTTTAAATTCATGTCTGCAAATTAAATGTAAAATTGTTTAATGAATCAAAATTTAAAAATTCAATTTTAAGTCAGAAAGGAACATGCATGATAGAGAAAAAAAAAACGGTTTTTAAATTTTAGTTTGATATAAGCCCATTTAAAAGTGGTTTGATGTTACTGCTTCCTTAAAATTGTGTACCATCTAAAACTTTAAAATTTTCAAAATGTTAAAATGTCACATGAAATTATTGTGAATTTTGTAAATACATACACCAAAAGAAAGAGCTCTGTATCAGGTTTAAAATAATTTATACTTTATGGGGTCAAATATGCATTTATAAAATTATAGTTTACTATAGCTTTATAGTTGATTTAAAAGTTTAGTGTTTTTTTTTGCAGCGATGCTACCATAAGAACAGGCCAGAGTCGACCAGAAATCGCGAGATTATACAGAAAAGCCTGATGAATAGCTAGCTTTAAGACGGCCCTGTGCTTCCACAATCAAATGCAAACAACAATATTCTGCAAAGGCATACAAGCCGTGCAATACATGATCTCACTTGTACTGCTTGTAGATACAGTGCGGTTGACTTTTTTTATCTTGACTGATTTAAGTTGAGATGTGCTCCCACTCCATTTTGAACATAACTCCAAGATTTCCTTGGCCAGGGATGTCCCCTTGGTGGCATTATTGATCCTTAGCTATGTAAATTCACTTTTGACTCACCAGAAGGCTGACTTTTCTAAAAGCAATTAAATGTAAGCAAAAATTAAAAAAAAGGACAAAAAGATGGAAAACTATGTCTTGACCTATGTCTGGGGTACATGTGATACACCATCTAATAAATGATGTGGGCTGTTGTGTTTCCCCTCTAGATCAACATATCTGTGTCCGGATGTTGTAATGTCACGTTATCAGTTACACACAGGAACCGGAAAAATAACTATAAAAATAATTGTCACGTGACCTAGTTTATTACCGTTGTGGAGGAAATAAAAAGGACGGACTATATACACTCTTTTTTATTCACTTTTTCTATTCCAATAAAAAAAATATTGAGCAAATCCATACCATGATATATACTCTTTGTTCACCGTTTTGTAGCCTCACGTATATCATGGGTCTCTGGAAAGGGATAAAGTTGTAAAAAAGAATGATAAATCCTGCTTGCGCGTACTCTGGTGATCAAGTTACATTTTCAGCGACTTGTAGATTACAGATTCTTTCAAAAACTGCTGACTTGGCATTATCAAATAAGCATGATAAATTGAGCTGAATATGTCAGGAGATGCTAAAACCTAATTATTTTAAAAGTCATTATCGCAAAAAAATATGTTTCCAATCGTTTAAGTCTTGTCTGTAACCGCATGATCTATTAACATTTATTTTTTCAAAATTAACATGAAATCATCATCACTCAAGCTACGTCTAAAAACGAAACTTGAGGCGAGCATCAACACGCTTTCGACAAATCGTAAGAAATTTAATTGATGGATCGATTCCTGTCCTCTTTGGCATTTTTAGAATTAACTATCTCTCATTTTCGAGGAACGTTTGTAATGATAAGGCAGCACGCGAGTTAGATATAGCATTTTTGCTTCATTGTGGATATTTTTTATTCAATGTTGATATTTATCAAACAGGGGACATAACAGCATAGTAATTATAAAACAAATAAGTAATGCAAATAGTTGATTTGTAAGTACAGTTCTTTTTTGTAAGTAACTGACTAGCAAGACAATTAAAAAAATTACGTTAATTGTAATACAGGTGCATCTTTTCGAGTTATTTTCATGTAGGTATTTTCGTAAAAAAATAAAATGAAATGACACAGTGAAGCTCATGTATTTTAAATTAAATTCGGTACGTGTCTTTACTACAGGTTATGGTTTCTTGAAATTTCCCAGCCCCTTGAACATCAAACCTTCAACCCAGAAGGAATAATAATAGCTCAGCATATGGTCACCGTTATCAGAACAAACGAGCCTTGGACATGTCATATAAAAAATGTGACATTTCTGCACTTATTGCCTCCGCCAGGAGGGTATGCGTTCATCCCCGTTCGTATGTGTGTTAGTTCAAAACATAACTCACGCAATCATGAACGGATTGCGAATAAGCGAATGCTAACCCACATGCATGCCTTAGAATGCAGATTTCTGGTTGAATCTGCTGACCTATTCACACTATACACACATTCTATGTATGTGTATCATTTTACGTTGTAATGTAGTTCACCGCGTGCAGCCAACGGCGGAGTTATGCACTAGCCT
The DNA here is from genome assembly GCA_026874595.1 of Sipunculus nudus. Lineage (NCBI taxonomy): Eukaryota > Metazoa > Annelida > Sipuncula > Golfingiida > Sipunculidae > Sipunculus > Sipunculus nudus. Next base: position 38,099,406 of record CM049320.1, on the reverse strand, counting down.
TAACCAGGGGCTTACGCTATTGGAACAGGAATGCAAGGTTAACAGCACTGAGATAAGTGGTTGCTGCCGCAGCCAAACAGGCCTGTTGCAGCACAGGTTAGTCAGCATGATTAATACCTACTGGGAGAGCTGATCTGTTTGGGTTTCTAGAGGACTGCTTTACACAGTATGCTATAAAACGACAGTTATTATTCCGTAATCCGCCGACTCGGCTTCTGGTAAGCTTCTAGTGATCCTGAACGGGCAATATTTTTGTTTTCACGCAAGTTTGACATCAACGTTTAATGTACAGCATTGTCTTTTTAATTTTGAGTTAATCACCAGTGAGCGACAATGACTTATTAATAACCAGTGAATATTTCTGCTTCAGTACAACTTGTAAAAAAAGGAAGAATTACCAAAACGGTGATAAAAAAGACGTTATAAAAGCAGTTCAACCGCTCTGCAGGAAAACTAAAATGTATAAAATGCATGTTAATTTGCAATGTACGTTATATTCATATTTGTTATGTTTTACCGTCACTTGTATTATATGTGGTCGAAATATATGAAACTGAATTCGAACAAAACAATATATAAATGAATTGCCAGACAATAAATTCCGCGTCGGAGAGAAACAATGTGTCGTCGGTACAATTAGCTTACGCAGCTTCACCGTCATTACTGTCGGCATTAAACCAGGGCGAAGAAAGTTTCGTAACTTGATATTCGTAATGATGATAATAATAAAAGCCATAAAATAAACTAGAAATAAATACAAGCAGACGAGTACTTTGCGAGTTCTATCATGACTGCCCGACCCATTAACTGTTCAATCACAAATAAGGTTAGTGTAGATATATGATATAACAAACACACAGCATGAACGACCTAAAAAAATGATGAAAAATATGTATGTACATAGTTCAAAAGACTGGTCTGATTGATTCGGCAAAACAGATAAAACTCGGTGGAAATCGTCTTCCTCCACCAGGCAAGTAGACTGGTGTGTTCTTTTGATTTAGTTTTGTAGCACTTCAAACGATATGCCCCGGACGGGTTATAAAATATAAAAAAACATATGAAAGCAGACTCTTTTCGAGGGATCAAGGATCAGTGATAAATAGTATTTGGCAAAAAAGTCAATCCCTGCGGTTCTGTGAATCATTCATGTTCATCTACAGTGGAGTGATATATGTTTTGTTTTCCCGTAGCCTGATCCCGGGACGATCCACCCTAGAGGCAGTCAGTTTTACACTCGCTTCTTAAAGCAAATTACAGCTATGGTACCATGGGCCGCTTGATGATGGAGATAATGTCCACCCATCTGTATGCTGAATCTGATTACAGTCTATCTGAATCCTCAAGAAATTTCCCAGGAGATCCACACAGAATAGATAAAGTCATTGCCTCCTAAAGGACAGAGAATTAATTTTCTTTGACACCGGAAGCTATCGCTTCGTCTGCTCCTTTCCCGCCAACCTGAGAGATTGAGTTTGTTTGTTCAAGTGATTTTCTCTTGTAGACGGTCAAATGAACCAACTTTGATATATTTTTGTTATAGCTTCAAAAGAAATGTTTTGTTTTGCAGTGTGACAAGAAAGGACAGGGTACTAAGTACAAACACATAAGTTTTCAAAGTTTATGAAAAAAAAAAAAATACCCACGTCCAAAATGATCTCTTTGTATTTGAGAGAACTTTCGGAGTATTTCGTCAAAGTTTCGAGAAACGCTGACAGCGTAGGTACAATGACCTTGTAACCGGGGCTTGCACTACAATATTGTAATCAGTCTGTTAATTTCTGCGCGTGTCTCGCAGCAGCTCTCAGTCTGAATATATTTTTTCTGTCTCTCGCCACACACAAGTCTAGATGACAATGGTAAATTCCGTATCTGCACCGAGCCGGCTTCCGTGTCCTAACACAGGCATTCTAATACAATAAGTCCCATTATAAGGCGGCATTCCGCTTATATCCATCAATAATAATGGACTGGTTTCTGTGGATAATATGAATAGGTTCTGTGGACTTGCCGGAATTAGCGGTTAATAGGCTCTCTGAGCAGAATAACTTACAGCCCGTGGTCTCCCAAGAACTGCTCTCATCGAACCCCATATATGGTGTGTATTGTACAATCACCCCATGGTGTTTTATTTTCGCCGATTTCGTGAGCTGACTTTTTCCATGAATTTAAGACCCAAACTATCGTGTGAAAGAAATGTACAAATTAATTAGCGACTTATAACAGCATCACGGTGTGCTGCAGTTTATCTCATATTAATACTTAATTGAATCTTCAGACAATTTATTGCATGTTGTTGAAATCATTAAAAATTGTAAGTTCCCCAGAAAATATATATATCTACTGTAAACGTGTGTGGGTTACTTTAATTGTCACCACAATTTAAGGGTTTGGGTTAGGTCTTTCTCTTCAGCTGGTAAACTTTAGAACACTTCTTGACGGTTGATCGTGGTTTATTACTGTTCACATATGAAACTTTATTCTTTGTTTGATGAATCTTGTCCCACATAAATGATCCTCTCACAAATAACAATTGTTAATTCCTGACTTTTGTTCCTAAAGATGCATTACTCAACTCTGTTCACTCTATCTTAATTTCTGAGCCTCTGCCGCTGACTCTCCTTCTATTGACTACTCTCTACAATTGTTCTGACTAATTGACCATTTCTAACAGCTAAATACATATCCGGTACGAACAGATACTATAGATCCAAGGGATATGTACTGTTTAAACAAATAACTTAATCCTAACAATCGCCTTTAGCTTGACCAAACCTGCTCCACTGGTTAAAGGGAGGTCAGTGAGCTATTCCACAAAACTGACTTTCCAGGAGCTAGACATGTTAAAACTTTTCAGTATGACCACGACATGAAGTCTTTTAATTTTATTCTTTGTCACAATACCCTCAACAGGATAATGAACTGGTGGACGTTACACAGGTAATTACTTCATGGTTGGATCACAGATAAGCACTGCTCGCCGGTACAAAGACGGTTCCTTATATACCACTTAATGGCCGTGATAAATAAAATTCTGTATCTCAGAATTGTAAAGAGAACCTGATTATGGTGATCCAGATTACCTCCAAAGTTCAATGGTCTTCTCCATTCTCATGGTCAGGTTTAATCAAAATTCTTTCATTATACGTTATGAGTAAAGTTGCAAACAGACAAACCAAACAAACATACAAACCCTTTGTTGTTATGTTGCTCCCTTACCATGCACTGGAATCGTTAATTCAACGATATGTAATGGGATGTTCCAAACCAGCAGATGCCTTTAAAGTACCAGTTAAACCACCCATCTACAAAGTCAGCTAAGAGAGAAATAAAAATATAAGGAATAAAAAGGTAATAAAACAAGTATAAGATATACAGCTTATAGCCCGGTCGGGTCCATTAGGAGAGAACTACAGTTATTGATATTTGTCTGGGTCATGAAAAGGCACATTTCATGTGGCCCCCATATCAATCTTTCCGCGAGTGCTACTTGAGCACAATAAACCATGCACGCTCAGTAAGCATTGATACGGCAGTCTTCTTATTCCGTTCTCCTTCGTTCAACTTGCAACTTCCGCTTACAGTAATAAACGGAGCAAAGTTAACGACAGAAGGAAATTTTGATCATTCAAACATGGCCTATTGTATTAAAATTGTTTCCTCTATTTAATTGGTTCCTCTGCTTAATATCACCGTGTGCGTGATATATAACTTTTATACAAGGTTATGAATATAGTGTGATTATTTACGGATGTCACGTGGACTTCTTCTTTATGAAGTTGTTTTTCTTATTCTGTCTCTATAGAGTTCCACTGACATTTACATGACGGTCATTATACCCCCACCATGAGGGTATGTTTTTCCCGTTGGCTAGTTTGTCTGTTAACAACTTCATGCAAAATGGTAAGAAAGGATTTTTCTATAATTTTATTGGGGGTTTGGATAAGATAAAAAAAAATAATCCATGATATGACATTTTGGAGTTATTTGGATCACCATAATATATTATTAATTCAAATGGTCAGATACCATTGCGACACAGGGGGATTACTTACTCTGCGTGTATAGGCCACCCAGTCAGAGGCATTAGGGACAAAATTTGTCCAGGAACTGACAGGGTAACAGGAGTATACTAATGATTTTAGAACGAAATGTCTGCAGATGCCATAATATTTGAATATTATTTTATAAGAATATGCCCCTTTAACGATATACACACTTCCAGTTTTTGCACGGCTTCCTTTACCATTTCACAAGCCATCTGATTCTTCCAAAACATTGCCGATGGCACCAGAGCCAAAATACACCTTTTATGAGCGGAGTTTAAAACTACCGAACAGGAACATTCCAGATTAGACACAATGCTGACCCCACTAAAGCCATTATACTATACACGCCAGAGTACAGCATTTTTGTTAAACGTTCACATTCACAATGAAAAAAAAATCAAATTATTATGCTTGCGGGGATTCTTATTCCAGTCTGTGTAGGTCGATCTTTAAAACGTCAACACGTGCCATGAAACAAGAAAATCCTTTGTTTTCTCACTTGATAAGATTTAACAGAAACACTGTAATGTCACAGTACATTTATTGCCTCCGCCCGGAGGGTATGTGTTCATCTTCGTTCGTGTGTGTTTGTGTGCGTGTGTTAACAAAATAACACGCACACAATCTTGAACAGAATCTCATGAAATTTTCATGGCATTTCGGGAATGCGTCAAGGAAGAATTGAATAGATTTTGGTGTGGATCCGGCACATAACCCGGATTCAGGAACGTCATCAAGGAATATTCACAAATGTACAGTCACTTATGCACGAATGAACCTGGGAATAAGGGCCAAATAAGTGAATGCAAACACGGTTTTCAGAGCATCTCACAATAGGGACCCCCACATAGCGGAGGCTTGCATACCGTAGTATGTGGATTTCTTGTTATATTTTACACCAAGATTTAAACACGTTCTACAGGATAGTTTATTTACTGATTGTACATGACCGTTCTCTGATACTTGTATCTGGACTGAGAAAATGAGTTTGACATTTGCACGTCTAACTTGATTGTGTACTCTAGGTGAGATGTCATTTTATACAGTTACTGTCCCGCCATTTCCAAGAATTTGCCACTGACTAATGATTAAACATTTTAATATGGTGAACGGACTATTCGCATTCAGGGAATATCGACTGAAAAATGGAACTGGATCTTGCAAAGCATTAACCGAGGTTCCATTTAATAAAAGCTGAAGTTGCCATTTTCTCATTTGAGCTTCATGATATAGTATTTATCTCTGTCGAGCACTTGAGTCCACTATTTTAGGGAGCTGGACTTGGACTCGAGGGTCCAGCACTCGGACTTGTACTCGGACTCGGAGGTAAGGACTTTGAGGCCATCTCGAGTCAAGAAGATTCATTTATTCATTTATATTGACATGTACGAACTACTATAACAGTTGGCATATTGACAAAAAAAGAACTGTATATACCAAGCATAAGCTCTGCATCGTGAGCTTAATTTTATTAAACATTCATGCAAAAACGTGTAAACAAACATAAAAATACTTCTGGTCCATTTTAAATTTTGAATTTAAATTGGACTTTGGGACTTGGATTCAGGGTTTCAGTGGACTCGGATTAGAAGAAGGTGGACATGAACTCTAACCTAAAGGACTTAAGATTCCAACTCGAGTGGTCTGGGCTCGGACTTGTATTAAATTCCCCAAATTAAAACTTGCCTGATTATCAATTTGATTTTACACTTACGTTTTGAATAATTTTCACGTATCCTCTTTATAGTACAACATCTCAGTACCACGTTACCAGGGATCGGTGCTGACATTGGTCCGTGTTTATTTGGTCTTGCTTGCATGTCTGTTGATGATTAGCTGGTTGGCTGTTTGTGACGCTATTGGCCGCAGGGCTGAACAGTATAACAGGTGCTGACCACTTGGCAACCCGCTGTCTCAGCCGAAGCCGATCAGAGGCCGGCGAGGCCTGTATTTCAGCATTAAGTCCGTAATCTCCTCGTCAGCCACAGGCAGCTCGCAGATCATACCGATTCTATCAATATCCACACAGCAAGGACCGAGGCTGCCTTACATTACTCTCTGTAAGAACTGGTACAGTCTGTGCCGCCTCTTAGGAGGAGAAAGTTTATAAACCTTTCATTTAAGAGTGTGGTTCCTGCTCATGCCGGGGCAGATTTACGCAAACACGGGACGCTGGATGTTCCGCCCTGTCGATCACGGAGTTAGACCGCCTGGTGAAACATTTTAAACAAAAAGTGTTTTTTTTTGCTTTTCACCCTGTAACAAAACAAACACATACAGGCATATGAAAACAAATAAAACTGTTAACAACACCGGATTTTTGCAAAACTGGAATTTCTTTTTGCGGGACGGCATTTCCCTTATTGTGTAATATGCGGGAGCTACTATATATGCATGACTGTTAAACCCTCATCATCATAGTTAATGTTCGCTCTCTGATATCACTTTATGTGTGTGTGTGTGTGAGAGAGAGAGAGAGAGAGAGAGATGGGGAGGACAGGTATATATTCTCTCCTGCCTTTTTAATCCCGTTGGTGTCCACTACAAATTCCCAAAGCAGCGTACAAGTTATTTCATTACTATAACTCATGACCAATTAGTCCATGTGTATAGGCTCTCGGTGACATAAGACAAATGTACATTGATTGTATGCGTGTGTAGGCAATACCAAATTTTTGGTGGTAAGCACTTCTTTAAACGTAGTTTGTTACATCAGAAAACAATCTGGAAAAGGAGGTTTAGGTGAGTTCTAGTTAGTCACAGACAGTTTTTAAAGTCGCAAGGACCATGTTTTGAACCTGCTCCTACCAACACGCAGATGTTAAGCAACTTCCCAGCAGGTTTTGTGTTTACCGACAGGTGGCCTTGACAATGCCCCGTCACCTGTCCAACACAAACACATCCGGCAGACGGCTGGCGCGCTTCCGGCTTTTATAAACACAGTCGTCTGCCATTAAAATTTCGCGTCCTCACGACAGCGCAACATAAAATGTACAGGTTTAATTGAAACAGAAATGTGCAAGAACCTTCAATGAAATAAGATAGCTCCTACAAATATCAACGACAAGAAAACTGTTGGCCTATATCATGGGACAATGCCACATATATTTCACCTCGGTAAAAAGCGAGAATGATTAATTCAAACAAAATTTTAGATCAGTTCTCGATAAAACTGGTTAAAAATAACTATCGAGAAACATTTAAATGCTGATTATAGATGGAATATCACTTTGTTTATATTAAAAGAACGTCTGTATAGGCTAAACAGAAACACAGTTGATGGGTCTTGACAAAGTATGCATGGAAACTAGGATAGCTGTTTAAAGTACACTTGATTTGTATAGAAATATCCTGCTAGACTGTCAAAGTTTCTTGTATTACACTCCTTGCGATACTGATAACGAATAATCTAAAATTTTGTTCTGAGTTGCATGTGTTTATAATTCTGCATATATATATATATATATATATATATATATATATATATATATATATATATATATATATTTATGTTATCGGTGATTATATCGGTCCTTGTGTATCATTCGATGTTTCGATATATCTTCATACCAGATAATATAATTCATTAGTACGGACAAGTCAAAGAATGCTAACAGGCACGTTTGTAAAAACTGGATTGATAATGCAAGACAAATGTTTCTTTGAAGTTAACATCGTTGTTCTATTTCCTTTGCATTATTGTTGTCTAGACGTTATATTGAAAACATTTTTGTTTGGAATTTTTGCCAATTTCTGGATTTAATTCCTTGAAGTGTATTTGATATGAACATATATCGAATGAGGTGGCATGATGGTTAGAGCCTTGGACATGTTATCGAAAGCTTGTTGGTTCCTGACCGCCACCTGAGCGAGGACACCTGTGCGAAAGTCTTTAGCACAAGAGTGCGCCCTCTCCACCAAGGATTGAATGGCACTGGTCATAAAAGGCAGCAAAACTGTTGGAGGTATTACCATAAAGCGTCAGTGGATGTATCAGGGGCGGATCCAGGATTTAGGAAAAGTTTGGGTCCAAGACAGCAGGACTAATGAAAACCCTAAATAAAGGTCCCCGGGTCTAGAAATGGGGCGGGGGGGGGGGGGGCAGGTAACAAAAATCATCTCAGAAAACCCCGGAAACTGGTTGCGGCGGCTAAAAAATGATCTATACATCACTAAACCAACGTTTCTAATTACGGTAATAGTTCTTACTCAACATTACTTGAATTCATTTATTCGTAATACCTGTACTAGTTCACCGATAATACATACAATAATTTCAGTTATTTAATACAAATATTTAATTATGGAATTCAACCTGAAAATTTAATGGCCTCTGTCCTGGGGCCTTGGCCTTCACATGCTTTATACGCTGATCGTTAATGCTTAATTAAATGATTGTACATGAAGTTCTAAAACTTACTTTCAATATATACCCTACTGTATATTATTCTAAAGAACTCTTCCACATACTTATGAACCCCGATTCATCCAAAGTAACCCTCATCATCACAAAGAACCGTATTATGCCTTGAACCTTTAATAAACCCTTTTGTTTCTTTAAAGAACACTCAAGAACCTTTCGTTCTTAGAGTGAATACACGCAGAATAGAAAGAGGATACTTTTTCAAGAATATCCTTAAATGTTTTGACAGGATCTTATGAAACAAGATTTAACAGTATAAAGGGGAATCTACCTTTCCTGTTGCGTAATGTTATAATACAGGTTATCCTGTTTGCTTTGTGATCTATATTTCCTGTCGACAACTAAGATTATCCTGTCAGGCAAATAAGCACCACAAGTAAAACAAAAATGTATGCATTGGAAACGGATATTTTAGTTGAACCTACAGTTTACAGTCAAATGTATATTTCTAAAGATCCGCTTCTTCCGGTTACGAATCAATCTTTATGTTGCTATTGAGGTTCCTGAGTCATCAGTTAATGGATTCGAGTACCCATTTTAGAATCGGGTAGTTTATTTTTATGCATAGCTGTTGACAGGATCAATGATGGCTCATCTTGAAACTTAGCCCACAGCAGAAGAAAAAAGAAGTAGAAGCATCTCGTGTCTCTTACTTTCAACCAATAAGAAATCCATATATTCTGTGGTTTGTGTCATATTTGCTAGGGAATTTCATTGTTTCGCGAGGGTCCATTGAAGCGATCACGCCACCTTAGAACATCAAGAAGTTACAAGGAGTATATTATCATATAAATATTTCTCAGCCACCATTCTCTCTTAATATTCATTTTTTTTCACTTGTGTTTTGTATGCAGTAGGTGTAACACCAGACTCTCCATGGCTAAGTAGTACAAATTTAAATAACAGTAAAACAGGTCTATTAAACATTTCTGGTCCGTATCGTTATCGCAGCCCGTATAAATGAGAACTGGACGCATTACTGACTTGGTTAAACCAGCTCCTTCAGCCTAATTTGGAATAATACAGTAGAACATCTTTTCTGCATCACAATCGTAGAACAGATGAATAATAGATTTTGTTTCTTTGTCACAAAATGAACATGTTTTGGAATCCGATATCCCTCAGACGTACAGTTTATCATTAAGAGACAATACATTATGTAAAATCCTGAATTGAAATTGCTTAATAAATATAGCCATAGTGTTGCAGTATATTTAATCGATTACATTTTTCTATATAAAGTCACTGGATAAAATGTCTTGCAATTTTATTTTATTTTATTAGTTGGTTCCACTACGTGATCGTTTAACATAACATTGTACACATATTTATGATCTATTTTCCTTTTAATCCACAATGTGATCCTGCAATGGGAATTCCCTATCTTCTTAAACAAAATTACATTCCATATTTTGTGATATTAAAATGAATTTTCATTCTCTTGGAATTGTTTGTTGTGAGGAATACCAAAGCATAATATATTGACTAAATAATTCATTTTCAGATTGAATCTTTTTAGAGAATTGTTTTGGAGTTCCTTCACAATCATTAAGGTGATAGACAAATTTAATTCCCATGTTATCGAAAACATATCTTATACTTAACTATTTTGTATCTTTATATATGTATTATTCCATAATGCCTGTAATAAAACCCTGCTTTCCGCTTTTGGGAATACCCACATGCGGCGTATCTTTCTTTGGTCTAACTATACGTTCAGATCTTTTTGCATCACAGAGTAATGCAAAATGTCACGCAAGTCAGGTTGCATGCGACTTTTTAAATAAGGCAAAGAAGGTTTATTCTTATAAACATAGTAACTCGACCACCTTCCTGGATATCGGACAAACACAAATTTCAAGTCTGACATACTAAAGGTAGTATTTCACTGGGCTGCGACAGCTTGCGACTAGTAAGAGACACGACAATTGCGAGAAAATACGCGAATTAGCGACAATTTTCACTTGCAATCACACTGAATCGTATTTACGACATGTTTGCGAACATCATACGAGTGTTTGGCCCAAAATTCGGAGGGAGTTCGGGAGTTGCGATATTCACAAGACATTCGCACGACATTTGTGAAATATTCGCACGACAGTTCGCGACCAGAATGTCAGATTCTCATTTTTATCTCCAAATATTCGCAATCTAGTTGCATAGGTCGCAAACCCCTCTCAAAGTTCTCTCGCAGTTCTCGCAATTCCTGACTCGCAGAAACTGACTTGAGAATAGTTCGAGACATGTTTGAGACGGGTTTGAGACACAAGCGACGCCTCTGCGACTATTTTGCGAGAAATTATGTTTTGCGAATTTTTTTAACATGTTCAAAATTTGGGCGACAAGTTGGCGACACTTTGCGAATCACGCGAGGAAATTGAGAACCGCCGCGAATGTTTAAAGACACTTTTGAGACTCTCTCGCAATATGTCGCAAAGCTGTCGCAGCCCAGTGAGATACAGGCTTAAGAAAGAGCGAACGCAGTGCGTGACGAAAAAAGTGACACGCGTGACCTTCGACCTGGAGGCGGGGCATGTAGAACAAATCAGTTTGCCTGACGGCTCGCGTGCCATGAAGACCCACGCCTCGCGGCTTGCATTCACATGGTTATAACCAATACTAATATGACGTACCGGAGATGATATTTAAAAATATATATATCTATATATCAGTTTAAATAATCTTCATATTTGAGTTGCACCTCTTCAGGGAGGGACTAAGCCAACGGGTAAACACTGTTGACTTTGAAGCCCAAAGGACGTGTTCTAATTCTGGTGTTGTCCACTCGACTTACCAGGTTACCGCTGGTTGGACGTTTATTGGTTCAGGTGTGTAAGCCTAATACAGCAGCCTGTTTCATATTACACTAGAATCACGATCAGTAAATCAACAACATTATAGCTCTATCATCTCAAATGTATCCTCAAAAGTGGGACAATATAAACCTCAAAAACCTCTTACCTCTCCATTTTTACGTTTCGGAGAAAGCTGCCTCGGCCCCTTCTCGGCCGTGTCAAATATACAGCTCGGGCGCCGTCTTCAGCTCATTTAGCTTTAGCTAAAAAGCGCCAACCTGTCCCACGGCAAAACAACTCGAAACTTTATTTTATCCTGGTCCATTTAAGCATTTAAAAAGCTCAACCTTCGGCCAATTACGAACTCGTGCACAATTTTTTTGTGTGGAACACCGGTTAGTAGTTTTTAAGTAATTTTCCTTACACACAAACAAAGAAACCAATAAAAAAAAAAATAGACACAAGTGAAAAAGAACAACTCTGGTGGAAGTACAGGGCCGGATCTTGAGGGTAAGTTATGCGCTTGACAACCCCTCCCCCTACAAGTCTCGACAATATTCAAATTGTCTACAAAAGTGAAACAAATATTATATATTAATAAATATTAATAAGTTTAAATATAATCATTTAACTTCTAATAGAGAATTTTAAGAAAATATCAGTTACTCAGTTATCTCACTTATGATAAAATTTTCGTTTTAAGCAGGTTTTGTGGGCCTTTTCAAGGATCATTCACCAGCAATGGCCCCCTTTGAGGACATCCTGTATCCCACCCTGAAATAATAAAGTGACAATGGCAACTGTAATTATCAATTACATCGCGGCAGCCATGTCTAAATAGCAGTGACGCCCTGAGGCTGACTATAACGACTCAACCAATAACATAAGATGTTAACTAAAAAGGCATGAAGGAGATTAAAAGAAAAAAAAAAACACTACATCGCGAGCAGGTCATTCCCCCCCAAAATATGTGACAATACCCTTGGGGAAGACAAACTAGATCACGCCTGTGGCGAACAAGGAGACAAAATGAGTTTTGTGAACGGAATTTTAACTTTGAAGTTGTTGTATCTTGTTTGGTTTTCTGTTCCAACTTGTCAGTTAAGCAGATCACCCTGTCAGGAAAAAAAAAGTTGTTTTGCTATATAATGCTGCATCTTCAAGATCGTTCTTAGCAGGTTGTGTTGATTTAACAGAACAATTCTGATAAAATTGACAACTTAGGCGTTTAGATATGCCCTATCCAGTTTATTAGTCCCTAATGTAGCCTTAAAACACCATTAAGTATCAGTTCAATGCTCCGTATATAATACAAAAAGTATCCGCTTGTACATGTAAATATATCTAAGATGATCCTTCTATTAAATCTAATTAATATAATCTAATTACACAGGGGGTTATGGGTGAATTGTATATAATGGATAAGACATTTCTTAAATCTTATCAATATCACACAATTTGCTTCGTTACGACCTATTTATTCCTTCAATATTCCCAAGGCGTAGACAGCCAAATACAATTATATCTCAATTACAACACATTTACTTTTGAAATTGCGAAACAATGTATCGCACTATTTAATTTATAGTTTCAGCTGCTATATTTCAACCATCTATTGTGTCAAATATGTAATTAGATTTCTTTTTGAAGAATTATATTACACAGAAACGATCATTTATGATCCAGTTTACCATAACACAAACAGTAATACACATTTGGTGTTAACAGCTAGCATAGGCTCATACAAAACGCTGATACACATATGTTACCATGAGTAAAACAGACACTGACAAATTAACTGAAAATATTTAATTAATTAAAATAAATAAAAAAGGCTTTTGTGTTTCGGGGTAGAGCACAGGAGTCAAAGTCGTGAGTTCAAATCTAAGCCGTGGAGTGGTTAGATTTTTCACGGTCGCTTTCACTCAGGGTGAGCGCTCTGCAGGCTTAATGGGAAGTCTGTGCCCCACAGGGTCTTCGGTATAACGAACCACCAATGTTGGTGATTATACACCCAAGACCCGCAGGTGCTGTGGACAACGGGCCAGGATACAGTGCTACCTGTCACGCAGTCAAAAAAAAAAAAAGAAACGGAAATGGTTTTCTGCAGATGTAATCTTATCTGATTAAAATTAGATAAGGTAGCATAGAAATGGAGGCGGTTACCTCACAAAAATAATATTCTAACAAATTATTTTAAACTAATTTGTGCAATTGAATATCCGAAAAAAATAACAGATTCTTTTCCTGAGAATACTGACAACGGTATATAGGCTCTTGTTTAAATGCATGCTTCGTTTTCTGGTCTCATAATTTTCCAAATGTTATTAATACATGTTGACTACTCGAAGTCTGCAGTGAAAGTTGATGCGATTTTAATTAGCAGATCGTAGTGTAATATATAACTTTATTCAGCTAAGGACTCCCGAAATAATTATATTGCCGTCTCTATATTATCTCTGTCACGCTAATGCATACTGGTTTGGGACTTTTGTGGAACATCTTCCCCAAGCGTATTCTGAAAAATTGAATAATAAACTTATTAAAAAAACCCACAAAACAAAAAATAATAAGAGTTACGTTGAACACTAGGCCATGTGTATTTGTGCCCCCCACCCCACCAAAAAAAAATAATAAAATAAAATAAAAATTTAATGTATGCAATCACTAAGCAATCATAGACCCCCCCCCCCTCCGACGAGCGCAACTTATAAGCTTTCATAGTTAATGTAAAAATAAAAATCAGGTGCAAATCTGTGTGACCTAGGACTAATGTTGTGCCAAAATTTTAACTTTTGAAAATCAGCCATATTGGAGATCTAGCCATACAAAAAATGTCAGAAAAGAATTGAAATCAATAGTTTTGCAGTTGGGGGGGGGGATACCTAAGTAGGTCCACGCATTTTCTATCAGGTATAAATACAGAACTAAACTGATCAACAGCTATAAACCTGCCCGATCTACGGGGGAGGCTTGATTAAGGGCAGTGATAACTTAACCCTTCACGGTGAGGAAAACACGAGTCATGACGTGTTTATGCGTTCCTGATTTTATATCTGTACATAGGATAAAACTGACGTGTTTACTGACTGTCACTGACTAACAAGAGAGCCACCATATGCTGTCTATATTTGGTATTATGCTTCATTCTATATAAGGTAAATAGAAAAAAAACTCTCCATTTGCCATACTCGTCCGAGTAGTCAGAGAGTGGAGAAAGGCTTGTTTATAATGGGTGGTGCGCTCTCTTTGCAACACTGCGTAGACTTGGACTAACAAATGTATGACTCTGCTGTTTAAGGATTGTTGGAGTCATAATCTGACCTCCACAATGCACCGGGGTTTCTTAATACACCAGCGGTGTAGGTATATGTAGTCCGTTCAAGTGTGTTGGATAAGAATTGTTTCAGGGCAAATTACATAAACATGGTGTTTTGTGGTAAGGACTTTATGGATTAAGTGATTTTTTGTGAGCATGCGCATGTGGAATGTAAACAGGTGTTTCCTTGAAATGTAACAAACTTTGATTTTAAGGTTTGACAGTTGAGACAAGTACTCCCTGCCGTCCAAAAGTGCCCAAACAGATGAGATTCGTTTCGAGTAGAAGCGACCTCTGACGAAAGGGTACTCTCTTTGCCTGAAACACTAACGGGCATGGTGGCGCCATCAAACGCAGAGCAGCTTTGTCGATGTAGACCATTACAAATTTCATGTAAAATGTGTATATTAGTTGGAAAAATAAACATACACACAATCAAAATAAAAGATTTCGAGCAAGAAGGCCACATCTCTGAAGACGTTATGTAATATTATTGTTTAATCATTTTTATAGATAACAAAATTTCTGTTTGTATATTTTTTGTACATTTTCGTCCATATAAATGCAAATTAGAAAGTTATTTATTTAATTCAAAAAGGCACCCGACTACCTTGGTGATCTTGAATTCGATGAAAAACGCCATAGTGACAATTATTTAGTCAACTGTATCAAATGTTAATAGTGGAACTCATTCTATTTAACTAGACATATGGTATTCTATTTTCTTAATTAACAAAGACTTAATGTTTCTGTTATTTCACAGTGTATTAAGCTTATTTCAAATATTGTACATATGAGAGCTTAAGTAACTCGGCCTGGGCCGTCAACACGCACTAGTTGTCATGACGACACATTCCTAGAATCGGAGCTTTGCACAATCAGCAGAAAATAGCATCGTAAACTGAAGCCATTTTGTTTTTTATGGAACCAGAGGTATTCCTGTGGAACAACTCTATTCCATACCAATAAGGTTGCTGAAACCATAGTAAAAACGGGCAATCTATAACAAAAACAATCTATTCACCCATCATTATATAAACACATATATAAAAATAACTCTTAATGAATGTATTGTATCAGGGTCTACAGTCTGATGCCCCCATTGAGCAGTATCTAATGAAATTATTCGTGTGTCCTATGCGACGCCAACATAACTATAACAGGAGTTAAGATTTCATGTTACCCCAGTGTTAGACCCCCCCCCGTTTAATCTGAAATCGGTTTCAGATTATCCCCGGGGGTAGTCTGAACCTAATTTCAGGTTACCCCACGTACTGTTCATATAACCCCGTCACTGATTTAATCTACTGATAAATTTTCATGTTTTAAACTCATGATATAATAGTTCAATAAACCACGTGAAAGACACATGAATTAATAGATTTCAATTTACCTCCGGGGTCACTCAGAGGCGGGGGTAATCTGATATCGTTACACCGGGACTAATCTTCTAATTTGGTTCAGTTTTGCAAGAATGAGGACACAGGACCTTAATAATTATAATGATAATAATAATAATATCGTAAGAGCTCCCAGCGTAAGTTAGCAGAAGTGAGCGCAGGCGTGTATGGGTTGTCAACACAATGCTTAACGTACGTTATGCGTAATACTGAACGCACATAAAGCTATACGTATACGTCTACGGAGGCGATCGCAGACGTTTCGAAGACATAGCGTTATGTATAGTCTCCATTTTAAAACAATCAAAGGCCCGCAAGTTAAACAGGAGTAATCGGTTGAAAGGGTAGTGGTAGCTATTTTAATTTTAATGAACAAAAGGCAAGTAACACACTGAAAGACTGATAAATTATGAACTTACAAATTGCTCAAACTAGCTACATCTAAGTTTATTGATAGTCCGTTATTGCTAAATAAGACGATTAAACTGGAAAACTATATCAGATATGTAATATGTTTGTCTAACTCCCTATTTAGTAATGAATGATACAAGAAAAATAGAAAAAGGAGGTAAGATATGTAATCTGTGAAATATTATCCGAGTGAAATATATACATGCATTAAGCAGAGAAATTAATTAGAACATTTATGACATTTTGTAAGGTTAAATTAGAACTGTTGGGTGTTTTTTTGTTAAAATTGATTGCTATAGCTACAGCTATTCAATTAATTCTGCATATTAATTCCATATGGTTATTTTGTACAACTAAAACCAATCTCCCGAAATTAAGTTACATCCGTTGTAAAGTGTATTGTACGGGTTTCAGTCCAGGAGAATTTTAACATTTAACCTTTCTTAAGGTCAAACTCATGTAATTTAGTGAACATATCGGGTTTTAGCTAATCCCGCCTGCTCGATAAAAAAGGCGGAAAATGGTGTATTAAGTGCATTATTAATTAAGTTGGTTATTAAATTGAGCTACATAAATCAAGTACATATTTTTTACAATACAGACGTCATGTATTTAACAGATGTAACAATTAACGAAGTTTAAAGGCATTATAAGATTCATGTCTTCATAAATACTCTATAGCGGATATCGAATACTGTTAGAACAATAGGGATATTGGGGTGGGAGAGTGTATTATTACAGACATAGTTACTGCATGGAAGATAGAGTACTTAATAATTTGTTTCCAGTGTCTTTACTTGGAAACTTCGTCATCGCAGCACCAAAAGTTGGTTCGACTTGGAACGTGTTACGTTATCACTCCAGGGGTAAACGCATGCAGTTGCTTTTGGTTGCTTCTCATCAGTGTATTCCCTTCTGGTATTTCACTTGTATTTAATTGTTATAGCTTGCTTTCCTTGTGGTCCTTTATTAAACAATAAAAATCAGTATTCTTTCGGTACACGAGATTGAACTTCCGGTAGTCAGCCTCCTTCACTAGAGAGCATAATCCGACTTCCGCCAATAAATACGATGGAGAATTAACAGTGACTGTGAATGCGGATGTACCTCATATATTTTAGTGCTTACAGGGTACGGGGTGCATAGCCTCTAGCTATACCGCCTTAGTTTAAAGCACTTCCAGTCAGTTGACTTACACTGAATTACGTTTAAGGACAACATATCGCTGTGTACTGGATTTCAAGTTTAAGCCAAGGAGAATCATATATGTGTATGTTACTAATTTAAAATAAATACGTAAGCTGTGCTTCCCGTGTTGTTAGGCTCTCAGTTACGACTTATACACGGACACTGGACGTAACAAATCCCACGATACAAATTTATTCTTGTCATAATTCAGGAAGTTTATCTTCTGAACCAAAGAAAATTTACAGACATACTCAAATTATATCCATATTTCAACATAACAACAACCAACAACTTACAAGCATGTATTTATAAAATTATTAACCCGTAAATTTCAAGACTTTTTTCTGAAAAGCCCGAAACATAACAGTACTAACTTGTTACGATGTAACGATCCTTGTGGTGTTTCAACTAAAACATTCACAAGGTGGAACTGTACAAGCAGAACCTGTAATTAACCTTCTTTCCGTCCAGCTTCTCTTCCACGTGCCTTGCCAAGTGATTTATGAAATCACCGTTCACAGCATGTCGATGAGCGGGTACTGCCACTTGCACTGCTGCTGTCCGGTAATTAACCCAACCTCGGACACGTGACTTTCACCAAGGCCTTTCTAGTGGTGAAGAGGGTGTTTGTGGAAGCGGAAGTATACTATCGTTTTAGTTGATAAATTCAATAGAGTGAAACCCCGTCTGAAGACCACCCTACCATTCGACCACCCCACTATCACAACATCTGTTTTGGGTCCCAGCCGAGAACGATATGATTGGTTATGAATCTCGGAAAAGACCATTCCATTAAAACGACCACTTCATAGTAGATGCATTGGCGATAATCTACCGTCACCAATAAATAAATTTTACATGCACTGATGGCATACGTTTTACTACACATTGCTTTCTAAATACATATAATTACGTGACATACATTTTTGTACATTTCCATTTGGTAAAAGTGTTTTTAAAGCAATCATTCGTTTTAAATATATTGAAAAAACCCTGAAATATTTGATTTTATTTAAAAATAATGGCCCGATTTATATAACTTATCGTCTTACCCATAAACAAATATGTTTACTCTCCTTCATAACTATAACTTATCCATGAACTAATATTAATGTACTACCTTCGTTCAGAGCGTGGTATATGTATTAACTGATTACATGTACGCAATAGCATTTAATTTCTGACACAAAAAAATCTTCATTTCATATAGTTGATATAATAATAAAGATCAAATTAACACCTTAATATGTTCCAAATACGTGGTGGATGTTAATCCGTAATATCAGGCCTAATCGCATCAGTATCTGTGTAAACAGATCAGGAACACAGTTTAATGGAGCCACCGAATACAAAGAAACGGTACGTGTATGGGAATGCACAGTCAGTGTAAAAATATGAACCTAATTCCTCTGAAAAAGATACTATCAGTATTAATAGGATTAAGACACCTTTTATATAATACATTAACTAGTCTTTATGCCTTAAATGCACTTCTTGCGATAAAATATCAGTAGTATTGCCCATTTCAGCAGATAAATCATTTAAGAGGTTTACTAAAACTCCATTCGATTCTAAATTCATAATAATACCATCAAATTTGACAGGATTATAAATCACATTTTGTATAATACATTAACTACCCTTAATGTTTTCCATGCAATTCTTACCATAGAGTGGTTGGTAGTTTTACCAATTTCAGCAAAAGCAATAATTTAAATGCGTTTCCCAACCCGAACTCCGATTTCCCAATACTATAATATTCATACAAACACAAAAATGAAAAAGATGCAGCGAGGAAAAAATTAACATTTCTCTTTAATTTGGCTGTGGTGGATTGGTTAAAATTAAACTTTTGAAAGCCTAACCCTTTTCCATTCACCACTTTTAAGGGAGTCGTATTTTCAGCAGTAGTAAGTAAACAAAAGTATTCCTGCCTACCTGATTTGCCTGGTCTTCTTTTATACAGCTACGATATCCCGAATGTTCCGTTTTTAAAGACTCCCCGAAGCCTTATCGATGTGTGTCATCAGCATTGGTTGTATCACATTAAGTGCGGTGCCCTGTGGCCCTGCAGCGAAAGTACAATACTTTGGTAAAACAATATGTTAGACCGGGTGTCTGCCTGGATATCTACCAGACCCGCTTGGACGACAAATCCATCCTTGATTCCTCTGTGGTGAAAAACGCCGAGACAAGAACCGCTCCTCGGTGGTCAGATAAGATAATCACAGAAGAACCATTCGACTGTTTAAGACTATCTCAAGTACAGACGGACCAGATCTAATCCTAAGACACTCCAGGCCGCTCATGACTGCAAGCACAACACCTGGCTCAACTCCTTTTTCTGCCACTTGTGTACCGAGAACGTAGAAAAAAAATAAATAATGCCAATTATACTCAGAATGTAAGCTCAACATCCGCGGGATAAACGATACACTGCTCCCGGCTATCCGACTTGCCTCTCCTTTCTTTATTGTCAACACGTCATTGTTGGTCGATATCTGTTTCACCAGCGAAGCGGTGCTTTTATCCTCTGAAAAGTTTCAGGTATTTTAATACAGAAATTGTATTTTGTAGAACAGACTGTTCGCTTAATTAATTGTCAAAACATGCTGAGTTTGGTTTGCCGTTTAATTTTATCATTACCACATCTGCACAGTAATATAAAATCCCTTGATTTTCGATTAAGTGCCCGATGAATTGCTATTCTAATGTCACCTTTTTTTACGCTTTAGCACTAAAGCGTTGGCAACATACTCCACACGTTTATACCGTTTGTAGCCCGTATAAACATTAATATTTTACCGGTTGTTTTGTAATTGAAGCATTCGTTTATAAACACTTCTCGTAATAATTAATATCTCACCGTATGAGCTGTTATTGAATCATTTGTTTCCATGGACGTAAATTCAGTCTCAGCTCCAATAATTTAATGTTTCCACAGTGTTGGTGACATATTCGTTGGTACATCTGTCACATATTTTTCAGAATACATTGTATACGGTCTGCTTTATCAGCTTCCGTTTACAAAATCTTCTCTTAAACAGTTTAATGAAACAATTCCAATCCTGCTTGCGAGTTGCGAAGGGGGAAAAGCGAATCGTCTTGTATTATTCCATTCCACAAGAGTCGTGATTAAACGTTTTTTGTCTTCGCTGCGGTAGGTCCTCTGGTTCGCAGGTGCGCGGGATAATAAAGCAGACTAATTCAGTGAAAAAGTTCTCTGCCTCTGTTTCAAAGCCCCATTACAAGCTGCTGTCTCGAACCGTGCAGGGAATACTAAATCAACGTTTCTTCCATGTCCAGGCATATTCGCAATGCGAGATTCTAAACACCGGAGCGAACTGGCTAATGTCTGGATACTCACTGGAGGCTATTGCACTCCAACCAGTGTCCAGCGTATGACGTCAAGTGCAAACAGTTCGATGCTGCTGCCGGTGGTATAAGCTGTGAAAGCCAGTTACAGAAGTGGGAATTATCTGCGTGGCGGCTGGGCTAGGCGTTTTGGCTGGATTGCTGAGTGCTTGAGTTGGCAAACAATGCCATACGGGCGGTGTGTGCATTGAAGCTACCGTTAAAATGGACGCGCCCTAACCACAAGCTCCATGGGTGTATTGTGTTAATCACGGCGGTTCGTTAGTGAAGGATGCAACAATAATGAGGTAACGAAGACGGCTCAGCTACCTGCTAATAACCCTCCAGTACTCTATGATTATATTTGTGGTGGGATCAATCTCTCACGGCCACTTCTGGTCATTTTGAAAGGCTCGTGTCGGCCTGCCCTCATCTGCTGGAAGCTCTGTCTCACAAACCAGGAAATTAGAAGAAGCGACCAGACAATGAGTCGTGAATTATTAGCGACAGCCTCTTTGGATTCTGACTCACGTATGTCACAGTGACAGTGATTCAAACAAAAGGCTGTAACACAAATCTTCATTGCAATAGAAATGTTATATACCGGTCCATTAAAAAGGAGGGCGAAACTATGTGTTTTATATGTTTACATAACATTTTGCTATATAGTCTATATATCTTTATATAATCCATATACATGAACAAAGAATAAAACTATATATATAAAGATAAATGTCTAAGGAATCAAATATATATTTCAACATATTTTATGATTCATCCCCGTTTGGTGTTCTTTGACCTCAAATTTGTCGGGTACCTATGCTATGTCATATCCAATCGGAGTGGTTGGGGGAGGTGTTGTTTAAGCTTTTCTCGGCACATCGAAATTTATGCGGAGTAGTGCTCACTTGAAACTTGATCATCCCCATAATACCAACTCCCATTGCTCGGACCATTCTTGACTTTGCTCCAATCTCCTTGGTGGCTATACCCAGTAAACGCTGTTATAGAAAGCAATGGTTACGTGGAAGAAGTTATGAATGTAGCATGATTACTGTATCAGGAGTGTAGGTTTAAGAGTGATATACCAATTACTTTGATCTGTTGTTTATTTTTATCTCATTTGGGTAAAACATGGGTGTTTCTCTTTTTATTAGATTTTTTTTTTTCATGGGGGTACCCGCCACCGAAGTTCTACTGCTTGCATAACTCTGTACATCGGCAGAGTTCGAATCCGGTTTCGGACTACTAGAAAGGGGCTTATACCCAATTATCCTGACGTCAACCAGCCTCGGTGTACCACCCCTGCGGGTCCTGGATGTGTGTCATCCCCACTGCTGGGTCATACCACTGAAGAACCCCCGAAAGGCGCACTCAATTGTGAGTGAAACACGACTGTTTGGCATAGTCTCTAATTAAGCCTGCAGAGCGCTCACCCCGGGTTGCATGGTTCTGACCGTGAAAAACCTCACCACCATGGCTGAGATTCGAACTCACGATCTCCCGGCTTTGAGTCCTGTGCTCTTACCCTGAGCCACAGAAGCCGGTGAAGGGTGTACCTCATCATTCTCGTCTGCTATGATAGCTGCCTAAAGCCTCGGTCACAACCCGCTGCGGTCACCGCACATCGTAGAGTACCGCACGGTTTTCGTGACCGCAGGAATACTTAAGCCCCGGTCACAACCCGCTGCGGCAACCGCACACCGTAGATCACCTTTCGGTTTTTTAAACCGCAGGAATACTTATGAGGTGGACGTGCGGGAACGGCGCGGTGTCTTCCTCATTCTCACGGCCGTGGCACGGTAAAGTAAGCTTACCCTGTGGACGCCGCAAGCTAACCTTGCGGAAGCAATAAAGACCCCTTACGACAGCTGCAGGTACACCGTACGTCCCTCGGGTAGCCGAGTAGGCGTTAAAAAATTGCACGGTTATTCTACGACCTCGCACGTCTACTGTACGATGCCCGTACGGAGCCCGTAGGTGGCTCGTTGGCGCACGGCCGCCGAATTAAGCGCTTGCGCTGTCAGTTACGGTCGTTGCGGAGTCCCATGCGGCCTTAGAAAAACGCACGGTTGCCGTGCGTCTACCTCACGGTATAGCCCAAAACAATCGCCGCACGGCGACCGTATCCCGGTTGTGACCGAGGCTTAAAAAACACAAAAACGCAGGGAACAGGATGATTTGTTTCCCTCACGATTACAGAGTATATGGAGAGAGTAATTACAAAAAAAAAACAAACCGGGATCCACACACTTCTGGGAGCCGTATTCCATTGATTTTAAAACCTTTGATGCCATTTAAAAACACACAAAAACTGACATATTACCCGTGGAAGAAAGCTTACCGGCCTAGCCCTGCTCGCTGCCTGCTGGGAAGGATAATTACTTAAAGCTTAACATTGACAGGAAATCTATGCGGCGGTCCGAAGTCTCTCTCCCTTCTTCTAATGTCTAAGACCCCTGAGAGTTTTTGCACTAAACCCCAGTAAATTATAATGATGGTTTAATGATCAGGAGCACATTAGTATCTTTATTGAAAAAAAAGCCAATTTGTGCAATAAGTATAAAGCAGTTACGGGAAAAGTTGAAGCGAGCGTTTTTAAAATTCTTTTCCTTAGGGGTATCTTATTTTACCGTTTCAGCGCTTATATTAAGGTTTAAAATTCTCCGTTTATTTACTTTAATACTACAATTAAATATTTTGTATATATATATATATATTGTATTAATTTCTGTCAGAGCCATATCGATACTAGTCTCCGTTCCAGCACCTGTAAACTTTACGACAAGATCGATAAATCAATATATTGATAAATGGGAAATGTTCGTGGCCATACCATCATGGGTGACACCTTTCGGACGCGTTTTGAGTACTTGCGGACAAAATTTGGGTGCATCGGTATAGACCTTATTCAATGTTGTTTTCAAGTCTTTATATTAATTAGATTTGCACCCAGCTCGTTTTCATGCCGGTTGCTCATACGTTTCAGAGGGCCGCACTCAACACCTCACGAATTTAGAATCTTTCTTATTTCGTTGTGCAGGTTTATAGCATCAACACGTGGCTTCAACAAGATAACGCTCCCCCCCCCCCCCCCCCACACACACGCAAAATTTGTCGCGTTATTGAGGAACAGCCCCGTCCCAGTTGATGAGGCTCACAATGCGCAGACTCGGACTCACAAGCGTACGACTCTTCTGTTTAAAGATTATTGAAGTCAAAATATGACCCCCACAATGTTCCGGGGCTCCTAAATACACCAGTGGCATAGATATAATGTAGTGAAGAGATAAATGTAGTCAGTTTTGGTGTGTCGCATAAGAATTGCTTCAAGGCAAATTACTTCACCATCGGTGTTTTTGTGGTGTGGACTTTGTGGAATACGTACTTTTTTTGTTAGCATGGGCATGTGAGCTGTAAACAGAACGTGTTTCCTTAAATTGTAACAAATTTTGATTTTGACGATTGACAGTTGAGACAAGTAGTCCAGACCGTACCACAGTGCCAAATCAGGAGAGACTCGTTTTGAGTAGAGACGTCCTCTAGCATAAGGGTATAATCAGGCATTCTCTGTACGGACCTAAAACACTGTGATAAAAGTCTCAGGTTAAATCTGCATAATCTTACGGTGGCCTTTTATAATATTCTGACGATAAACTTTGACTTTTGTTGCACTTTTACTGATCTTTTGTACCCTGCCAATTTTGCCTTCTGGTTCTCTATGCATAGGAGCTTAAGAATACCATCTCTCAGTGGCCCTGGAGTAGTGAATCAACGGAAATTTTAAAGGTCTTGCCAGGATCCGTGTGTCGTAAGCTATTATTCATAGCACGCAGCATCTAGATGCAATAAGGTTCCGGTGACCGAGCCTGTAATGGCTTTTAATTCAACATTACTGAAGCTGACCTTTGCTATAAGCGGAAACCATTTCCCAAAGAAAGTTATGGATAACTTTAACATATTCTGACTGGGTGTTATGGATGGGAGAACCGCATCCGAAGACACTCTGCAAAAAAAAAGATAAATAGCACCTAAAAGGGCGAAGCTCTTTTTTCTTCTTCTTTTTTTAAAGCTTAGGCGGTTGTCGTCCACGTATCAATCCATGGTCCAAGATGGCTGATCAAGTCACCTGAAATATAATGCGATCGGCGGATATAACCACCTCTAAAATCTTACCTACTTGAATTACTGTATCTTACTATATCTGCGTGTCTAATTATCTCTACTGCTGGGTCATAAACTTGTCCTTCGGGTATGAATCCGTGGTCTAAGATGGCTGAACAAGTCACATGGAAGATTTTTTTGGCTGATGTAACCGCCTCTAAAATCTGACCTATTTCCATTTCTTAATCTAAGTATTAACATCTGCATAGTTGCGTTTCGGTTTTGGACTACGTGACAGGGCGCTACCACTCGCTACCTGCCAAGTTCTGTTGTATCCTGGTATCAGCGAGGCTCGGTTTCTACCGCACTTACGGGGTCTTGGGTGTCTAATCATCCCTATTGCGGGATCATAATACCGAGGATCACCAAGGACGCACTCGTTTTTGAGTGAAACACGGATGTGAGGTTCAACCTTCCTATTAAGCCTGCAGAGTGCTCAACCCGGGTAGCGGCCGACCGTGAAACATTTTACCGCTCCTCAGATGATAATTGAATTCACGACCTCCCGGCTTTGAGTCCTGTGTTCCATCTCCAGACCACAGTAGCCAGTTTTAAAGGAAGATACAATTTTTATATCAGTAATGGCTTTTCTTTTTTTGTCAGTCTGAACGACACTGATGTTTTCCTCCCGGAATATCTGTACCGTTGAAATTTGTCTGTTTATCCCCGTAATACGCTGCGTGCAATGGCTATAAATAACACAGCACGGTTATAAATAGACAGTGGAAGATCTGTTCTGAAATCCAAACCCCACACGTTTTTGTAAACCGCCTTGCTGTCTGATAACCTCTTTACTTGCTAGGACATAAGCCATGCATAAGAAGAGGGGGTGGGGGGGGGGGGGGGGGGGGGGCGGTTAGGTGAACCACAGGGATAACTGAAGTCTCATAGGTATAGACAAGTCAGAAATAATTCCACCATAAAGGTCGCAAAACCATTATTATCTATTAAGGTGCATTTAACAAAAAGACGTGAGAGACCTTTTGTGGTATTCAATTGTTTCACCGAATGGTATTTCTTTCCCAAAACCAATATGAAAGAATTTAGACGGTGTGAACATTTGAATTGTGAAAGGTACATGGAAAAGTAGTGAGAAACAAATTTAAAGGCTCCCTGTATTAATTCGACCAACGAAGACCAGCCAGGTTCGATCGCCCGTGTACTCGGGCAGCTCGGTGGAAATCCAAATCTCCGGGAATTCCTTGAGGACAAAGTGCAATAACAACTTACAGGTGTGAATTTTACACCAGGGACTCTTTATGTTAGGGCCGATGCCACTTGGGGATTTTCCAGACACGTCAGCTACGAAGTGTTTGATCGGGATAAGAGATGTAGTCGAATCCAAGCTATCCGAGTTCAAGTTCAAGTCATGAGGATCGAGTTCACCTTCTTCGAGTCGAAGTCACTGTGAACCCCAGTTCACGTCCGAAAAGTCAAATAAAGGTCTCTGTATTTAAAAAAAATACTTTGAAGAAAATGATATTATCATGTATATTTTTATGCTAGTTTGCCGTTGCCTTTTACATGAATGTTTGAGTACACACAACTTCCGATGCAAAACTGAAGCTTGATATATGTTCTTTTTGTTGTAATGTTCTGTTAATAATACGCAATATTTTTAGCTAGGTCTTTATTGTGTGTATGTGAAAAAGTATTTTTAACTAGGGTCGAGACTGGACCTGTTTTTTCGTGTCCTCACGTCCAGATGCCGAGTACAAGTTCGAGTCGAGGACCCTAGATCCCAATTCCAAGTTCGAGTCCCTAAATAAATGGTCTCGAAGCTTTAGGTATATGAAGCTTTGATGCGCAGGATGTACAGTTATGGTAAAGGCTTTGGAGGGTGATAATCGGTCCAAATGGGGCCTGCGCCCAAAAAACATTATGAGTTTCCCTTGATGAATTTTAAAAATACCAGGACCATTCTTTCAACCTATTTTTGGACTCATCATTCTTAGAAAACTGGACAATGGACGAAATTAAATCAACTAACAGTTTTGTCTTTTATGCCGATCAAATTCTCTGATATATCCTGAACTGAGGTGTTTTTCTCGAATGTGATGATTAATTCTTGACTTGAAAATCCCTAAGGTTTTCCCTAATTTGCCAGATGGCCGGGAATCCTGATGAGCATACATTCTCTCCATAAGATAATCGGTCACTGTCGTCCATATTTAGTTTCCTGAAATATTTTGCAAATATACTTTTTTTTTTAAATCTCGATAATAATGATGACTTTTATGGATTAGTTTTAACTCCACTCTCAACATTCCATTGAAGTAGTTATGGCGCGGAAAATGCATCCACCGATAATCATGGGTAACTTCAGCAGTAGAAACACACTTCTTTGCTTATGTTTTGAATAAATGTTCCCTTTTCTGACCATACCAAAATGTTATAATATTCATATGATAAGTTTGTGTCCCTTATGCGAACAGACAGTTATGTGGAAAAAAACTGACGGCAGTTGGAAATGATTTTTTGTTACCTCTTGATTTTGCTCTTGATTGTAAACGGCAATGTCCAAAAATGACTTTATAATTCCATGAATTTATAATACGTTAAAATTATCAATACATTTAACATTGATTTATACGTCCATAAACAATTTGGCTTCGTAACGGGACACTCTATCAATACGTTTGACTCACGAGGGTATGGATTTATTAAATATTTGACCAAGTCGCCTTGGGGATGGATCAAACGAATCTTGCTTTGGCTGTACGTATTATCCGTTTAAGCAGATGCTGCGCTAACGCCGCACGCCAGCAAAAATAAAAACAAGGATGCTATTTGCTTAGAAATCCCCTGATATTGGCGTTAGAGACAGTTGAGAGGACCTGACAGTTCCATTTCATTTTTTGTTCATCTCCGCACGCAAAAGCAAACAAGAAGGCCAGTGTAATAATTTTCTATACCCGGTGGATTTATCGGTTTCCAGTCGGACTATGGTGCACGTAAAAATACAGTATTGTGCACTATAACCAATTACTCAGCAAGCGTGTAAGAAAACATCCGTGTGACAGTGGCACACGCTAAGGGTATCCGGGGAGAACTAGTTTCCACATCACGAGTATGTCCCAAATAACTCTGCTGTCCCCAAGAGGCGTCTCGGGCAATGAGTATAAGCTCTTGGTTCCCTGTTCTGCCGATAACTAGGTCGATTTGATGACAATAATCAACTGAGTGTTTTGCAACACAAGCTGAATGGGTTAGGGCAAAGCTTCCCTCCCTGGAAATGATCAGTTCGCTTCTCCAGCAGTATTCACACGGTAGGAAGAAAGTTGATGGAGATGCTACAAGGTGGTTCTGAGTGTATGTAAATATCAGTATATGCTCCAGACGTGTTGCTCTCATTACTTCTTCTGTAGACACGCTGAAAGCTAGACGCAGTATCCGTCTCTATGCAGAGGTGCATGCATTCTAGTCGGACCCTGTCTGATTTTACTAAATATCCCTCCTTTGGGCAAATATCTAAACATGATCTGGCTAACAAACCTTTAACTACGACACCTTACTTGTTTTCTTGCTCAGTTGAGAAAATGAAAGATATTATCCATGTGGAAACGTAAGGAAGCGAGGCAAGCAAGTTTCTAACCAGACATGATATATTGCTCAGGTCCTTCTGAAGAAGAGTTCTTCTTCTAATTGGCTGTTATGACTCATTCATCATTGAAATACAATAAGATTTACTGCCTGGTCCCTAAATTAGTGCCATCATGTGACTAAAACAGCAAAAATTATGGCTCCATGCGGGGCTTGCTGCTAGCTGCATTTTTTAGATTTTTTTTTCAGAAATGGTTCACACACAAAGGTAAAGACCCAAGTTTTTTTAAATTTTAAGCTAATTCTATGATTAATCTTGAAATCTGTGTCCCCCCCCCCCACACACCAATAATTTGTATAGAGTACTTGTAACCCTCACCGGAAGGCTTACTACGTGAGCTCGCTTAAAGCCAGCAATTCATTTACTTTTGCAATAGAGTTTATGTGATTTCTGTCTTACTTTGCGTACACATTTATGAACTCTAGGTAAATTCTGTTAAGAAAGGTTCTATATGAATTTGTTTATCTACAGGCTGTTCAAAAACACATCAATGATTACAAACTGAAAACCGCCGCTAGTTACACGTTTGGAATACCTTTGTAGCCACTGTAGGTTTTCTGACCTATTTTGTTCATAAAAAAGGTTCAAGGGAATGTCTTTAGTTAATAGAAAAGGCCCCTTTGATAGCAATTTTGAGTCTATTCAAATATCCAATTATATAAAAAAATATATTGGTTTTATATATCCTGGTTACATGTTTTGGAAAATTATACTTGACAATGGATGTGTTTGCAGCCTGTATTGCTGTGCATTATAAAAAGGGATGACCTTTCAGCAACGACAGAAGGACTGCTTCAGCATTGATTAATACATCTTGAATATGTTGTCCATGTATACTTGTATTGGA
Organism: Sipunculus nudus; assembly: GCA_026874595.1. Classification (NCBI taxonomy): domain Eukaryota; kingdom Metazoa; phylum Annelida; class Sipuncula; order Golfingiida; family Sipunculidae; genus Sipunculus; species Sipunculus nudus. The sequence continues at coordinate 38,069,852 of CM049320.1, read as the reverse complement.
TGTTTCTCTTAAGAAGAAATAACGCTTTCCCGTTGAAGGATACGTCCACGGCCTGTCGGTAGCACTGTCTTTTGGAAGTGGATTAAGATACCATATAAGAATGATATGAACATTATGTAATGAAATAAGCCTTTTGAGGTTAGATTTATTAAATGCATTGCCTCAGGAATAATCCATGAGCGATAATTTGTCTTTAAGACATTGAAGCGAATCTCTGAAGTTCTATCGACATTTCACCATTGTGTCTTACAGGCATCATCGGAGTTTGAAGAGGTGACTTAAACGCCTTAACCACTAAGCTACATCCTACCCTCACGGAAATGACGTCACAATCAGATTAAAAAAAACATACACTCAGGTTATTAATAATCATATAAAGAGACAAAGATTGTACACAACTAAACTCACCTCAGCTGTAACCATAACGGATTTGTGGGTGCAAACGAACCCTCCACAGCTATCCTGGCCGTATAAGTATGCTTATAAAATTTTCCAGGACACCTACCGAAGAGTCATTCTGAGTGAAAAGTTCACCAGGATTTTATCTGGGGTTTATACAGGGGCACCATACGGGACATGTAATAATCCAGCCGCGCTGCTAGATGGGGGCTACCGCACATTAGATTATAATTATAAAATCTCACTATACAAAACGGGTCCGACACTGAATGACTTAGTACACGGACCGGGCCTCTATGTATAGACTTTATAAAATTGATTATTATTTCGGGTTCGGCGATTAATTATCATAAAAAATTAGGCCGCTCTTTGTCGTGCGACGTTTATCGGCATCGCAACATATAAATCCAGATATGGTATTGGCCTGTAGGGAGATCTCATATTGGCCCAATGTTTCGTGCAAATAACCCCAGTTTCCTTTATTCTTCGCAGCATGATCATTGGGCCTTGGACAACAACCAGACTCCACTTACGCCATTTTGCGGGATCTTATTACCGGAATCGCGTCAGCGAGATGACCAATATATTCGCAAAATGTCTTTATTCTTTGTACTCAATGCTGTACCGAAACCGATTTGTCGTCCAAATTTGTCAAAAATTCGTTTACTTAACAAAAAAAAAAAAAAAACCCAAAAAACAACTAATATTAGCCAGACAAAACACACGATTTTTTCCATTAATCACATTTATATTTAAAAAAAACTTTATATATTTTACATGGATTTTACAATGAGCTATAATGATAACTAATACGAGGCGCTTATCATGGCTTGGATGGTGGCGTTCAGCAGCGGAAACCGGGGGACCTGGTGAAAACCACGTGGACGGGCCACTCCAGCACATGCATTTTAATAACCGCAGTAATGTGTCAGCGATTATGACATATTGCAGGACGTACCCTATGTCTTTACGACGGCAACAAAATGGCTATATGTTGCAAATGCAGTTTATTTGCTTTGATTATACTCTGTTTTCAAAAACATAAGTATAAACAGGTTATTATATATTGTTTAACCTATAACAACGGAACCCTGCGTAAACATTAGAAATTGGTGGCCTAAATACAAGAGGAAACGGGACTCCTTTTAACTTACCGGTCAATTTCACGTGGGGCTTTCAGGCAGATTAGATAAAACACACGTACAGATCTAGTAAACATGATAAAACGCAAGTCTGGAGGCTGTTACGAGGGTAACACATTCACACGCTTATCTAAACTAGCTGAGTTTCCAGACATGTAAATGACGTGAATGCATGCTGCCTCTCTACCTGTCTGTTCAGAGTGGCCCACATGAGATAAAGTGCGGCGAACCTGCGCCCAGAACAAACATTCACTGCCATTAGAGTTAAGTAGCTTAGTGGCAACAGCTATACATTCACCCTTCCGCCAGAGGTCGTTCCTACTAGAAACGAACCTCTTTTTGGTATGCACTGTGGTCGTGTGAGATGTCTCAACTGTCACACTTTAAAATCAAAATTTGTTACATTTCGAGGAAACATCTTCTGTCTTTATTTCACGTGCGTATGTTTACAATATTTGGTTAATTCCGTGAAGTCCTTACCATAAAACGCCCATTTTTATGCAGTTTGCCTTGAAACAATTCTAATCCAACATAATTGAACGGACTACATTATCCTCTTCACTACATATATACCTACGCTGTTTGTGAATTTAGAAGCCCCGGTGCATTGTGGGGGATCAGATTGTGACGCCCACAAAACCTAAACAGTAGAGTCGTACTCTTGTGAGTCCGAGTCTGCGCAGCGTAAAATAAATTCACTTTGAATTTATATGGTAATTTTCTATTCGTGAGAACGGGCATGGGTTCCAATCGATCGTACAATTTTAATGGTAAATACACGTTAATGTATGAAATGTCAGGTACTGAACGAAAGCTTGCATTGGTCTAATCTCCCTAAATATATTAAATGATTTGTGCTAATTGTGTGCAAATCAATCGATTATATCGATTATTGGTCGTTTTCACACACAATTGAATTGGTTGCATTTTTGCTTAATTGACCACAAACGATTATGTATGAGCAGTTAAAATTATTTTGAGCTTATTTATATAAATTATCTTGAGCTGCGAAGAAATCAAAATTCAGGCTGTTACTTTTCTCTGTCAGCTTCATCTTGAAGCACAAGCCAGATTGAATTTACTTTGCCAATATTTTTTGTATATTCTATAAAGAAAATTTTCAAATTGAAGGTATATAAAATGATCAGTTTAATGATCGATTAATTATCAATCAGTGTTTTCTTTCAATCTTTGGCCATGATTTTACACCAATTCTGAACAATAAATCATGTTGTGCACACGCTGACAGTAAGGTTGTTAACATATGTGCAATTAAATCAAACACACAAACTGTACACAAATGTTATGACAAAAAGCGTAGCAGTATTACTGCAACAAATCAGAATGCTGGGGGGGGGGGGGGGGAGAGAGAGGGAGAGAGAGAGAGAGCTTGGGCTGTTAGTACTGAAGGTGAAACGCTTTATTTCCTCTCCACATACCTTGACCTTGACCTGCCGAGTCCACCATTTAGCCACATTTATGATCCCGTATCTATCACAATCAGGACATAGAGTTTCACCTGTTTTCACCTTACACTATTACGCCCAATCGTCCCTGGTAGAGGCTGCCTACTTCCGGTATTTAGGCCATACATTTCCGCACATTCATGATATATGTCAGGGCTCCAAGTTGGCCAATGTTTCTACGTTACAGTAACGCCCGGCAAGACGAATTTACAGGTTAAACTGGATCCCTCGTTAACATACCTGATTTCAATAATATAAATATAAACTTTATTTATTTTACATGAATTGTACAACTAGTTATAATAACTAATACGAGGAATTCTCCATGGCTCGGATGTTGGCGCTCGGTAGTCAATAATACGATTGAGCACATTAATTTATTACACGGCTCTGTACACATCTTACTATTTAGTAATGTCTTAATTTACTTAGTGGCAGTCACATGGGAATTAAATAGCTAAATTTTTAAATTGCACAGCAAATACAAAATAGGTGATATTCCCGCTAATGTGACCTAGACCGCACCCTTAAAGTAATTATCGGCCCAAGGGGGCCTGCGCTGACCAAATCAACCTTGTTAACCTTGAGTTTCCTTGAACCTACATCAAATTCCGGTGGTCCGACCATGCGATTTCGAGCCATGCCTATAACTTGGGCCAGTGGTATTATAATCGTAGAAACACATCAATGATACAAAAATATTCTTGAGACAGCATATTCTGATCATTTCTATCGTTCTGATCAGTTAAAATTTCCTGGGCTTAGTTATAAATATCTTTCGACTCAACATGTTCCATATTAAACATCTTTTGATTATATGGCACGGAATATTTATTTAAGTCTGAAATGATTTTTTTCTCCAGTGATTATTTTTAGGATCACACTCAGGCATACGAGTATTTTTCTCGTCATTTTCAAGCCTTTCAATGAAGTTTAATAATTCTCAAGTACTACCGCGACAAATCCAACGATCTGAAAAACTGGATCAAATTAGGCAAAGTTTTACATGCATGACAATAGTTTTTATCTTAAACATATCAGCCAATAACATTAAAAATGAATGAAAACAATGAGGGGCCCCCTCTAAATCCACCCCTGTTCAAATGGGTCAATGTACCGGTCATTATATACATCCCGTGAGTACACAGAAAATAAAAAGAGGGGTAGTTGAACAGCAGCATACGTTTCTTTATCATATTATCTCCTTTACTGTATCCCATATATACTTAGTAGTCAGTGCGGATAATGTTCAAATGAAAAAAAAAAAAAAGAGAGAGAAAAAAAAAAAAATGATCGAGACTGAGAAAAAACTGTTTAGTTGGTATCTTTTTTTTGTGCGCGCACAATGAGGTCCGCGGTACAGTCGTTCCAACGTGATATAATTTCAACATTACTGTAGAAACATAGTTAGTACGGACCAAATAATAGTAAATCATACATAAGTAACTTTATCGGGATATACCAGCCTCCAAGAATTAACATTTACCCGGTGAAAACGGTGACATAGTCGTTCTGAAGCTGTTATGTAGAGCATTATATTACACCGAGTCAAATATGATATGACAGAAAATATAATTACACTAGTGCGTTTCATTAGATATGAGAGACTTTTAATTTCCGGTCTATGATTACCCGGTATAAGGCTTATACAAAGGACGCTGGTACTTGCGTCCTTGTCAGAAATCCAGCTGAGAATTCTCGATAAGAAACCCACGGGTTACCAAAAGGAGTAGAAAGCATACACGTGGTATAATAAACAGATTTTTTTTTCGTCTTGTGTTAAGAATTGGCAAATATTATTATGTAATTAGTCAGCCGCTGTAGTACTAAAATGGACTGCTTGCGTCCTTCCGCCCTTCCGTCCGTCCGTTAGAAAGTCCGCCCGTCACGTACTGCCCTCTTCTTTTACAAAATATCTCTCAACCCTCTGCTGTTTGCTTCATAAACGTTTGCAGACACTCTTCACATGACTGATACGTCATAATAACTGATGGTGGCGCAACGTATGATGAAATGCTTTCTTCCATCGATTAAATATTTACCCCATTTTTTATAGATAAGAAAAAAAAATAAGCACACTTTAGACTTCAAATCATATAGATATAAACTTGGGAGCAAGGGGAAATTAATGAAAACTAAACTGAAGAGCATTATTTTTGTATACATTAATACAGGACTTTAAATGTGGCCGATCACAACATTTTATGATTTGACATGTTTACACCAATGCTGCAAAATCTGTTACCTTTATCTCATGAACACAGCACCAATTATTACTGAATTTGGCAGACATCGATCATGTGACTGTCATGTGATTTTCGCCTGCAGATGGCCCCATCTGTGGGTGCTTAATCTATATAAAGTGAAATGCTATATTCTGATTATCATACATTTTTTAAACTTAGCTTTAATATCTTCGTGAATCGTGTCTTAGAATAATAGAAATTAAATGAAGGTGACATGGATGGATTTGTTTAAAAATAGCTGCTTTCTGACAAAGACAATTACGACAAATGTTACAAATCACACAGTTTTACGATTTCAGGTAATTTGAAATCTAGTACCAAATATTCTATGAATATTAAGGAGCTATGAGCGTGAAGATTTTGCAGGCATATTTCTTGGACACAATCATATTAGCCACCTACTTGGGTAACATCTGGAACAGTCTTTCCAATTTCAATGTCTATTTTGTTTTCTAACGCATTAACAATATTTGAGTCAATATAAGAACTGACCTTGGTTCTCTTCCTAAATCTATGTAGTTTACATCCATGATCGCTTCTAGTCACAAACATGCTCGTTTGGAAAACTAAAAATGCTAATTATTTTCATTTGAACCCGATACTTTGCACTCTTTTGATTTTAGAATGCCACAATTTTCTTTGTGAACACAGGGCGGTGGATTGTGTTAGCCTCTAGGCCTTTGTCGGTAAAATTTAAATGATTATATAATATTGATTCGTTATCTCATTTTGGTTGGACTTCTTACATAAAGTGAAACCTGTGTTAAAAGACCACCCGTGGGACTTGTCGAAAGTGGTCTGAATTCACAGGTCGTCTCATTAGAGAGGTCAGTTATAACCAATGTGGATACTTTCGGTTCACTCAAGGGTGGTCTTAATAGACAGGTGGTCTTTCAGAATGGTTCCACTATATTTGAAAATTATTAACAAATTTGAGAACAGATATACACGTCGCTAAATACTTAAAAACATCTAAACAGATTACACCATATAATAAATATTTGTACACCGACGACGAGGATACAACCTGTAAATTTCTTTCCCCTCTGCTAAGCTATATCATTCCCCCATTCTAAAATCCATTATAACGGACGCTATAGTATATTTGGGGATGGTACCTCACATGGAGCATAGTTCTGACAACTGCGGAAAAATAACCCTGAAAATATATGAACAAAAAGTCAACAGATATGAGATAAGATATTAAAGGGGCCCAATCACCTCTTAAGCATGTTGAATTAACACGAAAAATAGTTTCTTCCCTTTAAAATAAATCTGTACCGGCCAAAATATTGCCTTGAAACCGTTACCTTACTCCTGTAAATGAGTGTTAAAAACAGTGAACCGTGCGCGATCACAAGTGTCAACATAAACACTACGCGTGGGGCCGTGTGCATCGCGGAGCCACTACACTTGTCAATCAGGAGTAGCTCTGCCTGACTTGGCCCATTAAATGTAATACATGTTCCCGCTGGCTAAAAACCGCGTTTTTCGGCTCACGATCAGACCTACGGTCACGCGACCTTGTTATGGTTAACAGACAACGTGGACTGTGTTTACCAACACCAAGCGCAATGAAAAGGTGATAACAGTCGTATGCGAGGTCCTCAGACTGCGCGGGGAGGGTTTTGCTGGGAAACTTTTGTATTAGGCAAAAGTAAACTGATTGTGTGAAAGAATAGGCTTAATATTGCTCCTGATTATGTCCCTTTTAGATAAGATTAGATTATATAATTTTAGATAATTTAATTCAGCTTATATTGATATCAAAATACAAGTACTTGTGCTGTTGTCAGCATAATAATAAATGACGGTGAATGACAATGATATAAAAACTTGTTACCTATAATCGCATAAATTAAAATATGATAAGAAGCTTCAAGAAATAAAAAAAGGTAAACGTCATAAGTGATGCACTAGGCAATATAGCCTGAGGCATAAAAGAGTTTCTAAGGCGACTGGTTTTGCATGCTGCTGCTCTGAAACGTCTACCATATCATGATCTATAGGAAAAAAAGAAGACTATGGACTTTCAGATGTACAAGACATGAAGAGTCTTAGTGATAAATGCTGGTTAATTATTCATAACACCTGTATTTTATAAAGGTGGGGAATCTTGACTTTCCAGTAATATATCTGAGATGTGTTCAGCATCTGTAGGCGGGTTAATACATCGATTGTTGGCATGGTGTCGCTTGGGATACAAATTCATATGCCGGTCAAAGAAGGTTGGTCAAAACTCTTTGTTTTACCAAATGTATGACAAACAGCTGGCGCTTAACAAAGACTTGCTCACAGAAAGCACGCAAGCGCCCCATTACGGTATGATTAACGGTCCAACAACTGGCGGAATATGAAGCAAGACAAAATATCTCAACGACAACAAGAAATCTATGGTCCAGTCACGTGATTCCCCTCTGATATATTTATTTTGGATAGCAAAGCCGTCTGATTTGTTAATATTTTGAGTTCATGCGTGCATGAGGGGGCTGCGGACTTTGACCTAATCTGCCTTATAGATAATAAACTTGTCTGGCTGTTTGATGTATTGACTGGACACATGAGGTAACATTACATTGAACCAATATTTAGTGTGTGTATATATATATATATATATATATATATATATATTAGACCTCAACTCCCACAAAAAAGTTTTGATAACTTTAGAAACATCTAAACTATAACATAATACAGAATTCAGATGTGTCTGAATAAGAAAGTCAAATATCTTATATATAAATATATTTTGGTCTCAGGCTAGATTAAAGCGATATTTTCTATCGTGTAGTTTCCCAGAGTTAAATAAAATCTGGAAAGAATATAAGATACAACCCCCCACACAGTCATAAACCATCATCGTGTCTGTTTCTCCTAATACCAATAATCAGTTCGTCTGATTGGTTGATATCTTGCATTCACGGGTGACTTAACTATACAAATTACTTGCAGCCTGAAAACAACACATAACGCATAGAAATCAGACCAGCATTAACTTGAGCAATCAAAAGGACGTCAAATTTATCTGTTTTAACATTATCATATACGATATATAGCTTTTCTATGTAACATCGGCGCGTCTGCTATTTTAAGAAAAACGTAAATATTTGTTAACAAAAAAGAGCTTGGATTGTATTCAGGACGTTGCGTTCTTATCCCAGACACATTTTGTCTCACGCATGTGACAGACAGGTGAAAATATCATATTTGCGTATTAGAGATACTCCAATGTACGGTAAATTTATATTTTTAAAAATTAAACTAGTGGCCCAAGGGCCATGACGCTCAGCTGAATTCAAGGAATGTTGAACAATGAGCAAAATGACAGCAAGACTGAAAAAAATCATGAATTTCGTGAAGAATCCTAAGAAATCGATTTCACTGGACTTTCGGACAGATGACCATTTCATTTGAAGGTCTCATAAATAGAAATAATGTGAAAAAAATAAAAAAAATTACAGTCTGCAGGACCCGATGAAACACTCCATGATCAATATGCATGCAAAGAAGCATGGCAATCAATGCATTAGTCATTCTTATACTGGAGCTTTTGTATCACATTTTTAATTATTGGGGGGCGGGGGGGGGGGACATATGAGCCCAATAACTCGGAGGATAAGGGAAACAGAGACACTAATTTCAATTTTCCATGATGTCTTTTCATAAACCTCCTTAGATGTCAAGTATTAAGATTCTAGGTTAAGCTGTTACGATTTGTAACTTGTAAACAGATGACAGCTTCTTTGAAGATCTCAAAAATAAAGAAAAAAAAATCGTAAAATTTGAAAAAAATATAGGTGGCGCCACCAGTTTACAGGAACTGATTGAACACTCCATGATCAATATTCATGCAAAGAATCATAGTGATCAATGCATTAGTTTTTCAGATACTTTGTATCATATTTTATATTAATCTGAGGTGTATTTACGAGCCCCATAGCTCGGAGGATATGGGTAACAGAGACCTAATTTCAGGTTTCCAAGGAGACTTTTCATGGACCTCCCTTGATGTCAAGTAAGAAGATTCCAGGTCCAGTGGTTATGATTTGTTCCCTGTTAACAGATAACAGCTTCTTCGAAAGTCTCAAAAATAAAGAAAAAAATCGTAAAAATTGGAAAAAAAACACAGGTAGCGCCACCAGTTTGCTGATGGAACACTCCATGATCAATGTTCATGCAGAAAATTATAGTGATCAATGCAGTAGTTATTTAGCTACTTGACCTTTTGTATCAAATTTTATTTGGGGGTACTTTGAGACCCATAACTCGGAGAATATGGGTCACAGAGACCTAATTTCAGGTTTTCAAGGATATTTTTCATGGACCTACCAGGATGTCAAGTTGGAAGATTCCAGGTCAAGCGGTTACGATTTGTGCCCTGTTAACGGACGGACGGCCGGACGGAGAGACGGACGGACGACGGACAAAGAGTGATCGCTATAGCTCGGATGACTTTCAGTCAGCTGAGCTAAAAATGCAATGTTCAGTTAAATTAACATCTTTTATAATACATGTAATTTACAGAAGTCAGCTACAGATGATGTATGTCTTCAAACATGCATCGTCACACTACTTTCAAGACTGAATAGTCTAAATAAAATCAAGACCAATTCAAATTTCATATAACGTGAGTTATATTGCTTCAGTTTACACAAGCCATAAAATTTAAAAGATGTCTCTTCGGCGACAAACTGACATTATACCGACCCTGCTGAAAAATGAAACTTATGTTATTTAAAACAGATATAATTGCACTCATGTTCGTAATGTCATTGTGAACGTACGAATCTTTTATATATCTTTTTTTATGGGATAATGGATTTTTTTCAGAATGTTAACGACATCCATTATTATAATTTACAGATTACATCGATCAGTATTCCTGTTACCGCTTGCACAGTTACTATTTTCCACATCTGTGAGTTAATTCCATCATCTAATACATTTACGGCAGAGACACTTTAGATGTCATGAATGTTAAAATTCGGTTCAATCCTACCATTTTCACCTTCTTCGTTCAATAAGTGACACAGGTAGACCTTGGCAATTAAGTAATTGACTATATGGGATTGCTTGTTGGGTTGGCACAATCACTTAATTACTTGGACAAAGAAAGACCTTATGTTTCAGGCTTTATAACTAAATGAGATAAAAGTCCGCGCTGTTACGTTCTTTATCTGTACATGCTGAACACACACACATACACACACACACACACACACATATATATATATATGGTATACATAATAGATAAAGAGATTAACTGAAGCTCGAATTCCTAGAACATAAATGACATTTTCAAATATGCCAGCCACATCTATTGATGAAAACCGACACTCAGTTTTGTGGTCCGTTATATTTACTAAAAATCATCTTTGTTTTAGTTAATAAACGTAAGATCAAATTCCATCATTTATTTAAAAGTAAAGGAAATGTCGGGCTTTCTGTGATGTATCTGGTTTCATTACTATATATTTTAAGGAACCTTAGAATGGCACAAACAATTAATCAAGCGTTCGAAGTCGCGCTTTACATAGGTGACCTCCCTATAAAGCAGTTGATGGACACGTGACCAGGTCATCTGAGACAAAAAGCTCTTTCCAGGCTTTTGCATTCGGAGGGACTTAAGTATAGGCCCAACAACATTTATTTGACTCATATATTAATATAGAAATAAACTGATCAACCCCTGTAAGCTTGAGGATTCTTAAATATTCCTTGGTTATGGGAACGACATACCAGCCAAGGGAGACACAGGAAGCATTAGAGTCACAGAAAACTTCCATTTTGATACTTTTATTCGACCCAACAATCTTTTAGTAATATAATCTTTTTTGTTGCTTAACTATGAACGTACACTTTCAGAATTCCCTTTCGGTTTCGGACTCGGTGACAGTGCAGTTGCACACGCCTCCACTCATTTTAAATCCTGGGGACTCTTGCACCTGCGGGCCCTGGGGGGAACCCACGAAAGGTGCACAAGTTTGCGAGTGAAACGCGGCTGTGGGGCACGTTATTCCCATTAAACTTGTAGAGCGCTCACCCTGGGTGGGTTACAAATGTCACCGCCTCGAATGAGATTCAAACTCGTGATCTCCCGACTGGTGCCGTGTGCTCTACACCTAAACCACAGAAGTCGATTCCAGTCGTAACAATTTCAAGTTTCTATGTGGAATATATATATATATATATATATATATATATATATATATATATATATATATATAAAAGCGAACCTAATGTTTGTTGCCTATATGCCAGCTTGGCTCATGAATTATGTTTTTTTCGCATGGAATATGATTAAATAATCTTTATTGCGACAAACAATGTTTCATAGCCTTAATTATCTGATAAATACTTAATGACTCTGTATGTATACTTTTAAATCGATTGATATAAATACGGAACTACGCTTGAAAACCTCCCATATGGCTGGTCTAGAGTCTTAAGGGACATTCAATAGAGGACCCACGTACGCTTTGTTAATAATGCGTGATCTTCCATGAAAGCTCTTAACTAATTAACCGGAAAATAAAGCGGATTTTTTTCACCTTCTCGGTCAAGCAATTATTGTTTTTCTTCAAATCAAAGGATATTCAGTGATGTTATTATGAAGGTTTATCATTGAAGTTTTAATTATACGTTTCCTTTTATGATTAAGAGCTTTTCTGTTGTTGTGAACAAATTTGTCCAAATTATTACTTTTCCATGTTTCCTAGAGTTTCTGAAATTATTTATAGTTTATCACTGAAGTAATAATTAATAACAATGACAGATCCTTGTATAACTCAGAATGCTTCATAAAGTTGAAGCCACAATCAACCCACAGTGGTAAAATATTAATATTTTAGTTGACACTCGTCACTTTTTTAATCAAAAAGGTTGTAACAGTCGATTAAAAAATATTTATATTTTTTAACATTGGGAGAAGGGGCATACTTTTTGTCTGTTCAGTCACTCTAAAACTTTTGAGTTCTGTGTTCATGGAACATTGATTGATTCTGGTTATGACTTGGTTGCCTAATAAAAGGATAACGCCGTGATGTCTTGGGCTTTCTGCAGATCATTAAATGGTCTTATCCGATGTCTTCTAACAGAGAAACACGTCGTAATCTCGAACGTTAAAGATATTCACTGACAGTTGCGGGATAGAGAATCTTCTAAACAGAAGAATAAAGAGCGAGCTTGCCTGTGTTGCTTACAAGTAATTGGTTTATAGTATCCTTAGAATGCCTGTCACGTGACTATTGCCCCAACAAATCGCACTGGGAGGAATATATCAATCCTGGACCGGTGCCCCCGGATGACAAACAGCTGTGATCAGCATCCTCTGTTATTTGTAGCGAAACATCAGGCCCTTTTTTTTATTTTGAATGCAGGTAACGTATATTTTACTGCTCTAACCTGAAATTCTTTATTTTTGATGCCCTCTCTTAGTGTGCCTTTTTAAGGACTAGCATGGGTCTTGTGAGTTGAATAAATGTGGGGGTGGGCGGGGGGGGGGGATGGGAGGGATCCGAAGGAATTCCAACATAACTCCTGAAACATCGAGATAAGGCCCCCCTAAAATTCTCCGGACACCCCCACCCCTTTATGACACCAAAGGAAAAATCTCTCTTTCAGAAAAGATCACAATCTTTTTCGCTCCAACCACGTATTATGAAATATATTTTCATTATATGAGCATCATAGTTGCTCAACTTTCAGCATTAGATTTCATTAGATTTAAACATCTGAAAACATAAGTTTACATTTATGTCGATTCAATGAGACAGTTGACACTTGCCCTATCCTAAATTTTCTCAATGTGAAAAATTATTGTACAATATTATAATATTATTAGTTTTTTTAATTATCCCATTATACCGCCCCTTGTGAAATTTAATTGTGCTACTGCTGGATTTCGTACAAATGTTTAAAACAAAGTTTAAACCTCCGACCCTCGTTTCGAACAATGTGCTAATGTTTTCAGGTAGCTTATTTGTAAAGACTCCTTAACCACAATTAATGTACCGGAACCACTGGCAGAAATTTTGTTTCGAGCAAGATATTTTAGCTTGTCTATACATAGAATTTCATGTTCTATAAAAAGTGTAGGTGGCGTCAGCTGGTTTATTTACTTGTGAAGTTTCTCCACTGATTAAAATAATTAAATATGACAGCAAAATATATGTTGATCCCCTCCAGGTGATGCAACTGGAAGTGAAATATATATATAAAAATATTATTCATGATATGTTTTCTCGGTTCAAATTTCAAGGTTATATGTTTACTCTGCCGAAGTTTGGTAATTACGTTTGCCTCCCTTTCTTTAATCCTTTCCTTCTATCCGATCGCCTTTGAAACGTACGGATTTAATCTCTGGAGACGGCGGTAAATGGCGTATTACAGCGGACAATACCCCCCGGCGACAGCGGAGGTATACGTCTCTGTACCCATGGTCGCTTATTCCGGTCCAGTCAATGTGGAACAAAACGCATGACGGAGTGGCTCTGCTGTCGGCTGTGTGACAATACAATATTATATAGTTCTTGAGCACGTCTATGTTTGGGGGATAAAAAGACAAAAAGGTTCATCGAACTCGGTCTGGTATTCCTCTCAATTCTTCTCTGTATAGGAAGTTAGCATTTTCTGTGATACCCGAATCTATTGTTTAACCTGCATTAAATTGCATACTGTGTTTTATAACAACTTGGGGTCTTCTGAATCCAGGAATTCGATTTCACTAGGACCGAGATCTCGAACTCTCAATAATCTGTATTATCCAGGTTGATCACTTCGGCAGAGAATTAAGTGAATACATTATACCCTGTAATAACGTCAATCTACAGCTAAGGTTCCTGGTTTTCAATAGATTATTAAACTTAATAAAAGTTCATTTACAGAGCAAACCTGTACCAAAAAAGGGGGTAGATACAACCTAGAAACTGAATTTTACAAGGTTAATCGGTTTCTTAAATTTCATAGTAATTAGAAATCAGTGAAACATTTCTTTGGTTTTTGCCAAGCCTGGTCGCTTACAAATATTTTGCTATTCCAAGAAAAAAAAATCTATCGTGAGATGTGTCTATTTCTAATAATAACTACCATGTGCGGAGGAGATTTCGTTCAAATAGTTAAGCAATGCCCTTGCACGTGTGTTGAAGTCATACCTACAGACAAGCATTATCCGAGCGGCTTCAATGATTGACAGTTAGGAAGTAGGAAACCTTGATGGACGTCATAAAGATGGGGCGTTACACGTGACTTAGTTTATTCACAAGTTTCTTTTTTTTGTATTAGTTTCCTAACCCATACCCTGATATTAAGATGAAGTGCATCAATGGAGACCCTATCTATATTTGCCTACTCAGTATTAGTATTTGTACCTGCATAGTCTCATGCTTGAAAATCGTAAAAAAAACTCATGAATCTTTATGCATGTATTTACTAAAAAAACAGTCAAAGATGCATCAAAGATGGCATCAAAAGACAAAATGCTGCAGATGATAGTAATTAAGGCAGCGAGAAATTGTTACCTGATATAACGTGTTTGTGATACAATACACGGCACTAATATTTTATGGGAAAACTGTCTCTGCGACAGAACATGTGGACACCCCGCAGGCCCAATTCTCAGCACGTTCAGTCTTCTATCAAGCAGAAATAGACCCAACTGTATAAGAAAGGATGTATAGTGGGCCATTCGTGTCTCCAAGCCAAGCCTGGAGACAGAATAAGGTCCGATCTGACACCAGAAAAACCGAATAGCCTGATATGAGCAGACGGCGCTCCAGGGGAACGTGGGATTTACCATACAAAACCCCTATATGCACTGTCACGTGCACAGCCAGTCACTCATTCAAAGACAGGCCTGGGGATATTTCTGGATGAACCAGTACAATAAACACATGAAATTATTTTAAATGGCCTGAAAACATTATTTTTTTTATTTGACTCATAAAATCATAATGCATGAAGTCAATACATAACTAGTGGCCCATGGGCAATGATGCTCAGCTGAATGTAAGGAATGTTGAACAATGAGGAAAATGACTGCCAGAGTGCAATAAAATCATGAATTTTGTGAAGAGTCCTTAGAAATTGGTGTCAGCGGGCTTTTGGACAGATTACCACTTCATTTGAAGGTCTCATAAATAGAAAAGAAAAATGTGTACAAATTTGAAAAAAAATACACGAACTGATGAACACTCCATGATCAATATATATCCAGAGAGTCATGGCTATCAGTGGATTAGTAATTCATATACTGGTGCTTTTTTATTCCATTTTTGATTATTCGTGGGGGGGGGGGGGGGGATATGAGCCGAACAGCACAGAGGATAAGAGTAACAGAGACCTCATTTCAGATTTCCAAGAATATTTTTATGGACCTCCCTAGATGTAAAGTTAGAAGTTCCGATGGTCCAGCGGTTACGATTTGTGCCCTGTTAACAGTTGACAGCTTCTTTGAAGGTCTCAAAAATAGAGAACAAAATTCGTTAAAACTGGAAAAATACAGGTGGCGCCACCAGGTTACAGAAACTGATGGAACACTTCATGATCAATATTCATGCAAAGGATCATGGTAATCAATGCAGTAGTTATTCAGATAAATGAGCTTTTATATCAAATATTTTGATAATTCTGGGGGGTACTTACGAGACCCATAGCTCAAAGAATATGGGTAACAGAGACCTAATTTCAGGCTTCCACAGAGATTCTGCATGGGCCTTCCTTGATTTAAAGTAAGAAGATCCAAGGTCAAGCGGTTACGATTTGTGCCCTGTTACCAGATAACAGCTTCTTTGAAGGTCAAAAAACAGGGAACAAAATTCGTAAAAACTGGGAAGAAATACAGGTGGCGCCACCAGGTTACAGGAACTGATGGAACACTTCATGATCAATATTCATGCAAATATCAATGGTGATCAATGCAGTAGTTATTCAGATACTTGAGCTTTTGTATCAATTTTTTTATTATTCTAGAGGGTACTTACGAGACCCATAGCTCGGAGAATATGGGTAGCAGAGACTTAATTTCACAATTCCAAGAAGATTTTTTCATTGATCTCCCTGGATGTCAAGTTAGAAGATTCCAGGTCCAGCGGTTACGATTTTGTGCGCTGTTAACGGACGGACGACCGGATGGCCGGACGGACGACGGACAAAGAGTGATCACTATAGCACAGATTACTTTCAGTCAGCTGAGCTAAAAACTAGAAAAGCACTCAGAGAGCTCAGACCACCACAAGGAAACTCATTACCCCCATATGGCATTGATGGAAATGCAGCAATTTTTCTTTAAAATGCTTGGATCCAGAAAGCGATCAGGAACAACCCCAAAACAGCCCCCCCCCCCCCCCCCCCCCCCAGTTCCAATAGATAAATATATATATCTAGTTAAAGCCGATCAAAATACGGACCAGCCGTCTTATTTTCATACCGAAATTCTTACATTTTCCCCTGGACCATAGATGTACGCCATACGTTAACCGTATCTGTCATCTTTATTATCGTTACTGAGCATGCGTTAAGGTCATGTACCACTACGTCATAACAAACGGCTCCTCTCGTACATCATTCTTTATTTCCTTAGGTTATGCTTTAATGACAGTTGTTTACCTAACATTTCTGTAGAATTAATGTTAGTTCAGGCCTACTCTGCATATATTAATCAACTTCGGGTAAATCCTGTCATGAAAAGTTCTCACAAAGCTTCTGACGGATGTACGGACTTGCTCATCTTCAAGCTGTTAGTAAACACGGTATATGCGCCAATGTTAAGGTGTTCATGTCAAAGTGGTCTGTTGCACATGTGAGGAAGCTGAAAATTAACTGGTCCCCCAACATGTTATAAACATGAGAACATAAACAAAATAAACAGCCTGTGTGCGTTTGGACTGGCATTTTCTTGCCTATTTGTATTGAAAGTCAAATGTATCATCTTTAGTTATTGAACGTCAAATATCGCATTAGTCCCCTTAACATTTATCGCATAAACCCCTGAAATGAACTCCACAACACCATGAAGTAAGGGAGAGGGGTATCCTTAAAAATTCAAGGGAAAAACTAAAAAAAAGTAATTCTTCCCAGTAGGGGGGGGGGAAGCTGTAAATCTCCTGACCCCCTTCTCATGTGCACCTGGGTATTTCACCATAAGACTAGACCGTATTAACGAAACCTAGTTTACCATGGATGACCACGAAAGTTCAATACAAAACACAAGAGAGTTATCAAAACTAGAAACTCAGCCAAGGTTCTAATTGCGTAACACAGGAAATTTTTGATACGGTTCAACAATCATATCCCAGGTCACCTGCAGAACAAAGCCACCCCCTAATGAATAAATCTATTAGATAAAATTTACGTGTGTAACAATGGGATAGAATCATATGAAAAAAATAACTAATTTTGGTTCAGATTACCTCCAAAATTTAATGGATTGTTCCGTAAGTATTATGTAACCATGCACAACATTTCATTAAAATCTGTTGAGAGCATCTTTGGCGTAAAACTTAACACAGACAAATAGAAAATAACGTACAGTAATATATAATACATTTCGACACCTGCCGAAAGTATAACAACTAATATAAATTTATTCCTTTTTCATGAAAACTAATAATTTCAAGGGGATGTATTTCGGGTTTAATCGAAACATGTATATTTTCCTACATGAAAACTTACGTTCGTTAAAGTATTAACGTTTTAACAACGGACATTAAGGTTTCACTTTATAAAATAAAATGATATGATTAAATATCGGTCTTAAGATTTGCATCCTATGGGGAAAAACACTAGAAAAAGCTTTCAGTGCTGAACTTCACATGAAGAGGAATAATGAACGAAAAGCGTTGTGTTAAAGCCAGTCCTAAACACTCAAACAAGAGAGACGGCAGATGATAAAACACGCGCCTGTCATAGGAAATGGGCAATACTTCACGACTGCTAGGAGCTGTGACTCGGCTTTTTGTCACGTCGGCCCAGCTTTTAGGGGATCCCGTCCAAATCGCTTAATTTTATGCGTATTTTATTATTAAGCTTTCGTCTGTATCTAAGGATAAGGAAGGTAAAAAAAGTTGTTACTGAGACAATGCTCTTGGAGCCGTAACTGTTAAAGAGAGAGAGAGAGAGAGAGAGAGAGAGAGAGAGAGGGCATTCGATGATTGTAACTTACTGCAATTACCGCAACGTTCAATATGTTTCATACCCGATAAAATGTATAAGAGTGTGTGTGTGCGTGTGTGTGTGTGAGAGAGAGAGAGAGAGAGAGGAGAGAGAGACAGACAGACGGAGAGAAAGACAGACATACACGTGATTTGATGAAAATTGTGTCCAGTCGTAATATATTACATTTTCAATAAAATATCATATGAGACAGAAAGAACGATGGTAATCCATGCAATAACTATAGCTTTATAACTAATGAACTAACGACACAGATGTCAAGTACTCGTTCACTCAGTTCCCTGTTCAAGCTTTAAGTGATATTGTCACACGGCACTACAAAATAACCATGGCGACCGCATCCGACCTGGCGTCTCACAGGGAACGCAATTAACATCATTTCTACCAATGCAGCCAGCAGTCGAATCATCGACACATCCTGCGAGCTGCTAAAAGCTGAAACCTGGGGCTTTCATGAATCAAATAAAATAAGCAGGACCCACACTATGGTTTTACGCATCTGTCCTTCTTTCCTTGAAAAAATCAATCACACACACACACACACACACACACACTTCCTTATAAATTTAAATCATATATATAAATACATTTATGATAGAGAGCCCGATGCCATCATATATTATATTATATTATATTATATTATATTATATTTGAAACCCGAAATAATGGCCTTTCAGTGGAAACACCTATTCGTGTCTTCAATTTTGCTTTCCAAATTAAACACACCTGCTTCTACACTGTCATGGTGCGAAATGAGCTCCATCAGGCACCTTTTCTGATTAACATCCCCAGTGACAATGCGTTTAAAACTTAAAGGAACTCTTCATAAAAGAGGAAGGACATCTAATTACGCTAGACAAAAAAAAAATATTTAATTTCGGTTTAGTCTGTTTTATACCTTGAACGAGAGGAAAGCAACAATATGGTGTAGTCTTCCACGTGTGCCGTACGTATGGCGTCTCATCTTACCATTTTAAATAACAGAGACATTCGATAGGTTTCTTGGCGTGACGGATGCTCATGTAACCGCACAAGGACAATAAGTATTCCTTAAAACCGAACCAAGTCTCACTGAAGCCCGCCTAAGGAGTCTGGACTGGATCCTATATATCACCGTTGTCATGAGAACGGCTCCATGGAGACGCGTGAGCTCCCAGGTGTGAAGAATGCGATTCTCTTTCAGGTATAACTTGTTATGTCCATGCCAGCTCATGCCGCAGTAACACAGAGAGCAGGTAAAATTACCTTTAATAAACCATCGTCATATGTCTCAAATTGCCTCCACCTGTGTCGATGCCCGCTCGCCAATGTAATTTTGATAATAAACTTTCCAGACATTACCTACTAAGAAAATGTACACATGGAAATATTGGTCATGTTTACATCTAGATAAAATATTGTACATTTTCATTTACAACATTAAAGATAGGAAGAACTCTCTGTCCTGGGGCCTTTTTTGCTGATTTTTTTTTCATGTGATAACTATAAAACTGTTATAATAAATGTTTCGCCCTAAACCAATGATTACACAGTTAAAATGATTGTAATAATTGACACATTTTCACTCATACTCAGTTTTCCTTTATGCTATGGCAACTGTTTTTTTTTTCATATTAAAATTGTTACAACAATATTGAAGTTCTAGGAAGTCTAAATTTTTCTTGGTTACACGGGTGTGCGCCAGAAATCTTGAACCCTTCTCCACCTCTATTTATCCTGGCTACGGTTCTGAAAGCGGGGACTGAAACGGATCTATAGATGAATACTATGTAGTACTCTTGTGCGAATGTTTCCTTTTTTTTATAATATCGGGTTATGTTATAAATGAACTGATTAAGAATTTGGCACCTGGTTGTGACATACAGACAGGGTTTTGCATGGCATCGTTTTAATGAATTTCACTTTTCGTGGGTGACTTCGGGCTAATTCAAATGAAATTCCCAGCAAAGCAACATCCTTACAATTTCTCCTGTTACCAAGCGGCTAGTAAAGTTTGGCTAGTGTGTAAGATGAAAATATATGTTTATTCATAAGTTTTATAATGGAAGAAATACAGTACTTTTTCTACCCTTTAACCGTGTCAAAACTGAACGGAAATGCAAAGTCGAATCCGATGGCCTGAGGCGTCCCTTTAGTGTCAGATTGTTACCATTTTCCACTGAGACCAAGAGGCATTTGACAGGTTGAACATGGTGTTTTCTGCTCGAGCAGTCACGTGACCAATGAAGCACACTTCCGGTGGCAGATAATGCTTCAATACCCCCGGTGCATGGAATCCCGGTTTCTACATGACACACTAGAAGCAGAAGTTCTTCCCGCATTTATCAGACTTGAATGACAAGTTAAGGAAATCACGAAACCAGATTTTGCCTGAGTAAATACACATTAATGGACCATTATGGTTGAAGTATGCTTTCACTAATCCTTTAAGCTTTCTGATAACTTCATCTAAAAGAAACACCACGTTGTAATGGTTTTATTCCAACTGCTCCATTTCCTTAATGGAATGTAACGTTTCTTTCGTTTACACCTGTAAGCTTCGCCAAAGCTGCATTTGACAGTTCATCAAATCAAATTAACCCGCCTGTCTCCTCAATATGTGATAACATTATTTCTGACGTGCATTGTTTGTCATTATGCAAAAGTAATTTGTTCGTCAAATTTCAAAACCTTGTTAATGGTTGAATCAATATTTTCAAACAAAACAATGCCATTACTGATCAGATTACCATCACTGCCGCATTCCTATTCCTGAATAATTCTCTTGTAACAACTGATTATCTCTTCATTGTTGTTTCTACCTGATGATAATTTCGATTTCCTAGGAGATGCATGAATTGTAGATATGCCTATTTTATCGCGGGCTTCAATGAGAAATGAGGTCAACATTTTCAATCCGAATTTATTTCATACAACCAAAATGTAATATTAGCTGATTATCATTATAGTCATCATATATGCATTCAAGCTGGGGGTTTGAAAATAATTTTGCAGATCCTGACCATATTTTTTTATTTTTTTTTTTTGGGGGGGGGGGGGGGGAGGGTCAGAGGTAATCGCCTCCAGTTTCTTAATGCCAGCTTAACTAAGTATATATATACATCTACAGAATGCCATTCCGGTTTAGTCTATAAACATACACACGCTTCCTCTCATTTTAAATCCTGGTGTTAACCAGGCCCAGTGACTACAGCACCTGCGGGCCCTGGGTGTTTAATCGTCTCCTTTGCTTGGTCATACCAGCAAGGATCCCCAAAAAGGCCCATTCGTTTGTGAGTCACCATATCAACTGTTCAAGTGCAACGAAGAAAGAAGGCCTTTAAACTTTTTTTTCTTCTGGGTTACAAGACAGACACCATGGTCGTAAAATGGTGGCAGGCCTGGCATATGTTACGGCGGGACACTAAAGCACAATCAGATATCTCAGCACGGTTCATGGATGTCAGTCCCACGAGAAAACTACTGTTTGGCACTTAACCCCTTTAAACATAACGGTCTGATCCATATCAACAGAAAACAAAGCTCCCAAGTTTGTTTTAAAAGAACTACCGAGGTTCCATCATGGACACAGTGCTGTATCACGCCCGATAAGAATTCTAGGAAGGGGAATTTTACTTAATGGATTATAAGAGTAATGAGACACCCGGCGGCCGTCACCAACACGAGACCGAAATCTTGCGGCGGGGTTTTTCTCCGTTATAATAAGTACAAGTAATAGACTGTACAACAAAAAGTATCCCCAGCAGACGATACATGCACTTCCTGTGCTATCACTGTTTTTCTGCGTTTCTTTTCTAACTTGTCTCTGGCAATTACTCCAATCAAAAAAGAAATACGTTTTCTGCGTAATCGTTGCAGCTGTATTTCACAGATCCTTGTTTTCTTTAGTGAAAAAGAATCACGTCATCGCTTGTTGCTGTTCTTGCCTTATCCCCTACAAAGAAGTCATCAGTTGTACGCATTAAACAACATTTTCATTCATCAAGATATCCATCACAGGGATGAAATAAACTTGTTATTGATACAATTATTGTATCCTCCCTAATAATAGGAAAATTTTGCGTATATGGCCCATACCAGAAGATTCAAAAAGATTCAAAACAATAAACTTCAGGAACTTAATCGGATGCCTTTTGCTACCACTATTGCCACGCAGTATTGGTGCTGCGTCAATGTTTAAGTGTATGGGTCTTCCTCGCAAAGGGTCAATGAGTGACTTCTTTACAAAATATATCCTCTTGACGATAATATTCTCAAAAAGCTGTCGTCAGCGCTTCGTAGCACTGAAATTTTCCAAAGCCAATCGAAGATACTATCACATAGTCCTTTCTTTGGACATTAAGACATTTTACACTCATCCCTTGGTGTTTTCTCAATCCGTCTGTATCCTGAAGAGAGGCTTGGTCTTGTTCAGGAACAGAAAAGGGCAATACAAAATCCCTAAAAGACGCCACGTTGCTCTGACAATTTATGTCAATAATAGACAGAAAGCCTGATCAGAAGAAACTTGTCAAAATCCCCCTTGACATTCCAACCTCATTGGTCGGGTCATTATTGGTCATGTTCCAGCGACCTGGCGGCCGTATACAACAAAAGCAGCATTACCGGTAGGTAGGTGGAATGAAATCAAACGAATGTAAAGTGAACAGAGCGTAAGGAGTCTAGCGCCGTATGTCCACCACAGCTAAATGAAATATGGATGTTAAGCATTCCACGAGTGCATGTTAACTTGTTAAGTTCTATAAGCACTGTGTGAACAATCATGAAGTGCAGCTTGAAATATCAGACGGACAAATACGACAGTGTACAGAGCGCTTGTTGTGGCCTATAAAGTGATCGTAACGCAGTCACCATGTAATGTATGAAGAGTCATCGTGCCTGCCCTGGCCGGACTGATAAAGGTTACAAACCGAGTTAACCCTCATCAATCGACCTGAGCATCGTTTATAAAGTCCATCCCGACATTCTATTAGATGTAATCACTAGGTGCCAGCTCGGGCTCGGCCAATCTGCCGCTGAATTATCCGCCCATAACTCCCTAGGCTCAATTAAGCCGACGGTACGTCCCCTGCCAGAGGTACTTTATCAGGTGAACCTGCACCAGAGCCCTGTCTAACTTTGTTGTGAAGTTGCTCATTGCATTTGTAGATGGCTTCCTCTTCTGTTTTCATCCTCTCACTGCGCAGAATCGGACTTGCAAGAGTACGACTCTGCTAGTTAGGGTTTATGGGTTTTGAAATCTACGGCCCACAATGCACCGGTGCTTTTACATACACAGACGGCGTAGGTATCAATGTAGTGAAGAGGGAATTGTAGTCCGTTCAAATACATTTGATAAGAAATATTTCAGTGCAAATCATATAAAATTAGGTGTTTATGGCAAGGACCTAACGGAATAAGTAAAATTTTGTACGCCTGCACATGTGAAATGTAAACAGAAAGTGTGTCCTTGAAATGTAACAAATTTTGATTTTAAAGTTTAACAATTGAGACAAGTAGTCCCGGCCGTCCCACATGGTCTTACTGAAAGAGGTGTGTATATGTGTGTAAATGACAGAGATAAAATAACAACTTTTCAGGTACTCGGAAACCAGGACTCGAGTTTTCAGGCCCAGTCTTCTACAATTTTACAATTTGTAAAACACGCGAAAAACACATACATGTGTAAATTGTTGCAAGAGAATATTAAAGATTATGTTAGAAAAAAAATCTAAATTCTTTAGAAATTCAAAGTCTAAATTCTTCAGACTCTCAGATCTACAACTGGAAATTACAAGATGACAATGTACTGTATGATGTTTTGTTGGAAAATTCCTGTACGGAAAACAATTTAAGGAATGTCTGCTTATGGACTCATTTAAATATCTGCTAGGAATTATAGTATCAAGACTCCACGCAGATTATTGTAATTTTGTGTAACCGGCAAACAATTAAAACAGAGACGGTGTGAATATAAACGTTATTGTGGAGGTAATAATGACAGAAACCTCTAGCTTCAATTCAGAAAGAAAGTATACGTACCGTTGACAAAGTACGCGGGCTCATTCCTAGGATGTCAGTCTCTATAAAGGTACATATAACATTTGTTATAATACGTGTAATCTCCAGTTATTATTTCATTTTGGCTGTATACAAACGTTTTGAAAAAAAAAAATCCGTCTTACGGATTTACTATCTAAAATTAACGTAGTTGTGACGCTGTGTGCGAGTAAACACACAACAAATATTGATTTTTAAAGTTGCGCGGTTCGGCTACCAGGTGGCGTGCGCGCTTTAAGTTTTGGTCTACTGTTCGCGTCCGGCGAAAGAGTGAGTTAACAAAAGTGAGTTAACGGGCTCAGAATGAAATACTGCAGATACCAAAATAATTTAAGGAGAAAAAACCTATACTTCATGCACATTCAAACATAGGCCTACCTGGAATATGAATAGGACCCTTTAAGCAAAACGGGCCCTGATAAATAAAGAATAAGCAATCAACAGTAAATCTGTGAACAGCTTAACGGATCCCCAATATAAAACCGTTTTCACTTTACAAGAATACCATTTCCCCAATACCGTATCGATACTGTTATCAGTGAATACGGGTGTAGGGTGCACAAGGCTTGACTGGCCTAGCGTTGTTGTGTCCAGTGCAATATATTGGGAGACAGTGATTTAGGACTCGATTCCGGACTCGAATTCACCTTTCAGAAACTCGGACTCGGATTTGGACTCGAGGGTCCCGGACTCACACTTGTACTCGGACGTAAGACTCGAGATTATTAGTCCGTGCCCGTCTCTGGTCCAATAGAGAAAAAAACTGTCACATATTCTAAAGACTTGTGTACATGTGCGAACCACTAAAGGAATAGTACAAAATAAAGAAACTATATATATATATATATATATATATATATATATATATATATATACATATATATATATATATAAAATATATATATATATACAGACGCTTTGCATAGCATCGGGAGCTATAAATGTATTTTATAGAAAAGGTATGTTTGAACTAAAACACGAAAATTAAATGCACACGATAATCTGAAATGTCCATTTTAAATTGCTCTCTAAGGATTTTGTATTGGACTCGGACTCGAACTTTGACTCGGGTTCCAAATGACTCGGACTCGAAGAAAGTGGACTTCAACTCGAATCATAAGGACTCGGACTCGGACTCGAGTGGCTTTGACTCGGACTTGGACTCGGATGGTGTGGACTCGACTACATCACTGTTGGAAACTAGAATACGGGTAGTCGACAAGCGACTATGTGTATCCGCTAAAATCAGAGTGGGACAGGTGAAGTGAGGCATGGATTGAGTGGCAAAGGGAAATAGAGTTAAATGTGTTTCATATTAGCATGGATGTCTGCCACGTAAACATGATTGTAGGTGGCGCCACCTGTTATTTGAACGAGAAACTACCCAAGATATATACAAATGCAAAATTTCAGGTGGAAAAGTCAAACCATTACCGAAATATGAGTGATTTTATCCAACAGCAGACAAACAGGTCTCTGTGCAAAAATCGTTCACGTGGCACTACCAGTTTCTTGTATGATAAAGAACTATGTGAGATCCAAACACATGCATCACTTCAGGTAGGTACGTCAAACCAGTCCGGAGATATCAGCATGGATATCTGCAGCATGAACGTGAATGTAGGTGGCGCCACCTGTCATAAAATCAAGAAAGCTATCCAGGATGTATCCGCATGCCAAATTTCAGGGGAAAAAGTCGAGTATTTTTAACCCAAATACAACGAACTGATGGACTCTGTGCTAAAATGGTTGCAGGTGGCGCCACCAGTTTCTTATATGATAAAGAGCTATGTGAGAACCTAACACATGTTAATTTTCAGGGAGATACGTCAAACCAGTCCGGAGATATTAGCATGGATGTCTGCAGCGTAAACGTGAATGTAGGTGGCGCCACCTGTCCTAAAATCAAGAAAGCTATCCAGGATGTATACGCTTGCCGAATTTCAGGTAGAAAAGTCAAACCACTGCCGAGATATGGGTGATTTTAACCAAAGTCCAACGAACTGATGGACGAAAAATGGTTGCAGGTGGCGCCACCAGTTTTATGTATGATGAATAGCTATGTGAGATCTAAATATATACAAATTTTCAGGAAGATACGTCAAACCAGTTCGGAGATAATAGCATGGGTGTCTGCAGCGTAAACGTGACTGTAGGTGGCGCCACCTGTCATAAAAACCAAGAAAGCTATCCAGGATGTATACGCATGCCAAATTTCAGGTAAATCAGTCAAACCACTGCGGAGATATTTTAACCCAAGGCAGACAAACAGATGGACGCTGTGCAAAAATGGCTGCAGGTGGTGCCACCATTTTTGTATATGTTATAAAGCTATCCAAGGGCTACATTTGTGTAAAAATGTTTTCCTGATTAGTCAAACGAGTCCGAAGATATGTGGGTTAATGTGTCAAAAAAGACGCACAGATGGACGCGTTGGAGAGAGGAAAGGTCAGAGGTCAACGCAAAATGGTTAGGCACCATATCACGTGACCCGATAGTTATAATTTATCATGGTAGAAAACTCAAAAGTTTCTAAACAGGGACTTCGGTGCTTGGGGCATCCCTTAATTAACAACTTCACAAAAGTCTTTGAATTTTTTTTCAATCCCATCTCCAGGCAGTACCTACATTTCTTAGAGCACTGAAGGCGCTTATGATAGTCAGAAACGCTGAAGGGTTACAGAGGGTTGATCTGATTGAAGGGTGACTGGGGCTCCCGCTGTAATGAGTATTAGCGCCGGCAGTAAATTTGATAGATTACATTCCCTGAAGGGCGCACGAATCAGGGACCCGTCTCAATCACTCTTCTCGTTATATGACTAACTAATATCAGCCTATTGATATCGCATGTATCAGGCCAGCGAGTTAAATGAACGAATCCCTCCCGGTACTCACGTCAACAACGTGTCAATGCTCTCGGCAACAGGTGAGTATTAATTAAATAAAGATGTTAATTAGTTCCCCCGTGTACTATGGCTGAAACAGTTTGCAAAGGCTTGATCTGGAATACTGTCTACTTTTGGAATATTTCATATGCTGCGGGAACATTTAAAGTGATATTATTCTAATAAAAGTTCATATACCAAGGTTATATTCAGGAATTATGAATATACAGATTCTTACTGTTCTGTGAACGCCCGTGGAACATTTAACTTATGCCGACGTTTTTCATACCCGTCTGAAGCTGAAGCTAATCCATCATCATATTAAGATCCAGGGGATAGGACCATCAATGTTTCAAGATCCCGGCCAGTTGATCCTTTTCTTTCATTTCTATTCAATGCATTTTAGAATTTTAAATGACGCTTAAGTAAGTTTGCTTTCAAATAGATTAAGGAAAGACTTCAAAGGTGAATATATATATATATATATATTTATATATAATTTCATTAAGAAATCTTTATTCGGGGAGACTTGTTCAGACTGTCTGATCTTCAACAAGGCCCTGATATAAAACAAATACAATGTAAAACAAAATACAATGGTGAAAATTTATAATAAGTTAGAAACATAATTAATCCCGTGTTACAGATATGACATTGTGTAATGCTTTTCTTGAAACTGTTAAGAGAAGGGACATTCTTCACATCAGCTGGTAACCTATTCAATTGCAGGGGGCCATGATATATGACGGAGTTTCTCAAATATTCTGTTCGTGCTTCAGGCACTGAAAAACTCAGTTGCGTTGCCCGTGTAGCTACCGTGCACATCCGTGGCATAGTTTAAGCACTCTAACAGATTAGATGGGCATTGGCTGTTAATACTTTTTATATAACGAGATGAAAGTCATGTAAGTTCTTCCTATTCTACTGACTGGATTTCAAGAGCAGTTCGTAGATCACTTGTGCTTCTCTTATGATTGAAAACATTACAAATTATTCTTACAGCGCGATTCTGTAGTTTCTGTATTTTATTATGATTATTTTTGGAAGTATTATACCAGACAGTTATCCCAAAGTCTAAGTGATGCTGAATGAAACCTTTGTATATATTTGAAAAGAATCCCTTTGAATACAAAGCGGATAATTTCGACGTTACTGTACACGACAAATGTACAATATGACCAAATTCCAATAGCCATTTAAAACAATACGTAAATATTTCATCTTAGTGCACGCACTTTGGTTCAGTGTAATACTCAGTTGAAAATAAAACATGTAACGCGACCTGAATAGTAGTGAAGAGGTTTTGTCAACATTAACTGTTTATTTGTTTTGTTTGAACCATTCGGACAAATTATTTACGAGTTCCCATTTGAAATTCTTTCTTTACCTTCTGATATAGCGTATCACGTAAATAAGTATAGGAGTGGTCCTAGTGTGAAACCCTGGGGGATGTCCATTACTGTGCATTTTAACGCCGATGAATTGTTAGGCCAAAATAAAAAAAGGTATGGTTCTCAGGCACTTTTTTTCAGAAATCAATGCGGGCGGGCGGTTTTTTTATTTTTAATTTTTTGGTATGTTTCGATAAAAATGTCAAATGATCAGGGAAAAGCATGATAATTACAGATTTTATTTTGCTAAACAAGTAAAAGTACTACATAACAAAGAAAAATGTATGATTTTGTTTTCCTGTAGCTCAAAATTAGTAACTTACTTTGGAAAATCAAAATAAAAATTTTTGATGCGGGGGTTTAAAATTGATGCGGGCGGTGCCTGAGAACCATACCTTTTATTTTTTTTGGCCATACTCCACACAGATTGGGTTCTTTCTTGAAGATAACTAGCTAACAGTTCTAAAGCGTCATCGATTTTTCCATACATACGAAGTTTAACTTACAATATATCATGATCAACTGTATCAAAACAATTTGTTATATAAAAAAACATGCACCGGAGTACTGTTTGCTGTCTATTCATTCTTGCCAAGCATTGACAACTTTGTACATGCTGGTTTGAGTAGAATGGTGAGCCAGAAAGGCAGGTTGGTCATTGAAAATCATGTCGTATTAATTAAATGTTGCATTGTTTGATCATGTATAATCCTTTCAAATATCTTGGGGATGTGTGGTAACATAGAAATTGGTCTGAAATTTACGGCATCGTCTCTTGGGCCTTTGTGAATTAGGGTTATCAATGCAATATTCCACTCATCAGGGAATATACCTTCAGTCATACACCTCTTGAAAAGGTGGTAGAGACCTGAACATATGCTAGGTGCGCTTTATCTTAGAAGAAACGAGCCACATCCGAGAATATCTAACTTACAATCACCGTACATCTTCATTAATTCGTTAAAAATAAAATTTACATTTCAATTTGTGAAAGAGAACGTGATTCTGGAGACAAGATGCTGAAGAGCAGATGAACGTTTTGGTAGCTTGTCAGCCAACCTTGTGCCTATATTGAAAAAAATATTCGTTCGCCTTTTTCTAGGCTGCATTTCATGGGGTCATTATTGTTTTGGGGTTTGCCAATTATACTATTTTTGACCTGCCATAATTTCTTTTTGTCACCCTCTGCTTCTTTTATTTTGCTGTGATAATATTGTCTTTTCATATTTTTTTTATTTTGTAGTTTACGTCATTTTTAGTTTCCTGTACACATCGTAATATGCAGGTTGTTTACTGAGAATCCATTTTGTAAGCATATAATCCAGGTGTGTCATGTATATGTATACAACATTTAGTTTATATGCGCTAGCTTTGCTTGTACTTTACTGATCGTCTTATGTTTGGAGTATGCAAGGTATCCTCTGGAGGTCACATGGTTCTATTTATTCACATGACCAGGGGTTACAACGCCGTGAACAAGTCAAGTGGCCTTAAAACACCACTTTGATTTTTATTTATGTTTAGTATAATCTCAAACAAAATTGACAATATCAGTCAAATATTTAAAATATGTCTCCAATCAAATATATATATATATATATATATATATATAGTCCAAATGCTTGTTTGAGACTGCTGTGAGGGGTAATTTTGGCTTCACTACATTTGAACCAGGATTGTTAGAAAATGCCATACACAAGCCTTGATTTTCTTGTTCTTGTTTGACTTTAAAACAACAATCTTTAAGGGAAAAAGAGTTTGTTATCAGAATCTCTTTTTAAAGTTGCACAAAAAAGGCCCGGATTTGGGAACATGTCAGTTCAAACATTGGTTAAAAAGGTGTTTTTTACGTTCATAAAACGCCCGTCATGTGGGAAAATAATTCTCCTCGTTTAATTGGTATACAAGTCACACCCCTGCATGTTTGTTGACTTTCTGACCTTTCACAAGAATGTCTGTAAAGGTTTATGTGATTGACAGCAATGCCTTGCGAAGAGCATGAAATGACTGCGGTAACCAAAGAGACGGGCTTACACTTCGGTTTGTATATTCAAATGTATTGTTTTATGATTCATGATAAGATTAAAGGCTGTGTACAGTGAACTTACAACATATGTTTTATTCGAATACAATATTCTGCACATATATGTTTACTTGTATAGTACTATCATGCTATTTGATCATATTTAAAATTTCGATTAGTATCAGGGCCTTGTGGAAGATCAGTATATTTTAAACAAGCCACCCTGAATAAAGACATATTGATAATAAATAAATGAATAATAATAATATTGTTGTGATATTACCGGCGGCCATTACACTGCCGTTTTCGACATGATTGTGATCACGACGCAGGCTAGGCCCTTATGTTTCTTTGCTGGCCAAGGTATATTTTAATGAATGCTGCACACACTTGAAATCAAGCTTTCCCCGTCAGCATAAAATGTGACATAATGGGTCCACCTTTTAAGCAGCTGATGGCCAGAGGCCTTTCAGTGTTAAGGTTGAACCATTAACCATTTGATCTCGAGTTTGTATATGTGACTCATATTTAAATAATATGAAGATTATGACTTAAGAATGGAAATATGAAATTATATATATATATATATATATATATATATATATATATATATACAAATATTACAGAAACATAGTCTTCGTGTAAGTGATCAATAAAATTCAACTTTTTACTCATGGATGAAACATAAATTCGAGAACTGCACAAGTCTAAAATTACAACTGCACCGTTTTCAATACAGCTTCACGAACTCAACGTTAAAATATACCCTGCTACTGGGTATTATCTAGTGTAATCTGAGCAATATAAGGTCAATATGATTTAGTTTATTTGTCGTGGTACATGACCCGAAAAGTCAGTGTCAGTCGCTGGTGATAGGTGTCGCTCATTTTGTGTGAAAGGTCATTTATTTCTATGTTAAAGACAATGCACTGGGTGTAATTCATGTCACACCTGCTTCCTGTGTTATAACAAACAATATAGTTGAACTGCCTCCACCAAACCTTTTACATTTCCATCGTCAATATGAAAAATATTACAAACAAGAGGCTGATTAACTGCTGGCCAAGATTACTTGTTTTATCACGGCAGCACTTTTGGTTTGGACATTAAAACCAAAACACCTGAGCATATTCAATATACAGGTGATTTAAGAAGACAATTCACACAGGAAGTGGCTCAAAATAGAGCCAGTGAAGAGTGTTGAAAACAAATGCCTTCCATTCCATAATTAAAAGTGGCCGTAAAACAGGTATTTTCATTAGTCGCTATAAAAATGTTTTAATACAAAGGAACCATTAACACATCTATATATAAATATATATTGGTAATTTACACGCCTGTTGTTCTGGATTATTTCAAGCAGGCTTTTAGCACAGGGAAAACCACTAAATTGTCTGGTCATGTCTGTAGAGTGTGGCTTGGGCGACTGGCCAGGCAAGTGATTAGGAACATTCACTGAAGTGACGCACGAAAGAGCATTGAAAACTGGAATAACGATCAAAATTCATCCGAATTAGCATTTTATCTGATTCTCCACAGATCAGGGACGGATGTAGAGCCCCCCTTTTTTTCCGACTCTCCACAGATCAGGGACGGATGTAGAGCCCCCCCCCCCTTTTCCGATTCTCCACAGATCAGGGACGGATGTAGAGACCCCCCTTTTTTCCGACTCTCCACAGATCAGGGACGGATGAAGAGCCCCCCTTTTTGCGACTCTCCACAGATCAGGGACGGATGTAGAGACCCCCCTTTTTTCCGATTCTCCACAGATTAGGGACGGATATACAGCCCCCCCCCCCTTTTTTCCGACTCCCCACAGATCGGGGACGGAAATAGAGCCCCCCCCTTTCCGACTCTCCATAGATCAAGGACGGATGTAGAGCCCCCCCCCACCTTTTTCGACCTTACCATCTGTGAAATAGAACAATACCCACTTTATACCGAAGCGGCGACGGATTTTGTGTCTGTACCGTTTTCTTTCCTACTTCTGTACGCGAGAATACGGTATAAAGGTTACTAGAATTGCTGGCTCACTTGTTCACTTGCAGGGGCGAGGGTGTTCAGCTCCCTATTCCTTTCCTCTGTATGCTCCTGGAGTTGGGCAGATTGACTCCACTGTCTTTCATATATAATCTAGATCATAGATGCGTGCATTAGCAAGGCCCCCGGCCCCCGTTCCACATACAGTTACTCGCAAGTGTGCAGTAACAGGGATAGTTCCGATAGGCTATGTAGCTTAAAAATTAGGTAAAGGTCCAGCATGAATATCAGCAAATTTATTATCTGAGAGTATCGCTCTGATCAAAGGTCAGGTTTGCAAACCAGTCGAATTGGAGTTTTAGCGCAAACAGGGACAGACCCGAGCGATAATTGGGTACCGTCTGTGGCGTGTACGACCTTGAAAATGAGAACAAGGACAAAAGTAGATATGCACGAAAAATCTGCCACCAATGACTAATGATTTTACCAAAGGTCCGTTTTTCAAAGCAGAAATATTAAAGTTATACAGCGAACTACGGCAGAAGAATGAAACAAATGAGGAACAAACCATTCTATAGAGAATATAACCTCGGTTTCATGATTTCTAGTCCGAACTTATTCTCCACACATGAGATCTCTCTATGAAAGTCCAGGATAGATTTCAAGCACACATTTGTGCGCAGAGCTCGCTTATAGGCCGAAATCAAGCAATTTCGCCTTAGAAGCGTAAATTACAAAAATTAAGTAAATGGAACAAATATAGAGTAAAAATTCTTCAAAATCCATTCCAAATATAACCAACAACAGGTACTTGTTCGAGAAATATATTTTGTATATTGATTTCCCTGTGGATTTGTTTTGCGAATTGTTGAAGATGTAAATGCGCGGTGATAGTGCAGCGACACTTGTTTTAGTCTTTTCAATATTATGCAAAAGGATAACCTGCGTGAACTTGGGGATTAACCATTATTGCATGCTGACAAAAGATATGAGTCCAAAGGGATCGAGAGCCACATGTTGTTTACATTTACTGATCATCCAAGTTAGGCGGTGACTGGGTCAAATGTCAGTTCAAACATGTTTAGGCCTTAGTCCCTGATTGCCAGCAGGGTTTATTCATTTTGCACAATAGACCTTAACCAAGCGCGCGGAGGTTGGTCTGAATTATGACGTAAGAAGATTTCTTCATTTTGCGTTACCTTCCGTCTAATGAAATCGTTCTGAATTGAATATGATCCTTTACATGTGTAACAATTGTATCCATTATAGATAAAGGCTGATAAACACCTCCCACGTGCACCTGTCAGGTCCGGTTAATATTCATTTTTTTTGGTGGGAAGCTCGTGATAAATTTGTTTCACAAACAAACGTTATCTTAAATTTAATTAAATAAAAAAAAAGACAATTTACAGTGGAGGACATGCTAATCCGTTTGAATGAATTTAATCTAGATTTTTATTAAATTCATCGTGATATTTCAGACAGATGAGGCCTTTGGGTTCTATATGATATTGTTAAAATTCATAAAAACCACGGATTCATGGAATATTGCAAATTAACAAAAACTTTCGAAGTAGTTTACCATCATGGCCTGAAGATGACACTGCCTAGTTGAATGATGATAAAGTCATGTTAATTAATCATATTTTGTCACTTTGATACCGTATGAAATATAAGACCCAGAAGAACTGACATGGTGTGAATCATTTCGGGTACATTGGTAATGTTAACATGGTGATACAGTTAAGGTAGATTTTCTGATTTAATAGAAACTCTTACATTGTCGCACTGTGTATCCGCGTCCTGTGAGCCTGTGAAATCAGATACACACCAGAAGCTAAAACAAAAATCTCACCTTTAAATATTTTTTCCCAGGGGCGGAATTCCATCACCCCACCTGCATCAACGTTTAGTTCATACCAAAGGCATCAGAAGTTTTTATTCCATCGGGTGAACACCCGGAAACTTCCCGTTGACTCGCTGTTTCTGTTTTTTTTTTTTACTTTTATTATTAGATTTTTACCAATACCATCTTTTGACGGTTTAACGAACCCGAACGGTTAGCAGAAGCGGATCCAGGTTGGGGGGGGGGGGGGGGGGGGGGGGTCAAGGGGTCCGGAACCACCCTTTCTCACCCGAAGCATTTTCACCCGAAGGGTTTTAGACGAAATTTTGCGGCCTTGACCCCCCTTTTTGGAACTCATGACATTTTTTTTTTAGGATTTTCATTAGTCCTCCTGGTTTGGACCCCCCCTTTTCCTTAATCCTGAATCCGCCCCTGGTTAGGGTCTGCTATCGCCAAAGGATTTCTCAAGTATTATAAACAATTACTATTTAAAAGATTTTTGGTTTAATTTTTTTTAAATCATATCTATATTTACTCTGTATAAGTAATGCCTAGATATAACATGGTACATCAAACATATTTACCAGTTTTGGGTAATGTTTTCTAGAATATATGTTGCAGCTAGGACATGAAATGTGACTTTTCAAACTGAAAGTTAATATGAACTCGGGTTTGAGAACAGAGTAAACCACCTAAGTCATTGGTCAATATAATACTGATTTAGAAATGACTGATTTTGCCTTACCCTCCTGCGATGAGTGGCCGGCTATCTCTTATTGTAGCCGCATAACCTCAACAAAATTCACCGTCTTTTGTTAAGTAAATTTAGAACAGCGTGTACAATGCAGCAGAAAGGCTTTAATTCTTGAATTCCATTAAACGCTGTCTACGATATACAAATAAAATTTAAATATTCTAATTCTTACAATTAGCGGGAATGCTTTATGGACTTTCCGAGGACTATGGAACACCGCAACATAAATGTTGTAGATGTCGCAGACATCTTGAATATATTTACGATGCATATTTTTTTCCAGTACTTATAATTTTTTTACTTTATGTTTTAAACAGTAGATACATAGAGACGCCAGTCGCCAGATATGTTGGAGTGTTTGTTTTTTCGCTCATTAAACACTTTTGTTAGTCGAGCAACTGAAAGTTGAATGAGTCTATGCTACGTTAAGACCATGACAGCACGATATGAAAACACTCTGGGAATCCTAGTTGACCGACATCTGCTTAGCTTACATAAATAAATAATCAGCGCGTTGTTTGTAAATCGGAAGCAAAACCAATATACAGAGAGCCAGGCCTGCGTGTTGTTTTCAAATCCCAGATTAAGAATAAATGATTCACGACAACTCTCCATTTAAGAGCTGTGTATGTGGAAACATTCTCCAAACATATCGACGGCCTCCGCAAGCGACACAATCTTGTGGCCTTTATGCATGACTAAAACCTATTCATGTTGGTTCTTGGATCTCCTGTAAAAGGCCCCAAGCAAGTAAATAATAACCCCCAATACGGACGTCTAAACTACCTAATTAATTCGGGGCCGGCGAACAAAGGAGGTACTAACCAACAGAATAGTCAACCACTGGCTCGAACATAGAATGACGTCACTCAAGGTTTATACCGACTTATTGACCTTTGATGGCCTTTCATCCACTTAGGCTTTGATGAATAATCGAATAGGACGAAACAGTATTTCTATGGACAGAACGTATTAAGACCGGGATTACACTTTGTCGATGTTTTCCGCAAGTTTCAAAATGAACAGGTTTCCGTGGACTAGGAGTAGAACACAGGGCTCACAGCCGGGGAGTCGAATCCAAGCCGAGGAGCAGTGATTTTTTTCCACGCGCTGACCCACCCAAGTTGCGCGATCTACAGGCTTATTGGGGAAGTATCACCCACATTCGTGGTTCACTCACACGCAATTCCGCCTTTCGGGGGCTCCTCGATGTTAAACGCCAAGGACCCGCAGGTGCCGTACACAGGGCCTGGTGGACGCCAGGGGAATCATGTTTTTCCTTCCCGTCACGAAGTCCGAAACCGGAATGGAATTATGCAGAAGAGCGCAGTACCTAGTTAAGCCATTGAACATTGTCTCATTTTTTTTAAATCGAGAAAAACATCGAGCGTAAAATCTCAACGAAGACTTCGGTAGAGATCCGGCAGCTTTGGGAGCACTTTAAACAAGTGGCCCATGGGCCATGACGCTTAGCTGAATTCAAGGAATGTTGAACAATGAGCAAAATGACTGCCAGAGTGCAAACAAATCATGAATTTTGTGAAAAGTCCTTAGAAATGGGTTTCAGTGGGCTTTTGGATAGATGACAACTTCATTTGAAGGTCTCATAAATAGAGAAAAAATGCGAAAAAAATACAGGGAGTGCCACCAGTCTGCAGGAACTGATGAAACACTCCATGATCAATATATATCCAAAGAATCATGGCTATCAGTGGATTAGTAATTCAGATACTGGAGCTTTTGTTTGTATCAAATTTTTAATTATTCTTAGGGGTATTTATGAGCCCTATAGCTCCGAGAATATGGGTAACAGAAACCTAATTTCAGGTTTCCAAGGAGATTTTTCATTAATCTCCCTGGATGTCAAGTAAGAAGATTCTAGGTACAGCAGTTACAGTTTGCAGTACAGCATGTTAACAGATGACCACTTCATTTGAAGGTCTCATAAATAGAGAAAAATTGCCTAAAAAATTGAAAAAAATACAGGTGGCGCCACCAGTTTGCAGGAACTGATGGAACATTCTGGGGGGTACTTCGGAGCCCCATAGCTCCAAGGATATGGGTAACAGAGACCTAATTTCAGGTTTTCAAAAAGATTTTTCATGGACCTCCCTGGATATTAAGTTTGAAGATTTCAGGTCGAGTGGTTACGATTTGTGCCCTGTTAACAGATTACAGTTTCATTGAGGTTTGAAAAAAAAGAAAAAAATTTGCAAAAATTTGAAAAAAATACAGGTGGCGCCACCAGTCTGCAGGAAATGATGGAACATCCCATGATCACTATTCATGCAAAGAATCATGGTGATCAATGCAGTGGTTATTCAGATACTTGAGCTTTTGTATCAAATTTTGCATTATTCTGGGGGGGGGGGGGGGTACTTCGGAGCCCCATAGCTTGAAGAATCTGGGTAACAGAGACCTAATTCCAGGTTTCCAAGGAGACTTTTCATGGGCCTCCCGGCATGTCAAGATAGAAGATTCTAGGTCCAGTTGTTACGATTTGTGCCCTGTTAACAGATGACTGAATCTTTTAAGGTCTCAAAAATAGAGAAAAAAAATATAAAAAATCGAAAAAAATACAGTTGGCGCAACCAGTCTGCAGAAACTGATGAAACATCTCATGATTAATATGTATGCCAAAAATCATGACCATCAGTGATGTAGTTAATGAGATATTGAAGTTTTTGTATGAAATTTTTCACTACTCTGGGGGGTACTTTGGGGCCCCATGGCTTGAAGGATATGGGTAATAGAGACCTAATATCTAGTTTCCATGGAGACTTTTCATAGGTCTCTCAGAATGTCAAGAATGAAGATTCTAGGTCCAGTCTTTACGATTTTACGATTTGTGCCCTGTTAACAGATGTCCACATTTTAAAAGGTCTTAAAAATAGAGAAAAAAAAATCCTAAAAAAATCGAAAAAATACAGGTGGCGCCACCAGTCTGCAGGAACTGATGGAACATCTCATGATCAATATGTATGCAAAAAATCATGACCATCAGTGATGTAGTTAATGAGATATTGAAGTTTTTGTATGAAATTTTTAACTATTCTAGGGGGGACTTTGGGGCCCCATAACTCGAAGGATATGGTTAACAGAGACCTAATTCCAGGTTTCAAAGGAGTTTTTTCATTAACCTCTCTGGATGTAAAGTAAGAAGATTCCAGGTCCAGTGGTAACGATTTGTGCCCTGTTAACGGACGGACGGACGGACGACGGACAAAGAGTGATCGCTATAGCTCAGATGACTTACAGTCAGCTGAGCTAAAAACCACCCATCCTGGTACCCGAACCACATCTGCAATGTCGCCCGGGTACCAGACTGATTATCATCATGTTATTGGGATATTTACTGGGTGTTATAAGGCTGATGTCTCCCGATATATTTCCAATGTTGGTCCAAAATCTCTGATGTAACCCCCATGTTACCGATCTCTTCAGGTCACGCAAACTTTCTTGGTAATCAACGGGTAACATCCGGTGACATTCTGGACATCCGAGCAGCGTAGGCGTCGGGGTCTGTATTACATCGGGGCAAATTAGCACGACATGTCCACATTTATACGAATCTGCTTGCATATTTTATTTTTGGCTGTAACATGAACTTTGGAAAATGATAACTTTGCTAAGCAACCCCTTATTATACTATTTAACTTTTAATTCAAACAACATTTATATTCCCCTTGATATTGTCGAAAGTTTATTCAAAACGTAAAACAAGTTTCTCTTTTTTCAAGCCAAAAATGCTTTCAGGTATAATAATAAAATTTTCCTGTTAATAACAAAGATCCTTCCCTTGGCGATATACACAGAAATGAGAGTTCATATATGTTGAGAACTTACCACACACGACAGCCAGATCAGATTCATCATTCACCCGTCCATACGTATTAGACAGGCAATCACATATTACGTGACACTGTCTAATGACCCAGTAGCACATTGCGTCTTCAGCAGAGCAAAATAAAGATCCGGACTAGATGCACGGATATGGAAATAAATTCTGATGAGGTGGTAGGTTTACCCTGTCGCGTTGCATCTGTCGCTGTTAGTGCGGGATTGATTAACAAGCCACGATGATACTCATTATTTTAAGGATCTTTCGGACGAGGTGTTTCCTGGCCTTCATTTATAAACCTGAACCGGAGCATTGTCCTCATGGACGATGACTCTGTTTACGGACAATGACCCAAGGGTCACACAAGGGTCAGTTTTAAACAAACCTAATGTCTCTCTGCGTGACACTGGACATCTGCAGTGCGCATGCGCTCAAAAGTTTATGTAACACCTGCAAGTCATGCTTGTATTCTAGAATCATATGGTCAACTAGAATGGCTGAATTTGATTTCTCATTCGTAAAACAGATGTCTACCAATCCCCCACCCGGTGTGCCCATGTGCCAGCATTCCACACGGGACCGCTAACAAATGTCCCTAAAGATATAAAGTTACCATGCGTATGTACAAACTTGGGTATGAAGGCCAGAACTGGACCTTGACCTTTGACCTGAACCTTCACTTCCTAAAATTGATCCCTATACACAAGTTTGTAGGTACATATACCTATATCACTGCAAAATATGGTGTTTTTTTTCACTCGAGATTCTTGTTAAAATATGTCGACAAATTTATGTCAATATTTTGATTTACGATAATTTAGGATTAAAGACATCAACATATGTCAATTTTTTTTTACGAAAGTAGTAAGAGTACGAAAATTCAGAGGTGTTCTTTCGTTTAACATCTTACAGGTTTTATAGTGTGAAATACTATCTGAAGATCTGAACCAATGGCTTTACATTTAACTCTCCAGTTAGTGTAAATGATGATAAAGTGACTAACCAATAATGGATAAGGCCTTTTCTATATTCACTGATCATTAACAATCTACTAAAAAGGTGATATTTTGCACGAAAGGTTATTATGCAAGTATGATAGTATTCCTGGTAATCTTTTCTCCATACTATAGCACAGATGGTAGGTACTCAGAAATTTTTTTTATAAAACTTATATTTAAACTTACCTTTCATTTCTATAGGATACCCTCTGGTAAATGTAATCCGGAGGACATCAAATGTTATTCCTGGAAAGAAGATAATAGTCATCATTAAGGAATTAGTATTTATTTATATTCATATTTATATAAAAAATAATTCCATAATGGTTGGTACGTTCTACACGTGAATTGTATGGTAGATCCAGACGGATAATCGCTGTAAAATTTGTTAAGCATCCTGTGTTTGTCTTTTTGTTCGTGAGTATTTCAAATTCGCGATATTCGCGGGGTGAATTATCGCGAAAATAAAACCTTCCTGAAAAAGAGTCCCTTCGTCAAAGGCAAGTTAAAAGGTTAAAGATTGATATTCTGGAAAATTACAGATCTTGTATGTTGAAAGATTGCTACATTTGTCACATTACGTGCCATCAATGAAAAGTTGTTTCCACTCGGTGTTCCCTTGTTTCCCCGTGCAATTAAGCTTTTGCGCACACACTTCGCACAGGGCACACGTGTCTTATTGATGTGTTCTCGTACATGTAATTTGAGTTACAGAGATACTGCACTAAACATTCACACAATATATGTTGACATACAGACAAAAAGTCAGACCTTAAGACAGGGTAATTTCTACATAATACGGATATTGATTCAATAAATGTATGTTTTAGTGGGGCCATGAAGCTTTTCATATAAAATTAGATATGGCTGCCCAATTTGGTGAGAAAAAGAACACAAATGTTAATTAAAATTTCATGACAAAACATACAGAAGCCAATAAACAAGTTATTATTAGTTATGTAAATGTATATTCAGTCTTGGACAGCATTTCAGAAATTGGTTTTGAACATATATTGGAATTAAGTGACAAACACTACTTGAGAAATATATTTAGAATGAAAGGGGTATTAACTGATTTTGAATCAAGAATGACTGCTGCCAATATGCACTGCTGGATTTATTATAGGATTTAATATTATTAAACTGTCTGGAACGGAAACGGTAATTAGATTACCATGGTCCCATTGTGATAAAATGCAGATTAATAATTATAATAGTCCATTTGAGTATAGCTATAGAACAATAAAAAGAGTTCCCATGTTCCCTGGAAATAAGTTCATCATTTAAAGTAAATTTGAAACTAATAAATTTATTAACAGTCCCTGATGCAATATTTTCTATGTATTATAAAGTTGCGGATATTCACAAGTTTCTTATTTAAAAAACAATAAATTGCCTGAATCCAAATTTTATGGTTATAAAATTTAAGTTTTCTCTGCCAATTACGAATATTTCTATGTTGACCTATAAATAAATTTCAATTAACAAAATTTAACTTTACATATTATACTTAATTTCGAAATTATATGCATATTTTCAAGTTTAAATATTGTGAAGGCATTGTAACACAACCTGTTTTGTGTTAAGGGGGTAAATTAGGAGTTAATTTTATGAAATTTTAAATAATATAGGAAATTTAGTTATGCAAATATCCCGTATTAAATTTGGGTCTATACAAACCAGCACAGGTTTTCATACTTAGTAAATCTTACTTTTGGGCCTATCAAAAACTAGTAAATAGAACATTTTATACGCAGTTTCAATAGATCATCGGTGATGACAGCATAGTATGATATTAAAACAATTATCAAGATTGGCTGACCTAGTTTAACGGCTGTACTAGGTCTCAATGACCTAAGTTAGGGGAATAGCTTTAACTGGTTACTTATAGTGTAGCTTTGATATAAGAATAGATGACCAGCATTCTAAAGAGTAACAATAAATTCTAAAAAAATAAGTCAAGATCAGTCATAAGTGAAACAGATTTAAAGAGTAATATAGTAGACAAAATAGAAGCATATCCAATGAAACATGTTGGTTCTATCGCGCTCTCGACCAATTTATGCATACAATGTCCACTCTGATCTTAAAAGCAAAGGTCAAGGTCACCGCACCAAGAGAATGTTTTAACCACTGCAAAACACCAGGATATAATGTTTATTATAAATAGGTGGAAGCTTAAGTGTGTCTTGAATATTGATATTTTAAATTGCAGGTGCAGACATCTTCATATTGGCAGACATTGGCGCCTGCCTGGAAAAGGAATCATTATTAATCATGCAGATCTAAGATTGATATACATTTATTTAAGATTCTACGGGAAGATTTACTGAGGGGCCTATCGGGGCACAAAACTTAAATTACTTAATTGCAGAAATGTGATTTTCAGTGTATGTCATTGTCCGGTGCAATAAGTCTGTATCTCACAACTTGGTAAATTAATTAAGAAAGTAATTCATGCAGTAATATAAATCACAGACAATATGAGTCACTTTACCAGCACTTGACTCTCATACTTAATTTGATTTCTTAAGTATGAAGGAAATTTCAGAAAATTCCCAAAGTATGATATTCATATCCGTTTTTTTCTAATTTCTGCCATTGTGTAAAAAAGTGAGTTACAGGGTTACTTTTCTGGGGGTGAGACTTGTTTATACAATTAATTCATTAGATAATGGTCTACTGTCAGTAGGACTTTTGTTGTGTGAGATCGCGAAACTGGAACCCGCGCGAAACAATGATAAGGTGAAAATCGCGAAATTGTAACCCCGCGAACATATTGGCAACCACAGTATACAGGTTTGGTGTACACTTACCCAATTGATGCATGGCAAATAAATCACAAGTAATAAATATTAACATAAATATACCAGAGCCAAGCTTGCATTGACACAGATCTCTGAACGTTTAGATTATTTATTAATAACTGTCCGCATAATCAACATATTTTAGACTTGAGTCATGTGACATCCAGGCCCCATAAGCGGTTTCGAGAAACTCGGAGAAAAAAATAAACCTTGAGATGTTGCGACACGAAAGCACTCCGAGGAAAGCGTAAAGGCTAGTATCTATTCCCGGGGAAAGGTTCTGACAAAAAACGTGTACCTGGAAAGTCGAGAGCGGAAAAACCCTTTTTTGGACCACGCACAAATCTTAAAATTAATGAAGGATTTATATTGTATGAAAATGGAAATGAGAAAAAATTCCTGAGACCTCTTGCCAACCAAAGCAGACTGACTTGGAAATGAGAAAAAATCCTGAGACCTCTTGCCTACCAAAGCAGACTGACTTGAAAATGAGAAAAAAAATCCTTAGACCTCTTGCCTACCAAAGCAGACTGACTTGGAAATGAGAAAAAACATCCAGACACATCTTACCAAAGCAGAGTCACTGAAAAGGACGAAAATAAAACCAAAACACAGTCTTTTTTTTAATGAATGTCATCACTTACTTTCAGCATAACATAATATACGAGAGTTAATTAGGTTAAAAACATGTAGGATCATGTTGGTGAAAAAGAAGTAGACACTCTTGGCCAGCTCTGACAGAAAATAACCCTTGTCTAGATGTCGTGAAGTCGCGTACTCTTTTTACATGAAGAGGCGCCAGGCGGAAAATCAAGCTAAATAACAACGCCATTATAATGTTTCATCTTATGTGATAATCCTATTTTATATATATACATATGAAATATATATATATATATATATGAAATACGCAAACGTATTCTTGCTTCCGCTGAGGATTCTGTATATCAAATAAAAATCTGAAGATCTCGGCCGCAATAGGATCCAACGTAATCTGACACTTTCTGCCAGAGCCAGGATGCATAAATTAATATGATAAACTACAGACCACGGCAACAAATGACGTCCCGAAATGGAATATGAGGCGCGGGTGAAGGCGACAGTAACTCCACCACGCTCATTATTATAATCCATCAGGTTAATTTACTATACACACGGGCCTATAAGAAACTCGTGCGGACGGCTGTATTAGCTGGAGATGTGTGTTACTGGATACCCTGAACTCTGTAGGACAGACTGAAAAACATGTTACTTCAGAACCCAGTTAATTCCCTTAATACATGACGCCATATGTTCCCGAACAGGCAAATCTTGTTGATCATGATAAATAGGTTATTTTCTATCCATGAAGTTATATACATGTAATATTATCCACTCCATCCTGTCTTCTGTGTACATATAAATGAGGTATTCAATAACTAATTAATTAATTTTATAAATCAGAGCGTGTCCTTTTCATAAAATCAAAATCTTTCATTCAAATTAATAAAAGTAAAATGTTCTTTCCAAATTTGACAGTCCAATAAGAATCAAAACTTTATGAATGTTTAGAAGCGGATCCAGGGAAGAATCCAGG
This sequence comes from Sipunculus nudus, assembly GCA_026874595.1. Lineage (NCBI taxonomy): Eukaryota > Metazoa > Annelida > Sipuncula > Golfingiida > Sipunculidae > Sipunculus > Sipunculus nudus. The sequence continues at coordinate 38,025,289 of CM049320.1, read as the reverse complement.
GAGGGGATCTGGACCCCCCCCCCCCCCCTTTTCATCCGCCGCAAAATTTCTCAAGGGTTTCAGACCAATTTCTGCATCCTGGACCATCCCCCCTTTCCGGACCTGGAGACAATTTTATATTTTTTTAATTAGTCCTCGTGGGCCCCCTTTTTCCCCTAAATTCTGGATTTTCCCCTGAATGTTTATTTGTCAAGATGAATGTCAAATTTTTGAATTTAATGTAAATCATCCGGTATATATTGTATATTTCACATTTTTACTTCTTTTCAAGTAAAATAGATACACTGTCATTTTGCGATGAAACTAATATTGACAAAAATGCAAATGGGCCGAGGTCAAAGAGCAATTTCCCGAGTGTTCCATGTAAATCCACAACTGTAACTAGCACACAGCCTAAACAAGCAATGGTGAACTTATGCTCAGATTGCAGCCACGTCATGGCAAAACTAAAGAGATCGATGGTTTTTAATGGCGCATATCTTGGACATTAAAAATATCAAACAAAAAAAATAGTCTTGTGTTAAGTTTGTTGAAGAATACTTTGTTGCGGAATTGTAATCGGTCACCTTTCCACCTCACTTAAAACTCAACAATATCCTGAGCAACACCTCAGAGTATCTAGTATCCTCTTTTTAGCTTGGGATACAAAACCTATTAACCATTTCTTCGAAACTAAACCCTGTACCAGCTCCGGTACCTCTGCTGTAAACTGGTGTGAGCTTTAGATAACCGGCGTGGCTGTCTCGTAAAAACGTGCAGGTCTGATCCCGTTATCAGTTCCGCAGCCTCAGAGGCTGGCACAGGTTTAATTCAAGTCTGTTTTACACGGACAGGATGCCTTTATAATCAGTGAGCCATTAAACGGTATCAATGTGATCCTGGCAACCTGCAACAATCCACATGTATATGGGGTAAGACGTAGCCTAGTGGTTAAGGCGTTGGCCTTTGGAGCTGAAGGTCCCCGGTTAGAACCCCGCCGGTGCCTCAATGGCATAAAGATGAAATCTCCTTACAGAACCTCAGAGATTCACTCTAATGTCGTAACGACAGGTCACAACTTCTTGATTATTCCCAAACCCGTGCATATAAAACCTGAAGTCAAGGAGGCTTGATAATAATATAATTCCTATCATCCTTATTCGAAAGACAGTGCCACCAACGGGCCAGGGACCTATCCTAAAAAAACCCAAAACATATGTATATCTAACAGTGGTGTGGTCATGTGCTTACTTTACGAACTGTCGCACGTCAGGAAATATCAAACGTATAGCCAAGAAGTTTTGGGATTGAATTGCATGGCCTAACATAGGAGAAGGAGAAGAAACACGAGGGAAGAAGCGCAGAAGAAAGACCGGTTTGAAACTTGGAAAAATATTGATTTCTGAAGTTGAGCAGTACGGCCACCAGGTGGCTTTCAAACTATATTTATGTTTTGTGCAACTGACCGCGCCTGGTGTCAAGCTTATTTCTACTATGTTTACATGAGAAAGTTAACAGTTTATTTATGGTTATTTAGGAAAACACCCTATAGTGCAAGTTTATTTAAGATTCCAGGTATAAAAATAGGTCCACACTACCTACTTGAATTCTAAAGGGAATGTGTTTTCATCAGTAGCGAGGTCATTAACCTCTTTCAAGTCCATGCTTAGGTAAAAACTATAATGTTCTTCGTGCTCCCAACATTTTCTTAAGTATGGCAAATAATGGAATGATAAGCATAGACTCCAGTTTGATTCCTCAGAGAGTACCGCGGTGTGTCTGTTGTAACGCTTCATCAAAAAAGTATTAACGATATCAGAAACATGGCGGCCTGCAGTAACCATCGGGGATCATATTGTGAAATGATTTCTGTCAGGTCTTAAGCGTATGACCAGAATAATGAAATGCCAAACCAGCCAATTAAAGCTGTCTCCCTCTTGACACACACCATCGACTCATGTACCTATTGTCTGAATTGCATAGCCTAACAAAAGGTAGACTTCAAAAACGTAATGTTAACCAGAGGGTGCTAAGTAAAAATCAAATACTTCCGCCAATACCGAAAATTCGAACCTACATGAGAAAAAGACAGAAAAGGAGAAAATATTTATAGACCACATCTCTACCTTCGCCAGGGTCTTATCCTATTTTTGGTGTGTGTTGGTAAATCTCAAGTGTGCTCTTCTCGCCCCTCATGCTTGTCTAACAATGGGAAAAATCATTTAAATAAAGATATTGTTTCTGATCCGGAGTAAGTTCAGACCTACAGGGTTTTCTGGGGGCTGTTATCCTAACCCTCCAACAAATTTTATAAACATCTGTACATAGATTTTTAAGTTAACTAGCTTACAGACTAAGCAACCAAATCGTAAACCAACAACGAAAATAATAAGATACCTCATGGCGGATGTATATTCACGGATTAGAATTCTCTCCTCTTTAAGGAGATAGAGTGTGCACATCGTACTCTGGCCGAAAATAAAACTTGACAAACGAACGATAACTGAAACTACTGTTAAAAGCAACACACAACCGCTGACGGGGATATTTACTGCTTGACATGACTATGAGAAGACAATTCCTTCCTGGACCTCCGTACACCATTCTAGTTTCAATTTCCTTATTCATGCCATGCATACACTGACACACTCAATGTCATATAGAAGCAGGCTGGGCCATCTGGTAAGTTTCTCGATTAGCCGGCGCTACAAACAAAAAATTGATACTTGGGAGCCGATGGAAAGGACAAATACTGATACCGGTAGGCCAATGGTATGGACAAATCTTGATACCGGTGTGCCGATGGTATGGACAAATCTTGATACTGTAGGGTCTATGGTATGAACTAATCTTGATACCGGTGAAGCGATGGTATGGACATGTTGTGATACCGGTGGGCCAATGTTATGGACAAAGCTTGATACTGGTGGGCCTATGGTATGGCCAAATCTTGATACCGGTGGGCCTTTGATATGAACATAGCCTTGATACTGTTGGACCAATAGCATGAACAAAATACAGATACCGGTTAGCAAATGGTATGGACAAAATACTGATGTCGGTAGACCGATGGAATAGATTTTGCACAACTTTCAAACAAATTCCGAGAGCATGTTTTTTTTTTTTTTTATCCTTGTCAGCGCTTGGCATTGGGGCTGGGTCTGGCTGATTAAATTGTGTCGATTTAATTTATTGATGTTTTATAAAGTTAATAAACCTTTGAAAATCCAGTGTCACATTTTGTATTAAAAAAATAAATTAACGACATTATCCTACTTCCTTTTCTTACAAAAAACACATATGCGTTGAAAGAAATTATGAAAAATAAATCAAGTCGGGAGGCAAAAAAGCCCACAATATTTTACGAATATACAATTCACAGGACATACAAGTTTAATTTTTTCACAATGGAGGTAGCTTCATGGGCTATACATCACTGGCCAACAGATACTATTATGGCCGGGCAACAAACGCTGTTTTTTATTCCTTAACGTGTTTTTCATCAGCAGAAATCAATTTCTCCCCACACAGCCGCCGCCGGGGTTCCAGATTTATTTGCTTCTTTTCTTATGTTGAGAGTAATCAAAATGTATATACAAGCCTCCTTTTAGACCATTTTTAGAACTTGTCTTTTTAGGGCACATACACAGTCTGCTAACCGCAGGTGTGTCACCTAAAAAGCTGCCACGCAGGCAACTGGATCCAGCAAACATTATAAAAAAATAAACAATTATGTCCATACAAACAATTATTCACAGAATGCCGAAACAGCTTAAATCCATCTTACCTGTTTCTTAATGGTCCGTTTCCTTACAGCTTTACTCGAGTTATAAATCGTACCTTTGTAGAACTTCACATTATATATATATATATAGTAATTTGGTAGCTATTAATCATAGTCCTACATCTTTCTATCCGAACAGATAACCATGTCAACAGCATGGAGCCGAACGTCACTTGAATTAATCATTTAAAGTCACAAAACTATTTAACGAGTGTGTAAATACCTAAAATATTTACGTTTTACCTTGATATAACCAAAATTTTATTGGTGCTCCGGGATCACGTGACATATACAAATAAAATTGTGTTCGATAATAAAGTACATTAAAACGTAAGAATTTCCAAAAATTAATTTCTTCTTTAAAGATTGTCAAATCTAACTGAATTTAAATGTCCATGTGCATTTCACATTCAAATACTCTGTAAATAAAAATCTTATTTCTAAAGTTAAACCCCTATTTATGATGGTTTGTGTTTAACTAAAATAAATTTTTGGTTTAGCTTGTTAGGTCGTTATGACATCACCCAATCAACAGCTGTCAGCTTCGATTACTTTTGGATGTGATCAGTTACCGTGGTTGCCTTAATTGGGATTGGAATGTTGAGAAGTATCGACTAAATACTCCGATATTTTATCAAATCTTTTTCTGAAGTAGTTTTGAAAGGAAGCTTTTTATTTCCCTTTTGTTAGTTAGGTCTTCCCTTGCAATATGTATTTAAAAAATCAGTTTAATTTAAAAAAAATATAACAAGAAGGAACTAGGTAGTAAATTACTGGAAACGTTTGTGGAATAGAACACAAGCCTCGCGTCATACCTCTGTGTGTTGAAGGTACGTAATCATTTTCAATAATGCGTATTATCTCACGCTGTTAGTTCATTCGACTGAATACAAACGTTTCCCAGCAAAACTGTTTACCATTGCAAGATTATCTGACCATAGGTCGGATCCTGCGCATGCGCGACATCTCCTATACAAGGGGAAGATTCATGAGGAAAATAGCACAGAAAAAACACCGGTTTGAAACTTGAAAAATCGTGATTTCTGAAGTTGAGCAGTACGGCCATCAGGTGGCTTACACGCTATGTTAATGTTTTGTGCAACTGACCGCGCCCGGTGCAAGCTTATTTCCACTATGTATACAGGAGAAAGTAAACAGTTTATTTATGGTTATTTAAGAGAATACCCTAAAGTGCAAGTTTATTTCAGATTCCAGTTATAAAAATAGGTCCCTTCTACCTACTTGAATTCTAAAGGGAATGTGTTTTCATCAGTAGCGAGGTCATTAACCTCTTTCAAGTCCATGCGTAGGTAAAAAACTATAATGTCCTTCGTGCTCACAACTTTTCTAAAGTGTGTCAAATAATGGAATGATAAGCAAAGACTCCAGTTTGATTCCTCTGTGAGTACTACAGCGTGTCAGTTGTAACGCTTCATCAAAAAAAGTATTAACGATATCAGAAACATGGCAGCCTGCAGTAACCATCAGGGATCATATTGTGAAATGATTTCTTTCAGGTCCCTAGCGTATGACCAGAATAATGAAATGCCAACCCAGCCAATTAAAGCTGTCTCCCTCTTGATTCACACACCATCGATTCGTGTACCTCTTGTCTGACTGGCCGCTTCCATCATGTGTGATTTATATTATGTGAATAAATAACGTGTGTTTATTCGTGTGTGATGCATTTTAAAATACTGAGAAGAAATATAACAGATATACCTGTCCTTTGTTCAGCACAAAAGTTCATTTTTGTTTGCTGAATGGAGAGCATTTCCGTGACACTATTGTCTAATACTTCTCCCAATAAATCATCTTGTTGCCCATTCGCACTGCCTTGACTTCAGCCTTCATGTCTCACTGCCTATGCATAATGTATTTGTCCCATTCACCTTTTCTTGTAATTCTCCATTTCTGTTTTGCCTGGCTTATTCTACACTCAGGGTTGGTCTATTTGCTGCTATATTTATCTCATGATCATAATCATGTTTGCTTTTCTTCAGGAGAGTTGTAATTCACCCGTCTTTGTCTCATACTACCTATCTCTTAAGTCTCACACAACGCGCATTCTCTCCTTATCTCACGCTGGTCATACTCATTCCATTTCCCACCTCACGACAAAATGCATCTCATTTAATTTCTCTTTATCAAGCTACCTATCAATTTCAGTCCAACTCTATTCTGTGTAAATATTTTGAATGAGTAACAAGTGACCCATGGTCCATGACGCTAAGCCGACTGACATGTTGATAACATGTCCTTGCACGGACAACTAATTAAGATAGGTTGCATCATTGTTCATGCATATTAGCTTAAGTTCATCAAGACCCATAAGCACAACAAATTTAATGACAACCCAACCAGCCTTTCATGAAGAATCTGGCAAATTGTGTGTATTCTGCATTATTCCTGGGGTGCTCAAACATACCCCAAAACTCTGAGAATATAGGTCCCTGTGATCCAGTTTTACGTTTCTGGGGAAAACTTTTGAGGAACTCTCAGGATGTCAAGAAAGAAGATTCCGGGCCCCATGGGTATGATTTATACCCTACTTTGGCACCACCAGTCTACAGGAACTGATGAAACACTCCAGGTTGCATATGCATGCAAAGAATAAGGCCGATCAATGCATAAGATGTTCAGATACCAGAACTTTTGTATCAATTTTTAAGTTATTCTGGGGGGAGGGGGGGGGGGGGCTCAGACAATATGGGTGACAGAGACCTAATTCCAAGGAGACTTTTCATAGGCCTCCAAGCATGTCAAGAAAGAAGATTCGAGGTCAAGTCATTACGATTTGTGCCTTGTTAACAGATGACCGCATCCTTTAAGGTCTCAAAAATAGATAAAAAAGATAGTAAAAAATCGAAAAAATACCGGTGGTGCCACCAGTCTGCAGAAACTGATGAAACACTCCATGATCAATATCCATGCAAAGAATCATTGTGATCAATGCATTAGTTGTTCAGATACTTGAGCTTTTGTATCAAAGTTTCTATTATTTCGGGGGGGGGGGGGGTTACTTGGAAGCCCCATAGCTCACAGGTTTTGGGTAACAGAGACATAATTCCAGGATTCAAAGGAGACTTTTCATGGGCCTCCATGCATGTCGAGACAGAAGATTCTAAGTCTAGTCATTAAGATTTGTGCCCTGTAAATAGATGACGGTATCTTTTAAGGTCTCAAAAATAGAGAAAAAAATCGTAAAAATCGAAAAATACAGATGGTATCACCATTCTGCAAAAACTGATGTAACACCCCATGATCAATATCCATGCAAAGAATCATGGTGATCAATGCAATAGTTGTTTAGATACTTGAGTTTTTGTAACATATTTTTCATTATTCTTGGGGGTACTTCAGAGCCCCATAGCTTGACGAATATGGGTACCAGAGACCTAATTCTAGGTTTTCAAGCGGACTTTTCATGGTTAAACAAATGGTCAATGGATCCTTCTTTATATAGTGAAAACTGTAGTTTTATCAACAACAACCTAGAATGTTTGTATTATTTATATGATATAAACCTCGTGATAGGTGCTACATAATACTCGAATAATAAGCTGATCACGCCCTGTACAATATCCATAAGGTAGAATGACATGATTTATAAATGAATATATAAATAAAAAATATCAACATACACAACATTCATATCAGTGCCAGTATGTCCCAAACGTCCCCACCACATGATATTTCCTGGCTATAATTATAACCTCTGTGAGATGAAGATGAGATTCTTCAATCAATATTACAATGAGTCGGTTACTCCCGAGCTGTCAGCATTTAATTACTAGGGGACGCAGGTGCGTGTCGATGACCCAGACAAAGCAATGTATCAAGTGCCGTTTTAGAAACAATAAAGGTCTCCCGGAGCGCATACCTCCGCGAACAGCAGATTTGTGTTCTACTAAGTTCCTGATTTGATAGAATATAATGTTTAGAATGGTATGCGTTAGTAGACAGGTTTAAAAATGCTAGGATTGTGGATCTATTTTCCTTTTCTTCCTATAATGGTGAAAATAAGGATATATTAGTCTCGTCAACTGAAACAATATATTTCTGTCTTCTTAATACTAGTTCGTTTAAATGTGCTGCTTTCCGAACGTCGTAGCAAGGTTTGTTCCAGAGGGAGAATAGATCAACAAGAACATTACAAACTTCCTTTGAAATATGTTTAGATATAAAATCTAGAGTATTTCAGTACAACTTGTTGAACGATTGCTTAGTTAACAACTATTGGTTATACAAATGGAAGATTAAAGATCTTTGTAAATTTTGTATGTTAGAATCTGAGAATTACTACATTTTTCCTGGACTTGTCATAAATTAAAGAAATTTAGGATAGATATTGAGAAATGGTGTTAACAAAACAAGATTGAAATCGATATCAATGTTTCCATTGGCCCGTATGGAGAGGTAGGTTCTTCAGTTATTGGAAATTTAATTTTGTTGATTGTGAAGCGGTACATATACAAGGCAAGGAGAAGCCAAGGAAGTCTATCCTTTCAAAGGGCATGTTATGAAATATTGAAATATGTACGGGTAGAATATAAGTTAACACAAAAAAGACAAGGTATCAAAATGGCACGATAGATGGGGAAATTACAGTTATAGAAAAGACTTAAATGATTATGTATATGATGTTTTTTGTTAAAAAAAGGAAATGAAATAATAAGGAACCAATACTATTTAATGCTAGTAACATGTACTGGATATCGGTTTGTTATGTATGTATTGTGTTACTGACAATAAAAAAAGTTCCTGATTTGATTAAATTTTTAATAAAATGTTTGCAAAGGGACACATATTCCATCAAGTGTCACCTGTCTGAATTTTCTTTGAAATACGTTTAATATTATTTGTATAAAGACGTAAACATAAAAAAAACCAGACGGACCCTGAGGAAAACTTTACCTTCATCGGGAAACATTACATCGGTCTAGTACGTTTGACCGAAGTTTTAAAAAAAAACATACTCCATGTTGCTGTCCTGTTTCGGTCCAACGTCTTGGGACCATTTATCCTGTTGAGATAATTTTTTTCACGAAGGAGGCTTTTTATCATCAGCGTAAGGATTATTTTAGCACTTTTAAACGTACTTTGACAAAACAGAGAATTGGTCTGTGTATCAGAAAGAGTCTATATAATGTTATTATCGACCGCCATCCGGAATCATATCCTCATACATGCTTGAATTTTTTAAAGATTTTGTATAATAGTGAACATAATTTTTATGAAGTTGTGGTGCACTTTTCCAGGCGCAAGTATTTAGACACAACGGAATTTCGGCATTTTCCGCGGTGTGACCGGACACGAGCGGAGTTAGGTCTTTGATTTTATTGTTTCACTCATATGTCAAAGAGGGCTATTTTTCCGGCACACTTGCCCCTTGCCTCGGCGTTTTTTTCCTCTAGGAGGCCGCTAGTGCCCCTAATGAACAGTTTATAAGCATTGTAGCACCCACTGCTAAATTTCGTATTGAGTCAAGGGAGAGTTTGCTTGACCTACATGGATCGACATGAATATACGCGCGGGGGTACTTTGTGCAAACGTTAGATTTGGAGCCACTAAGACGCCATCCGATACCACATGGAGTAACTAGAGTCTATATTGAGTCAATCGTCGTATTTATGTTGTTTGCGAAACCTGGTGTTTTCTTCATCCAGGTAACAAAGAGCAGTAGCTCGTGCTTACATCTCATCTAGATACAGTATAACTTTGCTCATTCGCCAAGATTTTGTCCAGGGATATTGGTGGCGGTATACACGGATCAATAATTAGAAAATATAGCTGAACCCCCAACGAACTGCCACCAAGTCCTTACAGTCGCCGCCAAGTCCTTAACATTGCCATCAATCATTTGGTTCTCATTTCAGAGTTGCAAATTAGGCTGTGAATCCATTAAAACCAAATAAAGCATCGCTGTGTAGTCAGGTGACTGGCAAATCCAAGATGGCGTCCAAAATGGCTGCCGAAGACATGTTATTTACATTAAATGTTCACCAGTCACTCGTTATAATATTACCGTAGTTTTTGTGCCCACATTTAATGTTTAAACGGTTAAAATTCTGCCCAGTGGTAAAAATGTTAGTGAATAAAGCTTAAATAAGATGGTTACCTATATGCCCAAAATAGCATCCAAGATCTTCGCCAAAATAAGTTTACACTAACATTTTTTTTACTTTGACAAAATAAAAATGGCTGAGAGAAGAGAAAGAGTATAATCATCTGAATCCGTTGACAACTGGGCGTTTATTAACATTGTTTATTAACAAGCACGAAATAACCTATAACATTCAAACGTGCACACTTACTTAACAATAACTGATGTCCTCTCAGAAGTCTGTCTACTTATAATGCTGTGGTGGATGGCGGGACGATAAAAACAGGTGGCGGTCGTCAATCTTTATTTGTGCAAAGAGGACGAATTTAATAAGTGACACAGGGGAAGAAATCATTCATTCAGTTATATCTGTTGTGGAAAAAGTATGCAATCGCAGTTGTATTTCCGACATTATCCAGCGATCCTTTAAGTAATGAAAGGCTACATAAAGGACTTTTTAGGAAAAAACTCAAAACCAATCTATTTAGAGAACATTTTAATTCTTCTTAATGGTTTTATGTATCTTTTAATTCATTTAACTTTATTTCAATGTATTTTTTGGTAAAAATCATTCATGCTTGCATTTTTAAAATTAACATACAACTCTTGATGTTTATATATTTTATGGTTTTACTTTGATGCAAAGGTTATTATGTTTGTATGTATATTTTACTCACATGACATTTTTAGTGCTCAGCGCATTATAATGATTTTAACACTATAGGAGCGTTATATATATATATATATATATATATATATATATATATATATATATATTTATATGTTTATGTATATATATTTATTGATTTATTAATAAATAATAGTGATATTCTAGTATACCGTTCAATATTAAATGACATGAGTGCATCGAACTTTTACAAACGTCAGCGGTATATAATGATACCTCATATATCCGGTTGCATGTCATCGGAGAAATAATTATGTAATAAGAGATTTAATCAAGGCAAATCCAGGTGAACTGCCACGGGATACCGTATCATATAACATTCAAGATAGAAACAGGAGTTTATTGAATTACAATGCTCTACCGAAGCAAAGTAAGATGAGCAAAGATTCAGCGCAATCATATTTCAATGCTTACCATGTCATTTTTATTCATAGGAAAATAATGTTGAATCATTGAATCAGAAAAAATATCGTGGTAATTAAACCTGATGTGCATGACCCTTGTTAATGAGAACAATTGTAAGGGATAATGCCACAGATGTGCTAACGGAAACCCAAGTTCTGGGCAATAGCCCCCACCACTACCGGCTTCCGTGGACTAAAGCACAGGGCTCAAAGCCGGAAGATCGTGAGTTCGAATCTCAGCCGAGGAGCGGTGAGATTTTTCACGGTCGGCCCCATCCAAGTTGAGCGCTCTGCGCGCTAAATGGGAAAACTGTGCCCAACAGGCGTGTTTCACTCACAGAATAGTTCTTCAACTGGCTATTACCCAAAAGTGGGGATGACACGCTCACTCAGAACCCACAGGAGTGGTACATCGAGCCTGGTTGATTATCGTGTGTAAGCCCCTGTCTCATAATCCGAAACCGGAATGGAATTCTGCAGATGTACCCAATACTTAGTTAAGCAAGCAATAAAAATAGAGGCGGTTACCTCCATGAAAAATATCAAAATAAAAGCCCCTTCTACTTGAAAAAATAATGCTGCTCAAAGTCTATTTTTATGTATGATTACTCCTTTAACAATACACATGTAATAGATGACCATGTGAACATCGCATATATCCACTATAATTCTTACGCTAACCCCTTGACGGAAAATGACTTTTACACGATATATCTGCGTACATTTGAATTAAATATATAAGAGATCAAAGTAACAATGTAACACGTATAGTATAGCGCCATATATAGTATTTACTAAATACATTTTCGGAATGACTGAGTTAATGCATCAAGAGAAACAAAGAAATGAGATAATCTGTTTGAATGAATTAAGAATTACTATTATCTTATAGAAAAGGCCCGGTACCAATTGATGGATGGATTGGTTGATCTAATTAATTAGCTGAATTAAATGATTTTAATAAAGACAACCCATATAACACCCCTTCAAGGAGTAAGAATTAAGTAATGGGGATTGAAACATGCTATAAAAATCCCTCGAGCTTTCTAAACGCAGAAAAAAAAGTACTATACAACATTCGGTTTTCAGTGATAACAGCAAGTAGAAACATAAGTACATGTGACGTTTCCGAGTCCTTCTCAGTCGTGATTGATTAAACATTTATTGTTACCTGACGTGAATCGCTACATCTGCCAGGTCACATTTATCGGAAGAAAACGAAAAGAAAATAAAGTAGTTCTATCAGCGCAAGGAAATATAGAATGAGAAAGACCAAGGAAGGAAATAGCAGTACGCCCCAACACTGCGTTATTGCTTACCCGAACTAGGGACCCATGGGTCTCGAAGCTCAGCTGTATCTGTCTATTAGGATATTGTTAAAGAAATTTTTATGAATGACGTTCCTGTGACCTTGACCAATGACCTTGTGATAAAAAAAAATCTGAGAACTTATTATCCCTGAACTTACAGCATTTAGATTATTGTAACATTCTTCTAAAAAATGCCGGTCCAGTTTTCTTCTACTTTGGGCAAGTAAGCCATGTGTGAAAGATGGAATGTCTTGGATGAAAAGTCTGATTTACATTGCATCCATAATCATTTTAAGGATATGGCTCCTGTGACCTTCACCTTTGACCTCTGGACCCTGAAAATCAAAATTGTTTAACTTAAGTGGTGGGTCATTAATAAATCAAGTTTGAAGCCAATCTGTCCAGCCAAAACAGAATTATCATCCATTAACTAGTTTGTGAATGGATGGGCCCTGTGACCTTCACCTTTAACCCTATGGCCCCAAATCGAAAAGAATCTTCCCCTATTGGCAGTTGAGTAATATCCAGAAGATGGAAAGTTTGTGATGAAAGGTTTGGCTTGAAATGCATACACATTCCTTTTAAAGAATTGGATCCTGTGATCTTTACCTTTGATCCTTGGACCCTAAAATTGACAGGGTTCTTTCTTTAGTGGTAAGCCATATATAAGTTAAGTTTGAAACCAATATGTCAGAGTTATCATCTGGAAACTAATTTGTGAACAAACGGCCCCCGTGACCTTGTCCTTTGACCTCAAATTTATTTAAGCTCTCCCTATACTGGCAAGTCCGCTAAATGTGCAAGATGGGAAGTTTGGGATGAAAAGCTTGGCTTGAAATGCAGCCATGATCTTTTTAAATAAGTGAGTCTTGTGACCTTGACCTTTGACCTCATGACCCTAAAATCATGCGTGTTTTTTTTCTTTAGTGATGGGCCATGTGTAAGTCATGTCTGAAATCCATATGTCATTCCATCCTGGAGTTATCATCTGGAAACAAATTTGTGTTGATGGACTGATGGACAGACAGACAGACAGATGAACAAACAGACAGACAGGGTGATTACTATAGGGCATCCACTTGTGATCAATAAACACACCAGGTTTTGGGACACTAGATGGAATCATAGATGAGAAACTGACGTGATTGTTGTCATTTTATAGTAAAAAAATGGAAAAATATTCGTAAAAATAAGAAAATAATACAGTTTGCGATACCACTTTTCGGGAACTGACACAACTAGTCATGGTCAATATAAGAGGCAAGACTCATGACAAATCCATGCATTAAGTATCAAGATATTGGAGGTTTTGTATCAAATTTTTTATTACTCTTGGGGTGTGTGTGTGTAAATGTATATTATATATATATATATATATATATATATATATATAAATATATATACAGAAGACATAAGCACCGCCAAACGTTATGTGGCTGAGAGTATTGCAGGATATATTTTAAAGAAATTTTAGAACTTTACAAATTAATAAAAAAAGGGTTCCCAGTCTGCATACAATGAAGGCTATACGTCGAAGGCCAAGAAACCAGAGTCATCCGAGACAGTGGCCTCTTAATTATAAGCTGAACCATTACCAGCTGATCTCGTCTGTCTATGAATATTGTGAATGACTTGTGAATACAAAAATGATGGAATTTATATAATCATCAGAGAGATAAAATAATCTTTGCAAACTCATACCTGTGCCAATTACATAGTGTATAAACCTTGATATGAGTGATCAATGAAGTGCAAAAATTTGCTCATGGAGTGTTCAGCATGTGACGGAGCCTAAAATTTACATTTTAAAACTGCACAAATCGAGAATTCAGCTGCACATTCCTCTAATTACTACACAAATAGGGATCAACATGCACGTTAAAATATACCTATGAGTAATGTTTTACGGACAGTTAATTAGCAGACAAGCGGAGTTATACAAGCATCCGTCTTAGTCCGTCCTGGTACTGTGTAATATGCAGGTTCATCGAGATATCATAGTATGGTACATTATATGGGACGTAGAAAGTTAAATTCATTGGTCCTGGCTGGTCATGACAAATATTACATTTGCTATTCCGTGACGTGGTTCGGTGGATCTGCCGGGTCCAATATAACAAAATAAAAACCGTATTTAGGAAAAGAAAATAACAATCCAACAAGCACTGTCTGTACCATTGCTGATTTCCAGAACAATATTATTTTGTGGTGTTAACAAATAGTGATATGATTTAATAAACCGGCAGTACTTCCGAGCTGTAATCTGTAAGGTGTTACTTGATCGGCAATGTACTTATGTATCTGCCAATGTTCGTTTAATTCCGTGGAAAGATTTGTCATGGCTAATATTCAAGGAAACGACCAGAAAACCTGTTTTATTTGACCAGTCAAATTTATTGTACAACCACCAGTTGGCGCAAACCTGACTTTCTCACTCACCCGCAAACAGTTCTTAGTCATTTTATTCCTTTGTTCGTATGACAGCAACTTTACTCAGACAGTAAAAAACGGATTTTGATGGAATATGGTCTTAAATTAAGATAATATTAAGGTCTGATCCATTAAACTTTATCCCAGCTGACAATCATTGCTATTCACTGGCATTAGGGCTCATCTTACTTGGGTTAGTGAACCGTGCCATCATATGCCTAATCTATATAGAACACAGGAAAGTTTGATTAGCATCACGGCGGAGGCAATCATGTATACTCAAACTACAGATCTATTTGCCCGCGCCAGGAGCGTATGCGTTCATTCACGTTCGTGTGTGTGTGTGTTTGTGTGTGTCGGTTCAGAACATACCTCAGAAAAATTTAGGGCACCTCGGGAATGGTCAATTTAAGATTAGAATTTGGTATAGGTCCGGCTCATGATCTTTATCCAGGAAGGACTTCCAAGAATATTCACGAATGTGCAGTCACATATGCCGATTGAACATGGGAATATGGCCCGAATAAGTGAATGCAAACACTTCTTAGGTAAAAATATGCACCAATGAACATGGGAATGTAGGCTAATAAGTGAATCGAAACACGTGTTACGGAGTAACCCACATAAAGAACCCCCATGAGGGCAGGGGCCTGCATTCGTGAGAATCTAATTCTCCATGAATTCCGACGGTAAAGCTGGGATTCTTTATGTCCAGTGCATTGGGGCATTTACTGATATCCGTGGGTGACACAGACCAATCAGACGGTACACGATATAATCACGAAGTAACTGGCCGCCATGAGAGACAATGCCGCCAATAACTGCGTGAAAGAAGCGATCCTCCGATACGAATATCTGAGGAATCTTATGTAAATTAGATATTCTTACGTCCAATCGACCAAACCAGTGGTAGGATAAGTGTCAAATTCCTGCTTAATCAACGCCTTTTACAGATGGTCGCTCCAGGCCAAGACTGGACTGACAATGGCGTCATTTTCCCGACCATTGTTTGTCCCAAGCACAGCAACTTGCAGTGGATTTAAATTAGATACTGACTCTGCTTATTATCTCTGCGCCTTTTTAGAGTTTACTTAGATATCTATACAATTTAATCAACAACACATGACCAACCTGCTCCCTTCTTTTATACAATTAGTATTTCATCTGAACTTAAGACCACAATATATTTTTGTTCAGATGATTCTTTGCTATTGTGAGAAAACGGGTAAATTGAGGTATACTACTATTAGTGAAGATTTAACGTGCAAATGTACAAAAGCGCCATCTAATTAAAGCCGCATTTGTTCTGGCGGGAAAAGCTGACCTGTGATACAACCATCGAGTGGATGAACCGTGATAAACATTTGTCTCTGCTTGATGAATATATTTTCATTGCTCACCTGCCTCACATCAAATATACCCAGAAGCAATATTTACTATATTTGGGATTCGGTTATCTAGAATAGTGGCGGAGGTGTATATGCGGTCTGTGACTGCTTTCTTGTTATTATTCCGCGAGGTCAAGGTTTTCGTAGTGGTTGGACTGTCTCTTGGCAGTTTGACTCGAAACGAGATGATTTGTTTTTCAAGAAATCTTGTGTCCAGGGCAATGCATCCAATGGACGATTCATCAAATTTTGATTCACGATTGTATGTTTTCAATTTAAAGAACTCTTAACTATTGTGAAAAATGTCAGTTTCTTTATCCCGGTCAAGGACCAGAGCCATTCATTGGTATTGATGGCCGTACTCATTCTCCTCTTGACTTACTCATACCCTGACACATTACATATATATTCTGATAGTATAAAACAAAATATGGCTATTGTGCAATAAATTCTTACGCCAATGCGAGGGGATACACATAATGCATTTCTAAACCTATCTATAAACATATCTTTCTAGTCTTTCTTTCATATCTTTCTAACTAACATGTAAATATTGTGATAAGATGACTTCAATGTAGTCACTAAAACAATACAGAGCTTTATACCACAGTTCTGTTAATCATAGCGTAAAACCTCGTTTGATGTAACTAATGATTGTTACATACACAGGGTTTTATTAGTAAGGGATTGTAATTAGTATTATGTAATAAGTTCAACATGGTTTTATCATAACTTCAATATCTCATCAAAGTTGCTTGGCGCTTTGTTCATAAATTAACTGCCACAAGAAACTTTTGGATCGGTGTATTGCTCATGATGGCCGTGTAGGTCTTTCATCTTATTTTAATTACATATTTCCCGTGTAAATATAAAACTGATAGAAGCAAATTATTAAACTATTATAAATGCTGCTTGGAACCCATTTAGTGAATCTTTCTGGTTGATCACACGTTGTGTTCATTAAGGAATTTGTTTGTGCTCTTATCAAACAATGTCTGCGCATGCGCATTGAGTAATAAGGAAGAAATGGCCCAAAGACGTCACAGCAGAGTAACAAAGCCTATTAAAGTCGTAGTGCTGCATATCTGCGTGTGGCAGACTCCCAATTGGATCAAACATGTGAGATTTAATTAAAGTTATTTTATGAGTTTCATGGAATAGGATCTGGTTACTAAAATGAATCTGTTTGTGAGCAGACTTCAGCTCATCTGCATCTTCGTTCTCATAATGTCATCTTCGTGGCAGCATGGTCTCGGAATCACAATTATCATTTACACTTGGAAAAATCCATTTACATGTAGAAAAACTGAAGCATTTATCAATTTGTTAACTGCGGAACTAGGCTTAAATTTCATTATATTTTGACGGTGATGCCACTATATCATAGTCACGATACGCCTAAGTGGCCACTTCTCTGAAATGCTATTCTTGAATTGTCGGACGTTAACCCATACTATCTTGAAAACGGCAAGAGGTAGCATCACGAAATTTTATGCAAAAAATTAGTCATCTAAAAAACTTACTTTTTGGTTGATTGCATTTTCTTAGATTTTATAGGGATAAAGCTAAAAAAGCTTTGAAAATCTTCTTCTCCGAAACTGTTCAGCTAAATTGTCCAATATTTCACAGAAATGATTCCTGGAACAATCTCTCTAAAGTTTGATCGAATGGTTCAAGTTCGGTGATTTTTGGCCTCCTAAGGGAGGACATTTTCCATAATTTCCTACAAATCCCGAGAAATCTGACATTATGTCGCACAGGGGATACCGCAGCGCCGTCTATCAGAAAGTCCTCAAGTTCGTGTATCCAGCTTGACCAAATGAAATTCCGACTGGGTTAGATTTAGGCCCAAGGTAGACCGTTTTCAAACAATGTCGCGATGACCAGTCGCGACGCAAACGGGTACTGTGCCAGTGATAAATAATAACTCTGTACATAAACAACCCTGTATATCATTATGAAAAAAGAGAACGTAGAAACAACCTGGATATGTTTGGACGAGCGTGCGGACGTAATAATTTGAATCGGAAGAAGATGACTTGCAAATTCTAAAAGTACCGTAACGATAGACCTATATACATCGTGAATCATAATCAATGAAACTGTGTCTCAAAACACAAAATTTCTGCAGCCTGCTTTCTCAAGTGATTGAAATCAAGTGAAGACTAGACATCGTGCCGTCTGTCCAAGGTCATAGTAATATTAAACGTTGAACTCTGGTTACTTCTTTAAATACACTTGTCACATTAGCTCGTATAGAGACCCTTTTGCGGAGGGCATGGCATTTAGGAAAATTTTTTTCAAGTTTTATTGCTGCAACGAAAAGATGAGGTCATAACAGGTCATTAATTTTGGTCAAAGTGTTGTCTATACCATGATAGTACCATTTTCCAGTGCTGATTTGGCGAATTGTCGCTATCTGGTGAATAATGACCAGCTTCATTTTTGTTGGATCCAAGACAGCTGTCTTCTCTATACTTTGCAACAAAGCGAAGTAAGGCAAAACAAACAGTCAAGCCGAAAGCTGACCAACTGTCAATACGTTGCCTTTCCCTGTTGAAGACTACAGCTCCAATGTCCTCTCGTACAGGTCAGGACCAAGAGTCATTAATCTTTTGTGAAGAAGGCCAGGAACAAAGCTGATATGACTTTTGCAAGTGACAAATATGCATAGCGGTTAGTAAGCTGGTTTGTGGTCTCCTTAACAACGTGGCAATAATCACACCTGATAAACCTCTTTGAAGCATCTTTGCAGTATGAAATCTTGAAAACTTTTATCCGGAAATATCATGCACTCCGCGAAAAAAGAAATACGAGGTCAGCTGGCGTGACAGGAGGTTATATTCACCTGGCAAATATTAGACATGCAGTAAACTAGACATGTAGTAAGATCTAATTCACCATTAATGTTGACTTGGGCATGATTTATAAACTTAGTTGCTTCTCTATTGGACTTCCAGGCAGAGATACCAACAAAGATTATTATATATTCAACATGACCGCCAAGACATTATGAAATCGCTGAATTGGATCAATTGAATCCCCGATGTCACAGGCATAGGCATTGCCACTATATTTATTGTTCTATGCTGATCACATGAGGATATTTTGAAATACAATTTGGTGGCAAAGAATAATTTGAAATGAATATGGCCATGGTTTTAATGGATTCGATGGTATCACAACATAAATGTTGCTACCAATTGAAAATCTTATCCAATGCTCACAAATCCCGATACAAGCAAATGCAGGTTAAAAATGGCTACCATTTTCAAATTCAATATGACGGCAAATCCATACCTGTAATAAGTACGGTAATTTATTTGGTTTATATCTTTGTATCACAAACAAAGATGTTGCTACCATTTGTATTCTTCTATGGTGCTCACCAGAACAAATATTATTAAAAGTGTATTACAAATGGAGTCCATTTTGAAATTCAATGTGGGGGCCTGACCCAATTTGCAGCAATTAAGCCAATGGGTTAAATTGAATCCCTGGTATAGCATACATGACTGTTGCTAACATTTATTTCTGCTCAGAAGTCCAGATATAGGACAAAGTATAAAAAGACTGGCGGCCATGTTGAAATTGAACATGACAGCCTAATCCAATTTGTAGCAGATATATCAATGACATGAATCATCCCTGGTATCGCAAACATGGGTGTCGCAACCATTTATGTTACTCTACAGTGTCAGAAGACCAGATAAAAGAGAAAAAAAAAATGGTAGCAATTTTGAAATTTAAGATGGCGGCTGAAGACCCAGCTGAAAAAATGGCACCTGATATTTTTTTAATCAGCCCCCCCCCCCCCAATTAATAAAGTTAGCCAATAAAATCCATTTTGCCACGACAATCCAGCTGGAAAACGTAATCAACTTAGACCCAGTTGTTGCTATGTTGTAAACACAGAGCCACAGGTTGCTGCCTCCAATATTTAGCGGACGGGAACGCATATACAATGTACAGTTAGACGAAAGGTGAGTCGGGCCCGGCGATTGTTT
Source organism: Sipunculus nudus (assembly GCA_026874595.1). Lineage (NCBI taxonomy): Eukaryota > Metazoa > Annelida > Sipuncula > Golfingiida > Sipunculidae > Sipunculus > Sipunculus nudus. The sequence continues at coordinate 38,005,193 of CM049320.1, read as the reverse complement.
AAGCCAGCGGTGTGCAGTGCACGTGTGACATCATTACTGCTAACTTCCTGACCCATCCAGCTGAAATGTGACACATGCACCTGGCCGGCTGAAACATTCCTGAACGTAACCCTGGTAACAATCCGTGTAGTCTTATGTGAACCTTGAAAGTGGTTCAGTTTCAAGGAAACTCACAGCAGTGATGATTTAACACGTGCACTGAACACCGCTGGCTGAAACAATCGCCCCGGTTCACCACACTCCTGATAAGATACATGTACTTAAACTGAATGCATCGTAAGAAAATGCATGTGTTCCATTTTATGCAGTTTACTAAATTCTTATTAATGTATATCCATTAAATACATTATACTCTGCATTGTGTATGTTGTTCATTCAATTTATTATATATAACATTGTGCGAAGCTCTCAGTAAACTCATGAGACATATGTGTTTGAAAATCATCATGTGAAATTAAATATGTATGCATCTATGATCTCCTGTGCCATGAATTAATATTAACCATATCAAATTTTAACATCTTTTGCCTGGCTGGTTTGTAAACATACAGTTTTTCCTCATCTGACAATCAAAAAATCAATCTCCAGGGTTAGACCCTGCACTTCTGTACAGCAAGGTCCACATTTTACGCAGTATACCATTTACGCAGTATACCACGAACCTGGTACCAGTTCAGGGTAACAACTGTTCGCAGCGTTTGAGAAACCGATCAACTGACCAATTTTCTCGTCAATATTAACACACAATCAATAGTCAACACTACTTTAATGTTAAATTCATTTTGTTGCACGCAGACATGGAATAGATGATTGCTATAAACCACCATCAAAGAGTCTGCGGTAGTCACGTGGTTTGGTAATGGTACTTTAGAAAACCTTATGTCACTCATATCTGTCAACTCAGCGAAGATATAATAAGTCACACAACACCGGCCAAACTTTTAAGTGCGCCACCTATTACAATGAGCGCACAAAAAATCTTGTTTTTACACTATTATGTGGATATCCCGCACGTGCTCCATTTCATGGAATCATGTTAATTTTTTTATTTGATCGAGTGAAATGAATTAATGGCTTATGCTAAGATGAACTTATATTTTATATTAAACAGTTATTTAAATAACACGTGGCCAAGAAGGATGAAAATTCCGCTACGGCTTCCTAGAATAAAATTAACTCTGCATATTACCTTGAAATAACAAGTTTTTACAACAAGTAATGAAAATAAAAAGCTTGTATTCCTTACCTTCACTCACATTCAAAAGCCCACGTGACTAAATCCAAAGGCTACGATTATAGTCCGTTTATATTATTTATGTCAGAGCTCGCGAGATTCTCGCAGCGTCTGACCATCTGGTTAGGCAAACGCAGGTCTGTCGAGGCTGCGAGCGTGGCAGCGCTGGTCATTTGGCTACAACATGGGTAAACACTGCGAGATGGCTTGGTTTGCTTACGCTCTTTATTGCTAACATCCCCACTTACGTTAGAATCAATGATGCTGGGGCCCCCTGGGCATCCATTATCTGATTGGCTGGGGATTATATAGCATTTCTAAGCTTGTGGAGGCCTAATTGTCCACTCCTTTTGGCCTGTCTTAAATTGCATGTATTGTCGGCAGGTGAAGGACATTTTCTAAACCGTTGTTGCTCGGAGCTCAGAAGACCTTGGCTCTTGATGTATCATAACATCACAAACTAGCCACGTGCTTTGCTCAGCTACACAGACCCCATTACCGTTTACGATAATCAATGACAAACATGGGTGACGCCGACAAGGCTTACAGTAGCTTTCATGTTGGGTAACACTGAAGTGTTGAGTAAAGGTGTCATATTCTTACCACTTTATCTTTAGTAGCATCATCCGATTATTCAACCAACTAAATGACTATTAAATCCTCAGAGTCCACCCTGGAAATTCGTATCAGCCATCCCACAATGCACTTGGGATGATGGGGAACATTCTTTGCTGATTTCTGCCATTTAGATAATTTCGAGTTTTTTAAGGATTAATAATTTTAAAAATTACATTTAATTTTGATAGCGATCACTTGGAATTTTTATAAAACTTACTTTGAACTCCTTGTATATCTTAGTTAAAACAAATTATTTGTATATATGTATAAGAATATTTGTATTCTTAATACTACATTCGTATTATTTAATGTATATTAAACTAGTAACATTTCGAAAGAGTGCATCATCAGTTAGTCGCTATAATTGGTCAGCCTGAAAGCGGCCAACGGTAGAGGACCTTTAGTTAGAATGATACCCGATTGGGAAATGTGTTTGAAAATGCACACTCACTGTAATTCTATTTAAAATAAATATGTATAACTCACCTATTTTTTACCAGATAGTCGTGTTAAAGGAACATTTCTTCACACTTTACGTACCCTTATTTGCAATATCATTCACACTAGAACTTAAGTATCATACCTCTTTTCTATCAGCAGCTGCAGTGGCAGTATTACTATCTTATTAACAATAAAAACTTTTTCCTGCGTGGGCGGCTGGAGGATTTTCTAGCGAGCGTGATTAAGCGGAACTTCCGTGCATTCCCTTGTGTCACAGAAGCCTGGGATTTGAGCGAGATCTCCGTTGTTTCTTTACGGTAATATCTCAATTGCGCAGACGTCGCGACGGTTTCCGGTAATCTACTTCCTGTCAGGAGTAATTTTGACAGTCTAGTTATGTGTATCCTCTGCTGATTATATCCGAGACATCCCGCACTCTGGCATTAATGACAGGTACAATTACACAGCAGTAACAGGTAGTGCGTAGGCTTGGCAGGCGCATAATGACGTCATATCCGGAGGAAGCATGAGTCTTTACGCATCTCACAGGCAACTTAAAGGTTCTTTTCTTCATTTTTATGTGCGTTCTTATTTTCAAAATTAACACCAACAGCGAAATGTTGTTTCCCATTCTCGTGTTCAATCGTAAGCGTGGTTAAAATCTAGGGATTTAATTCATTTAAATGCCACATGGTATATATTTCAAACACAGTTTAGTCACCTGACGAAGTAAGTTTAAAAACGAGAACTCAAAATATTGTATTTCAATCAACTATATAATTTTAACTTCAGTCCATGCACCAAACACTTTCAGTGAAAAAGTGACAAAAATGGTATTAAATAGGTCTTTAGTATAAATTTATCCTGATGTATATTTTGAGTAATAGGTGAAAGCTTCTTAAGGTAAAAGGTGCTTAAGATAAAAGGCACTGTAGATTGAACATACCAAAGGTATGCATTACCAACCCATGGGAACAATAATTTGGCGGTTATCTTATCATCTGAATAATTAACATGCTCACAGAGTTTTGCCTTTGCCAATATTACATAATATGGATGAGGTGCCTGCTATTAGGAATGATAATTTTATGTGATCTTTCATAGTTGCTGGATTTTCTTTGTCGCATTCAATGTTAATAATTATTTAACTTCAAACCCTTGCTTCATCGATAGCGTTGTCTTGTGTCAAAGCCTCAGAAAATCTGCCTAAGAAATTACATGCATACCCCTAAAACGTCACACCATTCATTATAAAAAAAAGTTTGTGACTGAGAAAGCTTTCCACACCGTTTTGTCCCACTGCATTTGATGAGAACTTGTGATATTTTTTTTTTGCTCAGCTCCAAAGAGCAGAAAGCAAACGTTCTGTTCCGAGATTCGAGAGACATTCTTGAGCACCATGCACATTCTCTGAGACCATTTATGGTTATTTTTATTATATCTGATTGTCCTAAAGCACTATATATATTTAGTATACAGTAAACCTCGAAATTTCGACCACCAACGGGATCTTGATAAAGAAGTCACATTTTCGAGGTGGTCGTCTCAGCGTAGTCATATATAAAGAGCGTAATTTTGAAGAGGTCGCTTTACTTAGGGTGTCGTTAGGCGAAGTTTTACTCTCTCTCTCTCTCTCTCTCTCTCTCTCTCTCTCTATATATATATATATATATATGTATATATATATATATATATATATATATATATATATACAATTTCTTACGAAAATGGTCAGTTACTCATAAACATGTGTTTCTATGCTATTGCAAATGTCAGATTTGAACTGTTAACGGTTGATGTTGTAGTGTTGTTATGATGACTAGAATGATGTATGGTCAGGTTTGAATGTATGGGGATTAGGGTTATCAATACAGTTTAAAAAGAGCTCGGATCTATTGTCGAGTCTCCTTGACAACGGGAACGTTATGATTTGAAATTTGTTTTTAAGGCACAAATAACAGCTTCCACTGGGGACCTACTCGAAGGTCGCTCTTTAGGTACCGCCGAATGATTGAATACCGATGTTGGTTTACTCCTGGAGGCAAATGACCTGTGAGAGTTCGGTGCCTTTTTCTATATTATCGGGTGACTAGATGATTTCTTATGGCCCCTGTGCCGGGTTTAATAAACAGTAAAGGAAAGTCCTTTGTAGGTTTTCTTTTTGGCTTATGTTGTGACGTAGGTGGCGTAGAGAATTCCGGCTGCTAGGCATGCGCCTTAAGGGGCATTGTTGTTTGTTGAAGCAATTGCATCCGCTAAGATGCATTGTGTTTTGTCCACTCAATAGCTAGCTGTTATGCCTATTAATTATATTTTGCATGTTTGGTATGTTGTTGTCACTAATAGTGTTCTTATTGAAAACTTATGTTTAGAAAATACTTGTTGACTAGTTATAAAAATATTCTGCCTCATTTTGACTGAATGGTGGGTATAATCATAAAATAATTCGCCTTCCACTTTCTTATTCCTTTGATTTTTTCACTATTACTAGTTGGTATGACATCCCCTAGACGTCTTGATAATACCTGCATGATTCAAGTGCGTCGTTGTTTTATTATTTCGTGTTTTCGAAAACTTCTTTGCTGCTTGAAAGTTTGGATATACGTCATGAGACTCCTATGGAGATTTGCTTTAGTACCTTTTTTGGGTGGTTGGAGATTGTGTTCGAGTACAGAGGCCAGTCGTGCTGTCCTCTGCAGGGTTGGCAGGAATAAACGTCTGATTATTAAGTGTGACGTCAAGAAAACTAACGAAGTGTTTGCTCACTACGAAGGCGGTTCTAAGGCCGAAATACAATAATAAGTCTTTGAATTTTGCATAGATTTTATTTGCCGTAATATTCCTGAACACCGCGAGTCGGTCACCGCTGTCAAACCGATTGCCTGTTAATAAACCCCCACACACTCATTAGAAAGCTGTAATATATGCCTCGAAGGAGAGGGTTCAAATCATTACTTTGCTGAAATCATGCAGAATAATCAAAAGCATTAGAGCTCTAAGATCCGAGTTCGTTTCAAAATGCAGGCATAATCCAATCCCAAAACATTCCTACTTGACCATGGCTAAGTGCTTCATCAGCTCCGAGCATCCAGCTTATTAAGTAATGTCGGATATGTTTAGCAATCATACACTTCTAGTATATATATATATATATATATATATATATATATATATATATTGTTACGGGCGTAACATATATATATATACATGTATATATGAGAGAGATTGATCTTTGATACAGCTTTTTTCTACAATGATAGTAATAATGATAAAAAAAATTATAACAATAAAATTTAAACTAAATGAATATTTCTTCTTACAGGGCAATATTCAAATATAATTTCATAACAATTTTTTGGTTCATGTCAATTATTATTATTATACATAACATGCCATTGATCCTAGAAAAATAATTAACAAATAATAAACGGCGTGGAGGCTTTACTCGTCTATTTTCTCGGTTTAACTTGCGTAAGCAAAGTTTTGCCAATAATTTGCTCACCCAGTGTTAACGCTAATACGGTGGCTTGCCATTTCCACCGTCAAACAGAACAGCCAGGACTCCCGCCGAGCCTGATAGTTCATAATGATCAGTGTTTATGCAATCAATGAAAACATCCCCATTCTCTTTCACATGACTAAACACATAACATTCACTTGTATAACCTCGTTTCGATTAACAATATAATTGAAAAGGTTCGCGTGTAAGTTATTTTAAAGAACTCCACGTGGATTAAAGTCTCAGCAAAAGAAACTACTTATTTCATATGGTAAAATAATATATATTTTGGTGGGTAAATGTCATGGACTCCTTGCATATATTGTGCCAACCCTGCCACAAGAAGTTTCATATATAAATTTTTTTCAAATGACTGCAACATTAATGATGATAGAACGAGCGAATTTCTGCGCTTTATACTAGCATATGCATCAAGGTTAGTGATATCTGACAAATTTATGGAAAAAAAAAATCCTGTACCTCTCCCAAAAACTTTTGACAATAGATTTTGTCATCGTTTCTTGGAAGTTTTTATTATATAACTAACATACTGACATGTTAGTATTATGGGCTTCCGAAATGCTGTGAATTCATATGGGGTCCAGGGTGGCTATCAAAAGTGTAACATAATTTTGCATCACATATAATCGTACTTGTATTGTGATTATGGTGTCGGAATCCAATTAACCAACTAAACTATCGTTGAGAAGCCATTAAGGTCTTATGATCGTCAAACAACCTTGGTTTAATTTAGCTTTGAAATCCATATTAAAATGAATTTTAGCCACAATGATATATACAAATTTGGTATTCTTAGAGTATCCTCTGTTAGATAAGGTATATATGAACAGTGTCTCAGATTTTACATTGAAGATTTTAAAATTTCAATAATTTATCTTATATTTTTCAAACGCGATATATCTCATGTTTGGGAAATGGTTTGTATGTAAAAATAGTATCACATGAAAATACCTACTGTTATCTCTAGGTTTTTTTTATTATATCTGTAAAATCTTTTTTTTTATTGAATTTTCAATTTAAAAAATGTATGATACAAACAATCCATATTTATTTAAAATGGTAAATAAATACCTAACTCAAATATTTATCAAATAAAGAAAAACATTTTTTAGATTACATGTCAACATACCTATCAGCAAAATCTGAAAAAACTACATTTCGTGGTTTTTGAGAAATATCGCACCGAAAACCGTGCAGTCTGTTGAATTGTTGTTTTAAGAAAATGACCAAAACATCCAAGTTGGCGTCAAATGGCTGCCAATTTCATGACAGTTACACTAAAACTATTAAAAATCAGTGACTAAAAATCAGTGACTAAAAATCAGTGACTAAAAATCACTGATTAAAAATCACTGACTAATTTCAAAATGCAGGCATAATCCAATCCCAAAACATTCCTACTTGACCATGGCTAAGTGCTTCATCAGCTCCGAGCATCCAGCTTATTAAGTAATGTCGGATTGTTGCCATCAATTGAAACCAGCTTAGGCTTCGTTCAGTAGTCTTGTAACTTGAACATCCAAGATGGCATCAATATAACTATATACATTTTTTTTATAATATTTAACTTCACCTATCTGTTTAAGGGTTAAAAATCTTATAAAAGTGTGAATCCATCGTTGGAAACCCCAGGAATAGGAGGAAAGCCATCAATAAGGGAAAATCGAGGGATGCTTATATGAAGAAATGGGAACAGGAACGAGACAAAAAATGATAAAGTAAATAAATACCACATCTGGACTTGAAATTTTTCTTCAGCAACGGCACGGAGTCCCAAGTGTGAACTGCTCCCAGCCGCAAATGTAATTGTTTTTCCGAGACTGATGGTGTCATTGATATAATGTTGACAGAACTTGCAGATTCCGGATAATTTTGCTCGAAACTTTATTTTCGCGACCTTTAGTTGGAGAATCTATCTTTTTATATATTGGTACCTGTCTAAAACTTGTAAAGCAAGTAATAAAACTGTCTAAAAGTATAAAACAACATATGGTGAATCGGAATTGAGAGATGTTTCTTCAAATAAAGCTGTATGTAACGCTTTTATTTAAGCTTAATGAATGATATACAGCGCAATGCATCATGTCATATGATGTGTGTGTTCTCCCTTAAAAATTTAATCTTTCTTCACAGTTCTGCGAGAGCAAAGCCAAATGTCGCTCCACAAAAGACCCATATCTGTGTTGTTTGCTCCAAAACAAGGCTTCCTAACATGAATCAACACACAGTTTTTCTCTTTTAAATGTGTAATATATATTCACGCAGAAAAAAATTACATCTCGACTGTTTTCATTATCGTATTGCAGTTGGATTTCTAAGATATATGGGAGCGTCCCGGTTTGTGAAAGTACCTAACATTGTATCGTCACTGCTATTCTTGATTCAATGTGGTATCGGTGACACCAGTGGAAACTTGTTGACACACATTTACCATAGACGATAGAATATTCCATAAATACAGCCCCCGCAAGATTGCACATGTTGTTAAAAGTGTCAACATGTGTTTGTTTACGGTACAGAGCGTGACCTTGACTAGACCTTTTTGGCACTTCATCTCAACCAGTCACAAAGAAAACCTCGTCCAAATCCGTTGCCTTCCAGCCTCTGGTGTATACGGAGAGCTACCGTTAAAACAGAGTATATATTAAGAAAATTTTAGAATTGCACAAACTTGTAACGAAGCGTGTATATAATTGTAACAGAAATGTAACAGCATGTTTGCAAACTCATACAAAAGTTTCCAAGCAAAACCATCTCGCTATCTTATATTTACCGGTTTTATACATTCTTTACGCTTCTGTGTGTGAGTAAACACTGTCACTTGTGTCTGTTAACCATAACAAGACTGCGAGACAAGTTTGATGCTTGAAAAATCTTGATTTACGAATTTGCGCGGTACGGCCACCAGATGGATGCGCGCTATGTTTTGTTTTGCGTCAGGTGCAAACTATTTCAACTCTTGTATAGACGGTAAGCAAACAGTTTAAGACGAACTAGGACGAACAGATTGTTTAATTGTTTACGCAGTGAAACGTGATAATTTATTACATTTTATTATAACTGGTGCGGGATTAGCTCCCTTCAACAATCAGTCTGGCTTTCCTACTCCACCATGATTTCAAATCATGAAACTCAAGAAAGGTGTTCTTTGTTTTGCATTAATATAAAATAAGCCCAATGAATTTTGCATAAACGGAGGTATCTATCTGGATGACTTGTTACATACAGTGCTGATGTAACACTCCATTATTCTGTGACATGAATTCGTTATGATTGTTAAAAATAGGTCATGTATGTATTAAAATATGTTCCAACTTATGAATTGGGGATACGGATACGTTTATTGTGTTTCCAGATTCAACTGAACCTTAACACCGTTGAAATAAGTATAACAAGTAGGCTTTTAAGTTATATATATTTGTCAAGTCTTGTATTTTTAATATCTATATAATTTACCATATACAGTTAGTTTTACTTTATGCACTACAGAACTGTTTCGTGAGGAATAGCTTATAGCTGTGTTCACTTGTCAGGTACAAACTGAAGTGATCAATTATGCGGGTAATATTGGTCAGAATAGGTTGGATTAAGCTGGGGTCTCTAGGTTCGTTGAGGTTGTTGTCGGGGTCAAGCAGGTTATTGTGTTGTGCTGGTTCAGTGAGGATTTGTAAGATTACTTAATGTTGCAAAGCAGGTGTTGGCCTTGTGTTTACATGTGGTGGTAATTCGTTCGTTTCTATTATTCAATGTGCTCTCTTCTGGTTTGCATATAATGAAATATTTTACCGTTTTACATGAATTACATTTCTTTGTTGTGGTAGAAAAGGCTTTGCGTTTCGTGAGAATTAGCCAACTGATGGCATATGGCACTTTTTCTTCGTTCAAGGTCCATTAATATGGACTTAATGTGGTGTTGTTCCTGTATTTCTTTATTTTTGTTTCTTCGTGGCTTTTGTTTTGTATGGTGACTGTGGCTTGATAAACTACGCTCTGTGTAATTATGACCAATCATTTCACAGAACTATATGTCTTGTCATTAACTGCATGAATATTTAAATGGACACGCCTGTAGAGATCAAACCCTGACAAAAAGCAAAATGAGCAGGTGCGTCGCTTTTGATGACTACAATAAACAATGTTGCTATAGGTCGGTATTGAATACATATTTGATTTTAGTAATGGAAAACATACGAGCCTTTATTTGTGGGTGAAAATAAAGGTTTTGCCAGGTGCAGCGATTACACCGTTTACTTAAAAAAATGCTCTAAGGGACGAAAGACAAACCTCCTTGGAAAGCAGACCTTTGACGGCCCGATATTGCATAGTTTCTGCTCGAATGGAACCCAAAGTATTCACTTACTAAAAGTAGAACATGATAAAAATTCATTAAAAGTCTATTTTTAAATGTTTTACTTTCATAAATTGATAAGTATAGAATAAAAGAAAGTTCACACTGAACGTGTATAGTCTTACACATTGACTTGACTCAGATAACCCTTTTACCATTTTGAATAAAGAAAATCAAAAGTAATATTTATTTTTTTTTTATTCGGGCGGACCATATAAATAAATTAAACTTTTTCTAATTTTTTTTGGTAAAAGCAGATAACCATGCAAATATTTCTTGAAAAAGAAACATAGGAAAAACAACCATTGAAATCATCGCCAAGTAAGCTGCGTTTAGACCATGAAAGAAAGTCAATAAACAAAGTGTCTAGGGCAGATTTTTACAAATTTGTTATTAAACTGAGCTAAAAGCATCATAGCTCTGTGTAAATCAGCACAAAATAAAATAAAGTAGCAGCTGTTGTCTTGCATAATTTTGTTGTTTTGCATTCTCACGAGCCACTGATTCACGACAAATCATATAATACATTGAGCGTATTTTATAGAAAATGTATAGATTCTGTTATAAAATTGAATCACTATCTTTTAATGACTTTGGAGCCACAGAACAGAGATAAATTTTTATGAATGACATTATGCAGACAACCAAATCGCCTACACAAACAGTCATGACCAGTTGCAAAAGATGACAGCTAATTTAAAGAATTTAAAGATAAAAATTATAAATAGAATGGAAATAATTGACCAAGGAGTTCAACAGAAACCTGCGTCCCGGCGGGCACCGATGTTGCTAATGTTAAAATTGAAATTGAAAATCTAACCTGGGGCAGTTTTTCATCCGAATCACTTCATGACCATATTACACGGAAACCTCTTCGATTTACATTAATGAAAAGACATTATTAAGCTTTGTTGAGCTGCACGAACAAGACAAGCGTTTTTATAAAGAAAATTGAAAGGAACAAATAAAGTAAAATGATACAAAAGATTTAAAAGGACATTTCTTGTCACAAAAATGAGGTTGCACCTGTTCTTCTTTTCCACAGGCTGCCGTTTCTTGCGCTATTCTTCAGGTACAATATTACAGATACAAGTGTGCATGAAGAACTTTAGTAACTCAAAACATCGCGCGAATTTCCTTTATATTGATGGTTTGTGTAGGATTAAACGCTTTTGTAATGGAAGGAGGAGCAAACTACTTGCGCGCCATGTAAAATACCCAGGTTTCCCTTATTGCGCCACTTGGTGACTTATTTAAAAGCTAATTCATGGGATTCCGTTTCTCTCTATCGCTGATATTAATTCGCAACAGACTATTTGGGAATAAAACAAATCTTGGTAAAAAAACATAAATCCAGACACACATATTTTATCTGTTGTTATGGTTTTGTGTGTGAGAAAACACTTTTGTTTACCATAACAAGACTGCGTGAACAGAGGGCCTATCGCTAGCGCAACATTTCGCAAACAAGGAGGAGAATGAAAAACAGCGAAGGCTCATGAGAGAAGAAACACAGAAAATCATCGGTTGTAAAGCTTGACAGATCTTGATTTGTTAAGATGCGCCGTACGGCCACCAGGTGGCATGCGCTCTATGATTATGTATTACGCCCCTTCGGTGGAAGCTTCCGGTTCGATCCGCGTCCGGTCCACTTGTGCATAGGAGTAAGCAAACGGTTTTAGATATACACTGTAATATTTTAGGTAGAACATACCATGGTTCATTAATAGGTAATATACATGGTATGTAAATAGGTAACTTTAATTAAAGATAATTTTTAAAGATATATCATAAACATTTCGTTAGTTCGTTAATATTTAGTTTATTTTACGTTTTAAACTGAGCAAATTGTAAATATTTTATTGCTGTTTTTATGTTGCCATGAAAAAAAATATTTCAAAAGATGCGTTGTTCATAGATTTTTCTTTATCTAAGAGACATGCCCTTTTCTTGCATAATTATTGATAAATGCAATGATCACGAACATGTATTATTCGCAAATCAAGGCTCCCTCGCAAAACTCGCGAAACGTGCATGCTCTCAGAAATTCCCGTTTTTATATATATCTATATATTTACGTGATTATGATGCTTTGCCATTTTGTCCATTCCTCCTGCATTTGGTCGGCCGTGTGTCCGAAAATACATGGCTCAGTATAATCCAGCATTGGACTGGTATGGCCTTCTTCGACGACACTCATTCGAAAACTGCACTGCAATTTCCTTCTATACTTTTGGAATAATACGACTGTCTCAGCCGATTATCAGGAACTAATATTAAATTATATAATAATTATATATATAAGAAACATTTAAATTAATAAAATTAATTTGTCAATTCATATTTTATTATGACAAGAGAACTTTTTTGGGGGTTTGCATGTCAAATATGTAAGAACCCGTGTATAAAGCATGTCAGCGGACAAAAATCCAATAAACATGCGAGGAGATATACCAATTTGCTGAGTTAAACCTTAATGTCTTTCCCACACGATACGTGTTGCTTGAAAATAAGCGTATTTAACCAAGCGTTTATAATTTGCCAAGCTGAGCCGGTTAGTGCATTCGCTAATTATTACACAGGCAAAAATGTCCTTAATTACTGCCTGGACAACAGGAGATTAATCTAATTACAGTTAAACATGAGAAGAGTCAAAGTGCACCTGACTCGAATGGTCGAAATCAACTTTATACGAAGGCAAAAGGATGAATTACAATTAAACGGGACGTTTGCAGGAACACTGCGTTTTATCTATATTCGATTCTCCGTCGTATCTTTAATTATTAAAGGTATTTTATCCATATTTTGCAATACAGTGTGAGAACGAACGGTCGTCACGGGTCTATGAGGAAGCCAAAGAGAATTAACCCCGCGATCCGCAGACATCTTTCCCCGTGTCTTCTCAGCAGGATTTGATACATGTACAACCTGCACATGGCGCAGCTGGCGTTTCATGGAATCATCAAATAAACATCCAACCTTCAGCTGTCGCAAACATTTAACTCGACCAACATGACTGCCGGGTTCTTAATTAGATTTAATGAATAACAGATAATTTGAGAAGCAGAAGAGACCAAGTCTCGTTTGATTTATAACATAAATAAAAATCTCAAAATATTAAAAATGACGGGCGCACATGGGAGACGCCATTAATATCGATGTATGGCACAAAATTCTAAGGAACTGACTGCAAGTGAAGAATATCATAGGAAACAACAGAAAATGAGAAACAATTAATTTTGACAGCAGCGCAAAAACCAGTGGCTATTGACACATTTAATAGGGCTGCCGGATATTCAGCAATCGAACAAATGAGAATTTAACCAAAATACCAAACATCTGACAGGGCGTGATAATGGGAAAAAAAGTAAACTTTCATATCTTGTGAGTAGATCGCCTTTTGAAGGAAGTAAGCTGCTGGTGCGTTCGATCCATCTTTTCTAAGGAAAATGGGGCGATAAATTTATTCATGCGCCAACAGAATGGGTTTTAGCCTGGTTTGATGACATCCTTTATAACAGCAGAGTAAACCTGACACTTGTGATCGGTAGTGTTCTCTAGATGACTGTGCGTGTGTGAGCGAGCACATATGGGGTTCTGTACCGCGGGTGTAGTAACTGAAGAATCACTGGCAAAAACTAGACCACTGTTTTTGGCTAAAACTCGATATAACTGAAACATTTATAGGCGATGCATAAATATTCCTCTAGCGGAACAGAAGAATTTACAATGGATCATTAAATAAGAGATCCAGGGGTCTAATGTTCACTCTAAGCCATAATTTGCATGATAAGGAGATATCAAGAAATAAAACAGTGAAAGTGGGAATACCATGTTAACAAGAGATCAACATAGGTGGCAACATTTATGGCCTACATCTGCCTTCCTGTCACATAATCCTTAATGGCAGTAATTCCTGAGAAATACTGTCATGTTTTATACATTTTAATAATATAATAAAAAATTAAATTCTTACTCCCTAATTTTACATGCTCTACATGATTACATATCGTGATGTGAAAGGAAGAGTTTTTTTTCTGACATATCCATGAAAAAATAGAGAAGATCACTTTGCACAAAATAGTTCAACACTGGCTATGCCATCTGCAGCCTATAAGCATATGGAAGTAAAATTATCAATATTCCTGTAAAATACGACGCTTATGGCTGCAGCTGTTCTGGGATATTTGGTAAAAGACATTCTGTCATGTATTAAAACAAATCAAAGATTTGCGGTCGACCAAATTAAAAGATCCCCACAAACACCGTTTTCAGAATATTTCCATTCAGTTTATACTCATCAGAATTTCCTTGTTCCAAGGAACTGTCTACTTTGATCTGAAAGCTAAAGTCATAATCCTTTTTTGATAAATACTACAGAAAAGCAGAAAATATTGCTTTGGCTTCCGAAAAGTAGATCAACGTATGTGGCGCCACCTATAACTCAATGTCGTAAAGTAGTAACACGGCTAATATTCCTCCGAAATCTGGTGTGGAACATTGTTGCCATTCCTGAGATATTTTGTAACGAAAATTACATCATGTATGCAAACACATTAAATTGTGAAATTTTAAGATCTACAAAATGTGAAGTTTTGTATAGACGCCATCTTGGAATAATTTCACTGAATTCATATTTCCCCTTCTTCCTTGGAATGGTCTATGATGTAAAATCTTAAATAATAATACTTTATTAACTAACTTGGATATAACAATAAAGATCTTATCCGCCCAAAAACAATAGGTCAAGACAGGTTGCGCCACCTATAAGTCAGATTACATAGTAGTTACATGATCAATATTTTTGTTTTATTATTGTTATTCGGTATAATTGGTTTCCGTATTTTGCGTCTCGCGCACTTTTTTCCGTATATACTTCTGCATGCGAGAGTATACACACCTGCAACACTTGTTTACCTGTGTCAGGTTGTTGAGTCCTTTCCTTTTTTCTTGGATCCTGTATTCGCCCCTGTGTGTAGGAACATTTTGGGTTAAATTGATCAAATTTAATACGGATCTGGGTGCGGACCCTAAAAACTTTTCCCTCTTTGTTATTTTTTTCTCTTATTTGCTCCACATAAAAAAGCAAAAGGTATCTTAATCCAATGGTTTTTTTTGTAGGTGCGGACTACGGTCCAAAAAGGTGTGATTAAATTGTGGCTGTACAATGAACTAGTTTTCCAGTTCGTGGATTAAGAGTCTCTTACTTCACCGTTTTAGAAGCCTTTGGCCAGTGTTAATCCCGAGTCTTGCACTATGTACACCCTTGCTGCTATAGTCAGAGCTTATAAAAACAGATTACTAGAGTTAAAATTTTTTTTTTAAGAAAACGAAATTATATTTTGCATTACCGATTTTCTTCCTCAATTCATCTAGCCTTAGAGCAAGCGCAAAGAGACGTTTACGTCGAGAAAAGGATCTGTTAACCATTTTGTGCAATTGAAAAGTTCTACAAAGGGATTAAGTAAGAGATAAATCTTGAAGAGATATTTAGAGAGCAATTCCAAATACTTTTTTTTCTTAGCATTGAACATTCACAAGGCTTATCCATACCAGAGAAGCGGGGTTTGTGTCTGAATTATTTACTTGAGATCCTCGGGGTTAGGACAGGGAGGACTTTTTCATGAAGTAAACAAGTCTGAGAACAGCTTGTGATGGCGCGGCGAGTGGACTGCAGGGAGGCTGTAGCAGTACTGGCAGCAATAAGTGAAAGATTCATACGGTTTGCTTTCATTGCTGTTTCTATCCGCTATCTCTTCACGTGATTGCCTTTTACCTTCAAAGTGTCCATCCAGACGTTAATGTGATACACACATCTTATAGCTTAAGTATATGTCTCGTAACATTTGTTCAAAATGGCTGATTTATTTCAAAGTAAGTTTTTAGGTTCTAAGATGTAAAAAATCATACAAGGAACGTTTATGGCGCAGCAATACCTACAGGACCGCATAATCTCTCATAGACTTTTGTTGTAATCATTTTATTTAAGAGAAAATTGTTTTACCTAACTTCAGTACCTATGATTATTAAAGGGGTCCAATCTCCTAAAAAGCATGTGGAATTAACACGAAAAATAGCTTCTTCCCTTTAAGATAAATCTGCACCTGCCAAAATATTGCTTTGAAACCGCTTGTTTACTCCTGTAAACTCCTGAGTGTTAAAAACAGTGGACCGGGCGCGATCACAGGTATCATTAAAACACAGGTCGTCGGGCCGTGTGCATCGCGGAGGCACAACGCGTGTCAATCAAGAGGCACCCTGAACTGGCCGAAAATATGAAATACATGTTCCCGCTGGCTGAAACTACTACGGTCACGCGGCCTTTTTATGGTAAACAGACACACATAGACTGTATTTACTAACACGCAGAGCCACAATAAGGTGCTCAACAGCCATATGCATGGTCCGGAGACTGTGTGATGGGATGGTTTTGTATAAAGCAAAAAACTGAAGTGATAGTGTGAAATAATAGGCATAGTATTGCTCCTGATTATGTGATTGAAGAGCATTCTATTCCATGCATCAACAGTCATTTAATGCATCGTATTCACTCTGACAGCGATAAGTGATTAAAACCGATTCAAACAAATCATATTTCGTCGGACAAATCATGCAAGAGATTCAAAAGAATCCGTCACACAGTTTAAAAATAATTAAAATGATTTATCTTTAAATCGCTCGTCGTCCGGTGAATGGACAAAGAAAATTGCGACTGTCAGATTCGAACCGGCGATTTCAAGTGATAGGTCGATTTCGTACAATGCGCATTTATCGCTCAACTACGAGGTGCCGGTCGAAAATGGAAGCAAACGGAAAACACAGATCCATATAGACTGAAATTATTTCTGTCTCGAATCATCAGCCAACATTCACAATGCATTGATTTTCCCGAATAATCATTAAATTTCCGAAAGGCATTTTGGTGCACTGATTTAAGCTGTCTTCGCGACTGATTTTTTCTTGTTAAATCAGGGGCCCCGCTTTGCAATGCAAATGTTTTTTCGATAATGGATTAGCCCCTGGATAAGTAGTTTTAACTGTAAAAATAACAGCCCCTGATTATTTACTTTGACTCTAGTGCTCAGCTTCATTTTTTTTTCATTTCATATGACAAATATAAATTATAAATTTAACATAATATTTGAAACGTTTTACATTTACGCAGTGCTGAATACAACCTTAACTATTTTTGTACTATCTGCAGCACAACTTTTTACAGCATATATTGACTACAGCTTCAGTGTTCACGGACAATTCTAGAAGCAATGATTTAAGGTCGCTGTTGAGAGAGAGAGAGAGAGAGAGAGAGAGAGAGAGAGAGAGAGAGAGAGAGAAGAGGGAGAAAGCATTCAATTTACATTACTCGATTATAACGATTTAATGCCTCATTGTGAGTAATTTAGGCTTTAAAAAGAAAAATTTCTTTTTAAAAATGAAACAGCTTCAAAGTCATTTGTACTGTAATACATGAAAACAAACATACACGAGAGAGAGAGAGAGAGAGAGAGAGAGAGAGAGAGAGAGAGATGTTAAAATGTAAGAAGGCAACTCTTGCGTTTCAGTCATCATCACCAGACCTAACAGCTGATTAATTGCAATGAAGGGGAAGGAAGTGGACGATGACGTTACTGTTTAAAAATTTCCACCAAAGTCGCTCTGATGCTGAATTCCAATCAAACGGCCAAGACCCAAGAAACATTCCCCACTGAAAACACATTAACCATCCCGAGTCGCTAGTTGACCCTCATTGTGTAACCTTAAATTTATGGAAACCCATATTGATGACACACCAAGTAACTTACCCCAACCCTACGATCTGGTCCACTCGACTGTTCACTCCGTATTTCTTTAGGTATGACGAGGTTGCCGGCACGGAGTCCTTACCGTGTCTATCCCCGGCGAAGCTCGAGGCGAGTATGTAATACCATTACCCAGTTAAGTTGCTGGCTCGGGGCTCGGGCTGGGCTGGTACGTTGATGGGCTAGTTCAGCACCAACGTAACTGTTGGCGGACGCGTGACCGTTTCTCCACTGGGGCTCTCACACACGTCCTAAGTTAGCGCGCCCTGTCCTCAGGATCGTTCGCTTGTCATTTAATCGACATTATTGATGGACATTCGTGGAGGGGACTTTCGTGATTACGGGTGTTGGTTGCCAAACGAACGATCTCCGACCTGCCCGCACATAAAAATGAACTTTCCCTGATTGAAACGTCAGTATTAAACAAAGGTATTATTTGTATGCTGATTGTACTGTAATGAGTATGAACTAACGATGATTAAAACGTCAGTATTAAACAAAGTTGTTTGTATGGTGATTGTACTTTTAGGAGTATGAACTAACGATGATTAAAACGTTAGTATTAAACAAAGTTATTTGTATGCTTATTGTACTGGAATTAATGTGAACTTACGATGATTTAAACGTCAGTGTTAAAAATTGTTATGTGTATGGTGATTGTACTGTTATGAGTATGAACTTACGATGATTAAAGCGTCTGTGTTAAACAAAGTTGTTTGTATGCTGATTGTACTGTTAAGAGAATAAATTTACGATGATCAGCAGATCCGGAATATTACCATGATCCCGATCTTTGGTGTTTGGTACGTTAGTGCAAAAAAATTTATTAATCTAAACATGAATGTGTTTCACGATAAACTAATCGCATGGTTGCAACATAGGTCATTTCTTCCTGTCAGAAGAAAAGCGGCTTCATTCAAGTCCACTGCACGCGGTGGCAACATTCACTCCTTTGTTTAATTCAAATTTTATGGTTTCCATAATATAAAGTCGTTTTTACACTTCGAACGGGTCGAAAATTGTCTTCCCAATACTAAATATTTATACATATTCGATGATATATTCCATTCATTTGTCGTGATACGATTGTTTGCAGTTATAGCGTATGCCCGTAATTTTTTTGTTTATTATTTATTCATGGCGGAAACTGTATTCGTCACACACACGATCAACACGTGTTCACACTGTGTTCATTTTTGTGATTACCGTACTTATTAATCTGGTTTCGATGTTTTTTCATCGATGATGATCGAAAGAACGAAGGAATAGTAAAGCGTGAACAGGACGCTGATTTGGAGGCAATAAAATGGCACTCGATATCATTGAATGAATAATGGTGGAGTGTGAACCCGGCTTTAATGAAGACGACTGGTTCTCCTAAGTTGTGGTAGAGAATCCTGGAACGAAAACATAATGTTGTGACTCAGATTGTGGTGACTCAGATTGTGGTGACTCAGATTGTGGTGACTCATATTGTGGTGACTCAGATTGTGGTGACTCTGACTGTTGTGACTCAGATTGTGGTGACTTAGATTGTGGTGACTCATATTGTGGTGACTCAGATTGTGGTGACTCTGACTGTGGTGACTCAGATTATGGTGACTCAGACTGTGGTGACTCATATTGTGGTGACTCATATTGTGGTGACTCTGACTGTGGTGACTCAGATTGTGGTGACTCAGACTGTGGTGACTCATATTGTGGTGACTCAGATTGTGGTGACTCAGATTGTGGTGACTTAGATTGTGGTGACTCAGACGGTGGTGACTCTGACTGTGGTGACTCAGATTGTGGTGACTCAGACTGTGGTGACTCATATTGTGGTGACTCATATTGTGGTGACTCAGATTGTGGGGACTCAGATTGTGGTGACTCAGACTGTGGTAACTCAGATTGTCGAAACAAATATAATGGGTAGTGCCTTGGTGCTAGCCTAACTTTACTCAGTGTTTCCACGACATTAGTTCCAGATTTTTCCAGTAAAGTTCTCAACGGACACATCAACGTCAGCTAAAAACATAAGACCTCCTGGCACAAGAAAATACTCCTTAAAAAGATTTTTTTTTATAATTTTGTTTTGTAGGTTCTATCATTGTTGGTTCTTAAATATGATTTACACATTCGATAAATGTTATATATATTTTTCGTGAAACATACTAAAATAATGGATATTCTATTACGTAGTAAAACCACAGACATCATACATGAAATCATGACCCTGTGTCTATTCATTTCCATTAATGATTGACCAAGATATTATGTAAATTAGATTATGGTAAAGAAATCATATGAATAGCCGGTGTCCATAAACAGAGAGCTTCCAGAAGGATCTGAGACACCTTCGCCAGAGTCTTGTTTGCATAGACCCAGATTCCTCTCGCATCTAAACACCGTCTGGGCGGAATAAAGGGGAATTTATCCCGCTGCATTCAAGACAAGAAAAAAATCGACCAATCCGACGATTCATGCTTTGGCAAACGACTGACACATCAAAGTTGTAGATAAAACAGTCCGGTTCTGCTGTGTCACTCTCGTGATAGTCCCCCGCGTGCTGTTGCAGCGCCTGTTCAGCTTGAAAGTATTCACTGTCCCACTTGTGACGGATCAAAAGTATTATCCGGAACGTGTCCACATGAAAAAAATGTGGTTTGATCAATTTCGCTGACACTGCTTCACTCATTGAACGCTGAATGCTTCTCCCATGCTTGCTAAAAGAGGCTAACAGTGGTTGATTCTAATAAATACTGTGGTTGGCTTCATATTCGCGAGGCTGGAATTTCGCGATTTTTTCATTTTGAACGTTTCGCGTGGGTTTCTTTTCCGTGATTGCACCAGAATCTATGAAATCGAAGTACAACCGTATTTGCATTTATTATAAATTAAAAATAAATCCCACAATAGGTTGCGATACTATCCACAGATTTTGTTGTTGATTAACAAACCATGTTTCCAGAGGTGTGAGAACTAATCTATTTGTGCAGATGCATCATATCCTCTTGTTTATCCTAGATAAAAGGGCAGCTTAATTATTCCCGAGAGATTCATATTCGCGATTATTTCCCATTCGCGAATATCGCGAAATTGAAACCCTCGCGTACAAAAAGGCAACCACAGTATACTATTTTGAAACCTTTCTCTTTTTTAAATGATTTGCCATTGTCTGTTGGTTGCACTAAATGTCTATTGAATGAGGATTAAGGTATCCATACGACTAGTATGATATTTTACTTTTAATTCTTCTGAATTTCAGGTTTTATGTGCACGGGGTGAGAATAAAACAAAAGTCATTACCTGTCGTAAAGCATCTCTGAGGATCTATCGACTTTTCTCTATTATGCCACTGAGGCACCAGCGGGATGGAACGGGATCTTCAGCTTAGAAGTCCAACGCCTAATACTCATTAGACTGCGTCCTACCCCTCCGATACATTTTTTATTGTAATAAATTAATCCCCTTTTGTATTTTCCTCCTTGTTTCTTTGTAATTTCTTTTTTTGTAGTCCTACAAAAATATATTTATTCTACATCTAGTTTTGTCGTCATTATGCTCTATCAAACCTAATTTTCATACTACCTTTCTTTCAAGATACAATTCTTTCTACATCTCTCTCTTTTTCTCCTCTCTCTCTCTCTCTCTCTCCTCTCTCTCTCTCTCTCTCTCTCTCTCTCTCTCTCTCGTGTATGTTTGTTTTTTATGCATTACAATACAAATGGTTTTGAAGCTGTTTCATGTTTCAGAATAAATGATCCTCTTCAAAGCCTAAATTACTCATAATGATGCATTAAATCTTTATTATCGAGTATTCTAAATTTAATGTTAACACATTAAGGTCCATAGCGTATTCATTTCTTTGTAGAGTTATTTCAAGTTAATATAAAATATTAATTTTTTTTCTTGATACAAATGTAACATTCCCTCAACCTTTGCAATTCACTGCTACCGAAAGATGGATTGGTTTGAACCAGATGACATAGTTCACACAGTGGCGTCATCAAGCGAGTTCCCCTGAAACGACCCCTTGACCCCGGCCTCGTTTGTGTAAACTATGTCAAGCGTGAGCCAATGACATCGTCTGTACTTTGGCTGAAAGCCAATCAGCGACGATTTACTTATGGTCTTCTGCACAAAGATTTACGTCAATACATAAAAGGTCCAGGGCTCACGACAATGACGGGTGATTGTAAAGTTATATATTAAGCCAAGTTCAAAGAGCCAGAAACAATCGATTAGGGTCAAGCAAGGTCACACGGTCTGTCGTTTCCGCTTTAAATATATTTTAAGCAAGATGGATGGATCTTCCTCTCGGCTGTATTCTGTTACGTAGATGAATGAGAAGAGCGATGACGTATGCAGCGTTTCGTGTTTCTCGTGACAGATAGGTCTAATAATACCTTTAATTCAGATGACAGACGTTTAACGGAAATAAATTCTTTTATGCCATAATAAGGATATATTTAATGTGTTTGTGATGTTTCTGGACCAAACATCACCAAATAGCAGAAAATACATGTGCGTTTTCGCGATTCGTTGATGTAGCCAAGACTTTATTGGAAGATAAGCCCATTATTCTTGATCACCACATGCGGAATATTACAGTGATCCTGATCTTTGGTGCGTTAGTATAAGGAAATTATTAATAAAAACAGGCATGTGTCTCACGATTAACCAATCAAATGGTTGGATCAGAGGTCAGTTCTGTCAGTCAATTAAGTCTACCGCACGCGGTGGAAACTTTCAATTGTTTTTAAATTTAAACTTTAAGGTTTCCCAAATATTGAGTCGTTTTTACACCTCAAGCGGGTCGAAAATTGTTTTCCCAATACTAAACATAAATATTGGATACACTTTCTGTTCATACTCCCCAGAATAAAAGCGTATTCTGTAACATATTCGATAAGCCTTTAATAAGGTATTCCATTAATTTCGCGTGATACGGTTTGTTTGCAGTTATAGCGAATGCGCGTAAATATTTTTGCCTAGTGTGTATGCATGGGGAAACTGATGGTTCAGGTCATTGGAAGGTTAAAGTCCAATCTACCAAGGGCACTCAAAGGTGTTTTTGGTTGATCATGAAATGTTCACCTTTCTGACAACTCTTTGACAATGACAGAAGAGGGTAAATACTCTGGTGACATTGGATGGAATATTAAGTTCAAAACTTTAATCCTACAGTTTACTCTAGATGATTCTTTGTGAAGTCACGGCGCTAAAAGGCACCATTGTCATTAATTATGGCAGACATTGGTTTCAATAATTACGGTACCAACGCAAAATGACAATTTATCACATTTGATATTTATACAATAATCTTTTCCCTTCAGTCAGACTATCGCGGACACGTAATTTGTTTCCTCTGATATTAAATTCATCACTTCAATTAAATTCCTGTAGGATATCGTTTCATTTTCAATTAATTTAAGAAAAAAAAAATAAACTGATTCTTCAACTGCACGATATTTTTATTTCCTCGCCGTAGGAAAGAGGACTTCTAATACGATCTGCGTCTGTCCGTCCGTCATGGTAGGTTATTGGTAGGTTCCACTGTTGTAATTATCAGCATTATACAGTTTTTTTTAAATAGTTATGTCACTAATGTACTATTGATAATTAATAAGCTTTGTCTGTTTTCAGATTTATAATGATAAAGGTAACTACATCCATTTTTGTGGAAAAAAGTAGAAAGTATTTCATGAGTTTTGTGGAAGGAGAAAACTGGGTTATTCATATATAACATTATCACAAACTAAATTAGCAGATATTTAGGATAACATCATCGGTATGATAACATCGTCCGTCATCGCAAAATTCCTCCCTCAAAGCTCGCATTGAAACCAGATGTCATTGATGTCTGGTCAATACGTGAATTTTGCTAGTTATTCTCTCTCAAATTCAAACATTGTTTAAAATGAAGAGGATGGAAGGTTATAGGCCTAATATTCGATGAAAAAGCATATAAAAAATCAACGGATATATTTCACAACTCCTTTTTTTTCTTCTGAATCTTGTGAACAAGTAAAATGGCGTCTGCCATATTTTTTTATTTTAATGATAACAGACATGTGACCAGCTTTTTAATACCAAGTTCATATGACCAGTAACCTTGATTGTAAAATTTTTCGTTTTTTTTTACGGAACATGAGGATGATTCACACCTCGATGTTCAATTTACAAAGTTAAAACAAAACAAAAAATCAGATTGAAACATATGCTGATTTCTCCTGATTTCTCTGCCACTTTGACACCATGTTTCCATAAAATCGTCCTTTTTTGGGTGCAAGTTGAAAGGCCATGTGTCTTGTTTGCGGAGAAAATCGTGGTGTGCGGGGGGGGGGGGGGGATCCATAACAATGAGGTTGGCAAGAGGTACCATATCTACCTTCGATGCAACCATAAATGATTTAAAAAAACATAAAACACACGACATACACGGGTGTTTTCGCCAGTTAACTGAATTCACTTTAGTTATATCTAATACAAATAAACCCTCGCTACTCCTATATATCCTTTAGCTAATCTTCCACTGTCTCGGCCGGGCCGTTTTTATTTTCTGGACATTGCGATCTAATGACGAAAGATACTCCTACAAATGACTGAGACGAAAAACATTCAGACAGAATTAAAAGAACGCCAGACTAGGCGGATCAGCCCGAATGTCAGGCGTCTGAGAACGCGACTGGTATTGGTTTCGAAGCACTGAACGGGCAATTAGTTCAGCGCTTTCTTATCTGAGACATCCTAAAATGTTTGCCGCGGAATTGTCCCGTTCTAATTATTTGTCTTTTTGTTGTAAAGCTCTTGAAGACAGCTGATAGATAAGCAATTGCTCCGCCCTATTGTCTATCAAGGAAAGGTTAAATCGGTTCGTACTGACGATTACAGAAAATCCAGTCTTGTCCGCTATTAAGGCGATTCGTCGAAATTGCAGTGGTTCGATTATCACAGTCCAATCGGCCATGATACTTTGATCGAAAGACAATTTGGTGATGTGTTTGTTACAGTATAAAGTCATTTCAAATGGTCAAGCCGTGGTCCCAACCCGCCGTACTTCAAGTGCGTACTGTCTACTTGCAAAAACTTGGGCAAAACTTGGGGATCCGTACGTGGTGAGTACCGCCTCGGTACGACTTTTGGAGCACGCAGACACGCCGTAGCACTTTGAGTGCAGGTGAAACTTTCGCTGCGTTCGGGCTGCGTTCGGGCTACGGATTCACCCCCGACATCGGGCGGGAAAACTCACGTTCATCGCACTTGCACGCACTTACAACATGCGAGTTAGTAAGGGCACCATACGTGAGCAGCACGTGTAAGTATTGCCTCCGTACGACAACGTGGCAATCGCACGGAGATCGTACGTTACAATCACGTTGTAAGCACGTACAACTCACTAACCACGTGCGCATCGTACGATGCACGCAAACGCTCAAGGGCCACGTACATACACCTTGCGCAACCGTGCGTTGACGTACTCCCTCCCTACTCTTGTCACTCCCTCCCCGCGTTTTCAGAAAAACGTAGCGGCCGTGGCCTCCCCAAAAAAAAACGTACGGACTAAAAACACGCACGGTGGTGGGTTGTGACCGGGGCTTAATGTGGGGTTGGGGTTCGAAGTGGCTTATAAACAACCGATTTGAAAACAGGTTTCAAACGCGGTCAGACCCGCTACACCATTAAGCCTGCAGAGCGCTCACACTTAAGCCGTGGTCCCAACCCGCCGTACTTGCAAGTGCGTAATGTCTACTTGCAAAAACGTGGGCAAAACTTGGGGATCCGTACGTGGTGAGTACCGCCTAAGTACGGATTTGGGAGCACGCAGACACGCCGTAGCACTTTTAGTGCAGGAGGAACTTTCGCTGCGTTCGGGCTGCGTTCGGGCTACGGATATCGGGCGGAAAAGCTCACGTTCTCACACCTTGCGCAATCGTATGTTGACACACTCCCTTCCTATTCTTGCCACTGCCCACGTTTTCAGAAAAACGTGACGGCCGTGGCCTCTCCGAAAAATGTACAGACTAAAAACACGCACGGTGGGTTGTGACCGGGGCTTTAATGAGGCCGGCCGTGGAAAATCTCACCGCTTCGGCTGAGATTTGAACTCACAATCTCGCGGCTTTAGGTTTATTGAGCCACAGAAGCCGGTCCCGGAACCACAAAAGCTGGCGACAAGTATATTGCAAACTTTGAAGCATCTGTCTTTCCGATATATTATCCCCTTTTAATATATTACGAGAATCTGAACTCTCCAGTTGCATCTGCTCTCACGCTCTCCAACAATATCAAAATATTTTACATTTGATCTCGTATCGTTAGGACACGCTTTCAATTAGTGCACACGATGAATCATATAGTCTTCTATGTAAATCACTGTTTTATATAAATACTGTCATATATTGACAAGAACATGCCGGGTACAATGGGACACGACAGGCTAAAACGAGACTTCTCTTCATTATACAAAAGGCGCACTAAGAATAAACATCGAGCAGGCGGGCCTTGGCGCATACTTACTGGCGTTACCTTACAAATTATTGCCAAGAACAGTCTACAGGAACCGTCGTCTCCATTACAGGTCGGGTCAAACTAATTTAAAAGTTATAAATACACAACGGAGACAACAGGTTTCTCTCCTGGGGAGAACGCTTCTCCGATTGCACGTGGTCCCTAACAACTTGTGATTGCTTTAGAGGTGTAATCACTTCAAGCTGTCCCCCTTTCAGAATACACTAGTTATCTGTCATGAGATCAGTTATATTTTTCCCCGCCGGTTGATCACCGTTCGTGTGTTTATGTGTGTGCGTTTGTTCACAACATATCTGACGAAATCATGAACGGTTTCCCGTGAAATCTACCTCGGGAATGGCCCAATGAGGAATCGGTTAGATTTTGGTGTGGGTCCGGATCATGATCTGTATCCAGGAAGGATTTCCATGAATATTCACAAATGTGCAGTCACATATGCGCGAATGAACCCGGGAATATGAGCCAAATAAGTGAATGTAAACATTTCTTAGGGTAACCTATGCACCAATGAACCTGGTAATAAGGGCCAATAATAGAATGAAAACACAGGTAGCAGAGTTCCTAACAATAAGGACAGCCCACATGGCGGACACCTGCATTCCAGAGGATACATATTACCCCATGTCACAGCCTGAACCTGATTTGAAGTTCCCCTCTGTTTAGATTAACCCTTTCCACCCCGGCGTGGTTATGCTGAATGCGATTTTTAGTTACTGGGCGATGGTTGCAGCAGGGGTAATCGGAATTCGCTACACCTGTGCATGTCGTATTGAAATCGAAACCAACTTAATCAACATTGTCTCGCTGCCAGATGTTCATCATTGATTAATTCGTGTAAAGAAACTGACTTTTAATATATCACGCCGAGTTACAAGTAGTTACTAACTTCTTCTCTTAAATGTTTGTATATATACTTTTTGGTGAAGGACGTACCCTGGTAGTTAAGGTCCCCGAAGTTGGAAGGTCCCCGAATCCAGTGGCGTCAATTTATCATATATATGATTTGTGAATACACACAAACAGATGTGAGGGTATGGGTTCCAGGGGGGTATGCGTTCGTTTGCGTTCGTCAGTGTGTTTGTTCACGCCTTGTCTCACGCAATCATGTACGGAATCTTATGAAATTTTCAGGGCATCTCCGAAAGAAGAATCGGTTGAATTTTGGTGTTGATTCGGAACATGATCATGATCCAGGTACGTCACCAAGGCATATTCCCAAATGTACCGTCACTTGTGCACGAATAAACCTGGGAATACGGATCGAATAAGTGAATGGAGGAGCCTTGTATTCATTAGAATGTAGATTTCTAGATAGCTTTCAATCGTTTGCCAGAGTACTATACAGTCATCGATGAAATCGGCCGGTACATACGGCTTGTTTGTCCTCTCCTATTGGAGAGTCGACCGATCAGTCCAGTTTAAATACCCGCTGAATCGCGTATACACGGATATAAGGGGAAATAATCTTACTTTTTTGGCGAGACAGGTATAAAGTAAATTACCATAAAACTGAAAAAGAATTCTACCATCAAGGCGAATTAAGGAATTTTTTTAGTCACAGCAGCTCTGACATCATGGGCAGATGCATGTAAGAATGTTTTTGAGCCTTCCATGTTCAATATGTTTCGACAGAGAGGAAATTAAGAAAGACATCTTTATTGAGATGATGAAACATAAACAGATGTTAGATAAGATCAACATGAAAGAGAGGCTAATCACATAATTAGACTTGCTCGTTTAACAGGTGCTTGGACCGGACTGGCAGTGATTATAATCAGCGGACGCTGGTTGTAATTGACATGTTATCACCATAAACTTGTGATCATATTTATAATTCAGATAGAAGCTTTTCTACCGTAAATACAAACCGCTTATTAAGTGCCTAATGTGATTAAGCGCATCAGAGTTTAATTGGAATTTTTTGCATATTATCCTTAAATAGACATTGTATCGATTATAGTGTTATTAGTTAACTTGTATTCAAGTAATAATTCCAAATAGATAGGCTTGTTAATTTTATCCGATTTTTAATCATGGTTATTTATTTTCCATCTTCATTCTTAAAACATCATTTTACATTTAATATAAGGCAAGTTACCGATACGTATAGATGTGTGTGAGCGAAAATGCACAAGTGTATGCAAGACAGAAGGTGCGAGGTATGTGAGAGAGAATGGTTAATGTGAGAGAGTATAAACATGTGAGAGAGAATGTGTGAATCATGATATAAATGAAAATGCGAGAAAAAATGTACATGTGTGAGAAAATGAGAAAGGATACGTTTGAGAATATGAGAGAGGATATGAAAGTGTAGATGAGAGTGTGAGAGAGGCTATTAGGATGAATAAGAGAGAGGGCACAAAGACAACGTGTGAGAGGATATGAAAGTGAATGTGAGAGAGGATATGAAAGAGATCAGGGAAAGGATATGAGAGAGAACGTTAGATAGGATTTAAGAGAGGATATGAGAGAAAACGTGAGGTAGAATATGAGAGAGAACGTGAGACAGGATATGAGGGAGAAAGTGGGGGAGGAATTGAGAGAGAACGTGAGAAAGGATATGATAAAAAAATGTGAAAGAAAAATGTGAGATAGGATATGAGAAAATAAAAGTGGATATGAGAGAGAATGACAGAAAAATGTGAGAGAGGACATGAGAGAGAGAACATGCAAGACGATGTGAGAGAGAACGTGAGAGCGAACGTGAGAGACAATGTTTTTGTGTATTAGAGGGATTTTCGAGAGAATGTGTGATAATAAAGAGAGAGAGAGAGAGAGAGAGAGAGAGAGAGAGAGAGAGAGAGAGAGAGAGGTTATATTGACTTTCGGTCTGTGTCTAAATTAAATAACATTTACACACACACAACTGGTTATCTTATATGGAATTTGATTATTATGCTGAAAATTATAATGGGGCAAAGTGAATATTTAATTTGAAATCTAATTATTCTCATTCCATGTATTATGACTAATATCGAGAAAATGTTGTTTACAATTCGACCTGGAAGGTCTCAAGGGGCCAGTTAATTATAAACAATGAGACCCTAGTGGAACCAGATGTCAACTTAATCAAATCTAAATCCATCAATTTACAAAATAACGTGACTCAAATGATGGTAGGACTGAGATGATTATTCCCTATTCTATTTATTCCAAGTCAGCGGTTCTTAAGACTAGCTCATAATTACAGAAATTTCATAAATTTATTTGTCGGTCTTGCTGGGGCAAACTTGTCGTATAGTCCGATTAGTTAAAGTTTCTGTTACGCAGGCATTAAGAATTAGAGTGATACGTGTATAATGGTAACGTATATTTGTTGGCCCTATAACCACCTTGAAATTAAAAACCCGAAAAGCGTAGCACGCCCGGTGTAGCGATTTCAGATTATCCCCGGTTCAGAGTACCCCCGTTTCAGATTACCGGAGGGTAGCCTGGAATCAATGTACGATTACCGGGGGTAGGGTTAACTTTCTTCCTGCCCCCTACGATCTCAGATAACCTCTTAAAAAGTTGTTTCTTTATTTATATTTAGTTATGATAAATGTATCTTGAATCTTGATTGATTAAATTAGCCAGAAATTTTGCCTCCGCCTGGACTGTATATGTACATCCCCGTTCGTGTGTCAGTTTGTTCTAAACATAACTCACGTAATGCTGAACAGAATCTCATAAAATGTTCAGGACATTTCGGGAATGGCTTAACAAAGCGTCGATTAGTTTTGGTGTGGATCCGCCTCTTGTTCCGGGTTAAGGCACGTCATCAAGAAATATTCACAAATGTATAGTCACTTATGCACGAATAAATCTTTGAATATGGGCGGAATAAGTATATGCAAACACGGTTTGGGGAGCTTTTGGGGAGCCATGGCGGAGACGTATAATTATAATTAATATTTTCCATTGGTTTATGTTTTAGATACATCCGAACAAAAAGCTTGTCCCCCGATGCTTTCGGATAAACGACGCTCTACTGTATTTATTTTAGCTTTTCATACTGTATCTGTTACATTGTTACTTATCAAGAGACAAGGCATATGAATTATCGCCGGGATTACCGGGGTGCCGGGGGTGGGGGGTAACCGAAATTGGGGACAGTTTGAGACCTTTACACCAAGAATATTAGTGGCGGCTGCCATGGAAGTGGGAATCCTGTCCTGACTGCAATAACCCCACAATACTACGAATCACTAATGGCTAAACCTGAGCTGAATGGGCGGATTAATATTTGATCGGGAAAGTGTTAATGCTGTAACCATCCGCTGGCTTTTGAATAAATACATAGGGGATTGCTATGAGCCTGTCAGAACATTATGAAAACATTAATGTTATGCTAACGGCTGTTAAGACCATCATCCAATATGCGATACAAATGGTTAGCGCTTTAGCTAAGAGACATGAAAAATCTTGTATAAACACATAAATTAACATAACCTAAATTTTCCTTTGATTTCAGACTTCTATTGTATGTTGGCGATTAGTGAAGTGACACATATGCAAGTTTAGAAGTACGAGGTGTATATTTGTTATCCTTAAGTCTGTTAAGCCCAGCATCCAATCTGCAATACAAATGATTAGCGCTCTAGCTAAGAGACATTTTGTATTATGTATAACCACATAAATTTAATATAAATATAAACTTTATTTATATTACATGAATTGTACAAATAGCTGTAATAACTAACACGATGCACTGTCAATGGCTCGGATGGTGGTGTTCGGTAGTCTGTAGAGGCGGAGGAACCCGGAGGACCCGGAGAAAACCACAGACCTTGGACGGGAGAATATGATGTAGTCGAGTCCATACCATGCGACTCCGAGTGCAAGTCCCAATCCAGGACACTCGAATTTAAGTCCGAGTCCAACAGAAATATCCTATAAATGCAGTTTAAAATGGAAATTTCAGATAATCATGTACATTTTAAAGTTATCCTACACATGCTTTTACTATAATGGTTAATTACATTTATAGCTCCCGATGCATATGAAAGCTTGGTATATACAGTGTTATTGTTTTGTAAAATTATGTAAGTAGATCGAACAAGTACATAAGTCTTTATAATATGTGACTTTTTTCTATGAGACTCGAGATGGACTCAGCCTGATTTTTCCGAGTCCTTTCCTCCGAGTCCGAGTACAAGTCTGAGTCAAGGACCCCCGAGTCCAAGTCCGAGTCCGAGTCCCTAAAAGTGGACTCAAGTCCAAATCCGGACCCGAGTCCTACAACACAGCCGGACAAGCTACTTTATCACAAACAAAAGAATAGAACCCCTGCTAGAATACCTAAGTTTTCGTCAATCAACCATAAATTATGAAAAATAGAGTTTGGTTATACCAAAACAGTTTTTGCCTAAAGAAGCATTTTATAGTTGAATAAAAATCAGCGGTTCCACCACGTGCGTGTTTTTCTCGTCTTATTTAGTTCATATCCTCTAATAAACCTTGCATCTGATATTAGTTATGACAGTTCAGCCTGGACGGTATTTTCAGATCCTGGCAACAGGATTCGGTATGATACGTCGTCAATATCAACGGCTATTTCGCCGTTTTCAAGCGCGTTTGTATGGGCCATGATGTAGCTGATCCCGGGGTGCTGCTGTGTGTGTTAACAACAGAGTACTTGCTTCCGATGCACAGACATACCACGCCCGTGCATTATTTGGCCATTTGAGCACCTGCGGCCCAAAGAGGTTGGGCGAAGGGATTATTTCTTAGATATCAAGCGTTTCGTGACACCTTCGTATGTTAGTCAATCTTTCCCCAACTAGATTGATCTTCTTTAATTTTCAACACATTTTAATAAGTTAACTAAAATTCATTTACAAACATTTAATAGCATACCTCAGGATGTTATTGATGAAGATTCATGCAATCGGGCTTATTAAATAAAATTCATTAACAAACATTTAATAGTATACCTTAGGATGTTATTGATGAAGATTCATGCAATCGGGCTTTTAGACACATACTAAATCCTCAACTTTCTCTATTTAAATTAGCTTCATTATTAAAAGAATATTGAGGATGATAAAAATAAACTGTAAACTTGATGACAAAAGTATCTCGAACCGCTAAGGTGACACTAATGGATTAAATTACCCTAAAAAAATGAGGTGACAAACTTTTTATTCCTCATTCGTATATTAAGAATACAGGGACATAGTCCCCATTTCCTCCATGAACGAAGGCCCATGGAACGACCAAGTTAAACAGTTGGAATTTCAATAGTTGAAGTTTGTATCTTGTCTCATATTTATATTTCTGGTGTATCTTTTGTCATATTGTTATTCAAAAATTAACAATTTTTGGACGGCCAGGAATAGGCCAAAGAAATTATCCTTACTGCTGAATGGTAATATCTGTAGCTTCACGATAAATCAGAGATATATGCAGATAAATGAAACATTCTTTGACAGACAAAGCCAAAACTGTTTCTTGTGTCGTTGTTACCAAAATGTGATACGACATACACTTAATCAAAACCTTTGGTGAAGATATAACATGACTGGGATAACATGATTACATGCCAATGAGATAACATTTATTTATGAACCAATAACCAGAAAAAATTTTTTGTAAAGGTATTGTGTACTATGGAAGATATCATGCTATGCAACTGTACATGAAAATGTCATTATTCTAGACCAGATACCATGTGCTGTATCTGCAGTACTTGAAACTGAATAATGAAAGGGGCGCTCAATCTAATAACCGTCCTAGTAATCGAGGGAAAATAATATTTACGACCGCGGCTGTTTTCTTTCTCTCAGCTATCTGGTACGTATAAACAATTTCTGATGAGTATCAAAGAAAGTTTACAGAGAGGTAATTTTTCAATATATTTTAAAAGATATAATTGCGGTAGACCAACATGCGGATGATCTTATAAACAGAGGATGGCCTCTACCGATCCCAATTATCGCTTGAGGAGGACGCACAAACTCAGTGAGGTGCACGCGACATGGAGCGAGTTATGCAACTTGTGCGTGTCCGGGTCAGAGGCCAGTGTGTACAGCGTGTTGGCTCACTACAACCCCTATCAGCGTTTATACCCCGGTATACGGGGATTTTAAACGATAAAAAGGATATTTATTGTGATTCTTTCTATCTTCAACATTTGAAAAGTGAATTCTTTTCAACGCAATGCTCAAATTATTACATTAAAATAGCATAATGTATTTACAAGTCGGATAAGGTAAGAGTTACCGGATTTTATATGACATAACAAAACTTTTTATCCGGTATTACTCTAGGGCGACTTGCAGGGGATTAAAGAAAAGGAGAGGTCCAACCCACGAGAACTAATGACAAAACCTACACAAAGGTCACCAGGTCCGCAAAAAAGGGGATCCAGGTTGCAAAAAAAAAAATGGTTTGAAACACTAAAAAAAGATGGCGGCGACTGAAAAAAAGAGGGGGGGGGGGGGGAAGTATCACCGAGGCAAGCTAATATTACCTAGACAACAAAGACAAGTATGATAACATGTCAGTACCAGTTCAGAAAAACGGTTTGAAACTCAAGCGAATGCAATTGAGCGTTCACACCTCATCAAGAACATTACAAATTCAGTTTAAAGAATTTTGGATGTGGTTTCAAAACGGTAAAAATGACTGGTACTTGTGTAGCATATGTACAAAACACACGTGTACCTTAAGGACCATTACCCGAGCGTGATCGGTGCGTGTCTGTATAGTCAGCGCTCTCAAGAAAACGGCAGGTTGACCTATAACATATTTTGGTCTGTATTTTAACTGGCAAGTTATGTCTTGGAACCATAGGACGGGGCAGCATGCACTTAAATGCATCGAGGCGTGTATGATGTTGTCGGCATCACGACACTTTATCTACGACATGGTGAGATGCAAAATCCTCTATGCATATGCCAGGAGAGAGAGAGAGAGAGAGAGAGAGAGAGAGAGAGAGAGAGAGAGAGAGATCCAATTTGGAAAAGTAAAATATAGCGCATCATTTGTACATTTAGAAAACGTTCAGAGGATTGATGAAACACTTTAAATATGTGTTCGTGTACCATGGAAGACAGATTGAGAGTATTTGTGGGAGTATCCTTTGGGATTTTGTTATATCGATAGAAGTATCAGACCTATACAAACGATTAAATGAAACGGGCAGGTCTGTCATAATATGAATCAATCCGTGAAGAGAAGCGACCATCTGCTTGAGTACATTCAATACCCCTCCTCAGCAGGGAGACCTCCCGCGGTCCCCGGTGAGAAGAGTCTCAATCCTCCTAAATGAATACATCCCGAAGTTCCTGAACTGAAGAAATCTCGATGCGGCGGTTGATGCTTAGCTTTATCTTAACAGACGCGCTGGGTATCTTGTTCCATTCAAGGTTGCCTTCTGGAGCTCTCAGGAATGCTTTGGTTACAGACTCTGATGGAAACTGGTCCGTCGGGAATGGAACAGGTCTTTCTTCTGTCGGCTCCGTGAGTCTCGCCATTCCTTGCCCTCACAACAATGGTGCAATCCCCTAAAGGTCCGCCTTGACGTCAAATAAGATTTGCTGCGTTTACCCTACTTAATATAAAGTCTTTTATAGATATTGCACAATATATAGTCCTTTCAGCAGAAATCTCAACTAAATCATGGAAATATATTTCGATTAGAAAATAGACATTATTATGGACTTGCAGAGCAGGTGTCCTTGTTCTTAATGCTTGGACACCAACTGACATTTTACACTAACAAATTAAGGTAGAATCTAATATTAGACATATTACTGACGTCGATGCGTTTCTGGTTTTAGCTTACATTTCTACAAATTGTCTCCACAGAAAGCAAATTTAGAATATCCAGTCAAGCTTTAGATTGACAGAACAGTTGTTGTTATAAGGTCAAAATTATCCACTTCTAAAAACTCACGCAGCATAAGTTGCTTAAAGTCGGCTATTCGTCTGCCTTTTTTGTAGAATTTGTGTAATTTCTGACTTACTCTGAATACATATTAATGAAATGTAGGTTAAGAAAGATTCGTATAATGCCTCTGTGACGGATGAATGAGCTTGTATATCTGTACAAGCTACGTTTAGATACGGTAAAACCGCAAATATTGACAAACAGAAATCCTAGGGTGTTTGGTTGCTTATGTTCGAAGTTTAAAGGTCGCCAGTGGTAAAACTCCCTTTGTCAAACTCTGACTTGCCTCCTGATGTCCTCGTTTGATTGTTTTTGTATGGGCAGCCACGTGTTATAATCACGTGGACGTAACCAAAAAGAACTGCCTGTGTGCGATGTGATCAGCAGTGTCTTGTAAAATTTTATAATATATCTATTTATACTTATATACTTTTTACGATCATTCTTATTGTCGTAAAAGGCCCGGGGGCCAAATGCTCATGCAGTTGTGACATTAATAGTATAATACTCGTATACATTTTGCACAAAATGCAGCTGTAGAATGTCAAGATTACTTAAGTCAAGACCAACATTAATTTTTTTTGAGAATCCGTCCAGTCATTACTAATTAGATAAGCTAAGATAGACAGCAGACGACAGCAGATGCCGTGCCATGGCTGTTAGTCACAGGCGAACTGAAAAGTGACGCGGGGTTTAATATTCGATAGAAAGACGAGTAGGAAGACTAATACAGACTTAGAAAATCGGTGGAGGAGAAATGTGTCCTGTCTTCAATTTGCAAGACAAAATAACATGAGAAAAGATGAGAAAAAATCAACAGTGAAACACGGGACCTGGTATGATGATGGACACCAATATCACCGAGCACGTGCATACTCTGAAACACACATGACTTCAGGTGCCACACTAGCGACATCTGTTGGTGGCGTGTTTGGGTCAGTCATATGGACAGCAAAAAATCATACTTATTATATCTCAAATGATGATATTAAAAAAAAAACTTTTCTTTAGAGGCAAAGTTCCTCAGAAATCTCTATCATGAATTTTGTTTCATGTCACAAAACTCGCAACGCTGGTTTAATGGACCCAATTCAAGGTGTCTGGGATAATGTGACAGACCTAAACAGTTCTTTGTATATAAGTTATAGCGGAAATTTAAATATAAAAGCTTTGATATGAAGTTAAAATTTTGCGTTTGTTTTTCTTAACCATAAAAAAACATTATTTCCCCAAAAGAAAACTTTTAAATTGTTTATATCTTGTAAAGCGAATGTTTAAAATTGAATGTCACTTACAGTATCATTTTCAAAACCGTCCTACAGATTTTTGTAGGAATTAAAAGCGATATATTTTGGGAAAAGACTGATTTAGCATATAATAATCATGTTTTAGCAATTAAACTGAACACTCTAAACTTAAAAAAAATATTTCATTACACGGTTTTTGATGTTCATATAAATAAAAACATAGTCATTATTTTAATTTATATCTGACATATGCTTTGTGAAATAAACAATTTAATATTAAAAAATACTTTAAAAAAGTTTCAATTAACAAACCCCTAGTGGAAAATTATTTCTTCTTATATAATTAGGAAGAACAAACACCAAAATTTCATCTTGTAATAAAGGTTTTACTTTCATTATTTTCCTCTATAAATTTTATTAGAAGTTTGTCCATGTTTGTCATATTATTCGTGATACCCTTGAACTTAAAAAAAAAATCCTGGTGCTTAGGTACCAACATGATGTTCGAAGAGAGCAGATTCGGGGGGGGGGGGATGTGGAGGGTCCGGAACCCCATCCCGTCCCTTTTTTCAGCCGCAACAACCTGTTTCAAGGGTTTAAGACCAATATTTGTCCCAGACATAGGGACCTTTTATAGGCTTTGTCATTAGTCCTCCTGGGTTGGACCCCTCATTTTCCTAAATCCTGGATCACTCATTTATGCAATATATATTTCTAGTCAATGCTGACCTTCCATGTCCTTAAGCAGTCGTCGTTTCAATTAAACTAAATAATGATATGTTTCAGGTAATCATTATTTTTCGTGAATGGACACTTGTCATTGTCATTGGTAGTTTTGCCAAATGGTGCTTTGCAAAGATCCCTTCAAAACATTCGGGCACGTATTTTTGAAAATGAAATAAATGTTCTTAACCGGAATTTAAAAATGCTGAATTGATTTTTATCCTTCTTATGATTTGGAACATATGTAATGCATATTTTGTCTGAACAGGTAAATTAAAAAAAAAATAAAAAATAGCCCGCTGGCTCCTTATTTTCTTTTTGGGCCCGCACAGTCACTCTAAACAGTGTGTTATACTGGGGTGGCCTAACCATACGTTAAGTGGCAAGGGCGATCTGAACAGACAAATGACACGACACAGGATATAACCAAGGATGTACCACCTGTAAACACTTCCCTTTTTAGCTTCTGGCCTGGACAGTAACCTCTGCCCGGGCAAATACCGTTTTGTTGCCCGTTTGGTTGGTCTGCAGACACTCCAATCAAGCTTCAATGATATTCCAGGGTGTTTTTCCGTTATGGGACCTCATATTCAATTTGAACGCGCCAATTGTCTAAACTTCAGCTGTCGTCTGCTAAATGTGACAATAGAGCGGACGCACTTCCGTTTCCTGTTAAAGTAAATCACGATGCCTAAACATGACACTCCCTTCATCATGTCAGGCGATTAAGCTCAAGAAGATTCAAGTTTTGATGTCGAGGAGCCTAGCAGGCTATTAAATAGTGATACCCCAACTGCTTCTCAGCCAACGCTTAAAGATGATAGACATGATGTATTTTATGATGTAATAATGCAATGATTTGAGTTTAGGTGAAAGGAAAAACTGTAAACCAAAGATGCAGTGAAGACTGCTGAATGTCTGTTGAATGTTATTCGATCATGATGTCACCTTTAAATGATCTGTGATTTTTAAAACTTTTTCTCGGAACATTTTATTTGTTATGTGCAACCTAAGTGTGATCAAACTTGTTTCTTTATGGTTAACTATTTTTGTAGACTTATTTGTATAAGCTAGGCCATAAAAAGTATTAATTAGCAGCATACTCATACCAACTAGGAAATCAAATTACAGTCGCCAAAAACGTCACTAAATTATCTTTATTGCTGTGTTTTTTTGTCCAGAAAGGGTTCTGATTACGAGTTTTCATCACGATTGCATCTTCACGAGTCAGGTTCTTATGAAAGAGAACCTACTATTCCTGTAAGGGGTATATATGTTTTCAATTTAGGAAATATACCCTAAACAAATAGTAAGACGAAAACCTGAGACGATAAATTTCTTTGATATCGTATATGTACATATTGCGGTTTGGTATGAGAATTTCAGCTCTTGGCAGAGTTGCTTACAAACCCCTCGTATTATGAAACTCTTGACGTTCCGCTGCTGTTAATAAAAATACCGTCATACATCAGAAATTACAAGCACAGTGAGACACATTTTATTCGTAACGGCTGATACATTTTAAAAGATTTATTTATATTTTTATGAGAACACAGATCTGGTAATCCCGTGCAAATATACCTGATTAATATCTATAAAACCAAGAAAAAATACTTCTTTTTGGCAATTTGTCACTCGCCAGTTATTTTTTTTTATAAAATGTTGATTTTCTTTTATTTAATGACTGATCAGAATACTGATCACATGTTTACCTTTCATACATTTTTAAAGCGTTGCAAATATTACGCTGAAACATGCGTTACTCTAAGTTTCTGGTTCATTATATCAGTGATAATTATGCTTTCAAAATAAGAACCTAAAAAAGCTGAAATATTTAAATATTTATTAGAAATGCATGACTGGTCACAATTATTTAACAAAACATTTCCATAAAATCAAATATGATTGAACAGATTCTTTTTATCGACAAAATATCTTTCCTCCCATGACATACTACTGATAGAACTTAAAAAGAAAATGAAAGAAGACCAATTAAAATATATTTATATAAATAATTCTGACTTCAGAAATACAGAAAAAAAAATTAATATTCTCTGCGATCCGATAAGCGAGCTCTCAATCTGACGATGGTGAAGTCTCATAAATAACTAGAAATCTGCATTCTAAAGAATGCAAGCCTCCGCCACGTAGTTGGTCCATACCCATTTTTGCTTTCACGTATTCGGCCTTTATTCACAGGTTCTTTTGTGCATAGGTAATTGCACATTTGTAAATATTCTCGATGATTTTCCGGAATCCGGATCACGTGCGCGATCCAGACAACAATCTGATCTAATCGATTCTTCATTGGCCCATTCCCGAAATGTCCTGAATTTTTCATGATATTTTGTTCAAACGAACGAACGAGGATAAACACATAGCCTCCTGACGGAGGCAGTGATCTATTCCCAGAGCAGCCACTATTAAACAGTGAGCCCTTTTCATAACACTGCAAAGGACGCAGACAGGTTTAGTGGCTCATAGAAAAACTACCAATCTTGTGCGTTGACTTGCTAACTTATTTGATGACATGACTGAGGCTGTCGTTAGTAATTGAAAAAGAAATATAGCACGTGCTGGCACTATAGATTACCGCCCTGATTCACCCTGACGTCCTCGGGTCCGACTAATTTCCCTTGCGAAACGTAGCCTGGACCTACCGATTCACGTCATGCAAAGGTGCCGGCGTCGCTTATGTAACGAGGATAATTGTTTCCTGAGTCAAACGGTGCGACCAGTGGCGTCAATTTATTTTCAATGGTCGGAGTATACTCGCAGACACACAGACACGCACACACACACACCATCCCACACACACAAAAAAAATCACACACACATATGTGTATATATATATAAAATAAGGTATTTAATATATATTGAATATACTTTAATTCTAAACGAGGTTTAAAATATTTCACAGTAAACTCATAAATGGAGTCACAGTCTATGATTCTAATTATTAATAAATCTTATTTCCAATATATAAATATGGTGAATACATTGACCATCCCCCCCACCCTTTGCTAAAACGTTCCGGGGAAATATACCCATATCCCCCCTATATTAACGTCCTGGGTGCAAGCTTTTTATGAGCTCACCTAAGCTCATACATACACCTTAATTAGACAGCTCTCAACAGAGCAAAATACTCTCCAATGATGAGCATCGAGATCCTTGTCGTCCACATTGCAGCATCACTTGCCTAAGTAGATGCCTTCCTTTTGATTTGAGCTCTCGCAATATCCGTTTTTATTAAAATAAAAACTCGTCATAACTGGCTAACCTTTGAAAAGTAACTTATTGATTTAACTGTAAATGTATACACCCATTGGTAGGACGAAGCCTGGTGCCTAAGGCTTTGGCCTAAGGACTGTTATGCAGCCACAGCCAGTGCCTAAAAAGGAACACGATGAAATCTCCTTGAAAGATATTCGTACTGATCTTTTAACCACGGGTTATGACTTACAGGTAACCCCGTAGCCCAAGAAAGAGTAAACAAAAATGCAGATGGCTTTATCATTACATATACACATTACATACCACACTCCAAATTAAGTTGTAACATAATTTCAGTTTGTTGATCATGGTGATACAACAAAGATGAAAGCAACATTAAACAGTTTCGTTATTGACTAATGATATTAGAGAAAACCAATCTCTTCCATAAAGGACATTATCAAATTTGATCAGCTGCGCCAGTTCCTATTGGGTCTTTGTCAACGATATTTGTTTTTCCTTGACTATCTGACCATTCTGCTAAACAACATTACCGAGATCAAAGACGACAACTCTTTGATACAAATAATCCTCAACTTCCTTAACTGGTTTTTATGTTGTAGCAATCTTAAAAGTTGTCCTTTATTCTTTAGTTGATAATTATTGCTTGTAAAGAACATATTATGTAACAAACATAAAACCAAGAGAAATTTTGAAGCAAATTTAGTAATTCTCTGGCGTAAGCAAGTAAAGGTAGTAGAACAGGAAAGAAGCTTTATTTATAAATCGTGCTTGATCAAATAATAAAAGAGCCAACTGATTTGTGAGGTGTCATCAGGCTATTGAATATGACCCTCCATCGGTAAGTAGCCACATTATTTCACAGATTTGATGATCATACTGAAATCTTTGTGAATATTTCAAAAACGCTTCACACATGAAATGATACCAACCTCCCCGCAGGGTTAAGTTCTATTGTTCATTATGAATAAACCCTGCTTGCAGCGACGGACTTAAACAGGACTTAAGCTTGATCTGACGTTTTACCCAGTCACCGTCTCACTTGCATGATCAGTAAATGTAAACATCATATGAATCGAGATCTCTTGGCACTCTTGTCATATGTCAGACTGCAATAATGGTTAATCCCCCTATTCATGCAAAGTTGTCATTTTGTATAAAGTTAAAATGACCACAACAAATATCCCTGCACTATCACCGTGAATTTACACCTTAGACAATTGTGGAAACAGTTCTATCACG
The DNA here is from genome assembly GCA_026874595.1 of Sipunculus nudus. Classification (NCBI taxonomy): domain Eukaryota; kingdom Metazoa; phylum Annelida; class Sipuncula; order Golfingiida; family Sipunculidae; genus Sipunculus; species Sipunculus nudus. The sequence continues at coordinate 37,963,392 of CM049320.1, read as the reverse complement.
TATATTTTTCAAAGAACCACGTGTATAAGCTTCTGTTTTTATTTACAATGCCACGTCACGGATATTACATCGCAAAATTGATCCTAGGGTTTATAAATATATAAAATATGTTACACGGACAAACTCCTTTTGCTAGTTCTATTGTGATTGGATGTGGTTGAAGCATACACTATATTTGCTCCAATTTACCTATTTTTTTGTTGTTGTAATTTTACGCTCTATTTCGGTACATAAGCGTGCTGTGCGCATGAATGTGTGCATGAAACCTGTCCTTGACTTTCATAGACAGATCTCATGTGGGGAGAATGGAAATGTTACATAAGTGTCGCAAGAAAGGCAGCCATTGTGTAACGGGCAAATTAAAATCCCCGGGAACACGCAAGAATGTGAGCTTAAAACTGACGGGTAATGCATTATGTAGGACGCAGGCACCTGGTTCATTTTTTAAGCAGACTAAGACGTCAAACACCGACATTGAAACTCAAATAGCTAGCACCAATCAACGCCTTCTTTAATTATTTGTTATCAACCATCTGTCTGTCTTCACTCTGACTGTCAAAATACTTGGCTCCTATTGCTCCCTCGTTAATTTTTTACTATTGTTCATCTCTTTTCTTTCAGGTAGTTTAGCGACTGATTAGACTAACAGCTTAGTTTCAGGTGCAGTTCGGGTGAAATTTCTACAGCTAAAACTTTATATTTTTACTTTTAAAGAAAATCAATATAGAACTAAATATTCTTTCATTAATAACCAATCGGAAAAAAGGTGATACTGTATCTGGTTTTATATACTAATTTATCTTGCAGAGTGATGTATTTCATAATAGATATCCACAGATTGTTACAATGCGGCACTGATGATATTGAGTAATTACCACCATCTAAGCTTGTATAAGAGCGGTTACATAATGAGTATGTAAAGTTGCTTATCATATATAGGTAATATGAAAATTCCACCCCCCCCCCACACACACAAACACACATATTTCAACACTTAATATTAACCACAACCAGTTCCTTATAGACACTACCAGTAAATTCATATTTTTTCCCCAATTACATCAATGAGTGAACAGGACTGGCGTGAGAACTTGCACAAATGTTCATTGGTTTATTCTGATGTGGCGTTCCTTCAAGTAGGCCAAATCAGTAAGAAATGATATTTTGAGAAGAAATGCGCGAAGAATATTTATTCACCTTCTCCCAAGAGGACGACTCTGCTTGTCAAAGGGGCCAAAATACCTATAAAGAATGTTGAATTAGCACGAAAAATAGCTCATTCCCTATAAAATAAATTTGAACCTGCCAAAATATTGCCCTTAACCGTTTCTTACTCCTGTAAACGAGTGTTAAAACAGTGGACCGGGCGCGATCATAGGTGTCAACATAAACACAGCGCGTGCATCACCTTGGCCAAAAAGTGTCAATCAGAGATGCTCTGACTGACCTGGCCCAAAAAATGCAATACATGTTCCCGCTGGCTGAAACATCGCGTGTTGCGGCTCCTAATCGGACCTCCGGGCACGGCCTTGTTATAATAACCACACACACGTGGACTGTGTTTTCAAACACCAGAGTCATAACAAGGTGTTAAACAACCGTATGCGAGGACTGACAATGTGTGTGCTGGGACGGCTTTGCTGGGGCACTGTATAAAGCAAAACTGATCTGAAAGTGAGAAAAAATAGGCATAATATTGTTCCTGTTTATGTCCCTTTAAGGTTTTAGGACATAGAAATCCTATGGACCGGGGTTTCTAAATACACCAGGGTCGTAGGTTAAAATGTAGTGAAAAGCATACATATATTCCGTTGAAAATTTGTTGGACAAGAATCCTTTCAAGGCAAATTACATATTCACATTGCTGTATTTGTGGTAAGAAGGGTTACGGTATAAGTAATATTATGTAAGCATGCGCTTGCGAAATGAAAACATGTGTCACACTAAAATGTAACACATTTTGATTTTAAAGTTTGACATTTGAGACAGGTAGTGCCGGCCGTACCACAATTCCCAGTTGGAAGAGGTTAACTTTGAGTAGGAACGATTTCAGACGGAAGTTTGCACCGGATAAGGTATATATGTTGTACACTACACGGACTTTTACTGAGCCATGTTTGGATTTACAAAAACATGCACATACGCACACACAGAATATCAGGTGCAACATTGCGTGTACGTTGTACATTCTGTATAAAATTACAATCATATAAGAAGTTTCTTTCACTTTCAAGCAGCTCATTAATTCGTTGAGTACAGACCTTTGCGAAAAAGGGATCCTAGGCACCTGAGATGAAATTTTTTTTTTCTGCAGAAAATGAAACTCTCCTAATATAAATTCAAAGGTAACAAATTAGTGCTGTTATTTTTTGGCCGAATTTAACAAAAAGGAATTAGTGTATATAAAAATTGAAACATTTTACTTGCATGACCTAAACACCGATATAAAATATTCACGACGGAGTCGCTGAACAATTCTTTTACTTCCCTGGATAATTATTACAACATTAACCTCTTGTACTTCTCGTGTTTTCACTTATTTCCTTTACGAATTAATAATAAAGGCAACAAGGGAAGACATATCCTGTTCGAATTAATTATAAACGTAGCAAAGGAAACGGCTTATGTTTTTAGCTGAAGTGATTTTAATCTCTCTTGTGAAGACACTGGCAAACTTAAGTTAGTTTCAAAGTTTAAATTAATTCTACAGTTTGATTTATAAATAACAATGATATAAAAAGAAGTTAATTTGAAAGTCGATTTTGGTTCTTTACTTCTGTTTAAGAAGACTGTAATGACATCAACGGTTTATGACGTCTTATATAATCTTTTGATCTCTTGACTGACATTCGGCAATCTCAATTACACGAATTAAGTAAATTATGTAATTTTAAATCACCGTGATAGTCATATAGTGAGTGGATATATATAACTAAGCCAATCTGTAAATTATTTACTGGGAAATAAAAAAAAAATTACCAGCTCATCAATGTCCGCATTAAGTTGACACCTGTTATTCGTCAATTATATTCAAGTAAACAACATCTGATGAAAATATCATTCCATGCCATCAAGAGTAACACGAGTAATTAGAATTTTGTAATTTGTATTTCCTATGATATCGGCCTTGCTCATCACCGCCACCTTGTAATCTTTCATTGAAATACAGATGTATTCCTCGAACTAAGAAGTTCTGAATGGAAATTACCATATAGATATTCGCTAATTTAGATATACCACCAGTGACATCATCATGTTTCTGATACCAGTTTGAGATGTGGAATATAATCAACATCATTTATTCTAGACGGAGGCATTACATGGAACTGATTCTTTAAATAAGAACCGCTTCATTCTGGAGTTAAGCATTATGTACGCAGGACAATATATATATATGCGTATATGCTGTATTTCCTAAAGCGCTTATCTGCTTTAAAGGTTCATTTTGATTTGCAAGAATATGCGTATTATCTCACGCCATTAGCTCATTTGACTGAATACAAAAGATTCCAGCAAAACAATCCAGGAACCAGAGATCAAGCGTGACTAGAGGTCTGACCTTGCGCGCTGGCAACAATTCTTAAAAATATATAAGAATTATGAAAGAAGAAACACAGAAAAAACACCGGTCCGAAGCTTAAAATATCTCGATTTGAAATATCTCGAAGTTGCTCGTTATGGCTTCCATGTGCAGTGCGCGTTTATGTTTTTTTCCACTGATAGCGCCCGGTGCACGCTTTTTTTCTACTTGTGTACAAGAGTGTAAGAAGACTTTTTTTAACAAAATATTGACATATACCGTAATACTATAAAGATAATACACTATGCCATGTATATTTAAAATAAAAGTGGCATGTCAATAGGTTCCTTTAAATTAAAATTCGGAGTCCAAACTGGATCAACTGAGAGTTGAAATCCACTTATTACAGATAAGAAGATCATGATAATTGGCCTGACCTATGGAAAAGTATGATATTACGCATGGCGTGGCTGACATATACGCAGTCAAGGTTGTCTAAAATATCAACTTTGGAAATCCAAGTGCAAAATGAGCCTGTTTTTTCCTGAAGTACCTCGAAGAAGAGAAACCTGAATAAAACGAGATTATGTGACCAATTTATGGATTATATCAGACCCCCACGCAATGACTCTATCCCTAGGGTTTACTTTTACATAGAAATAATGGGAGGAAGTCCATGCGATCAAGGCGCGCTATTTAACCTGGCAGCCCGAAGGCCAAGTTGTCTGTTTTCAGTCATTAGAGAGTCTATTACAGGATTTCAAGCCCGCAGCTGCAGTCAGGTAGCTAGAAAGTTAGGAAGTTTTTAAAAGTTCAAGATGGAAGAGCCTGATATACCGAAATAACCTATGTGTTTCCTTGTGTAATACAATAACTCACCATGTATGATTTGAGACGAGAGCAGAGCACCCTGAAAGTATGCGCTGTAAATACAATTAGCTTCATGGTGGTTTTTCTCTAATGGGGTTGAGACCCGTGAGGCGGCTAATGGAACTCAATGGCAGAGATGTGGACTAGGCTTTATCATTACCAGGGTCACTCACACAACACAGCCGTCATTCAGGTGATGGATAAGCTATCAGTCGCACAAAAATACGAACGACACCCATAAAGCGTATCTCATAACATGTAAAACGTCTGATGATGGATAGGCAAGCTTAATGCTGGCAAATATATGGCATATATAAATTTAGTAGTAGTGGCGCTTCTATGTCCCATGTCGTTAACTACAATATAAATCTCCCTTTAAAGGACTACTGACTATATGCGCACCAGCAAAGGACAACATTGGTATGTTATTTAATTATTAAAACATTTTAATGGATATGAAAACGGTAATGGAATCGGTAAAATCTTACCTGTAACACATCTACGGAAAAAAGGACATTTATTTAGAGTCATTTACGTAACAAATATAGGTGACAGGTAACAAAGTTATTTTTTTAGTCAGCATCACATTTTCAGATGCTCTTCGTGTTTGTCAAGCAAAATTTTTAAGCATTATTTTTGCAAATGTATGCACTATGATATAAAAAAATATGAAAGAAAAATAGAAAGAATCACACTTCAGAAAAAGGGCCTAATATACGCCTCCGTTTGTTTATTTTCCTATATCTACAGGTGATAGTTATGTAAAAAGTGTGCTGGCATTCACGGCCCACTTGTGCACCGGGGACAGGATGTATTTTCTTAAGTCCTTCCCTGATATTTATTTATTTATTAGCAAATACCTATACAAGGTAAAATATTCAAGCATAACATGATCTTCCACAAGGCCTTGGTTAAAATGACAATAGTTATATAAAACAATCAGAATATGAAATTAAATGAGTATATGCATGCAACAAAGTAATATAACATATGTACAATATAAAAATAAGATGGTTCAGTAGAAATTCTAGATTTCACATGTTCGTTAGTAACCCTCTGCATATCAAGTGCTTGAGGCCTTTCTTAAATATATATATGGAAGGGGCACTTTTAGTTTCTTTTAGGAGACTATTCCATGTGACCTAGTGCAATATGTATGGACACTCTGTGTATATGTGAATTGGTCAGTCATGAATGAAGGGTACTGATTGTTTAAACATTTGTAAACCAACAAGTATGTGGGGTATTTGCACCGTTCTTCTAATGACTTAATGCCGAGCATTATTCTAAGGATATTTACATTACATTCACAATCAAATACTTGGCTGATTATACGAACGGTTCGATTCTGAAATTTCTGCAATTTGTTAAAATTTTAAGTAGTTTTAAACCCCTATATCGTCATATTCATGCCACGGTTATAAAAAGATGTGACACACAAGTGTTCCATTTTCCCACTGAAATTTACAATAATAGATTTAAATCATTCATAATGTCTGTCATGAACCAGTCTTAATGTCAAGTTATTAATAATTAATTATTAAGAAGACGCTGCGCAGCGTTTTGTTGAAACTGGCAGGTCACCATAGTCGTTTCGCCTCTCTAATCCACAAACTGCTGATTGCAACACTAAATTTTGGACCTTTTTTCAGGATAGGAGTAAGTAGTTCCCAGCTGATATTATGTTTGTCTGTTAGACTGGCAGAAGTTGTAACATAAAAAATCATACTGAAAAATCTAGATGAGGAATTTAATATTGTCGTTCTTTTAACGTCTCCTCACGGCCTACAAGTACGTTGTCACTTAAACTGAACCAGACCTACGTTGAAAATATGTGGGAAAAGAATTCCTTAATAACCAGCATCTGTGTATATCTCCACACATGTTTATTAAATATATGCCGCATGCAAGCATGTCTCCCACGGGTTATCTGATTGACAGCCAAGTCGTACGAAGCGTAGACAATTACGCCGGTTATCTTAGACATAGGATTAATTTATTAATTTGTGTTAATCCCTTACTGGCAACCTATGTCAAGGTTACCATCTCTGTAGAGTGATATCGTTGGGATGGATAGGATGATCATCGTTGTGCAGTGATTGTATAACTGACGTTTTGACTCAATGTTGGTCTTATTAGACCAATGAAAATTCGTGCATTCACTTTTAAATAGTCCGTTTGTGTAAAAGGTTAATAACTTCCCTTACATAAAATCACGGACCTGCTCTACCGATTATATAAACTAAAAGTTATATAAACTTAATAAATTAATAATATTCGTGTAATCAGGTACTTGACATTTACTTCAATTGTTGATTGAGATGGCTGGAAATTTAAAGAGTTGTGAACCACCAGGACACTTTATATTCATTGCTTCACTCTCTTTACATTGTGTTTTATTTTTATATTTTAAGGAGAACTGCGACCTAAATTGAATGATAATCAAAGCTTCAACGATTCTGTGACGTGTCTGTGGGGCTCCCTTATAGGACTGCATGCTACGTTTGATGGATTACATTTTTACAAAACGCGCTGTGATATTCCAAGTGTCATTCTGGAACAGCCAGCATATGGTTTATAATTAATTACTCCAGGGCCACAGCGGTTCATCCCAGAGAGACAACCCATGTCTATCGCACAGACTGTCGCCTCCTGGACGCGAATCACGTTACAACTCGCGGCATGATTAGACTGGCGGTTTCACAATTCACAAAGCACCGGTTTCCGATGTGTTCCCAATCATTTAAGGTGAAGAATTTCTTTTATAATGTTGTTAGAACATATGGGGTCTCTGATAACAAGATAGCTAAGTCTGCATGACAGATAAAAAATAAAATGCATCTGGTTTTAAAGAAGTCAGTATGTCATCTGTATTATTAATCATTAATTACGACAGAAATAAAGATAAATAGATAAAAAGTCAAGTTTTCGAGTTCCAATTAAAATGTAATGAATATTACAATTATTATGCTTATGGCTACATTAATACATGTTTATAGGCTATAAAACTTTCTGTTAAACATACTTACGAGGATTAAAGAAATGTGATATTACCTCCTTATTGTCAAATGTGGGAAGGGGTATCTTACTTTAATTCCTGGGATTGTTTTGTTTTTTGTTCGCGAGGGTTTCAAATTCGCGATTTTCGAGAAAGGGAAAATTTAGCGAAAACAAAACCTTTCTAGATGTAAACTAAATCCTCATTGGCATTTCAAAATTTGAAAACTAAAAAGATTCATATTATTAATAATAACACACGTTTTATCTTACCCATAAATAAAAAATTGTTACTATGAATAATATCAGCTGTTTTATATTATTTGCCAATAATAACAAGATTTCCACACAAGATAATAAATATAATAAATTTGAAAATGGATATACTCTGTTTTTGTCATAATTCGGTAGGATCGCCCTTAATGAAAACAATAAACAAATTAGGTCAAGAAACTAGATGTGTCGGAACGACACGAATGCCCCCGCAGTGGGCAAATTAGAAACATTTGTTAAATTTAGTAAAAATTTTTTAAGTTCGGGAGGTGTCGTATGGTCAAAAGCAGGTCAACAAGGGCAAAATGCAAACTTGATCTGTAACGGGTCATTATCAAGAAGACACCCCAAAAATCAGGCCAGTATCTGCAGGCATTGTGAAAAAAAGTCCATACATGTGCATTTTTCATAAAAATTTCTGTCTTTCATGAAATTTTCTATGTTCAGGATCTCTGTCATATGGTCAAAAATAGGTCAACTGGGATGAAACGTGAACTCTCTCTAACTAGTCATTATCTGCCCACAGACCAAAAATCAGGCCAATATCTGCAGGCATTGCAAAAAAAGTCCGTACATGTGTATTTGTCATGAAAATTTCTATTTTTCATGAAATTTTCTAAGTTAAGGAGCCGTAAAACAGTCAAAAGTAGGTCAATCGGGACGAAACGCGAACTCGATCTGTAACTGGTCATTATCTGCCTACACACCAAAAATCAGGCAAATATCTGCAGGCATTGCGAAAAAAGTCCGTACATGTGTGTTTGTCATGAAAATTTCTATTTTTCATGAAATTTTCTAAGTTTAGGAGCCGTAAAACGGTCAAAAGTAAGTCAACCGGGACGAAACGCGAACTCGATCTGTAACTGGTCATTATCTGCCTACACACCAAAAATCAGGCCAATATCTGCAGGCATTGCGAAAAAAAGTCCGTACAACTGTTTGATTTCGGAATGACGGAATGACGGAAGGACGGACATGGGTAAAACTATATGCCCCGGCCACTTTGTGGCGGGGCATAAAAATAACCACGCCAATATGAAGCAAATAACAGTATATTAAAGTATTTCAGGGCCTTTAGTTTAAAGCTTAGCTCTAGCAGAAACTTGTAAATGTTAGGCTTGAACCTTCAACTCTCGATCACTGTTAGTAGTAGTAGTGGGAAAAACCTAATGACCAAATCTCATCAATTATTTATACGACGTGGTCATTGATTACGTTTCCCAATGGCGCCTACTGGATATTCTATAACGTATGGACAGATGACAGGTACCAGCTGTCTGATATCTGGTTTATGCGGGCGTTATGATCGTTCAAATTCCGACTTATTTTAGATTAATGCTCAGGATAGGAGCAAAATGGATTCTGTCGTACCAAAAGACCCCACTCATACAGAATCTGATGCAAAGAAAAACATCTAAAAAACCGTCAGAAGCCACGAAATAAACACTAAAACAAAAACAAGTAGAGATTATTGGAAATCTAGCACAATAAGCTGAGGAAATGATGTGTAGAACAAAAAGATGAAAGTTAAAGGTGACATGTGATCTAGAAATTGGGGAGGAGTGTCTGGGTTACCTGTCATTTCAGCTCTTCAATGAGACTAAATGATCTCTACAAATAAAAACATTCCATTAAAAAACATGATCGTGCAAAATAAATTATTGCTTGTGGCAATTATTGCTTGGGGCTTGATAAAGGTTGAGTGATATTTTTATTTAAATTGGCCGTAATAAAGGACACTTTGGCAAAGTGAAAAATTAAGCCAAGAGATTGGTAACCATAGTTGCAGAAACAGAAAATTAACTTGCACAACAGACTAATCGGGAACATGGCCCAGATCTAGATCTTCTTGGTGTCAACGTATTCGCTAAAACAGCTTATCTCAAATTAGGATAATCTAATCAGTCATACTTTATACATTGGAATCATCTGACATTTAATTCGAGCACTTTCGTATATGAATCATCCTTGTAACACAAAATGAACCGGTCGGTAAATTTCCTTCTAATAATTACCTCTGCCATCGAAGGTGCAAAAGAGTTATGTAATTTGCTTGGAATCTGTAATCTCGTTTGCATGCCTTTGTAGAAAAATCTCCAATAGTGTTCAACCAATTTAATAACTTTTTTTTATGAAAGGATCGGCCATGAACCGCAGAAGGAAAGTTAGTCTATAACTGTCGGACGGATCTGAAATATGAAAACACGGATCTGGATCCAGCCATTTTATGCAATTACATGAAATCGTAATATTTAAATTTCCTAGAAAACAAACTCTATTCTTTCCTGTTTAATTTTACACCAGTTTCTCTACAGCACTCTGTAACAGAATTTCATAACATAAAACTAAAGCAAGGTGTTAATCTCTCCTCTGGTTTGCTAAGGAAAATAGTGAAAATCATTCCAGAGAGCAGAAACTAGGTAAACGTAAGCTGAAGTCACGTGCAGCTCAAAATTACATAGCTGACAGGTTCAATAATACTGTTTATTTTGGTGCTGATAGTTGCAACTGTTCTTGAGATATTTATAACATACTTTACACTATATATGCACGCGAACACACAAAATTATCAACTTGTGTGATTGACACAATTTGGAGTTCCATACCATTTCGAAAATATTTTGACTCCGTACATATTCCTTTCACTCAAGAGAGTTCTCAACCATGATATGAAGGCTAAAGTGTTATTTGTCCTGACGTTTGTTCAAAAAGGATGAAAATATCATTTCAGCTCGCAGAATATATCGTCAACATAAGTGGCGCCACTGAAATCTTATTTTGGCAAACTTATCACATGATCATTAATTCTGCAAAGTTTAATGATGTGAGCTGTAACAGCTGTTGAGATATTTAGGCCTTCACATTGTCTCAACAGAGCAAATTAAAAGATAAACACAAAGGAAAGGCATCACATTAATTTCATCTATAGTTGAAAAAGTATTAAGTAGAAATCTGCATTCTGAGGAATGCAAGCCTCCGTCATATTGGGGTCCCTATTGTGGGATGCTCCCCAAACCGTGTCTGCATTAATTTATTCGGCCCATATTCCCATGTTGATTCCTTGATTACGTTCCTGAATCCGGATCAAGTGCCGGATCTACTCCAAAATCTAACTGATGATTCTTCATAGACCGATTTCTGATATGAAAATTTCATGAGATTCCGTTCATGACTGCGTGAGTTATGTTGTAAACCAACACACACAAATGGGGATGAACCCATACCCTCCTCTCGGAAGCACAATTTTAGGACGATCCCCTGACGAAATGTACACCAAGTGTGCCCAGATTTCTTCAAAATTACAAAAATAGAAGTCCCGCCTGACACCGGTCTGTATTGACGCAACGTTAGCACAGAACCAGGACTAGGCATAATGAAACACATCGTCGCGTGACATGTCTAAATTGGTGTAAAAACGCTTTCTCTGTTACCTTTTTATACAAGTGGAGCGGAAACCGGAATTCAGCAAAATACGCTCCATGGATATTATTTTTATCTAAATCTGACAAACTCTCGCCACAGGGCCTATATTATAGATGTGTTCTCCCATCTGCTGGAATCACATTGAATTATAACCGAAGAATTTGGACTCGCTAATCCCGTCTGTGAGGTGTCCAATAATGTCTAGCCTGAGTCAATGAGATGTTTGATCCCACTGCTGACACAAAGCACCACAACAGAGTTCGCCTAGTTATCGACAAGTTTCTATTGACAAGTATTGTATTTTTCACTTACAGTAATGTTTGCAGATGGTCATGTTTCAGATTACACAAACCAGTGTTCACTGGCTCTACGACTGCTCGTCTTTCAAATACATCGTGTAGTACAGATCATCTTAAATGACTGCCGTGTCGAAAATGAATTGAGGTAAAGGTAATAAGTATAAAGACCACCTGGCTACTTACTTATTATCCATGCCACGTTAAAGGTCACAAATAAGTTATATCCGAGCTATCATGTGACCACCTGTTAATTCAGACCGACAATAATGACTTTCAAAATGAGCACGAACCATTTATGGTTCATTTTTTTGTACTAAGAAAAAGCAGAGAAGTAAAGAGTAAGATTGCATTAGCTGTAATCAAGATACTTGAGGTAAATTATTATGTGATCATTGTGTCTGAAATAAGGCCTCATTCAATAATACGGTATCTCTTAACAGACATCATGCATCTTGGCACCGAGTTCTGTATTAATTAAGTAAGCCCATATATGACCATTTAATAAAAATGATCTGGAGAAGAAAACTTAATTCCAAAAATGATGGGATATGTGGCGTGTTTTGTACACGCAGAAACACTGCCGTGATTGCTACTTGATTATAACAGTATATAGCACAGGCTGATCCAAAAGCAGATATCTTTCATCAGCAAGGCCTTGTGACAGGAACTACAGAAGCGGACAGTGGTTTTTTGAATAGAGGCCCCATATAACCTAGTTAAGAAAGAAAATGTTTCGCGACGGAGATCCGGTGATGACCATTTCGGTATAAAGCATGTTTTTTTCTGAATACGAATATTTGTAGGTTGGAATGAAAGGCGCGCTTCATTACTTCTAAATTCGCTCCTACATGGGCCGATCATTAGAATTTAAAATACAACGGATACTGAAATTTAAAATGATAAGCAACTAAATTATATATACTGTATATGGGATAAATTGATATTGTCCATCAAAACCATTATGTTATGCGTGAGCGATTAAAAACATCTAATACAAACGGAAGGGAATCAGTAACATATTATTATGTAAATATCATTTTATTGCAAATATGATTTTATTGCCGTATTGACGGAGGGTAAATGAGAGAGAAAAGAATAATGAAAATAATATCCTTTTCAGTCCAAAATGAAAAGTGTAAAGTCAGACGAGACTGATATCGTCGGTGATGTAAGATTATAAACCTCTTCCCCACCTTTAGCCCCCTGTAAATTGAGGGCACCGTTCCTTCATGTTAAGTGTAAGTGTATTAAATGGACACTGCGTGCATGAACTAGATTTGAATGATCGAAAGTGTCGGTGAAGGTGATGATGAAGCAAATATCTTGTGGTCAGAGTGAACTTATCACGCAGATATGGTAAATGTTATTGAAGAAGGGCACTGTCCGTCCGTTGACCTGACCGTACTTCCATGTTTCATGATGAAATCTATTAGAAAGATCTACCAAATCATGTGTAAAATCGATTTATGTCGCAAAGCAAGGAATCCGCCTTCAGATGAAGGGACGAAAATGGCAAGAAAATAAGCACATCACCGGCTAGTGCCCCGGTATTAAATCATGCAGGAACAAGTCTTGTCCACATTAATCAAATTTTAGGTCATTGCTCTGGACACACTGGACAAGTACATAAGCGATGTGGCTGAATTTAACGTGATGCCGGCTCTGCTTCACGCTAAGATGCTCTTTAGTGCCATTATATTGCATGACTGTTGGCATCGAACTAATGGATTGTGTAACTGAATGGCTAAGATGGAGATCATGTAAAGACTCTGTCAGACGGCATAATAAGGATATAACTTCAGCTACCGGCCAATCAATGTGCGCTTCCTGTTAGCTAATAAAAGCCAAGGACAAATAAGAGTACCTTACCAAATTAAGCGGTCTGCCACGGATATTATAGTAATAATAAGAGGATTGTGAGGGCTTTGTTTTATTTGTTTGATGCTTTTCCCTGATGGATGTGACGTTTTCACAGAAGTTAGAGGACTTTATCGTAGTCTCTTGCCTGATTTGTCTGTGTGTATGTGTGTGCGTGTGATTTATTGAGTGCGTCTGTCATAGGGGAGAGGGAGAGAGGTATATGAACACACCTTTTTTCATCAGTGTACCACAACATTATGACATATTTAAACAACATTTTGAGGATGGAAAAAAGAAAATGAATTTTCTCATTTTCTAGGTCATACAGCACAATATGTAGCACAAAGAAAAAGAGATTTACAATATATTATCTCAAAATACAACCCATCGGTAGTCAAATAAAAATAAAGAAAAACTGTTCTGTCATTTACCTGACAATAGCTATTTCCCTTACAATTTCCCTTTTTTTCTTAAGTCGATTTACTTTTTTCAGTTCGTTTTGTGAGACCATGGTACCTTACTATTGCCAAAGATAGAATGCATTGAATATCGAACATTTCTTAGCTTTCGCATTACAAAAACTGACTTTAAGATATGGGTTGACTCCTAAAGCCGTTACAACCAAGTAACAATAAAACTATTAAAGCCCCTCCTGTGTTTTGGTGATTAAATTAGGATTATGAGTCGATGGTAAGCCCCAAAAGTGCACATGGCCATCACAATTTAAAGTTTGTTTTTCAAATATCCTTTGAAGTCTTACAAATTAAATGAAACTGATTAGACAAAATTGGGTTTAGGAGGAAATTAAATTAATACCGTGGGCCACTTGTTTAATCATGTATCAATGCCTGATATTCGTATATTTCAGAGTGACATTCTTGAAATGCTGCTCCACTGTAATAGGCTGGCCAACATTTAATGCCCTAAGGTTATATAGCCAACGGATACGATTGTAAAAGTGTCCTTTAAAGCCGGTAACTCCCTGTAAGGTACTGCAGAAGAGGCATAGACAGGTCGTTTTAGTTGGTCTATCGGGCGTGATATTTCGGGAAGAAAAACTGTTGTGACCGAGGTCAACTGTGAACTTGATTAACGTTTACACCACGAAGGCCCCATATCGTGCTCTATATATCAAGTTGTAGACATTAGGTTTGATTTAATTTGCCTTCTATGTAGGCATGAAAGTTATGACACTTTGTAACCTGAAAAGGTGCCAAAGGTGAAATCCTTATAGAGCCGAGGAGATCGACAGGCTACACGACAGGCTAAGACATTTGGAGTTCTCCTGAAATCCAGAAGGCTTTATAAGGGTATATTAATATCATACATATATCTAGTTACTTTCACCTTCTTTAAATGAAATACGAACTATCATATGAAAAGAAGGACAAAAGGGCATGCATTCCTTCATTTTCAAGACTTAACGTGAAATCAAATCTGGTGGGTTATCTTCTTATTTGCTGTCATATTTTAAAGTCTAGAACAATATATAGCTTTACCTGACGCGCGTCGCTACCTTTTACTATGTTGAGAGACGTTGGCAACAACAGGATATTAGGATAAATTATAATATTAAAATATGTGACGTAAGAATAGTCACTAATGAGGAGAGTGGGATGAAATACAAACACACAATTACAGACACAAACAGATTAATGCGTAACTCTTTTTAGTAACACCATTCTATAAATGGACACGCCCGATAAGTAAAACCCTGGAATTAATTTTATGACTCAGCATACATAACAGCACTCCAGTGGTACACACTTTGAATCAAACCACGTAAGTCCATAGAGAGTACTGCGGTCAAATGAACGAAAAGCTGGACTCAAATCAGATGTCTCTATAAATATGCCCAGTGAAGTATTAATAGCACGGCCTGTATTGGATATATGCTTTGTAGCTGGTCATTCCGATGGTACGAGGTATCGATTTGACTGTGCCTTTGTTCAGGAGACGCCATTCCCAGATTCGTCAACGCCCACTGCACCTATAACAATATCATAAGTGGCCATTAGGTTTTCCGTATTGTATTTCCTGTATTGGACTCCAGTGCTGTGGTTCCTGTGCTCCATTTGGCCATTACTTTGGTCATTAGTGATTTTTCCCGTGTTTGATTGTCTGATTACTCTCACGTCTGTCAACAAATTTCCACCAACATCCTAGTATGGACTAGTCTTGCTGAGAATGTCTTTGTTTTGTAGAATGTTGCATTCTTTTCTATGATTTCCATTTGAAAGTGTGAACGAAACCCCGTTATAAGTCTGAAAGGTTAATAACAATAGTCGTTCGACTACATAAATACCCCCGCCAGCATCGTAATTCCTAAGTTCCTTACTTTTCCTGTACTCAAAATTGAAGCCCGGTTCTCGAAGCCAGCCCTAAAACTCATGATCTGCCACAAAAGCAATTATTTACAATTTATGTTGATTCAAATTACCGCCAAAAATTAATTTATTGTTACTTCGAGGTTACCATAATCTTCCATACTATGTCATCAAAATCGGTCCAGGACCTTTGCGTAGAATCTGTTTACAGGCAAACCAGATGAATGATATATTGCTTCGCCACCTGATGATGGATACACCGGAAGAAAACCATTGGTCTATCAAGCATCCTCTGGTTAGAGGGGCCTATCCCGCTGATTTACGTCTATTTATTAGGAGTGTAACAAGAAGAATCGATGCATTGAATTGCAAGCCCTCGATTAAATTGTAATCGATTGTTAACCTCTGAATCCGTCAAAGCCATTTTATATATGAACCTTTCTTAGTCGAAATTACGTACAGTTCATTTATATATACAGAGTAAACAGAAATCACATAAATTTTATAGAAAAAAGCAAAAAAAAAAGATGAATTGCTGGTATTAAGCGTCTCTTGCCAACGAAATCTTGCCAAGGAAGTTCCTGTCAGATATATTTTTCACCCATAAGAGCCGCGTGTGCTCTCCTGGGTTCCGGGAGGTTTAGCGTTAAGCACACCCTTTACAGTATCCGGGTTCTATCCTGGAGAATCAAACACTGTATGCCTGACTGTGCCATTACACAGGCTCTTCTCCATGGGGAGCCTCCTGGCTGCCTTTGTATTCCCTTTTACCGTGATTCCGTGATCTCAAAGCCATCTACCACCCCAGAAGTTAATGGAGCATCCGGGTTGATCCTTAGCTTCCCATATTTTCTCAGAGAGTACGGCGGGGTATATATATTATAACGTGCAGTTGAGCCCTTTTTGTGCATGTTGTAAATGAAAAATGTGAAGTTGTAATTCTGGATTTGTGTAGTTCTAAATTTCAAAGTTTTGTTCCGTTACAGACTGAAAACAACTTTATTGTCCATCTGTAAATAAATTAATTTCATCGATCACGCATATCAATCAGTGCTATAAACCATATAATTAACTCTGGTAGGAATATGCAAACATTCTGTTATATTTTTATAACAAATAAATATACCGGTATATATATATATATATAATATATATATATATATATATATATATATATATATATATATATAGTCATCATTTAATTAGTAATTCATTCATAATATTCACAAAATATCAGTAAGATATATATACAACCTCGAGATTAACAGGTAATGTTTCAATCTAAATATTCAATCTATGGTCACCAGGCTGGTTCCTTGGCGATCAGTTGCTTTAATGGTAGGTCTATATATGCTGATGTGCCACGCTTGAATTCATGTTTGTGCAGTCGTAAATATTTCTTAAATTATACCCTGGAATACGGCCGAAATAAGTCGCTGCACGCAGTGAGGACATGCTTAACTTCCATCATGAATTTTACTACCAAAGCCAAATTGTTGAAAACATAATTTCTCTGCAGCAGAAAAAGCATCTACACAAAAAACACGTATTGTTTTGGTAAATCACACAAGCCTACAAAACAATGTGATAAAAAACCAAAACCACTCCATAAAATACAGACACAGTTAAAATCTTGTCACAGATGCTCTCGACTGACGTCATGCTGATACCCTTGGTGCTCGTAGGTTTGTTGGAAATATGAGAAATGTAACTGGATACTGTTCCGATTGCATTTCCCGAACATACTTTATCAATATTAACCGACTGTGCAGGGCATACCTATTTTAGTTGGTTTCACAAAGCGGGGATTGAAATCATAATCTTGCATTGCGCAACAATAACATGGCATTAACGATTTAACGATTTCATATATCATTTGCGTCACTGAAAATCCACCAGTAATTGAGTAACTGGATGAGAACGGACAAAATGATAATAACTGTGATAACAGTGGGCAGCCGGACAGACAATTACTGTCCGGACAATCGTGGTAATTGATGGATTACACATCCTGCGCTTGATTACATATCATGCGACTGAAGCTGATCCGTATTCTTCTTCATTCTCGGTTTTATTATCCCTGTCCCACCAGAAAAAGTCTAATAACGACTTAAGGTTAGCTGAGACGAAGTTTGCTAGATAATTCAACAAAATAGTAACAAATGTGTAGATAAAACGTCAGTTAAACCATTAGGAAACTGTTGTAGGCTTAAAAATAATGAAAAAATAATAACAGACCTAGGCATATTGTTTACGAGAGAACCAATTTCAGTTTTAGGAATAACAAAAAGTGAAGATTGGAAAGATATGATAGATATTAATTATAATAAACAATTAAAAAAGATTGAAAATATATTAAACCTGTGGTCAAGTCGAAAATTGTCTCCCCTTGGTAAAATAACAATTATAAAGTCACAACTGATACCACAGCTAGTCTACATAATGTCTGTCCTTCCAAGTCCCTCAAAGCAATTTTATGCAAATCTTAAATCTAAATTCTTTAAATTCATTTGGAATGGAGGGGCTGATAAAATTAATAGGAATATAATGTATAACTGGAAAGATAGAGGTGGACTGGCTATGGTTCACCTTGAGAGTAAAAATATTTCACTGAAAACAAATTGGATAAAAAGGTTGTTTGTAGGAAATGAACTGAAACCTTGGACAGAATTAGTTTTAAATGATATGAAGGAAAAAATTGTATATATACTAGAAGGGAATATTAATGCCCAAGATATTCAGAAACTTATGTCAAAATGTAGTCCTTTTTGGTGTGAGGTTTTTTCCAGTTGGGCAATATACCATTTCGAACCAGAGGATAAAATAAGCAGTCTGTTAGATCAAGCAATATGGTTTAATTCTTATATTAAAATTGACCACAAAATGGTTTACATAAGAACAATGGCAGAGAAAGGAATAAAATTTATAAGAGATATTGTAATTAATGATAAAGGTGAAACTAGATTTTGTAATTTTGATGAATGTTGCAAAATATTTGATTGTAAACCAAATATTTTAGAGTATTATGGGTTAGTGAGCGTAATACCACTAGCCTGGAAAGAACATATTCAAAAGATTGAAAATATAAACAATTCAGATAAAGTAGCATTTCTTTAAATATTAAATAAACAAACTTTTTCAAAGCAAATTTATGAAAAGGTTCTGAAAACTATATCTGCAGAACCTTGTAATATATGCAATAAATGGAAGGCAGAACTAGGTGTGACAGAGGAATATATAATGCAGTCCTTTAAAGAGATATATACAATTACAATCGATAGCAAGCTCAGATACTTTCAGTTTAGAGTTTTACACAGAAAATTGACTCTAAATCCTTTCCTGGTTAAAATTAAAAAACAGACAGATGCTTCATGTTCCTTTTGTAAGACAGAGTCTGAAACAATTTGTCATTTGTTCTGGCTTTGCAAAAAGAGTCGAAGTTTGTGGAAGAGTCTGAGTGAGATTTTAGAAGGTGAACAAGAATTTTGTGAAGGGAAAAAATTGGATTTTAAAGGTATTATATTTAATCAATACGAATCACAAAGTGTGAATATGGTGGTTTTGTCAGTTAAAAGATATATATATATATATGTATGCAGATGCCAGCATCAGGAACCAAATATATTAAGCTGTTTAAACTATATTAAATCTTTTGAAGATATAGAAAAAAGGATAGCCAAGAATAGTGAAAAGACTCAGATACATAAAGAGAAGTGGGGTAACATAATACAAAGAGTGGATACTTACATTAAAAATAGATTAAATTAGCACTAGATCTGTATATATATATATATATATATATATATATATATATATATATATATAATTCATTTCTCTTACAGATACGTACCATTTTGTGTTACGGTTTTGCGTAGTTGTGTGACTTTGTGTGTCCTTGATGTCTTGTATGTAATGTATCATGTTGTTTTTTATGTTCATGTTAATAAATTGTTTTGGCAATAAAAAAAAAAAAAAAAAATAGTAACAAATGTGATCGGGGAGCATACCGACGTGTGGATGTACGGGAGAAAACGAAGTACACTTAATATTTTAAATCTAAAAAGCTTATGAAACATTTATGAAGATATTTATTCACAATAAATTAAAAAAAATCAACTATTTCTGAACTGCTCATAACTGAATTTTGCAAGCATTAATTCCTATCAAACCCGTCCTATACGCTTTTTTATGATTTTAGATTTTCGCTCTGCCGAGAAGTACGTAAACTGACATCAGTATACCTGATGCATTTATTCAACAACGATTTATTTACGATAAATTGTGAAATTCAGATTTTTCTTAATTGCCCACACCCGATTTCGTAAGCATGTGGTTTTATCGGAACCATCCCACACATATATTTAATAATTTTAGGAGTATTTCTCTACCGAGAAGTGAATAAATCATTAACATTATATGTGAGCATTTAATTAAAAAAAAATAAAGAAAGCATAAATCTGTATTCCACTGACGATATTAACGGCCTTACCGACAAACGTTGCTCAGATGTTCAGTTTCCACCATTCTCCCAATAGGCGGGGAACAACATGTGGCGTCATATGTTTAGGATTTCAACAATGTGAATAAAAAAAGTCTACTCATTGTGACAAACAATCTGATATTGTCTGGTTATTTTGGTTTTTGGAGCTAGCGATTTTATAAAAGCAAGCAAACGTACATTAAAACATATTAGAATATAATGAAATAATAATAATAATAATAACAACAATAATAATAATATTTGTTATTATTATAACTTATTTTTATTATAATAATTATTATTATCATATTAATCATTATTATTATTATTCATATTATTATTATTTTTATTATTATATTTCTTCTTATTATTATTATTTCTTTGAATATTATTAGTATTATTATTATTATTTTTATTATTATTATTAAAACTTTATACGTGGAAGAATTCTCAGTAGGAGGAAGGTAGGTATAAAAAATATCACGTATCTAGAAGGAGTGAGATGTGGGCATCAGCAGGCATCCCTATGGTCCCGCCCCTAATCTGGTCTTTGCGCCTTTTTCCATAAGTTCAACGTGAGGGGAATTAATTTTCAAACCCTGGTACCGTTAATGACATACCGTGTGTGTCCATCTGTTCTGGTAAATCTGTGGCATCCAATCAGGAAACAGACGCAACGTGCCTGGGAGCACAAAGTGTGGTAATTTAACAATATCTATGGCAGACCAAGAGCAACGTTTATTATCAAAATCCTGGGAGTTTCTTCTTACTCAGGCTGTAATTTAGAAGAAAAATCCATATCAATTATGCAGGTAGACCTAGATTTTGTAATAGATTATGGATAAAATATCCATACTTATGACAGGAAGATATTAAACATATATTTTAAAATATAGTGGCATTTGAGCGATAATAAAGGACGTTTAGGACTTGGGGTGTTTTAATTTGCCGTTTCATCAGTAGCCGGAGTGCAGCTTACATCGTGATTAGATGAACGAATACGGAGCTAAAAGAAAGGTTTGATATTTTTTCCTTAACATATTTATTAGATTGAATTCATACAATGAGTTTAAGATGGACTAAACAACAATCTTTGTCACGAAGCCAGGCTTTGGAGACTATATCTCTTTTATAATACCGTGTTTGCCTTTTGTTCGCGAGGGATTTAATTTCACGATATTAGCGAATGGGAAATAATCGCGAATACTAAACCCACGGGAATAAGACGCCCTATCAATTAGATGAACAAGATTGAATGATGCATCTGCATATAAACAGATTAGTTATAACAACTCTGAAAACATGGTTCATTAACCAGCAGCAAACCTTTCGGAACCGTTCGATGCAAGCACGCATTAAATACTGTAAAACATGCGGTTTATCCCTGGGGATATATATATATGTCCACTATGACACAGGTATTATTAAAATTATTGTAACATTAAGAGTGAAGTATCGTGGGATTTTCCTCATTTTATAATAAACACAAACACTGCCGTACTTAGATTTCATATATAGGTTCTGGTGCAATCGCGAAAAAAAAAACCTCGCAAAACGGTCAAAACGAAGATAACGCGAAATTTCAGTCTCCGTATTCCTTTTTAAGCACCCAGTTAATGTATATTACGCTAAACCGGACTTTTCAATATTTTTACACACGAAACTGAACTATGGATATATATCGTGCTTTATATATCGAGTTGTAGACATTTGCCATCTAATAAGATCAAAAGTGGCCATTAAGTTTTCCTTAATGTATTTCCTGTATTAGACTCCAGTGCTGTGGTTCCTGTGCTCCATCTGGTCATTACTTCCGCCAAGGAGGTAGTGGTTTTGCCCATGTTTGATTGTTTGATTACTCTCACGTCTGTCAAAAAATTTACACCAACATCCTAGTATAAAACCTGACCTTAATGCATGGGCTAGTCTTGCTAAGAATGTCTTTATTTTGTAGAATGTTGCATTCTTTTCTATGATTTCCATTTGAAAGTGTGAACGAAACCCTTATAAGTCTGAAAGGTTAATAACAATAGTCGTTCGACTACATAAATACCCCCGCCAGCATCGTAATTCCTAAGTTTCTTACTTTTCCTTTACTCAAAATTTAAGCCCGGTTCTCGAAGCCACCTCTAAAACCAATGATCTGCCACAAAAGCAACTTAATACAATTTTTGTTGATTCAAATTACCGCCAATATTTAATTTATTGTTACTTCGAGGTTACCATAATCTTCCATACTATGTCATCAAAATCGGTCCAGGGCCTTTGCGTAGAATCTGTTTACAGGCAAACCAGATGGATGATATATTGCTTCGCCACCTGATGATGCATACACCGGAAGAAAACCATTGGTCTATCAGAGTTTTGTTCTGTTACAGACGAAAAACCACTTTATTATTCATCTGTAAATAAATTAATTTCATCGATCACGTATGTCAATCAAGGCTATAAACCATATAATTATCTCTGGTATAAATATGTAAACATTCTGTTTTATTTTTTAACAAATAAATATACCGGTATATATATATATATATATATATATATATATATATATATATATATATATATATATATAATATAGTCATCATTTCATTCGTAATTCATTCATAATATTCACAAAATATCAATAAGATATATATACAACCTCGAGATTAACAGGTTATGTTTCAATCTAAATATTCAATCTGTGTCGCTGGTCACCAGGCTGGTTCCTTTGGCGATCAGTTGTTTTATTGGTAGGTCTATATATGCTGATGTACCACGCTTGATTACATGTTTGTGCAGTCGTAAATATTTCTTAAATTATACCCTGGAATACGGCCAAAATAAGCCGCTGCACGCAGTGAGCACATGCTTATAATTTCCATCATGAATTTCACTACCAAAGCCAAATTGTTGAAAACAAAATTTCTCTGCAGCAGGAAAAATGCTTCAACGCAAAAAAACACGTATTGTTTTGATAAATAACACAAGCCTACGAAACAATGTGATAAAATCCAAAACCAGTCTATAAAATACAGAAACAGTTAAAATCTTGTCACAGGTGATCTCGACTGACGTCACGCTGATACCCTTGGTGCTCGTAGGTTTGTTGAAAATATGAGAAATGTAACTGGATACTGTTCCGATTGCATTTCCCGAACATACTTTATCAATATTAGCCGACTGTGCAGGGTATACCTATTTTAGTTTGGTTCACAAAGCGGGGACGAAATCATAATCATTCATTGCGCAACAATAACATGGCATTAACGATTTAACAATTTCATATATCATTTGCGTCACTGAAAATCCACCAGTAATTGAGTAACTGGACAAGAACGGAGAAAATGATAATAACTGTGATAACAATGGGCAGCCGGACAGACAATTACTGTCCGGAAAATCGTGGTAATTGATGGATTACTTATCATGCGCCTGATTATATATGATGTGATTGAAGCTGATCCGTATTCTTGTGCCATTATCGGTGTTTTTATCCCTGTCCCACCAGTAAAGTCTCATAACCCTTTAAGATAAGCTGAGACGAAGTTTGATAGATAATTCAACAAAATAGTAACAAATGTGATCGGGGAGCATACCGACGTGTGGATGCACGGTAGAAAACGAAGTACATTTAATTTTTTTAAATCCAAAAAGCTTATGAAACATTTATGAAGATATAAATTCGATTGTCGCAAGTATGTATTTCTATCGGACCCATCTTACATGGTTTTTTAATAATTTTAGAATTTCTCTGTGCCGATGCAATAATTCAACACAGTTTTAATAAAAAATCAACCGATTTTCGTAAGCATATGGTTTTATCGGAACCATCCCACACATATATTTAATAATTTTATGAATTTTACTGTGAAGTGTATAAATCATCAAGATTATATGTGATGCATTAAATTAAAAATAAATAAAAAAGCATTAATCTGTATTCCACTGACGATATTAACGGCATTACCGACAAACGTTGCTCAGATGTTCAAATATCCACAACTCTCCCAATAGTCGGGGAAACAACGTGTTGGCGTCATATGTTTAGGATGTGAATAAAAAAAGTCTACTTCTTTATGACCACAAATCTGAAATTGTCTGGTGAGTTTGGATTTTGGTGCTAAGGGTGTCATAAAAGCAAGCAAAAACATATAAAAATATAACCAAATAATAATTATAATAATAATAATAATAATAATAATAATAACTATAATAATAATTATTATTAAAACTATTATTATTTTATTATTATAATAATTATTATATTAATCATTATTTTTACAAATATAATTATTATTTTTATTATTATATTTCTTCTTCTTATCATTCTTGTTTTTTTTAATTATCTTTTTATTATTCTTATTATTATTATTATTATTATTATTATTATTATTATTATTAATATAGTAGAACGCCTGCTAACGGCCACGCCTTAATAACGGTCAATACGTCTATAACGGTCAGATTTTCCGGTCCCGAATTTTCGACCGTTATATTTCATAATCATTTTGTTGTCAGTTACGGTCACTCCTCTATTCCGTATTACGGTCAGGTCTCTCGGTCCTGCAGGCCGGGAAACGCCTCAATTACGGTCAGGGGCAGTGACTCCGTGACATGGGCTCAACAGATCGAGCGGCCTCTTCTGACCTCAATATCATTACACAAGATGGTCCGAGCCTTGTGTACAAACTTGCTAGAGACTGTTATATACTGCAAACGTTTATAAACGGGGGTGCGGTTGAGGACATTTACGAAGTCATTAGTGGTGGCCGCCCTACACAGGGAGGGGCAGCTGAAGCGCAGTGTAATCCCATAGAAAACCACGTTAGAGAAGAACTTGCTGGTCTCCGGTCAGCTGTCACGCAAGCAGTGGGTAAAGCAAACGAATTGCAAGATTCTTACAACCAAGAATGGAAGGCTATTTGTGAAAAACTAAACCAGGCTGAAAAGACAATAGAACATTTATCGAGCAAGATCGTAAATATGTCTTCGGAAAATCAGCAGCTTATGTCCAGACTGGAACATTTAGAGGGGCTAGCTAATGCCGCCCAGGAGCGTAAAACGAATTTTATACAGACGTATAACGAAAAATTCAGTGCACTGGAATCCAAGTGTGATGAAAATATGAATGAACTGAGCAGGGTCAAGGAAAAGGTAAATCACGTGATTGTGTCAAACGAATTAATTTCAGAAAACAGAAAACGGGTGATGGATTTGGAGAAATGTACTGAGAAAGTAGAAGAAAAATTGGGGAATATGACAGAACGTTTTGAAAACAAAGCTGCTCAATCACACTCAGAAATGAAAGATACTAAACAGAAATTTCATGATATGATGAAAGAAAACGAGTTGACAGCTGAGAAAACTAGATCATGTGTCGAATCCATCACCAAGCTCCGTCAACGACTGTTTCAGCTTGAACGAATTTACACGCAGACAAAAGTTAAGTCAACGTATGCGTCAAAATTACAGGGAACAACAGATGCTTCGAGAGATGAACGAACCGATGAGTCGGGTGAATCTCCTGGTGTGGAGGTATTTAGTGAAATGGAACAACTGACGCCAATAGTCCACAACCCTAGTGATGCAACAGGTGGTTACAACACAATACCTGTAATTACGGAGAATAAGGCTGACTCAAATCCTGGTAACAAACCAGATAAACAGATGCTTCATTCCGAAGTGGGGACGGTACAAACCACAGAGGAAGGAATACCTATATCTGTCCAGATTACAATGAGGGAGAGCGCTCGGAAACCAACAGCTGCACCGCGGAAAATAAGAGATTCTGTCCGGGAATACATCCAGGAGACGAACGAACGAACACCATACCACAAGGTGCACACCGAGCACTGTGACCAGCTGAGTACCTTTGAAGGAGCACATTATGCTAATTCACGCATGACACAAAACCAGGAGTGTGATGAGTCGTCAGGTTTTGTTTCTGTGCAAAAAAGCAGAAAAACACTCAAGTTGTATATTGGCAACATTTCCATTGGTGCGACAAAAAAGTCTATGCTTGATTACTTGTCTGTAAGGAACATTAAAGTGACATATTCGCACATTTTCCCGACTAAACGGGGAGATGCTCAAGGCGCTAAAATACATGATGATCCAGCAGACGAGGAAAAAATATTTGCTAAAGATTTCTGGCCAGGGATTGTGTATTGTCGTCGATGGATTGAAACGGATGAGAAGAAAGGTCCGCAATATTAGTGCTAGTTAACAAGGACGTTATTTACTTGATTTATTTTTTTTGTCTATTGGACTTTGTGCTTTCATTGTATTATATTTTGTCAACTTTTCTCACATAATGAATCACATAACCATTGCTTGTTTTAATGCTCGAGGAGCTATGTTTTCAGCGCCGTATCTGTCTCATGTTATGTGTGAGTACGACGTCGATTTTTTCGGAGTAACTGAACACTGGCTTTTCGAGGACAGTTTGCATTTTTTGAATTCTGTTTCTACAGAATATGTATCTCATGGTGTCTCAGATGCTTCGCTGGATCATCTTGATCCGTATCGAAGAGGCAAGGGTGGCGCAGCACTGTTATATAAAACAAAATATAGGTCACGAGTTACCCCGATAGACTGCGTGTCTGACCGGATAGCCGGGTTACGTATAAATTTAGACCAAGGACAGTTGCTCTTTATATTTGTAGCTTATTTGCCACCAAAAAATGTTGATACTGATAATTTTAATGAGCATTTAAATATTCTCTGTGACATGTATGACATGTACTCTGAAGTTGGCATAGTAATCCTGCTAGGTGACCTGAATGTAGAATTAGAGGGAGACCGGCACTCTCCGCGTAGTGATATTCGTAGTGTCAAAGCAAGTCAGGCATTTGTAGAGAGGGGCTTGATCACGCTTAGCAATAATAATGTATGTTCTGGTCCAGCTTATACATATCAGCACGAAACTAGTAGAAATAATATTTCCCTAATTGATCACATTTTGATCGAAGATTGTAAACTTGATCTGGTATCTTCATGCATGGTACTGGACTGGGAAGACCTGAATGTGTCCGATCATTTGCCGGTGGTTGCAAGGTTGAAATTGTCAGGTTTAATTGTTACCGAAACAAATACAAGGCAGGTGCGTCTTTTGTGGCACAAGCTCACAGCTGAGCAGATTAAAACAACGTACACTGAAGAGGTACAAGAGATCTTAAGCCAACTGAGTTGTCCAGATATCGAAACCTGTAATGACCCTAATCAAGTGAATGATTTCTATTTTAAAATGATTTCAGTTTTACACGGGGTTAGTGATAAAACAATTCCAGTTGGGGGAAGGAAATCTTATTTAAAACCATTTTGGAAAGAAGGTTTAAAACCACTTCATATTATTATGAGGCGACACAGGAGGAGATGGGTTGATGCCGGAAAACCACGCAATGCAGAACATGTGCTATACATTAATTATAAAGACGCAAAACGGGTTTTTCCGACTCAAAATGAGAGAGTTACGCTACAGATATGAAATAAATTTGTTAAACGAATTGGACAGGTCATCTCATTGTGACGAAGGGGCTTTTTGGGCTATTTTAAGAGCCAGAGGGGGCAAATCTAAAAGTAGTTGCTCGGAGCTGAAATATAAAGGTGAAACCTTAAGACATGAGAATGATATTGCTGGCGCCTGGGCTAGTCACTTGTCTGAATTGTATACTCCACTTTCTGGGATTAATTTTGATCAGGCACATTTCACGTATATAACAAATATGGTTGATACTTTTGTGACATTAAGCAGGAATCATTATAACCCTATTTTGGATTCTCGATTTTCTGTCACGGAAATAATTGAAGCAGTTAAAACACTGAAACCCAGGAAAGCGCCGGGCTCAGATGGCATATGTTGTGAACATATACTGTATGGTGGGCATGTTTTGTGGACAAAATTGTGTTCTCTTATTACACTGATGAGCCGCCTTGAGTATATTCCATCAAATCTTAAGCATGGTTCGGTAATTATGATTCCGAAACAAAAAGGTAAAAGGGCCAATGAGACGGGAGATTTTAGAGGCATCACTCTTTTACCGGTAATATACAAACTGTATGAAAGGGTGTGCTTGTCCAGAATCATGCGCTGGATCGAGCATAAAACAGATATATTTCCAGACCCGATGCAATTTGGGTATCAGAAAGGTATGTCTAGCATCAATGCATCATTTGTTGTACAAGAGTGCATTGCTTATCATATTGAAAGAACTGCACCATTGTACGCTTGTTTTCTCGACACAAAATGTGCATTTGATGTTGTTTGGCATGCAGGATTATTGTTTAAGCTATACAGAATGGGAATTAGGGGTAAGATGTGGCGCATGATCAGAGAAATGTACAGTGATTGCTATTCTAGAGTTGTTGTAGGAAAATGTGTATCTAAATCTATACCGTAATTGCAGTCTGTTCGTCAGGGGGGAATTCTCTCACCATTGCTATATTTGGTGTATATCAATGACCTATTAAAAACCCTGCGAGGCTCGGGGTTTGGTGCAACTATTGGTAATGTTTATACAGGGTCCCCAACCCAAGCCGATGACGTCTGTCTTCTTGCAATAACGCCAGGTAATTTACAACGCTTAATTGATATATGCCATATGTTTTCTTGCAAGTGGAGATTCAATTATAATGTTAAAAAATCTAATATTGTCACCTTCAATGTAAAATATTACAGAAGTTTGAATTGGTTCTTGGGAGAACAAAATATCCCAGTAGTTTCATCAGTTAAACATTTAGGAATCATACAGGACAAGTCATGCCTAAACACTGAAAGAATACAAGCAGCTGTCACTAAGGGGAGAGCTTCTTTTATGAATGTTGTAGGATTAGCTGGGGGCCAGGGGTTAAACCCTTTGACATTTTGCAAGCTCTTACGCCATGTTATTGTACCCCGTGCAATATTTGGTTGCGAACTGTGGTGGAGAATATCAGATGTGGAAATGTTGCGGCTTGATAGGTTTTTGAGATATTGTTTGAAAATGTCACAGGGATTTAGCATGAGGTCGCGTTCAGTTTGTGTGACGCGAATGGTGGGATGTCCCAATATGGGTTCCTGTGTTGACAGAGCTAAGTTGCTGTTTTTAGGGCAGCAATGCCGCAACAGTCCCCATAATCTTTGTAAAGAAATATTAATTCTAAGGCTTTTTCATTATTTCATTTGTAAAAGAAAGCCGAAAGGAATCTGGGGAGATTTTTATCCCATACTTGTGAAATACAACTTAAATGGATACATTGAGAACTTGAAAACATCTTCACATTTCCCAAATAAACGATCTTGGAAGGATATTATCGATAACGCCATAATGCAGCATGACCAACAGGCTTATACGGCAACACTTGAAGCTGACGCGTCGCTCTCCTTTTTTGCGAATGTACTGCCCTCGTATAGTTCACACCCATCTTCACTGTGGAGAGCAGCAATGTCTCACCCGTATTGTATGAATGTATTCAAGTATCTGGCACACTTGCTGGTCAGACCGGATATTAGAATATTTAGAAATGAAATACTTTGTCACAGGTGTGGTCAGTTTTTTAGCGACAAAGTATTCCATGTTCTCATAGAGTGTACTTTTCTTACGGAGGATAGGAATACTGTCTGGGATAAGCTAAATATGTTGTGCCCGGATACAAATATAAATCAGCTACGTGCTCTTAATTCTGAAACATTTGTTTATTTTGTGTTTGGGGCAGATCATGATGATCTTATTGCCAACGAAAACGAATACTTTCAGATTCTACTGTGTTGGGCACGTTATGTTTTTGTTACAACACAGGGACTCTAGTGAAATTGTCAAACTGACGGTTGTGATAATAACAGTAATTGAGCTCAGTTGATTGCGAATAAACAGAGCACAATTCTGTGGGTTTTCTAATATTATTATCCACTTTTTTTTTTATTGATTGTATATATAACGCTGATTTGATGTTGTTAGTATTGCTATTATTTTATTATTATTATTTTTATTATTATTATTATTACTATTGCTATTGTTATTGTTGGTATTATTATTATTGTTATTATTAATAATAATGTTATTAATGGTAATGGTGGTGATGATGGTGATACTATTGATAATATTATTATTAATATTTTTGAAAAGTGTCATAAACACTGTATCCAATAATTGTTCTAAATATTGGAATCTTGTATATTTTTGTTTGTGTAATCTTCATTTTTGGAGGAAATAAAAGCCAAACAAACAAACAAACAAACCTCTTGTATGTTTGGGAATCAGTCGTGCGAGCCGTATCTTAATCAGAGTGTTTGTCATTTAATTAACGAATGACAACCAGCGGGTCCCGATGATTATGTCATCAGAAAAACGTTAGGCAAACTGTGGATCTTTAAACCTTTCTTTAATGTCCTTGTGAACACGTACATCAAACGAAAACAGTGCGGCAAACATCAAATAATTTACTCATACATGAATAATTATGAATGCAAAATAAACATTGTTACATGTATAAATTACTCTGTCCAAATCATTTTGACCATTATGGTGACCACGAAAAGACAAGAACTTGCACTCAAAATAAGGTAGATCTGATCAGGAAGAGTTACGGGAAAAGCAGCAGACAGCTAGCAGAAATCTATGGTGTCGGCCGAACTCAGGTTAAATAATACTTTAGAGGAAGTGATAGATAATGGAACAGTATGAAGAAAACGCAAATGCCAGTGTGTATCTACAGAGAATGATAAACTGAACGATGTCATAAATATTTTATTTTTTTATTGATAGCAGTAACTATTCTAATACTCTGTATATACGTTTATTATGTTGACTGTAATAAAGATTTGAACTTGGTTTCGTGTTACATTTTAACCCCCTATCCTGGTCAAGTCCTGTATAGTCTTTCATCCAGTCCCGATGGTGACTGCAATACAGGCGTTCTACTGCATTATTATTATTATTTTTATTATAATTATAGCAATATTTTATACGTGGAAGAATTCTCAGTAGGAGGAAGGTAGGTATAAAAATATCACGTATCTAGAAGGAGTGAGATGTGGGCATCAGCAGGCATCCCTCTGGTCCCGCCCCTAATCTGGTCTTTGCGCCTTTTTCCATAAGTTCAACGTGAGGGGAATTAATTTGCAAACCCTGGCACCGTTAATGACATACCGTGTGTGTCCATGTGTTCTGGTAAATCACGTGTGGCATCAATCAGGAGACAGACATTACGTGCCTGGGAGCACAAAGTGTGGTAATTTAACAATATTTGTGACAGACCTAGAGCAACGTTAATTATCAAAATCCTTGGAGTTTCTTCTTACTCGGGCTGGAATTAAGAAGAAATATCCATATCAATTATGCAGGTAGCCCTAGATTTTGTATTGATAAAATATCCATACTTATGACAGGGAGATATTAAACATATACAGTGAAACCTCGTTGTGTCGTAGTCGAAGGGGCTGGTAAATTTACTTCGACACAACCGGAGTTCGAGATAACCGATGTTCAGTATATTCAACCTTCTTCAGCCTCGATTATGATGGATAAATACTGCACATGTACAGGGCCTATTTCTTATAGTTCTCACAAATGTTTTCGTGAAAGAACAACACAGGTTTTATCAATAATAAAAAAAATAAGTATCACCAAAAATAGGATTAGGTAAATCAAGAAAGTGAAATAAGAGCATATATATGTACGTGTATGAAAGCACACAAATCAATAAACGATTTGCTCAGATCATTTTCAGTACAACACATCAGACCTTCAGATCTTTATGTAACCGATTGCTGCACTTTAGGTTGGGGACCGCTAACTTGACTGCGAAGTCAGTAGCCTTGGCATGCAGCATGGGTCCACTGACTGGGATGTCCTGTGCACGAGCAGAGTTAAACCACGTCAGCTTCGTACTTCTGATCTTTATATCAAGCTTACGCTTAGCAGGCCGCGAACCCATAACAAACGGGATACGAACAATATAAAAGTAAAGCAGTAATACTGTATAACGTACTCTATGGTGAATAAGAGTCAATCTTCAACCCATTATATGGACTCCTGTATGTTTATCCTAGACTCATCAAAGGTACGGATTGGATTATGTTTGGTTTATCAATAACTTCTCATTAATGCTTTGTCGGCGGGAGAAGAAAGGCATGGTCGCGCGGGATGAGAAAGATCCTTGCCGGTTTTATTTATGTAACTAGTCATCGCGGCCGTAGGTATGATTGTTGGACCCTGCACAGTTGTGGTCCAAACATTAAAGCGGCATGACCTCGGGTCGACAGAGCCATCGCGCTTGATGAGTGACAGCCTGGTCCGTATTAATTAATTATGACTGGTCATCACGGCCCAATCATGATTGACGGGCCCTGCATAACTGTTATCCAATCATGACTTCGAGTTAAGCGATAGAAATATTAGCTGTGGACCAACAAAACACCTCGACACATCCGGTTTTTCGACACATCCGACTTCGACACAAGCGGAGTTAAATAAATAAGGTTTTAACTATCTTTCAGGGACCCCACGTTTGACTTCGACACATGCGAGAATTCGATTTAACCGAGTTCGACACAACGAGGTTTCTTTAAAAAAATTGTGGCATTTGAGTGATAATAAAGGACGTTTAGGACTTGGGGTGTTTTAATTTGCCGTTTCATCTGTGGCCGGCGTGCAGCTTACATCCCGATTAGATGAACGAATATGGAGCTAAACGAATGGTTTGATATTTTTTGCTTAAAGCCTTTATTCGATTGAATTCATGCAATACAGCTTAAGAAGGACTATATAACAATTTCGTCTGGGAGCCAGTCTATGAAACCTATACCTGGTTGCTGCCTTTTTGATCGCGAGGGTTTTAATTTCACGTGACGATATTAGCGAATGGGAAATAATCGCGAATATTAAACCCACGGGAATAAAACCCTATCAAATAAGATGAACAAAAGGGAATGATGCATCTGCATATAAACAGATTAGTTATAACAACTCTGAAAACATGGTTCATTAATCAACAAACCTATCGGAACCGTCCAATAAAAGCACACATTAAATACTGTAAAAGATGCGGTAATCCCTGGGGATATATATGTCAACTATGACACAGGTATTATTATAATTACTGTAGCATTAACAGTGAAGTGTCGTTGGAATTTCCTCATTTTATAATAAACTCAAACACTGTTGTACTTAGATTTTATTTAGGTTCTGGTGCAATCGCGAAACGGTCAAAATGAAGATATCGCGAAATTTCAGTCTCCGTATTTCGTCGGAGCCATCGGTAATCGTATCGTACGACCTCACACTGCCGATATATCGATATACCGATAAGCGTATCTGCTGTACTTTTTAAGTACCCTGTAAATGTAAATTACGCTAAACAGGACTTTTCCATATTTTTACACACGAAACTGAACTATGGATCAAACTATACCATTGTAACTTGTAATTTTGTTTAAAAATGTAGCATTTCGATAAGGATATAAAAAGTCTGAATTACTGACTGGGAAAACACAAAAGAGTTAATACTGGGTTTTTATCTATCACATTTGATAATCCCATTCATTAAAAAAGGTAAGGTCAAGATATGGGCATACCACGTCTTTATTTAAGTTATCGTTATATATCTGCTCGAATCACCTATCTGAAAATGCCTTATAACGTCATTAAAGTGAATGAATGGATACCTGCGTAATAAAGAACTAACATCAAACGATATAAAAGACACAAAAACAAGTAGAAATTTTAAGTTCATTGGTAGAACTACAGGAACCATACTTTTGTAGCCATGATGAAACAAGTGTCCTTATACATATACTTCATTGTTGCGTTTGATTTAACGCAATTAACAACTACCTCTGTCACCTAATTTGCATACCATGAGTTTAAAAGAAAAAAAAACTTGAGCAATATACTGGTAAACTTTATATGATAACAAAGTGGATATACTAACACATTAGTAACCGACAGAACTCGCAGCGAAGCTGAGCTCCGCCTCTAGGCAACTTTCTAATAGATTTAACGGAAGAAACAAGATAACAAATGTCTTTGGATAAAATACTGCACCGTCTTAAAGATAGTAAATGAGGGTTTCTAGAATGTCACTACCGGCGTCTGATAAAATTTGTACGGCGCCGACCTGTTGCGATGGAAGAAAAATACGTGATGTGTGAGAGTCGCTTACATTCGGCGAACCTTTTGTCTAACAAATCATGCCGTCTCTTTACCATCCGTAGGAAGGACACCACTCAGACTGGACCAGTCCAAATGACAATAAAATATCACGCACTGCAGATAATACGCCAGAACATGCCACACCGGAGACAAATTCGAGTACGATCACGTGGCTAAAAGCAATTTACCCTGGCAGTTTCTAGACTTCAAGTGACTTTTTTATTTGCTGCCTCGTCCTTTAAGTCCGTCTGCCACGTGATATGCCTCAGAAGAATTAGGGTTTGCTGACAACAACAGCAATACATTTCTTTGGTACGAGACAGAAAATCTGTACAGTCCTTTCTCGATCTTATACTGTTTCATACTCTAGCCATTTAAAATTCCTTCCGTTCATCTAAATGAAATTATAACACGACAAATTACATATATGAAATATCTTTTCACTTCTCTCGCTCACAATCCTAAATTCATGTAAATCATCTGCCCCCGGTCAAATGAAAGAAACTGCTTAATAAATTTTCTGTGCCGAACTAATAGGAACACGACCTAAAACTTGTTAATGGTCATTACATGCATGGAAAGAGCCCGGAGCCGAGTTAGCCACAAAAATGCCACTGGCTTGGACGGCTGACTTTAGCTTGCAAAATGTCGGCTGGCCTTAAACTGACCTGAAAGCCTGTATTCATTTGATGGTGTAATAAAGTATCCCTCTAATCTTAAAAAAATATTAAATATTGCAACCATATTACATTTAACTAGTTCGTGATATAATATCGAGTATAGCTCATTCTAGTGGTTTCAAAAGCCAATTTTTTCATACTTCAACAATCACACTATTTCCTTTCAACGACAAGAAACAAAGGAAAAAAAAAACTAAAACAAAACCTGAACATTTGTTTCGGGCATTTTTAATTGTAAAAGATTTATTCTTTT
This sequence comes from Sipunculus nudus, assembly GCA_026874595.1. NCBI lineage: Eukaryota > Metazoa > Annelida > Sipuncula > Golfingiida > Sipunculidae > Sipunculus > Sipunculus nudus. Next base: position 37,928,293 of record CM049320.1, on the reverse strand, counting down.
TGTATTAAATTTTTTCTCAGGCTCGGCTTAATCTTAACTCAGCTGGCCTTGGCGAAAAATGGCGGCTGCGCCCGGCTCCATGCTTGAAAGAACTCATTCTGAAACATGCCTTCCGTGACAAATCTGTAACTGCAGCTTGATATATTTATGGAAGGTTATGCATGGAACCCTGAAAATATAGGATTTTTCTGTGTTATTGTTTTGTTACCGAAAATGCCAAACCAAAAGGGTCTTTGCAGGAAAAAAGTATTATATTACATTGCAGCAGGAAAAGGAACCTCATACAACTTAAATAGTTTGCGATCTTATTAACCGGAAACGAGGCTTCTGAAATAATTTTGTACATTGACGGTGGGTCTTATGCTGTGACTTTTAAGTACTTTTTAATGTCGCCGATCCGTCCATTTGCTCACTTCTATGTAACTTTACGTAAAATTGACACCCTTTCAACAAAATGTGCCGAGGAAAACGAAAAACAAATATCAACATAAAAATAAAAAAAGTCACGTGGGGTTAGAAAAAAGTAATGCTCAATGCAATATTAGTTTTTCTTGACAAGCTTTTATGGACAAGTAAAAGTGGCCAAATTAGGAGTAATATTCTTAGAGCCATTATTAGAGGATGTTATAAATGTCAAAGCTTTGCCAAATATCCAAAAGGCGTTATTCCGGGTGCACGGTTAGGAAAAATACACATGAATTGCCTTTTTGCCTGGAGTTACCGTCGTCAATCAGGCATGATTGTAGCAGATTAGGGTAGACTTTTCTCTCCGAACGTGGGCAGTATTTTGAAGCACAACTCCTTGCCCATCGGAGAAAAAATTTGAAATGTCAGACCTTCACAGGAAAGGTTGTAAACGAAATCGTATTTATGTGAGTGGCTTTACCGTAGGCAGGAGAAGGGTCTGCCATAAAGTGTCCCGTCAAATTATACTGTATACGGCTCTTCAATTAAATTAATGAGGGTTACAGAGATTTGAACAGTGCAGTGGCAACAATTTATCTTTGATGGTCAGGGATGACACACAAGCGTGGGAGAATCACAGTTGGGATATAATAAACACCTTTTATTGTCTGTTTGACACATTTAAAAAAAATATACCAATTAAGGTTTGAAAAAAAATATGATTTTCATAGTATATATTTATTCTAATCAAGATTTAGAAATAAAATATTTCATTGTAATCTCAGAAATAGAATTAGTCTTTGATTCTTAATATCAGAAGCCATGATTGCATTGACAGGGGCGGATCCAGGATTTAGGAAGGGGGGGGGGGGGGCAACACAGAATGACTTATTACAAAGCCTAAAAAAAAGGTCCAAAGATCCCGAAAAAGGGAGGTGCTGGCCGCAGAAATTGGTCTGAATCCCCTAAAAAATAAGTTTGTGTAAGCTGAAAAATGGTCCCCCATCCCCTGAATCCGCTTCTGATTGACCATCCTCCCTGTTTTGATGCCCCTGGATTTGAACTGGATGTAATTCTGACCCCATTTGAGTAAAAAAAAGGACAAGGTCAACAGTTGTACAGCCGGACCTTTCCGCTCACGACAGTCTTCTTGAAGAACGTATTCCAAGGTTCACGGCTTAAACGGTCAGTGCCTAATAATGAACAGACAAATAAGCCCATTTTGTTTTTTACAGAATTTCTTTCACATAAAATATACTTTCCAGGCATGTGTTTAGTACATTAATGATCTTGGTCGTTTTAATCATACGAATTTATTTAACGCTCCACCCCAGGTGAAACGTCCTAATTTATATGACACCCAATCAGCAATGATTAAAATCATCAAGTATGTATCATTTCGAATATATTACATTACAATGATCTGTCTGATGGAATATATTCTGATTGTTTTCATTAATTTTCATGTAATATTTCAATATCATTAATAATCATATTGCTAAGAAAAGTGTGTAACTTTAAACAGTCCGCAAGTTTACCCCACTTTATTGTAGGCTCCTTTTTAAACATGATAATATAAACAAGTGGCCCATGGGCCATGACTATGAGCTGAACATGAAAATTCAAAGAGTGTGTTTTAAGATGTATTTGAAATATAATTAACATCAATTTTTTAATTATTCTGAGGGGTACTTCTGAGCCCCATAGCTCGGAGAATATGGGTAGCAGAGATATTTTCATGAACCTCCTTCGATGTCAATTTAGAAAATTCCAGGTCCAGCAGTTAGGAATTGTGCCATGTTAACAGTTGTCAATGATCAATATCCATGCCAAAAATCATGGTGATCAATGCATTAGTTCTTCAGATACTTGAGCTTTTGTATCAAATTTTTGATCAAAATTTATTCGGGGGGGGGGGGGGGGAGGGGTACTTAGGAGCCCCATAGCTCAAAGAATATGGGTAACAGAGACCCAAATTTCAGGTTTCCAAGGAGATTTTTTATGGACCCCCCAGTATGTCAAGCTTGAAGATTCCAGGTCCAGCGATTATGATTTGTGCCCTGTTTACGGACGGCCGGACGACCGGACAGACGACAGACAAAGGGTGACCGCTATAGCTCAGATGACTTTCAGTCAGCTGAGCTAAAAAACGGTTTTGGTATTTTCATTTATTGCTCAACTGAAATTTGATTTCATATATGATCTCAAAACGAATCCCTTCCAGATGGGAATAGTGCTGATCGCCGGGACTGCTTGTCTCAACTATCAAACTTTAAAATCAAATTTTGTTACAGTACCAGGAAACACCTTCCGTTTAGATATCACATGCGCATGCTTACAAAATATTACTTATACCCTAAATCCTAAAAAGACACCCATGTTTATGTAATCTGCCTTGAAACAATTCTTATCAAACATAATATTTGGACATACTGCATTTTCCTCTTCACTACATTAATACCTACGCCGCTGGTGTATGTAGTAGCCCTGGTACATAATGGGGCTTGGATTTCTATACACAGAAACCCTAATCAGCAGACTCGAACTTTTGTGAGACCGATTTTGCGCAGTGTAAGTATAAGCAGAGGCTGATGAAGGGAGCGGGGGAGGTGTGTGTGTGTGTTGGGGAGGGGGGTTGGGCGCAGGAGGCTCCATTCCATGTCTTTTTTAAACCTACAAAAGTCTGAGAAATAAAATAATATACATAATAATAATTATTATAATCAAAATTCAATCAATTAACGAAAAGCAGTTGGGAATTAAGCGTATTGGAGCGGTTTTTTATATATACTCCAGCATATATTAGCATATTCCTGTGTAAGGGCGTTGAGCCCCATCCTTTTGTTAAGCTGTTGTGTCCGACCCTGATTGGTATCGTCTTAAGGAACAAACAAAACTCCATGCTACAAAAATTAGAAACTAGAAATATGCAATATCATGTAAGCAGACCTCCGCCAGGTGGGTAGTCCTTAATGTGAGATACTCCGAAACCAGTGTTTTAATTCATTCATAGGCCAATGTTCCAAGGTTCATTGGTGCATATATTCCCCAACAAGTGTAAGCATTTACCTATGCAGCCCATATTCCAACGTTCAATAGGGCATATGTGAATGCACATTTGTGAATATTCCTTTAAGTCCTACCTGGATCCGGATCATGAGCCGGACTTACATTAAAATCCTATCGATTCTTCATTGGCTAAGTTCCGAGATACCCTGAAAATTTCATGAGATTACATTCATGATCGCGTAAGCGAACAAAAACACAGACACAAACACACACACACACACGCGCGAACGGGAATGAACGCATGCCCTCCTGACGGAGGCAAAAAAACTTAAAACAAATAAGATCATATGCCGCAAACAGACGCACAGACAGACAGGAGCCCTCATGTGTTCTCGGTGTCTCTTATATACTCTTTTAATTTAGATTCAGTAAACACTCGCGTCAGATAGTCTCCAGGCAATACCCACCCTGGTTCCGATATCATGCACTGTCTGGTCTTGTGGGAACGACTGGACTGCGTAAATATAATAAACACCAGCTCCATTCTTTATTATGTCGGTTCACCAATATGTCCTGTCTAAAAGGCCTAGGATATAACCTTTAGTGCTTTAGGAAGCTTGATCGGTTTAGTCAGATTGAATGCACTAGCTATTTGGAATTAAATGTATTGGAAGTTAAAGAGTCAGGAATAACGTTAATAGGATTGTGCAAAATGGAACCTTGGTACATGTTAGATGTTTTTAATGATTGTGTCACCCCGGCTTCCGTGGTCAAGGGGTAGAGCCCACGACTCAAAATTAGAAGCTCAGCCGAGGCGGTGGATTTTTCACGGTCGGCCCCCACCCAGAGTGAGCGCCCTGCTAATGGGAAGGCCGTGGCTGACGGCCGTGTTTCACTCACAAACGAGTGCGCCTTCTGGGGGTTCCTCTGCGGTAAAACCCAGCAATGGGGGCGATTATGCACCCAAGACCCACAGGTGCACTAGTCCCAGGGCCCGGTTGACACCAGGATATAAAGGAAGCTTGTTATACTGTCCTGTCACGTAGTCCGACACCGGAATGGAATTCTGCAGATGTACATATACGTAGTCCAGTTAGCATTAAATATAATTGGGAAATTTACCTCACTAAAAACATGATCAAGTCACTTATTATAAAACCTATGATAGATAATTGTGTTATATTTTGACTGTAATCTAAATCCAGCGACATATCGTTATATATATTCTTTCAGGCATATGGGCGAACTGTATACGGATCCAACAGTCTTCAATACATGTAAAAGGTTGTTTACAGAAAGTATGGCTTATTCTTCCATGCGTGAATAAATTTATCATATTACATAGATACCCATGCAATCTCGTTAATATATACAAGACCTTTGAAACTTGATCAGTTATTGAAACCCTAGAGCCTCACTGGTCGTTTACACTATTTTTGGATTCTTATGGATCATACGCTTGTTAACAGCTGATCGATTTCTTTTAAAACTCCATAATATTGACTGAGGCTGCTTTATTTTTTTCAGAAACGCTCTTGCATCCCGACTGGGTTCGGATGGAAACTGACATCTCGAAGATATTCTCTGGATAAAATTTTCTCATTTCTTAACCGTTATAAGCTGATGTATTTTTTAAAGTTAGATTTCTCTATTTAAGTAAAATATGTTGTGACCTTAGCCAGAATCTGAACCATGACATGTTGGTTTGTCACTGAAATGTTTTTAACTGTTAATTTTTCTGGATCTCAGAGAAAGCTGTCGAATATACCACTGATGTAAAATATTGTTAGATTTTATAATGAAAAATGTTTTATCCAATAGATAAACTTTTTGTGTGCGGTCCTTGATTCTACAAAGATACAGAGAGATTTACCAGTAGAATGATAACTATCTTTTTCGCACATGATCGGTGCTGTTAATGATTTTAATGATTTCAATATTAATGATTTGGAATATTAATTTACGACGTTCTGATAAGCGCTGACGTTATCATAAATGAAGAAAATATGTTTCCCTATCGAGATGCTCTGAGCAATTTAGACACGACAAGTTTTAATACTCTGACGTCTCGGCAGACATTCATATATCAGAAGGGAAAATTCACGCATCATCATGAAAGAAATAAATGATAATCGATGGATTTGCACTGGGGGAGGGTGGGGGGGGGGGGGGGGGTGAAGGCTATATAGTCCTACTAACAAATCATTTTACCCAAATAATAATATAGAAATAAACCCCTATGCGCCGGGGGATAGGCTCAATGTAGGGGGCTCACGTGACCTCTGATGTGGGTATAATGTTGCAGTTATTAATTTCGTCCCTTCCAAGTTTCTAACAAGCCAGGTCTATCAAGACAAATACAGACGATACCCATTATGTAGTATCAGAGGTTACTAAAATCTTTCAAGAAGAGACATTGACTTGTGCAAGACAAGAAAATGTAGTGATAACACATGATTCTTATATGATTATTTCATTACTTCTTTGCAGACTGGCAAATGGCAGACTGGCTTCCTGCATTGCCCGGGCAGGTGAGCTTAACTGGTCATTTTTCCTGATCCATATAGCTGGCCAGCTTAGCAGAAAGTAACTGAAAACATCCAATTTGTCAGCGGTGTATGCCACGAAGAACGACGACAAAAGACGACAGATAAACTACACAAAACTCGCAGAGCAGACACCTGGGAGCCTTTGTCAGACAAAGAAACAGGTACATTACTTTAGATATGCTGCTTCCCAAGCATCAACGAATTAACAGAGATATTTCTTCTTGAGACTAAGGTCATTGCGTCGTCCATGTGTTGTGGTACTGATAACCGAAACATAACGATTAGAAAAACGACATAAAATTTCGTTGTAGTAAATAAGAAACAGAAATAAATTGCTATGCCATCACTCAAAGTGGGGTTTGGACTGAAAGCCAAGCATTGAAAGTAGCATGTGATTTTGAGTGTGCAATCAACTGGACGTAATGCCAAGACATATTTTGCCACGATAATTATACCACGTAAATGCACGCATGTGAGCCTTGTCAAAATCACGGTTCTTTTTAGAGATACGTGTATTACTGTGATAACTTCAGCACTCGAACAGAGATTATTTTACCAGAGGCACATACATAAAACTTCCGTGTAACTGCGAAAGAAAAGCATTTGGCATCGATGGGACAAGACTTCGTGTTCTGTATCATGCACTGTTGTTTTTTTTTTATTTTTGCTTATATTAAGACGTGTTCTGGATCGTTTAACTATATTTATTTGTACGTGGATTGTACAAATAGTTAAATTAACTAATCTTAGACAATCTCCATGGCTCAGAAGATGGCGTTCAGTAGTGTCTTAAGCTGAAGGAAATCGGAGGACGGACCCGGAGAAAACAACCCTGCCTTGGACGGGCCACTAAACCCACTCTCAAATGCACGTCGTGGATCGAACCCTGGTCGCCAGAGAAGAGAGCCAAGCGTTTTGCCCCTCGACTGTTCAGACCTCCAGGTGGTCCCCCAATTTATCCGTTGTCTCGAAGTTTTACTTAAGTATATAGCGCACATGAAAATTTGTAAGCCGTAAACACCCTAATATTGTAGAGAGTAACGTAAATATTGGCTATATTAGATAATTAGGCCCTATGCTGTTGAGATCAAAATTCGATATGCAAACAGCAGAGCAGCCCCACTGGCAACGAATGTGTGTCTAAAGAATGCTTGAATCTAATGCAGGAGGTACAAAGCACAGGTCTTGAGCATATATTTTAATTACCCAAAGTTGAAAAAAAATTGGTTTGAAAGTGAAAGCCTCATGTTTACAAGTGCTTAATACGAACCAGTTCAAGAGCCACATCCACATAAATATTGGCATACACTGTGCAATTTCGCAACTGATGTATTCGGAAAGGTTTTCGACATTGCATATGATGTAAGCAGGTTTACTTGTTTGGTGATATAATTATTTTTAAATTCAAGGTACAGAGAACAAATGACAAACTCGGTTGGGTGGTCGGAGTCTTAGAACAAGGTATGTTATCATGTTGCCAAAGTCTTAAATATTGGATCGGTTTATCCCTTTCTTTCCATGTTAAACGCTCTGTTGCTCTTGTAGTCAATATGTAGGCAGGTAGCGTGTGTGTTTCGTAAAGCTCTGCATTTGTAGTGTGTGGATGATGTGCAAATCGTCCTGCTCAGCTTGTGTGCGTATATGATGCAAGGTTTGACACGCATTTTGTATGTATTGTGCGTATACGTAGACGTGCACGGATATTCTGTGTGTATATATATACATATGAGTAATGTGATAAACTCAGGGTGCATCTTTTTAAACATCTGTTACAACCACGATATAGAATGGATTCTACACTCTCTGGATGGGAGCGCAATCTCAGTAAACTAACCACAGACAACTACGTAATGAGGCTAGGGAATGGTTATGAATGTACATTATATAAATGTGTGTCATTTGCAAAAATACAACGAATCTGATCGATTATGAAAGAAAACGACCAATCATCGATATAATTTCGGATTTAAAAAAAATATTTCATTCCTGAAACAATCACAACTCTAGCCATTCCATTTTACTCCACATACAATACTGTGGACTAGAATAAGACTTGTTAATTATTTTGCATTTGTTTCATTCAGAAGCGGACAGATGACGCTGCAAGTTCGACCACTGAATAAAGCGTACCGTACTATCTCATTATGAATATACATTATATAAACGTGTATCTTTCACAAAAATACAACGAATCTGATCGATTATGAAACAAAAATAATGCTGAATTTCTCCGGTATTTAAGGCAGTTCCCCGGCAGTTCAATACCAAAACAACGGGCGTTTCCATGGTGTGGGCAAGGAATAGTTCCGTGACAACGATACAGTGGTGCCACCGTCAGGTAATATATATATATATATATATATATATATATATATATATATATATATATATAAAGAAATAGATATAATAGATATCACATATAAAATAATAAACATTAATTAACTGATTCAAATATGCATATTTTGGCAAAGGTAAAGTGGAGATAAAACACATGTAATAGTGAGCAGACATCACGTGACATTGTAGATATCATCAGGTCGTTTGTTAGCTTAGTCACGAACGTATGGAAAATGAAACCCCGACACGTCACATTAAATTATAAAACAAGGAATGTCGTCCAAAGTATATGATGTGTGAATATAGGGGCAAATAAAACTGAAATAGTGGCCCAGGTGCGGCGACGCTCATCTTCAATCTAATTAGTCTACAAACTAAAATGTCTCAGACATCGGCTATTTTTTATTCTGGGTCACAAATATTTGTCGGGTTTTAGATGTATTTTTTTGCTCTGTAAAATGTTAGATAATAACTAAAAGCGCATAGTCGTGACCGTGTTTACATGTTTATAAGTGGTAGGTTTATGATGATGTTTTCCGCTTCTGTGGTCTAGGAATAGTTCACAGTGATCAAAGCCGAGAGATCGTGAGTTCGAATCTCGGTGAGACTTTTCATGGTCGGCGCCAACCAAGGGATAGCGCTCTGAAGGCTTAAGGGGGAGACAATGATCAACAGTTGTGGTTCAGAGGTTCTGTCGGTATTATGATTTACTAGCTGATAAACCCGGTATACCGGGCTTATTACCGGGATTGGGGAGATATATTAACTGAGATGTGGAAGGTTGGCTCCTTTTTTATTCTAAAAGTTAACAGAAAATTTAGTTTTTTTTTTCAGTGAGAAACTGTCTCTATAAAATGTGTATAAATATGTTTTACATTTATTTTGTGGCTCTGTGCTCGTGGCAAGAAATTCATACCCCGGTATGTTTACCTTGAAAACCTGGTCAGTGATGATGTTTACATTGCGAACGGGGGCATTCAGGTTTTCGTTGATATTTGACTGGATTCTATCGTTCGACTTATAAAGATAAGGTTGATGTGAGGAACACATGAACGATTTTTATTAAATGTACGTTGCAAGGAAACTGTTCCTGAAGAAAGAAACAGAAATATGCATACTTCGTAAGCAACAGAAGCGGACCCAACGGGACTCCATGCAGGGGGTCCGTATCCCATTTTCAGCCATCGCAACCTTTTTTTTCATCGTATCAGACATATTTTAAGGCTTGAAACCCCCGCCACCACTCCACCCCACCTCACCCCTGTTCCTGAAATAGCGGGACCTTGGTTTTGTCATTTATCCTCCTGGGTTAAATTATCCATTTCATAAAGCGAGAAACATGTTTTTGTTCGCTTTTACTGAGAGCCTTGTTCATATTTGAAGGGCCAAACATGCTCAAATCCCTCACTGAAAGCAAGCGTTATTCATATGAACAATAGTCCTTTGAGGTTGAGTGACCACGATGCAAGCATTCCGGTCATTGCCGAAGGCAGTTCGGCTGTGCTCGGTCTGTGCAAGTCCGTAAAAACTGAAAAATCACTAAAAACTATATGTACATTAAAAATTACTTATTCTCATATCGCCTATGTCACTGCGGGGATAATAACCTTTAAAATGATGTATGGCACAGTATAATTATACACAACGCGGTTTTAGAGAACATTGCGAACAAACGTGAACCGAATTCCTTTTATAAGTATTAGATTTTCATTGCTTCTCATACTTAAACAATTGGCCTCTGGGCCACGACGCTCGGCTGAATCTGGCCCACCACAATAGGATATGGCACATGACCTTTAAGGATTTATGAGGATCCAGCAGTGATTGATCAACACAGGTCCATTGCTCACAACATATTCTAAGATTCCCACAGGTACAAGACTTTCTGCAGTCGGTCATTCTCAACATGAAATCCTAGGGTATTACATTCAAAACTCTCTGTTTATAAGAGTGAATGACAATGCAATAATACAGTGAAATGGACAATTTCTTTTTACTTATGGCTGTAGTCCAGCATATATATAGCTTGTCTGTAAGTTATTTAGAAAAGGGGAAAATACCAATCTGGCTAACAGAGAATAAGTCAGCCAACCTGGTACCACCTGCAGCTTTATTTTCATACTTCACACGATCAGTAACGGAGAACATGTAATAATAGAATCAAACTCACAAATCCAAATATTAAATTTAGCGAAAGTTAAGTTCTAGAAAGGTGCCATTTTGATACTTAAATATTTCAATTGGTACTCATTCAATAATTACTCGAAAGAATAATAAACCTAAATAAAAGCTGAAGTATTTATAATTTATGCATTTATCAGGAAGAACTGTTAAACAGATTTTTGGACTCACTACTACTTAGGCAAAATAAGCCTTCCGCGGATCCGGGGGAGGGAACCTCATCTCTCTCGTATCATTTTTTAATATATAGCTTGAATATTTGTTCTGAATTTATTTCGGTATTTGCTGTAATTTTCCAAAGTTTCCGAGGGGGGGGGGGGAAGGAAACCCCGTTGGCGGAGGTCTTTTTTTTATCCTCCTCTGCTTACTATCCTGTCTGTGGCGTCATCTGCAACTTACATTGACGTAGCATTCACGAGATCAATAATCCTGTAAAATAAGTGGTCATAGCCCAAGCGGTTTCTTAGATACTGGGTGTCAAATAATAGATAATATTATGATAAAATTATGAATGCGAAAAGCCGAAATCGTCAAAGATTGATCAATGAAATTTACGGTTCTGTAAAACCAATATCTTTAAGTGGTTCAGCACAATTCATACTTATTCAATTACTCATATAATAGTCCAGTTAATGAAATGTTGATATTGAAGCTTGAAACTTGAGTTTTATGTTTTACATGAATGAGACTTGAGGGTTGCAGGCACTTCCTGAAATATTTGGAAACCGACTTTGAAATATATTTGCACGCACACATAAAATATCGTAATATATAGAAAAAAAAACAACCAAGAGAATACTATCCCCATTCTGTTGAAACGTTGCATTCTGATAGTCCCCCAGTGGTGTCAATTTATCTTAAAGGGGTGGGGTGAGGATGACTCGGAGTGGGAGGGTAATCAAAGTTGTAACTTTTTTATAAACAAATATATATATATATATATATATATATATATATATATATATATATATATATATATATATAACACATTTCAATCAATGAAAATTAAAGTATAAGGTTTTGAAAAAAATTAAGATATTATGTTTCCAGTATAGGATAATTCTATACCAGGTTTAGATATATAATATTTCCGAGTACACTCAGAAATGGCACTATATTATGTAATTCTAATTATTAATATATTTCACTTCCAATATACAAATATTGTTCTATGATAAGTAGGACGATGATAACATAGACCACCCCCTTGCTCAAAAGTTGGGGATATATAACCCCCCCCCCCCCCCTTCTTGTATTGACGCCCCTGTAGTCTCAAAGGTATAGAAGTCGCACACAAAATACTTGCTCTAAGCCCAGATCACAGGAGAGTCGGACTTACAGAGTTCTCATAATCACGTTTTGCCAGTTTCTCCGAGGGAAATAGGTTATTTTGAATATCCAAAGAGATGAGTGACAGAACTTTATGGATTTTACGTTACAAGTTTCTGGCGGACAGACGAAGGACAGAATGAAGTCGCTTTCACTCAAACGGCTATCATCCAGTTGAGCTTAAAATCAAAACACTGGCCTAATATCAAACGTGAATCAGATGAATATTGTTTTTAACAGTAAAACAAAACAGTTCACAGGCTTGACAGATACGTCATCTACATATTCATTTGAGTTCCTAACTGTAGGTTTTGCCCGAAGGAAATCTTTTCACTGATATAAAAAAGGTTCTAAACTATTGATCTTTTTTCCAGCTTAAGAGCAAATCTATATCAATGCTTAGATTTTTACTTCGGATGAATCAGAAAAATTAATCTCCTGTTTAACTCTCATTTGTCAGGCTGTGCTATCTCCAGTTAAAAAAGTGAGCCGCGTTCCTAATGTTGTTGTCCCGTCAACGCTATGAAATAAAACCGAGCCATTGAGATTGGCAGGCGTTTTTATCCGTCGAAATTGTAAGCCGGAGAAACAGCGCAAGAGCCTCTTAAAGTGAGATCCAGTCTGACCCAGGGCTGTCAGTCTGATGAAAGACGATCTTGATCTATTGTGGCACTGATCGCTTTTCTATTTATGTAGTCAAGAAAAAATATCGGCAAGAGTCAAAAGCTAAAACGCTCAGCACAGACAACCATGAGATGTCGGAAACCGCGGCACTTATCATCGCTGAAGCTGCTACTCAAAGATTCTTTATGTCCTAAGCGACTTGCCTGGTATTCCGCCCACTGAATATATAAATAATTATCTGAAAGGCTTTCAAAGAACTAAGCACAGGCTCTCACTTTTTGCCGTTCACATGTTCCATTAAAATTTGAGAAACGCATTGTGTATATGCATGCGCGCGTGTGTGGGAATAATCCACCCATAGGGCTGACTCACACATCGCCAATGTAACCACGATGTCTCCCGATGCGATGTACCGATATCATTCGGATTTGTCCCGAAGTTTCCCGATATATTCCGATGTCACCCGAAGTGTCTCTGTGTCAACCCGATTCTAGAAATTAAAAAAAAAATGTCTCAATGTCTTGGTGATCTTCTCTCAAATCCGGGTGTCATTTCACCCCGATTGCTACGATGTGTTATCATATAAATACTTCCGGTTACACCTCATTTCAGGACATCCCCCGGTTACCCGCGAAGGTAGTCTGAATGTTATTTCAGGTTATCCCCTTATTGTTCAGATAACCCTACGCTTATTAAACCAACGAATTAATTAATATGATTTAACTCATGTTATATCATTCAAATACAGTCGTGACTTGATAATCCGACACTAAATGTAATACCCTAATTACGTGTACACCACGTGATTTATACGAGAATTAATATAAAAAGCTGGAATCAATCTATGAAAAATAAGGTAGTCACTAAATGTTAATTATTTTGATAATCATATTCTGTTGACTCATACGCTTAACTAAACCGCATGATACATAACATGCAGACATAAGATTTACAAAGATTCAACCTATTTTGAGAATCCATAAGGTAGAATTGTATTAATAATAATTAATGAACATAAAGAAACAAATGTTTTGAGGCGGTAATCTGAAACAGTTAAAAGGGGTAATCTGTTATCGATTTAAGTAACGGGGGTAATCTGGAATCGTTACACCGGTGTAACTCGAGGTTGTGCCCAAGGAAGCATTGGGAACGACAACGTCAACATTGGCCACCAAAGGCTACTAAAATGTTAAGTAAATCTGAGAGTAATTTTTAGTCACAACCCCACATTTGCACTTAGCTGGGATATTAAGCTCCATAAGGATCTCGGGTATCTCATTCAATTAAGACAAAGTTCTGGTACAGTAAGCTAATTGTATATATTCCCGGCTTAAATATGTCAATATCCCTTATCAAACTAGCCATTAATACGTTCTTTCTGTTTATGCATATGTCATGGCGGTGAGGAGCAAAAGGCGCCATGTCTTCTTGGACAAAAATGCATAACTGAAATAAAATATACCTACACTCACTTGCCAGTAAGTTACAGTTGTACTAAAAAATAAGATACTTTTACCATGATGAGGTAGGTTTAATGTCACCCCGTCGTGATTATAATAAAGCCGCCTTTTCAAGAAAAATACTATTACATCGTGATCGAGCACCACTTAGCTCTATACATGGGGAGACGACGAAACAGTCATTCGTATAAGGTATACAAGACGTTTCGTCGTTTCCGGCGGCTACGTCGATGTGTGAGCCTCGGCGTACCCCTCATCTACACAAGACTAACACATTTTATTTAAAGATGAAATACTTGTATAGATATCTCAGTGATTTTTTTGTTATTGTTTAAACATCTTTCAAACCTGAGACATTTGTTAAAGATCCCGGACGAGCCCCCAATTTTATGTTACGGAACCTAATAACAACAGGTCACGTAGTCGTGACGAGCATAAATTTTGTTAGGGAGATAAATGAAAATCAGATTCTGTAACGCTAGGCAGCTTGAAATGTTGAGGGGAATGAATAAAGAAGTCAGTAGTTTTTTGTTAACAAATAATTATAATTTATTCTTAAAACAACCCTAACATTACATACACTAAATCAATACACTTACAAAGTATAACAGCTGTACAACAACAAATCAATACAATCACACAGTAAAATAATCAAAGTGCACAGTACCAGAGTGTCCGGATCCTAGGATTTCTGGATACCACCCCTGTCACAGCTCAACAAGTCCTTTAAAACATATAATCCAGATGAACAGTTCACGAAAATCTTCTCAGAGAATAACAGTCCAATTCAATCCCGAAATCAATCTGTTGTAATCCATAAGGGAAATTCTGGTAACAGACCCAAAGGCAAACTGAAGAATTAATAAAATCTGTTACAAAGTTCGAAGAATATCTATAAGTGCTGCAATTATCGGAAAGGTCCACAAACTGACTCACACTCTTCCGTGTCCGCTGGACATTTCTCTCTCTCTCTCTCTCTCTCTCTCTCTCTCTCTCTCCACCACACATTATGGTTTTTGATTTGCTTTGAATAAACTATCATCGTTTCGATTATATACAATGACTGCCAACAAATATAGACACAACCCTAACCTAAACTATAATCTGAAATATTTATAAAGCTTAAGCTTTTTTATATTTGTTATATTGGCCTTTTAATACTCAAAGAAACTCACATGCGTGTCAGCAGTGACAGGGTAATATTTTTAATGGCCTTTAAATTAGTAAATAACCTTAAGAAAAAAAACCGCGTATCGTCAATATGTATCGGTTATCACTTTAAGTGTGTTGAAATATATATACGGTACCTGTTTTGGCTGACCGATATCAAGCATCATTGAAATCATTATCAAATATAAAATAAAATTCACATCCTCTTGATAACAGTCCGTCTACTATCTCTTCCAGCATGGCATATATTAAAAATCTCCGGGGACTGCGGAAATGTAGCCATTAGGGTAATTACTGGTGTCACGTAAAGCTGGGAAATGACATGAAGTCAGTCTGATTATGGTGTCACTAAGGGAACGCAGATTTGATGCATAACTGAATTTATTAAATACCGACTAGAAAACACACTAAAGCTATTGATAAGCAGGGCCGGACTGGCCCATCGGGACGCCGAAAAGTTTTACGGTGAGGTGATGGCGAAAAACAGTTTCTTGGTGCTTGTGGGCAGCTGGTATGTATTAGATATTGGTGCCCAGTGGGCCGATGGTTTTAAATTTGGACCGCTTTCACTCAAATTTCCAAGACCTATTTCCCATCCCAGGCCGCCCCTGTCGATTTGTCTTAAAGGGTAATCCATTATTCATAAATTCGTACGGCATTGCTTATTTGTCGTTTAAATAAGGGAACCAAACATATTTCATTCATAGTTATTCAGTATTCTATCATATTTTGTCGGTTTGTTCTTTCATCACGCCTCATTGAACGACCCACCATCCTTATTCCATCTGCCACGTAGTCCGCTTACTATCCGCATGGTTTAAGGCTCCATCTCGCTTTCATCAATGCCTTTGACGACCACATATAGGTAAAAAAATACTTATGTGAAGCATTCACTACGGGCCGGCCTCTCAAAGTCAGTTCGGCTTAGTCAATACAAATGGCTTTGTTTTTTTCCTGGATAGCCCCATTTCTACTAAAATTATAGATTTGCCTGAGCACTAAGCACTAGTCTATGGATGATGTCTTTATTTCTAGAATTCATCTGATTCCATCTGATGTTTCATTTACATTCAAGTGGCTGCATTTTCACGTAAGACTTAGTTTTGCTATATGTCAGCCTAAAGGATAGACCCTATATATATTATATATATTATATATATTATAATGTATCGTATACAGTTGGTGTTACTTCATGAGCGGGTGGCTGAGAATACTCCAAAATATTGAATTCAAGGACAACGCAAATAACCAATTCTTAAGACAATTAGGAAATGACGCAAGAATGATCCGGAGAGAAAACAAGATGTTTACCCCGTCGACAATACCAACAACTTTTATAAACTAGATACATGAAGTAACACTAACTGTACACGATATACATATATAGTGGCTGGCCTGCACCTTGAATGTTCTTTACAAAAACGTTCACAGCTGAACTATATCCCACAAACATTTAACATTTGGCGAATTAAGACCATAGATTTCGTACTCTCAGTCGTTGTTTCTATCGAGGAGGGGGGGGGGGGCGTTCTTCCAAGCCAAACAGAACAAGAAACTTAATATGACATACCTTATTTTGCGAATCCATCTGTAAATAGCCACGTAGATTGTGAGATTTGAAAAATGAGTTGGTTGAGGATAACTAGGCGTGGAGGTCATTTGGCATTCAAGGACTGAACCGTCTTATAAATAACACTTATGTCGTCATAGTAACGATCACGTAAAACTTTCCTCGGCATACAGTGGTATTTTCAGGGTTTGCCGGAAGGATACTGCGATACGAGCTTATTATAAAACATACCAACATAATAACGGGATATTCAAGGACGTTGTTAAATTGAGCAGAGCAGCGAACTATGTTGTTGGCAAAAATTTCTATTTCAGAAGAATCAGACCAACTTAATTATTTGCTCAGTTTGTAACATAGGATGCAGAACATTAAGGTTATTATCTTACCTTGGAAAAGGGTTTTCATTGTTCGGTCCCACGTATATTTGTGGTCTTTGACTATTTCCTAGTTTCAGCTTAACCTTATACTGATTTTCCCTTCTCTTCCTCCGGCTGTATGAATCAGAACATGCATGATTCCTGAGACAGTCTCCCACTGTAGCCAGTTTACACTATTTTATATTTACAATATTTTCATGATGGAACATATTTCATAATATCGTCATTGTCTTCATTTAAAAAAAAAAGAAAATATTTAAAAACAAGAGCACCGCAAATGGTGCATAATACGGCCGACGCATATCTTGTGACCTCTGACCTCATTAGATATGCGTGAATTTTGCTGAGAATGTAATAATGAGAAACTGTATTGGTTAACATCCATAATGAGTTTCATGAAAATCTATCAGTTTTTTTGCAAGTCATCAATGCGCTATCAAAGTCTGGTGACCTCTGACCTCATCAAATATACATGGATTTTGCAAGATTCGAACTAAGGCGAGATATTATACTGGTTAATATTTATGTCGAGATTTTTCTTTAAATCCATCACATTCCTGGTTCTCGCGGCGACACTAATAGATAAAGGACTGTCTGACCATGGGTATACCATAATACGTCCCGTCATAGACAGCTTTAAAAAAGTAATACTTTGATTTCTATTCTTTACTCTCCAGATTCATCATCAAGACGATTTTTTAAAAAATTTTCACGAGCAGTTAATTAAGGACTATGTATGGCTAACATATTGGTGACCCAGCCTTTTTTTTAAATTTCCTCGAGCAGTTAATTACGGACTGCGTATGGCTCACAGATATGGGTGTCCAAGACTTTGACTTTACGGGTACCAGAGCCCTGAGCTCCTCACAACACATGCAGCAGATATCCCGAAGCTTGTTTGTTTAGCATTTTATACTTTTTTATATTACTGTACTTTCGACTACCATTTGATATAAACCTGTAACAGCGGTGGTCTGCAACACTGTGAATTACATTAATAACAATAGATATAATATTATACAGATGCATGTCACGATTTAAACAAACTACACCAATATCAGCAGGAGAGACAACACGCAGCGGCAATAATAGGCGAAATGGGATCCACCTACGTGTCAATTTGCGATATTTCAGATATCATATGTCAATTGTAGAACATGTATCTATTACACAGTAAGTCTGGGCGTGTGGTAATTCGCTCCCTCGGCGGCTTGATGGGTAGAAGTATATTTTGCCGGGTAATGCATTTGTTACCGAGCTGTGATGACATAGTTAATTATTTCTAGCTGGTGGCTAAAAGCCTAGCTGATGGCACGCCTCGCCAATGTAATTTGATTCATTCCTCTTTTCGCCAGGACATTGCAACACGAATAAAAAAGAGAGCTTGAGTTAAAAAAGATTCAGACAAATTATATGATAAAGCACACAAGTCGTTTTAGGGAAAACATAAATTTTAACTCAGCAATATAAAGTGCCATATCTTGATAACTATATTTCCCAAATAATGCTCAAGACATAAAGTGTTTGGGTCTAAATTACAACTGCAAATCAAATCCAACGAACAAAATGTTAACAATACACTTCTTGCACGCCATCTTGAAAAAAACATTTACCCGAAACGGGATAGGTTTTTAATGGCCTTATTTGATTAATTGGTTTGATTCCCGATACCCTCCCTTCAATGCATAACGTTTGAGTTATTTGATTGGTTCGATTGCCTTATTCATTATTTATGAAATAGACGCCAGAACGGCTCGCTGATTCAAGGAATGGGGAAGCGTAGCTGCCACAGTCTTAGTAGTACGAAGATGCACAGCGTATGGAGAAGCACTGGTGCAAGAAAAATTAATTCCTTCATAAAGGCGAAATAGAATGACACCGGGTAACGGGCTCGCTAGGGAAATGATATCCGTTTATATAGAAATGCAGCTGTATTACAGCTTTTTGTCATTTCTCAATGACATAATATTAGGAAACTCAAGAGGTGAAGGCAAGAACGGTGACGAAGGATTTCTTTTATAAAATACGAGGAAAATGTAGATAAACATGGAGCATTTATGCTGTTTTTCTTAGTTCTCAATCAGGCTTAGATTTCCCTATGTACGTTTTCTATGGTCCATATGGCATGGTGTATTTACTATTTATTTCTAATATAGGTACGCTTGTAATTTCACACCTTGCAGAGTATGATGTCTAAACTGGCACACACCCACCCTCATACACGAGATAATGCCCGGTCCTTGCCCAGACCTTTCCAACTCCCGTCCTATTGATTATTCGGCTAATCATGTGTCTAATACCTGAAAAAGAAGTCCATTAAAGGCTTCTCTCCTATATTTCTGTATCAGGGATGAAAGTGACACGGCGCCGGTACTTTACGGTAAAGGTCAACCAGACGCAAGTAGATTAGCTGGCACTTGTTTGGGTGTCGAGTGCGAAATTTTGTCGTTTTCGATTCGGTGCCTCAGCGGTATATTCATGGCGGTACATGACTCGGTAATGGGAAAGGAATTTGTTAATCTCAGGCTAATAGTAGACATGGCGTATAACCAGTGAGTGACGTAATCGAGTCCACACCATCCGAGGCTACTCGAATCCTTATCCAAGTCAGAGTCCTTGAATTTTGAGTCAAAGTCCACCTTCCTTGTGTCCGAGTCATCTGGACCCCGAGTCCAAATAGTAATTCCTCATTAAAAGAAATTTAAACGGCAAATTTAAATTACCATCTCTCCGCTGGCGACCCGGGTTCGATCGCCGGCGTGGCTATGAGAGTGGGTTGTAGTTGCTCGTCCAAGGCTGGTGGTTTTCTCCGGGTTCCCCGGTTTCCTCCACCCATACAGACTACCGAACTCCACAATCTGAGCCATGGAGAGTGCTTTGATTAGTTATAATAACTATTTGTACAATCTTTGTAAAATAAAGAAGTTTATATTATATTTTTATATCAGCTTACACATGTTTTTCACTTGATTGTTTAAATACGTTTATCTCCCGATGCAGAGCTGAAGCTTGGTATAGACAGTCTTGTTTGCAATATTCTGTTAATAGCTCACATATGTAAATACATGTTTTATAATATATTATTTCAGATCATTCCGTCTACTGGAGTAGAGATTGAGTCTGTCTGCTTTCTCGAGTCCTTTACACGAGCCTGAGTACAAGTACGAGTCTAGGACCCTCGAGTACAAGTCCGAGTCCCTAAAATGTGGATTCGAGTCTGGACTTGAGTCAAAGACAGCACTCAAGTCATCCATCACTGCGTGTGACTGATATTTAATACAAAATACATGTACGTTGCCTTTAGACTAACTGTTAGTCATTTGTTATAATAGAAATAAAAGCAATGCAACCACTCCCAGTTTCCTCACTTTGTTTTATTGTAAAAGATCGTATTCTGGTTTTATTTCAGGATTTGGTACCATTGTATTTAAAGATGCTACGCAGGAACCTATAGAAGACCACGTTGTGTGAGCGTCACCATTAACATGTATTTGTAAGCCTGCTTTTCTTTAAAGCATTCTTAATAATCGTTTACACTTTACAGAGAAAGTTAGAGTTGATGCTTATGTTTAGAGCTCCGCCTCAGATAGGTATTAATGAGACATTTGTATCGCTCATTGCCGACTATTCTTGCAAATGCAGCAAATATCCAGTAAATAAAGTCACGGATGTACATGGCGTACATGTTACATTAATGTCATTATAAACATGATGCTTAAACTGGGTAGTGTTTATCCCAAACTTTCTTCCGTCTGTTTGGCCTACGATACCAAACATTTTTAAAGTGGCCTACCCTGAATTCTCCAACAAGGAGGAGTGATGTGGCATTCAATTCTAAAGTACTGCTTCAGCAAAATTATTTCCAGTAACCATCTTGATCTGGGGAGCTGGACAAAACTATCGGCCAGTGCTAGTAATCTTATTCACCAAGAGATGTCGCCATCTTCCGTAAGCTGAAATTGGCAGCAACGATCCAAGGTTTAATCGGTGGATAGAATTGATAAAGGTACCTGACCAATGGTAAACATGGACACAATCAATTGATCCTTCTTTTATGTATCACATCTATAGCTTCCTTGAGAGACAATAAATATTCCGCACACTGTGGAATATTGATCCACTGAAGGCAAATGTTTGTTCATTTGAATAAATAGATGTTCATTTAAACACGGATATACCAGTCGCGGATGTAGGCCCAGGTGACAGAAAATAGTGTTGGCTCAGGAAACTAATGGTGAACGGGGGTTAAATTCCAGTTTCAGGGTTTCTATTACAGTTTTTTTGTAAAATTAAAAACTAAAAAGATGAAACTGTCTTTATTGTCACAGGCAATTTATCCTTAGATTAAACCAACATGATCAGTATTTAAATTTTTTGTCGATGAGTCATAATTGAGGCGTCTTATTATTTTCTAATATTATAACCATTATTCCCTAGTTAGCCAGCACTTGCTAAATCCGTTTTCCCGCTTTATTCTAACTTTCACGTTTAGGAGAAACCGTTTAACAAGCACGTGCCAAATTTATATTAGTACGTGACCAGTTCCGTCATTTCTGTATACATAAGTACAGATACTGGTATACGCCCCTCACGCAGCTGCCACTCTTACCAGAAAAGTGTATCAGCCCCGAAGTTAATGTCCATGTTTGATTCGTCTGACGTTTTTTGACCGTGGCTCTTTCATGAGTGGTTCTTGTTGTGGTCGTATTGTAGTCGTGTTGAAGTCGTGTCAAGGTCGTGGTTATTCTTGATCATTCGTGACAGTTTCACATCAACGAATGACCACATATTATGTGGACTTTTACACGACTTGCCAAGAAACTGTTACGACATCCGTACGACTTGTGACGACAGAGCTTAATTTATGAACATTTCAAAAATAACGACAAGAATTCTAAAGCCCTGTTCACACTCTGACGAATTTGATGCCGAATCATTAAAATTAGTAGGGACGTCGTGGGGGTGTCGTAGATGATGTCCTGAACATTCGGCAATGTTCGAAACGAGGTCTTGAGCACTCAGAATTCATGGCGCTATTTTTGAAATGTTCAAAAATCAAGCTTTGTCGTCACAAGTCGTAGGGAAGTCGTAACAGTTTCTTGGTAAGTCGTACATGAGTATTCATAATTCGTGTTCATTCGTGATGAAAAACAATGCCACGAATGCTCACGAAGGACCACAGCATTGACACGACTTAAACACGACAACAACAAGAACCTCTTAAGAGAGAGACACTACTTCCACGAATTTGCGCCAAATCACCACAAACTGATATCATAATGTAACGGAAAATTTAGTTTTCTTAGTGTTTTTTAACTTCTAACAAACAAACGAGGATAAAGGATTAGAAGTACGAACACTATGTAAATTTGTTTTAAAGAAGATTTGTATTGTGGTTATTGGTTTCAACTTAATTTGAACTAAAATAATTTGAAGAAGCTGAATCAAATTACGTTTTCTTTGTAATTTGTAACTTCTTTGTAAACAAATGAGGATGTTTTTGCAGTAAGTAAACCATATAAATTTATAAATTTGTTTTAAAGGAAATTTTGTATTGTGGATATTGGTTTAAAAATAAATTTTAACCAAAATCATTTAAAGAAGCTGAATATATTATAGTTTCGTCATATACTCAAACATACTGTCAATATATCATTAATTATGAATTTCCTATTTTATTATTGGAGAATGATACTGAGCCTTACACAAATTGATATTAAAAGAATTATCTTATATCAAATTGAGAGCTGAATCAATTAGGTACTTAAACCAATATTTTGAGAAAACGATATTTTACTTCCGATATAGGCGGTCGTCTGTCTGGACTTAAAGAAGTCGACGTCGTATTTGCCACCATAAAAATAAGTCGCCATTCAGATCTTCACTATCTTTATCTTTAGCTTCTTTTAAAAGAAATCTTAAAACTTACCTTTTTATATTAGCTTTTGGTAGTTCTTAGATATTAGGGGTTTCTTTTAGGAAACTTTGCTTAAGTAGGAATCTACATTTTATGTTTTGGTAAAAGAGTGCTTTGTGTCTTGTAAAGCGCTTTTGATAACTATTTTGTTGATTTAGCGCTATATAAATAAAACATATTATTGTTATTATTATTTTCTAAATACTCAAATCAAATGAGACATATATTATCTTTGTTTTAAACTGGATCATTTTTGTCAAATTACAATAACTGGAGAAGTTAAGTAAAGTGTTGTTATGGTGTCCTTTTACTATTATCTTCTTCGTTTTGACATTACAATAGCTATATCACATATACAGCTATCTAACAATCCAGTATATTGTTAATCTGTTGGTCTAGAACACATTTTATCTTTTCATATTCTGATAATTTTTAGAACATATCAGTCGTCATCTTCATTTTCATTTTTCAATGGACATGAGAGATATATATATATTCTCCGCCTGGTGACAACTGGAGTCCAAGTGCCAGTCATTGACTGTCGAGTCCCATTCTGGGAAAAGTTTTCAAAAGTCCGAGTTTGGATTTCTCACTGCTTTATCGTATTTCATGATACAGGACAGCCACGGCCGCTATCAGCATTTTGTTTACAGGGCAGCTGTAACTATGAAATTTGGCTGCAGACCAGGGTGCAAAGTAACAAAATTATCTTTACGGCTATGGCTTAGCAAAACTGAATGATCGTAGGAGCATCGTTCACAAGTCGCAGATCAATCTTTGGGATATCGTACCAGTATCTTAGACGTCGAAACGGAGTCGTGAACATTCTTAAAAGTGTCGTGTCATATCGTGCTGGCTTCGTGTCACTGTCGTAGCAAATCGTACTAGCATCGTACTCCTCTCGTACAACATGGTCCTCGTAATGGAATTTTTATTAGGGTGATTGGCCACGAATCGCCACGAATTTAACATCGTTGCGATTCGGCGTCAAATTCGTGAAAGTTGGAATGGGGCCGATGTCCTCAAGACATTGCTACGAATATTGCGTATGTCTAAGACATCATCTACGACACCCTAACGGCATCCCAACGAAATATTATAGTGTCAGTTCGTGGTGGTTCGGCGCCAAATTCGTGGAAGTGAGAAGGGGGCTTTTAAACCTAGGTCGTCCCTGTATCCTTTTGGTTTTACCGCTTCACTGTACAGCCAGATTCTCTGGGTTTGGACACCAGGGTAGGCACTGAGGAAAAAAAATGTAATCAGACCAATGAGAGCGTGGTATAGAATTGTGCATCCAGCTTCAAATTTCAAACATTCACAACACCCGCTCTGGTTTGTGTGATTGCACCGGTTTTGGCACAGGCAAGGATAGGACCAACGAGAGCGGCTGTTTCGGGGTAATCAGTCCACTGAGAGCGAGTGTCGCATGTTGATTTTTTTTTATTTGAAGTTGATGCACAATGTGATACCATGCTCTTATTGTTCTGATTACAATTCTTTGCTCTGTGCCCTGGTGTTCAGACTCAAAGAACCTTGCTATACAAAGCAGCGGTTAAAAACGTTGAGGAGATCTGGGACGACTGCGTGAGGAGCGTAATATTGGTAGTACACGTCACATTTATTAAGGTATGGTGTTTTTACACCCAACTATCATTTGCATTGTTATTCACTATTTTTTTAATCAAGATAAAGGACTCAATTACAAGTGAAAGTGTCTTATAACATTTTATGCATTTGCTTGAGTGGAACGCGTTAATGACGAAATAAGAGGCTAAGAAAATCAGAGATTCAGTAGATTGCTTTTAAACCATTATTGTTTTAGCTGTAGATACCAAATACTCATTGAGAAACCATTGAAACCATTTTAAAAGCACTCCATCAAAATTAAGGATCGTTAAACAAATGTTTTTTCTATCTAGATGGATGTCCTTCGTGCATTTAAACGAACCGAAAATAATTAATATAATTTAATCAGAGCGTCAATGGCTCGTATGGCAGCACACAACATAAATAATGCAATTTTCACCAAGTGTTTATAATGTACGCTTCATCAAAAAAAGACGGGTTTTCTGCTAACCACCGCAATCAGGTTCAAAATTCGGTGTTGACTTTAAGAAGGCGGCACGTTGTCCTAACAGATAAAACATGGCATTTCTTAAAATTTTTGACTAACGTGTCAATGATTGTTTGTTGTGTGCTATTTTGCACATATTGGGACACTGAATATGCCTGTGCATTTATATCCTACAAATATGCGTTTGGTACAAACAGTGCCTGAATAAATGTCAATTTGTAATAATAAATAAAGAGGGAGGGGTACGAAAATGGCTTCAGAATTATTAATATATTTTCCAGACCTAATGATATATAACTAGAATACGGGCAGTCGACAAGCGACGACGTGTATCCGCCGAAATCAGAGTGGGACGGGTGAAGTGAGGCATGGATTGAGTGGCAAGGGGAAACAGAATGAGATGTGTTGCATATTAGCATGGATGAGGGCAATGTAAACATGATTGTAGGTAGCACGTCCTGTCTTTTCAAAGAGAGAGCTATCTAAGATGTATACATATGCTGAATTTCAGGTGAATAGGTCAAACCACTGCCGAGATATGAGTAGTTTGATCCAAGGGCAGACAAACAGAAAGACGCTGTGCAAAAATTGTTGCAGGTGGCGCCAACAGTTTTGCGAATTATAAAGATCTATGTGAGTCGTATATACATGCAACATTTCAGGACATTACGTCTTATAAGCACGGATTTCTGCAACGTAACCGTGATTGTAGGTGGCGCCACCTGTCATAAAATCAAGAAAGCTATCCAGGATGTATACCTATGCAGAATTTCAGGTGGATAAGTCCAACCAATGCAGAGATATGGGTAATTTTAACTGGCGCCACCAGCAGTTTGTATGATATAAAACTATCCAAAAGCTACACTCGTGCACAATGTTAGCTCGATTGGTCAAACGAGTCCAAAGATATGTAGGTTAATATGTGAAAACAGACGCACAGATGGACACTCTATAGAGAAGAACGGTCAGAGGTCAACGTTAAATGGTTAGGCACAAGTTCACGTGACCCAATAACAGGGTCAAACTTCGGAAAAATCGGTCAAGTGGTTTCAGAAAAGTTCTTCGGAAACGAACGCGGCTGCGGCGGCGGAGACGGCGGCGGAACACGACCAAGACATAGTACCCGCAAAACTTTGTTTAGGCGGATACAGTTATGAGGCTTATGTTCGTGCAATTCAACTGATGTCAAAAACCATACTTTTATTATGTACAAAAGGAAAGTTAGAGTTCATTAACCGATGCAAAGTCAATACAGGAAAAAGTTAAAAATATGAGCACGGGATTTGTAAAAAAGTGATTTTTTTTTCAGGGCTTATGCCAAATGAGTAAAGGACACCTCCTGAATGAAAACTACAGGGACTGGGGTCCACTTTCTGCCCCATGGTCTCCACTTCTCTTCACACCACCCTTCCGCGGCTTCCGCCAGAGGCCGTTTCTGTTTTTAACTCAAAACGAACCGCTTCCATTTTTGAATTGTGGGATTGAGTCAAACTTTAAAATAAATATTTGTCACATTTAAAGGAAACACCTTGTCTTTATAGTTCACATGTGCACGCTTAAAACATATTACTTGTACCGTGAAGTCTTCACTACAAAACACTCATGTTATGTAATTTGACTTGGAAGAATTCTTTTCCAACACACATTACCCTCTGCACTACGTTTATACCTCCGCCGCTGGTGTATTTAAAAATCTAGGTAAACTGAGGGGCTTATATTCAATACCAAAATCCCTAAACAGCAGAGTCGTGCTCTTGTGAGTCCGATTCTGCGCAGTGTCCTCCTCACACCTGCTGATCGAAAAGGAGGCCAAGAGGAGGGCATTATGGGAACACAGATATCACGAGATATGTCTCGCTAACCTGAGTTGCACAGGTATTCAGTTAACAGCACGGTTAACATACCTGGCCCAGATGGTTAGAGCTCTTGACGTCTGTGAGGTACCTGGGAATACAATTATCTAACAATCAAAGTAACATATATAAGACTACAGTCTGAAACTTGATAGTGCTTACAGATAATGCCACCTAGCGCCGCTCACGACAAGAGCTCCTCACTAGTTTAATGACATGGGTTGTTGACCGCTGGGTGTTTATATTTGGGAGCTTGTTGCGTCCTTAAACATTTGCTGTGTGGGAACTCCCCTAGTTCTCCAGACGTAATTATTGGATGCCGTAGGGTACAGCGTCTACCAGATGTTATAGATGACCGACGTAAACTTACTCAAAACAGCACGCAATGCCGTTTTGCACAGATCCTGCCATCCGGGACGATTCCAGGGAGGTCCGGAACCCCTCCCCCCCCCCTTTTCAGCCGACCCAACCTTTTTTAAGGGATTCAGACCAATTTTGTGGCCTGGACCCCCCCCCCCTTCCTTTTTTTATTTCCGGACCTGCATGGGGACTTTTAGGTTTTATCGTTAGCCCTGGTCCTTCTTTTTCTGGCATAGGTCCTGAAGCATTTTACATTTAAGGATTTATTGATGTTGTATATTTTAAACACTTTATCGTGAAAATGAGGTTGGATGCTATGGTGTTAGCGGTTGCAGTGTTGGTTTCGATTCATCAGCCGTTCTCGAGGATTTTAATACCAGCCAACCGGCAAAACCAGATATACTCAAGTAGCGGTCCACCTGGTAAAATGTGGAGCCAATATAAATAAGACAAAGTCATCAGCAGATTCCACACAAGATGTTCTGTAAAGGCAGCAACACGTCAGCGGAGATACAAAAAGATACCATAGCAATGCGAAGAACAGGGACTGCCTCCTTATCAGTTTTGCTTTTTACATTACAGAATCGTGCTTTGGCAAACGTTGCTATTAACTTAACTTGTTTACCACAGAAACTAACCGTGTATGTTTCACCTTTTTTGTTATCTCGGACTAAATAATGATAGGATTGCAGCTGCTGGATGCAGGCAAATTAGGCATCGTAGCTGATAACATCTTCCAGGCAGTTCTTGTTCTTCCTGGCAATAATGATGGCCAACTCGAGTAGGTGTTTTTTTATTATCAGTTGTGCAAATTGTAAACATAAAAAAACAACTTTAGAACTTATTTAAATGTATTAAATATAAATCCACATAACCTTAATTCTTGTCACCACCATAAAATGTTCAACGTAATTTCTAGGAGATAATGTAAATGCTTTCTGCATATTCTCGAGGCCTCTGGTATTCTAACCATGACTAGGGTATTTGTGGTTTACCGTTATTCGGTTTGAGTTGGGAGTATGCGGCTTCAAGCTTCATGGCCAGGTGACACAATGTGGCGCTGCTGTTCCGGCGTTATGCGACTGCCTCTGGCGGTAACAGACTTGCTTTATAGCACGTTATTAAACCACATTGATTTCGCCTGTACCTACACTAACAACATTTGTTCTTTCTTTATTATCATCCCCTGCTCAACATGTATGCTCCTGTACCAATTATATTACCTCTGCCATTGGGCGGGGGTTATGTTTTTGCCGGCGTTTGTCTGTTTGTTTTTCTGTGTGTCAGCAACATACTCGTACAGTTTTCACCAGATTTTCATGGAATTTTCAGAATAGCTCGCCAATGATAAAAGGAACAACTGATAAAATTTTGGATCACCATCTTTCTAAATGAAATTTCTGACAACGCCATAGGGGGTAAGTAGCTGCCTTGCCGGAGAACCATGCACGCTCTCGGAGTGCTTTCCTAGTTTTCTACTTTGTTCACAGAGGGAACAAATTTTACATAGTAATACACCGTGTGTATCCTAAATATGAAATCATTGGCTCCATTGTTTGCTCAAATATTGTGTATATTAAAAAAAACCCAGATAATACACCATTATTGGAGCGCCAGTGTTTATTATTATATTTGGAGAAGACCCTAACATTTTTCTAATTAGATATTTAATAAAGAAATTATCTAGGACTCGTTTGTTGGCGAATTAGGTTCAGGAACAGTACATGCACATAGACTAAACACTGACATTAATGTTCACAGCATTGCCATGACACAGGATTTGTATATACAGGTTACATCTCTTCTTGACATAAGAATGCTGAAATGTTTCTTTTATCATTTGATAAATGTTCTTTGAGGAAGTTCATTAAGATTTTCTATGGTAGAATGCGCTAATCTTAAACTACTAACACCTGTATATAATCTATTCCCCACTTGTGTGTTGATTAAATTTGTGCAATATACTTATTTAAAAAAAGTACACTGCAATGAAGGAAAGAAGCATAGGACAACAGTTTACTAGAAATCAACCAAACACACCGTGTTAATTGATTTAGAATTGCAATGAATCAACATATGAGAAAATATTTTTCACAAGATGAAAATATATTTTCCTATCATTCTATTCCTATCAAGGTAACGATATTCGATCGTAATAGGAAAAAGGAAGTATTTTCAAAGTTATTGATTGGTTATTTAGTGTCAAAATGTTCTAAAGATGTATATATCAAAGTGAGAATGGCAACCTCTGGAGACGTCATGTAACTTGGCCAAGTACCTAGAGAACTGGATGGAAGTAAAAGATACATGTTTTTCTTGTAAAATTTTCATCTCAAATTTGGTATTAAGCCGGTCCTCCATCAACCAACTTTTTGGGCCGATTTCCCTGTTCTGTTGTCTATTACCAACTCAATTTTTCTGTCACTGAAGAAGAAAATGGGATCTGAAGAGTGAATATTCCTCCGTTAAAGCAAAAAAGTCCAACCGGATCCGCCCTTAAGCCGGATCATCACCACAATGTAATGTTGACTTTGGATGGAAACATAACCTCTGGGAAAAAATATTGTCTACAATGGTGCCTACTGTTTAAAAAAAAATATTATATCTATATGCGATAATAGCACAGCACTGTAAGGTCAATAAAGTAAATATGAAATGAAGTAAATATATATTAAACTTACCATCAGCTAATCTTCATTCCACTCCACTAAGATGTATTCATATAACCGATGGCACTTATGTTAAATATATCCAAAGGAAACGTCAAGTGTACGCAATATTGAAGGCTCGATAACATGCTGTGCGGCACGTTCAAATGACATGAATTCAAGGTATTTAAGCTAGCTGGTCACGTATGTTCCAGGGCAGTCTCCACCTGCGTGATGTTAACTTCTATGGATAGTTGCAAACAGATCGGATTAACAAGCGCCGTCCAGTACACCAGCATTACCGCCCACTCTGAGTGAGTCTGGTTATTAAGCTAGTATCCCCTCTCACCTTGCCGAGAGCATTCTGTTACTGAAATCATCAGGTTATCTGCCTGACGCACCTGTGGTGAACTACACACCCTGCCCTGGTGGTCACAACGAGACAGAATGCGGGCGGGAAAGTGGGAAATGTGACCAGGTCACGTGATCTGTAGCAGACGACATACCACCCATTCTCTTGAACGTGGAATTCACTTCACTGAACTGCCCGCGGTGTTCGATACCAGACCATTTTGCGAGGTCACCTGATCTAAAACAAAAATGCAACGATTAACCCGCTTGGAAACCTAAATCTGCAAATAATACAGCCCTGTCAAAATATATTCTGACATTACGTTCTCAGACAAAAAAAAAAATGTCTGTTCTTGTTTATATTTCTTCTATATTTAAATTAATTTTAACCAGTTTTCCATGGTCAGACTATTTTCCGAATACATTCAAATAGGGTAGACTGCAGTTTCAGGCAAATGTTCAAATCAATTGAAATTTCAACTTTTCTCTTTTTGAACATCATGTTATCCCAGATAATCTGTGCCCCTTTTACGCTTGAGAATTGTAATTATAGTGGCATATATAACAAGCAGATCTCTAGCTAGGAACACCAAACAATGCGATAATAACGAGAGGAGGCGTTAGTGTAACATCCAATGGACAGTCCATTAAAGTTTGAAGTAATCTAGAGCACCATTATATTTCTTTAAAGGACGCTTTACTTTTGAGACGGTGTTAATTCGGTCCAAGTGCAAGAGCCATTCACTGATACGATAATATAGGGGCCGCCTTTGATCTAGTGAGCTTAGCTCACCTTTGATTTGATCATGGAGTTTATGAACCATGACACATGTGCATTTTATATATTGCACATATCAAAGTCAGATTAGAACATTTGCGTAGATATACAACAGTCTCTGGCTACTTTTATTCCATATTTCAATTGATCTTGTATTGGATATTGTTGAAATCCATATACAACTATTGGAAGCTCTCAGGCATTTCGCAGTGCCGGGGAGCAGAGTTCAGTTTAGGTTTCATTTCGTTTGTAATATAATAATATTTCATTATGTTGATGGAACAAGGTATGCATTAACCTTAGCCGAATATTACATATAAATATACATTTTTTAACATGGATGGTACAACTATTTATAATAAATGATGCAGGGCCCGCTCCTTGGCTCGGATGGTGGCGTTTGGTAGCCTTTCGAGGTGGAGAAAACCGGAGGACCAGGAGAAAACCACCGACCTTGGACGGACAACTACAACCCTATAGCCGTGACTGCACGTCTCAGTAGGCATTTATACTAGGCTGGTAAGCGTTACTTGAGTATTTATACAATCCATACGGAAAAACGCATTGCAGTGGTCTTCCATCTGTTTGTATTCATATCGTGGTACAAAGCCCATAACCTTAACATTAGGCTACGAATGATGACTGAACACAAAATAATACATATGAACTCACAACCCAAACTGAAACTGCGTCTTTTTGGTAACGAGTGATTTCCTGTATCGTGTACAATTTTCCTACGTCCAGAGAAACGTACGAGGCCATGGTTGTATTCATGCGGTCAGAAATTCAACAAACATGCGGAGGGATTTACTTATATACCGAGTTAAAACGAAATTTGTCTCGCTCTGTTAGGTGTTGTTAGAAAGTATACTGAAAGACGCTAAAGATTAGTCTGGTTTATATCAGCTTACTTGTAGGCCATGAGGCTTTGTAAGAAATTACGAAAATATTTGCATCCTCATAGAGCCTTAAAGTGCCTTCCTCGCTGAAGGATGTAAGGCACTCTGACAGCAAGTTGGCTGGTTATAGACTCTCATAGCCACACTCGGGATCGAACCCGGGTCGCATGCGGAGAGCACCGAGCATTTTTCCAATCGACTGTCAAGGCCCACAATTATGATAGCACAAAGCAAATAACAACCCATTTCCATATTCGAATGAAGGCTGTCAGTCGGTTCTGGTATCTCTTTATTTTTAATAATCCGACCCAACCATTAAACCATTAAAATGAAAGATTTTTTGTGCAATCTATAAGTCCAATAAAAACGGTCATGGTCCTTTAAAATGCTTTAGGAACAGGTAATCGGTCTCTTATTTGATACTTTACGAAACGTCCAGTGGTATTGTTAAATGGGTTACATCGTCGGCTACCCAATGCTTTTGATGTATTTAACTGTTCCAGTACTGACTCCAGCCAGAAGATCTTATTTCCAAAAGCTTTTACAGTCCCCTACAGTCCACTCTGTGGCTCTTGTTGACAAACCAAACAGCTGCATGCAAACCGCAGAGAAACCAATTGTGAATATGAAAGTGCTTTATTTGACGCTAATGTAACCTAAGCCCTCGTATAGTTTTGTTGTTTGATAATTTAGCTCACAATCATAGCACAGCATTAATACCATGGCTTACTATATTGTGGCATTAATTTTCCTTCCACGTCTGCTTCAGTGTTTGTGTGTCTGCGAATCCTGTTCAGGGGTATGTTGCCTTTAATGGCTTACCTCCTGTTGTCCAGAGTTCTTCGCCGGAGAAAGGGGGGGGGGTTACATTAATCGCCGAAGTACGAGTCCAACAAATTCGTATTTTCGGTTTTTATGCCGTAACTCACAAGAGGAAAAAGTGTTGTACACAATGGACGCCCAATTTCAAAACGCGTATGCGAGCATTTACACTACGCAACTAATATAGATAGTGTCATGTAACGTTGTACTTACAGTTTGTATTAAAAAGGTACGATAGGTTCTAGTTTTCACTTTAAGGTTTACATCGTTCAAAATTATCACTAAAATAGGTAACAGTGAAACTAGTAAAACAAAACTAGCAACAAAGCTAGGATTGTTATCCACTTTTGTTGGATGTTCGTCATACTTTGTTATTCCTTGTAAAATAGGTCTAAGTTTGTTTGTATGGAGAATATCGCTACTTCAGGAATTACGCCCATTATGCAATGTTCAAATAGCAAAAAAAAAAAAAAAAAGAAAGAAATTGTACTACTTGCATTTATCATCAATACTCCCTTTGAAAAAGTTATTGAAAAGTCTCCTTGTGTTCTAATGTATGATATATTAAATAATACAGAGGCATTTTATAATTTCCTCTAAAACGGTGTCACAGTAACAAAATCATTAATTGTCACCGTGACATCTGCCCAATAATGTATGATTGATTTATTAAAAACACTGACCCCATGATCAAGAATGTCTCACAGAATATGTTAGTCAAAGTCCTAACAAGCTTTCACCTCATGTACTTGAAAATGGACAGTGCTTGAATTACAGGAGCACCTGGGATAATAAAACTGTGACGTCATTGGTAGTCATTGTTGTACTACATAGTAAACTCGCTGACACGTGACCGCGTGGAAAAAGCTTCTATTTACCTGGTTAATTGAGAGCTGCCAGGATCCACCAGCCTAACGAGCGCTACATTAACAGCAGGAGGATGTGGGGAGCTGTCGGAAATGTCAGTCCAGCATACACCCGTAACATCTCGTGTAAACGAGGCAACGTTCACGCCCTAAACGATGTCTTGTCAATTTTCTTGTCAGGGTGATATACATCTATTAAGCTTGGCATTCCTCCCTGTTGTCTATGGCCTACAATACTTAACCTGGTGAGCATCCGTGATATATTATCTTTTTTGCTTCTGAGAGAGAGAGAGAGAGAGAGAGAGAGAGAGAGAGAGAGAGAGAGAGAGGTTGGTTTACTTTTTGCTTTTTTCTTTGAGACAGGACGGTACAAACCTTACTTTCTCATAGTCAATAAAAGAGAGAAAGGGACGAGAGGGGATTGAGTTGATAACTTTTCTTATGTGAAGAGAGAATATATAATATTATATATTCCCTCATCTTCTGAGAGAGAGAGAGAGAGAGAGGGAGAGAGAGAGAGACGAAAGTTCGGAGTTTATGAAGTCCTAATTCGTTCCACGAAGTGCATTTTAAACCACATTTGCCACAACTGATCTGTTCCCGTAACTGAATATTGTCGTTCACATAAACTTCTTTAATGTTTAATGTCATAGATTAACCTGGAACATTCAAGTTAAATTTCAAGTCAACATCATTTGTCCAATTGTCAATTGTCCACGTGACCTATGAGGATCGGACGTGTGTGATCAGAGTAGCAGCGAAATGCTTCCAACAATGGGGATATTGTTCACCATAAGTCTTACAAATCGGCATGCGGAGATATTGTGTATATTTCTATAAAATGGTGTTGGCAAAATCGGAATTTTTCTTAACATGAAAGACAACATCTGCTGTTGCAAGTTGAAAGTTTCAATTATGTGAACAAGGTAACCAATACGTGGCCGGACACATTTCTATTATTCTGAGCTCATACGTAATCGGCTTTAAGACCGTGTCAGGGTCTCAACTGCATATTAGTTTACTGTGACACACGCGACCACGCCTGTTTGACGATACACACGCACATGAATATAGACATAAAATGGATACCAGGGCACGAACAAAAGTGGTGACACCAAAACTTTCGACAGGAACCCCAAAGGGGAAGAAACTTACTTCGCCAGATGGTGATAGAGGTGAGCAAGGAACACAAGCAATAGATATGACAGATATAATTTAAGTATGAGAGAGCTACAAAGCCAGATTGAGAAAATTAAAAATGCCATGGGTGGTCTTACTACAGAGGTTGGTCAGTTAAGAGCCGAATTTGAAAACTTTAAAAGCTTACAAGATTCTCTTGAACACACACAGGCTGAGCTAGAAGAGACTAAGTCTGAATTGATAACATTAAAAGAGACAGTAAAAGCACAAGAAGGGGTGAACTCGAAAATATTGCAACAGTTAGAAGAAAATAAATATGAAAATCATGATTTAAAAGAG
Organism: Sipunculus nudus; assembly: GCA_026874595.1. Classification (NCBI taxonomy): domain Eukaryota; kingdom Metazoa; phylum Annelida; class Sipuncula; order Golfingiida; family Sipunculidae; genus Sipunculus; species Sipunculus nudus. The sequence continues at coordinate 37,893,235 of CM049320.1, read as the reverse complement.
AGACTTTTACATTTCGACACTTATTTAAGGGGAGAAAACCTGAAATTTTCTGGACTGCTTGAAGATTCTAACGAATCGAGTACTATGTGTATAAAGACAGTACAAGCTCTATTTGTGGATAAGCTGGGGGTAGACAATGTGGAAGATATTGAATTTCAGCGCTGTCATAGGTTGGGGGATTCTTCGAGAAACCGGAATAAGTGCAGGGATATAATGGTTCGGTTTTGTGATAGAGATCGTGTATGGAGTCTGAGAAATAAATTGAGGATTCTGTTTATATTTGTACAGTTTGACATTTTTGACAAGGTATTGTTGGGATTTAGATGTAATGACGATCTGACATATGTGGTCTTAAAACTATTTTATGTTTTGCGGGGTATTAAGTTTTTAATTGTTTTTCAAGTTTATGAGTGAGTGTTATTTTGCCAGCGTAAATGTTAACGGTCTAGGAGATAAGAAAAAACGTCGACAGATATTAGATGGCTTAAAAGATTCCATAAAGGTTTTATATTTTTACAAAAGACGCATTCTGAGCAATCGAGAGAACAAATTTGGAAACATGAGTGGGGTAGTAATATTTTATATTCAAATGGTACTTCAAATAGTAAAGGAGTGGCCATTTTGTTTCCAACTAAATGTGATAAGACATTTGAAGTGCAGATTAGTGACGAATACGGATAATGTGTTGTTGAATATAAATGAGCAAAAGTTTTTAATAGTGAATTGCTATGCGCCAACTGGTGATCACATGCAGGATAAATTAAACTTCCAGGAAGAAATAGAATCGCACCTGTATGAATATGATTGTACCATTATATTGGGTGGAGATCTTAATACTTGTATAAATCCTAGTTTGGATAAATGTCCTGTTTTGAACAAAGCTAGGACAAGGTATGCACAGGCTATAGTAAACATGATGGATGTTTTAAAACTTGTTGACATCTGGAGATTACGCAATATCAATGAAAAAGGTTACACTTATCAGCAAAACAGACCAAAAATGCAATCACGTCTAGATTACTGGTTAGTAAGTGGGCATTTACAATTTAATATTCTTAACACGCAGATATGCCCGGCAATAAAATCTGATCATTGTTTAATTTCTATTAATGTACTTCTAAATGAACAAAGAGGTAGGAGGTAAGGGATTTTGGAAATTTAATGCTGATCGATTGAAAGATAATAATTTCGTTAATGAATGTATAAATACTTTTAAAACCCGTATAGATCACAATAAGCGATTAATAAATAGAAACAGGTCTTGGGAATTATTAAAATGTGATGTGAGGGCATTTTGTATAAAATACTCCACTGCAAAAGCGAAGGAACGTAGATTAGAAGATGATCTGATAAATAGGATGTTAAATATATTAAAAAAGAAACTAGATAATGATAAAAATGAGAAAGATGAAGTGAGATATGAGTAATTACTGTGTAAAAGGAACAAATTAATGTCTACTGTACCAAAAGAGCTATTATACGATCGAAAGCAATTTTTGTTGAATAAGGGGTAAGAAACACGAAATATTTTCTGAATTTAGAAAAGAGAAATCAAACGGCTAGATCGATCGTGTCATTAATGAAGGCCGATTCATTAATTAAAAATCCAACTGATATAGTTGAGCTACTGAAAGAATTCTATGAGGAATTGTATATGAAAGATAATACATCTGAAATAAATGAAGATTTCTTTTTCAAAGGGTATAATGAGGATCCGACTTTAGGAGAAGATGAATCATCCTTTTGTGAAGTAGATATAAAACTTAGTGAATGTAAACAAGCATTAAGCTTAATGAAAAAATGGGAAGAGTCCGGGAACAGACGGATTTACCGTCGAATTTTATAAATTTTTCTGGTTAAATCTGCAATATTCATTAATAGAATCGTATTCTTATTCTTTTAAAAATGGACAGCTTAGTGTAGAACGAGAACAGGGGTAATTGACAATACCAAAAAATGGGCAAAGATTTGAGATATCTTGAAAACTGGCGTCCAATCACCTTGCTCAATAGGACTATAAATTGTTAAACAAAGGTTTTAGCCATACGCATGCAAAAAGTATTACCTATAATAATTAGTGAATTTCAGACTGGTTATTTAAAAAACAGGAACATAGGTTGTAACATTAGAACAATAGAGGACCTTTATGATAATTGCATTAAAAAAGCCTGACGGGTATCATTCTAATTGCAAATTTTAAACAGGCTTTTGGTAGCTTAAGTTGGAGCTTTATTAATAAAACTTAAGAACATTTTAATTTTGGACCACGTTTAAGAAGATAGGTTAAAATTTTACATACAAACATTGAAAGTTGTGTGATAAATAATGGAAGAACAACCAGATTTTTTTTTAAATTGGAAAGGGGCATCCGACAAGGGTGCCCAATATCCGCGCTGCTCTTTATAAATGCTGTTGAAATATTATCAATTAGAATAAGAAATGCTCCAGATATTCAGGGCGTATGCGTAGGGCAAAATGAATATAGATTAGTACCACTAGCAGACGATACAACAATATTTGTAGAGAATCAGTATTCACTGGGATCTGTTTTAAGACTGCTAGAACTATTAAAATTGGCCGCTCCATTAAAACTTAATGTTGACAAATCTGAAATAATACTTCTAGGAAAGACACTGCCAGCAAGAGAGGCGCTACTTGGTATAAAAGTTAACAAGGGATCGTTTAAAATCTTTGGAGTATGGTTTACAAACAATAAAATAGAGATGGATAAATTGAATTTATCTTCACGATTAGATGAATTGTTTGTTAAATATTTGGAGACAAAGAGATCTGTCTCTGAAAGGAAAAATTACAATAATTAAAAGTCTTGCATTACCTCACTTATTGTATGCAGTAAATATGCTTTATGTGCCCGAATGGGTCGAATCTTTCCTTTATGCATTTATGTGGAAAGGTAAGCCTGATAAAATAAAAAAGATATGCTATTTGTAATGAAATAAGCAAAGGAGGCTTGAAATTGGTAGAAAAAACGAGTTTTCTGCAAAGTTTTAAGTTATCATAGTGAAGAATATTTTGTAATAGATGGTACCATCCGGTGGTAGATGTATATTTCAAATAGCACACTCTAAGGGACTTTATCACATTTTCATATGGTCGAGAGATATACCGATAAAATTACCTAGATTCTACAAACAGTTCCTGAAAATCATGTGGAAATTTGAAAAGAATTCTGTAATGAGTCTCTCTGGTTTAACAGTAAAATTATGTTAGGTGGAAAAGTGTTTTTTCACGAATCTTTTTTTAAACAAAATGTTATTTATGTAAAAGATATAATAGAAGGTAAAAATATATTAACATTTGACATAATTCAGGAGAGATTTAATATACTGCAAGGGGAATACTTAAAGTATTTTAGTTTGGTAGATGCTATACCAGTAGCATGGAAAAAAACAGATAATGAGGGTCCATTAATAACAACTGAAACGGATGTATATACGCTTCATACTAGTGAAGGGGACATCAATTTGTTAACCGCTAGAGTTAGGGACTTTTATAAGATATTTATACAAAATGTGTGTCATTACCCTTCATCAGTGGACAAATGGAATAGAAAATATGATGATATAGATTGGCCAGTTACATTCAGTTTGCTTGTACATGTTCATAGAGTTACATCAATTCAGACATTACAATATAAAATATTGACAATGATTTTTCCATGTAATAAAAAGTTATTTAAATGGAAAATTTTAAGCTCTCATAGATGTAATTATTGCAGTGATATCGACTCTATAGAACATTTTTTATTTGAATGTTATGTGGTACGTCATTTTTGGTTAACCTTACAGACATGGTGGAACGACATATTTGATAATTACATACCGCTCTGTTTGAGGGACATTCTTTGGAATATGAAGTGAAGATGGACGGTATATGATATTCTGAACTATTGTATTTTGGTAGGGTAAAGGTATATTTATGTGGAGAAGTTTAACAATAGAAATGTCCGTTTTACTGCTTATCTCCAAGACTTAAAATTCAGATTAGAAACGGAAATTTATATAAATCTGGCAAATAGGAATAATGAGACACAGAGGGATATACGTTTGAAAATGTTGTTTGCAAAAATGTGATGTCATATTGCATACATGTATGGAATCTTTAAAAATGCAGATTGAACATAGTGTAACCTTCATTTATATTTGCATAAATAAAACACACGAATCCTAAAATGTACTTTGAGTACAGTTAAAAGTCAATGTAGTGATGTAGACATCAGGGCGAATCAATGAGACATGTAAAAAGTCACTGCGTGGGCACAGGTCAGTAACACGAAAGGAATTACAACGTGCCCGCTCATTGTATAAGTATTTATTAATATCTCTCACGATATATGAGAGTACAAGAAATGCGTCCGTGGAAATTATTACATAGTAACACAGGTTCGCCTGGTCAGAAGCTGAAAAAAATACACAATTATTTTGAATTAAAAACATTTAATTGTGATCCAGATTACCTACAAAGTTGAATGACTTGTTACTTAGGTGTTATTTTCTTTACAAAAAAGTCCGCTCTGTGTAAAAATGTTGTTGTAAGAAAAACCAACCAACGAACCAAGGGAAAACAGTTTACCTTCCAGGCGGAGTTATAAAAAACCTGGGCCCTTATAGGAGACTGCTAATGGTGAAGAAGGTTGTTGGAGTATTATGAAAACTTAAAGATGCTTTTGGTTTTTTATAAATATATATATATATATACTTTTATGCCCCCACCACAAAAGGGGCCGGGACATATAGTTTTACCCATGTCCGTCCTTCCGTCCTTCCGAAATCAAACAGTTGTACGGATTTTTTTTCGCAATGCCTGCAGATATTGGCCTGATTTTTGGTGTGTGGACAGATAATGACCAGTTACAGATCGAGTTCGCGTTTCGTCCCGGTTGACCTACTTTGGACTGTTTTACGGCTCCTAAACTTAGAAAATTTCATGAAAAATAGAAATTATCATGACAAATACACATGTACGGACTTTTTCCCACAATGCCTGCAGATATTGGCCTAATTTTAAGTGTAGGCAGATAATGACCAGTTACAGATAGAGTTTGCGTTTCGTCCTACTTTTAACCGTTTTACGGCTCCTTAACTTAGAAAATTTCATGAAAAATATAAATTTTCATGACAAATACACATGTCGGACTTTTTTTCGCAATGCCTGCAGATATTGGCCTGATTTTTGGTGTGTTGGCAGATAATGACCAGTTACAGATCGAGTTCACGTTTTGTCCCAGTTGACCTTTTCTGACCATTTGACTGCTCCTGAACATAGAAAGTTTCATGAAAAATAGAATTTTTCATAACAAATGCATATGTACGTACTTTTTTTCCTTAGTGTCTGCAGATACCACCCTGATTTTTTATGTGTGGCCAGATAATGACAGTTACTTTTGATTGTTTTACGGGTCCTAAACATAGAAAAATTCATGAATGACAAAAAAAGTTTTATGAAAAAATGCACATGTACGGACTTTTTTTCACAATGCCTGCAGATACTGGCCTGATTTTTGGTGTGTTGCTTGATAATGACCCGTTACAGATGGAGTTTGCATTTAGCCCTTGTTGACCTACTTTTGAACATACGACTACTCCTGAACTTAAAAAAAAATTTCAAATTTAACAAATGTTTCAAATTTGCCCCAGGCGGGGGCATTCGTGTCTTTCCGACACATCTAGTTTTATATATATATCCCTGTCCCTGAAACCATGGAAACTTAAATGCCAAGAACTTCGTGATAACCTAATTGCATCGTAGTGTGCCCCTTACACCAATCACCAAAGTACATTGGAAATTTTTGTTTTGTAAAGGATTAAAATTTGATGTTAACATTTTGTTTCATTAGAGTATTGTTTCTTATAATAATGTCCCTATAATATATAGATCATTCATAAAACTATAAGTTGATGCTACAAAGAGAGGAATCGACAAATTTTGCTTTAAGAGAGGAGGTTGCTGATAAAAAGGTGTGACACTTTTTAATGTTCTTTCGTCGTGGGTCATCAGAAGCGGATTCAAGGGGCGAATACACTGGAGACGAAAAAATAATATCAAACTGCTCACGCCCGTCCGTTTCAGTTCTAGCATTGCTGATGAAAAACTGACAGCACATGCAGCCCTAGGATCTTTCTGTGCTGTCGGTTTAATAGATTTTTATATGTCTGTTTTATAATGGCTTTCCCAACAGAAATAATCAGGGCGATACCAGACAATTTAATTTTTTTAGACTTGCACATATTTTACAATCTCGGCCATGCAATCTCTGTAACGTTAATTTTGAAATAATTGTATAAATGTCTTTTTAGGGAAGAGGTCGCTGAGATCTAGCGTTCGCTTACTTTTTTTTATTTATTTACAATGTAAACGCTTTGTCCTGATTATTATCCGTACCATATATACGGAGCATTCTCATTTCTGGTATATCATCTAATATCGCCCTCTACGATCAAAATGTTGACAAATGTAATTATATCATGACAGACATTTTCAACCACATTTGCGACATCTGTTGGCGACGGATGACATTTAGTCTTCGGGGCTGATATATCAACAATGAAACTCTATCTTGTCATATGTAAATCATAAAAGCAGGAAGCAGCCCGATATAAGATCGAGATTCCAGTCAGGACATCTAGCTTCTATTTTGTATTCATTTTACAGAACTTTCGGCAATCTTTATATCTATTATATTGTCATCACCCCAGCAATCATGATGTCGTACTCTTGTTGTTTATCGTAAAAAAATATCACCCTTAATTCGTAGACCCTATATATGCTCACGTCTTTTAAAAAATTTCTTTGTGTGATTGGTTGAATAACAAAATTTCCCATTCTTTGCTGATTCCTTTTAGGGGAAGGGGTTTCTGGAGAATTCTAGCACAAGTAATCTTGCCGGATGCCTAGGAATAAAATATGCGACATTCAGTCCCTTGCAGCTAATTACAGAACTATATTTATCATATAGAACCGTGGATTTTCCACGCGGGCATCTAGTATGTTAAAATGTGCATTCGAAATAAGATAGACCGTGTATATTATTTAAACGCCCAAAGGGTCGCCTTGCTTTGATTTCCGAATTGCTCCCCTGCATGAGCCATTATTGATTTCACTTGAGATGCCTGTTTACTGCTGGTAAACAGACCGTAGTATTAAATCATACAGTAGCCAGGTTCATATGGCTCAACATAGGCGATTCCTTTATGTTCAGTCGTTTATTCAGCCATTAGGATATTAGCCGGTTGTATAGGCCAAAGCTGACACTGAGTCATCTATACAGAACATTAGGGCATATCAAATGAATATATACATAGTTTTATCAACCGGAATAGATGTCTGAATCAACTTGATTCAGAGGAACTAGACTGTTCCTTTGATAATATTTATAAGTATTATGAATAATGAGACTGGCGACGTGCGCCATGCTCATTGCGTCTATAGGATCTGTCGGGCTGAATTGGGAACATTTTTGCAGGGACTGCTCTGTAGAATTGAGAATCTCATACTGTACATACAGTTTATGTCTACTATAGACTAGTTATATGTGACATTCAACGAGAAACATCTTGATAGACACAGAACCGGCTTCTGTGGTCCAGGAGCAGAGCACAGGTTTCAAAGTCGGGAGAATGCGAGTTAGAATCTCAGCCCAGGCGGTGAGCGGTATGCAGGCTTAACGGGAAGGTCATGCCCATGTACGGCCATGTTTCACTCATGCATGGCTATGCCGTTTTTAGCCTTGATCAGTGGCGGATCCAGGCTTTTGCTATAGAGGGGCACAACTGCCACCTTGATATGATTTTTACGTATTTTGTTCAACATTTCCATACAAATGCATGGGACGTCGAATGCTTCATACTAAAATATTATTTGTTCAGTCTCCTTTGTGACCTTGAATATGGGCATTTGTGAAAGAAAATCTGCAGTAAATGGGTATATTAATCTTAAATAAAATTAAAAATCTTAAATTAAATCCTTAATTTACATGACGTTCCACCTATCTCATAATGATCTAACAATGGATATGTTTCAGAATCATTAACAGCAAACACAATTTAAACAATATAGTTACTAAATCTTCACTCATACGACATATATTATTTAAACATGTAAACAATTATATATTCCCGACGCAAAGCAGCAGGAAAAGATGGTGTTATGTATAATGAAGAACAAAAAGATTTGAAATAAGAGAAACTCAATTATCTCTGAAATAAAAAATGAAGCGTTTGTTTAACAACATTTCCTTTATTGCAGGTCTAAATATATAATGATATTTTTGGTGGGTTTCGCTCCACCTCCAAATCCATCCTTTCGATATCCTTACTTATTCTAATACTTGTCCACCACATCCAAACGTATAATTCACTGGGATCGCATTCTTAAAAAAAAAATTATATCAGTATCATTCCTTAAACCTAATTTGTGCAAACATTGTACGGATCCTACAAACTGCGAAAAGATCCTAAATCCATCTTTGTGCATACTTACAAGAAGTACCAAGTAATACTACCGCTTTTCACAGCTACCGCCTACTTACTAATATGACGATGCTGAAAATTTGAAAGTATTCTTTTCAGCAAACTTTGGTTTTTCATGCAAATATTCCTTCCAGTCTCTACATTCACCTGTAGGAACAACACGGAATTTGCTCTCTGCTGTTTTCTCACGAAAAGAATCATCTGTAAATTTGATGAATGTTTATTAATAAAGGAAAAGGTAAAAACAAAAAAATATCGATTTAATATAAAAAGTTCAAATTAAATTCTACGAAGCTGGATATGGGTCACGGGGAAGTATGATACATAACAAGGTTTTACAATATCCGGATTCATTGTTGCCGTATAATTGTTTTTCATATATTTTTTGTACGAAGGCAAAATACTTAAAGATCGATAGATGGGCGTGATGCTGTATAGTCTTTTTCCCCAAGAAGTTATATATATATATATATATATATATATATATATATATACATATATATATTGTGGAAAACAGTAGCATATTTAACCCTTTTAACATATTTTCATTATTACTATGCTTATTTAATCAATTTTATCAACAAAATGTAGGAAGATTAAATGAGGCTCCACGCCCACTGGTATTCTCTTGGATCTGCAGGGAACGAGGTTTCTCACGTGCTAATGTTTCGGCCCTTTAATTAATTATACACCCAAGGGGTGTGTGCCTGACACTTAACAGGTTTGCTACTTAAGATGTCATATATACTTGCGGTGGTTTCAAATTCGCGATATTCGCGGTCGCTCCCTGACCGCGAAAATGAAACCGCGCAGTTTTGAATGCACATATACCAGACCATAATAATTAATTTCAGAAGCTGCCGATAGTTTGCGACAGTTGATATTTATCTTCAGCTATGTAGTAATTGTCCATCAAGCCTGGTGCATATACGATAAATGATTCAGGGAGAATGCTGGGCCCATTTTAAATAATATCGGTTGGCTTTGATGCAAAACACCGGGACCCTTTGCAGGTGCGTGCTAACTCCGGCGGACGCGCCCGGGAGTTATTCCTTTCCCCCGGCACATGACTGGAAAGTGTCAATGCCCGCTGGTCAGTAATATTTAAAAATTACGTGTATGTGTGCCAAGTTAAATGACATCCAGTGCCGCTAAAAAATGAATATTGAGTAGAAGGTACTCGTTCACATTGTGCCGTATTTAGTCATGTTAATGAATAAAATTTGCCACTAAAGTAGTGAATATAGCCGCTAGGGTAGGGTCATCTTGTAATTGTATAAAAGACTAATTCTGTGAAATCATGACGCACCAAACGATGTATGATTGGCTAGTGATGACGTGAGTTTTGAATATATTTGAAAGGTCGCAGTTCATGTTGGGGCCAAAGTGCCTTAAAACAGTGGAATATTATGTTTTGCTTCAGATTTTAACCATGAGAAACTGAATACGGTTCCTTCTTCCACCTATATGGAAGTAATTAGCAACATATATAAACGGCATTCAAATTATTCTGGGCACATCCCTGCCTTTGATACTGAAACAAGGGGGCTACCTACAGGCGTCCCTTGTTGGTTGAGCAGGTGATTACGACTCGACTTTTAATTAACAGGAGTAAGATACCCTTATCAAGACAGTTTCCCTAAACAAACTTAATATACCGTTTTGTAGTTACAGGTTGGTTTCTCGACACACCTTAATAACATTTGAGTTGTTTTTTAATGAGCCTCGGCCCTGAACTAATTACAGCCAGCGGGGTCAATGCTTCCCGCAGGCGTCGGCTTAGCCGTCTGTGAGTGTTTGAACATGCGATATCCGGGCAGAGAAATAGGAGACCTAGATAATAGTGAAATCGCCGGTAAATGAAACTATTTTTGATAATGAAATACACTACTAGACCAATGATAGAGCGCGAAAAAGGAACCCCGTGAAACTTTAAAAAATATAAAAACCGCGAAAATTCAGCCCCGCCAATATAAAGGCAACCACAGTATATATAGCAGCTGCAGTCACCCGATCTGCTTGGGACAGCAGTCATTAACTGGTCTATATCGACCAATCAGGATTTACTTATCTCCTTAGCGCAGATCAGGACTAAAGAGGTGAATCTGAAATTTTTCGCTAGTTCCTCGGAGGCCGGAGTTTAGATCGGCTCGGCAAACAACACTATCAACTGGACCACTTTGTGACGGAGAATTGCAACTAGAATTAAACAGAGATAGACTATACTGGTGCCACTAGTCTAGAAGGGTCCGTAAGTCAGTAGTAGACATTGTACTTAAGAGAACAAGTGAATATCCGGAGACTCAAGAGAACTTAACACTACCGGAAATAGAATTATATATTGTATACTGAACACCAAAACAAGAAATAAAACTTCATGTGTTACATCTAAAGACTGTTCGTCTTCATTGTTCCGCCGCTGAGCACTCCACTCCAGAATAACACCAGGACCCCTAGACAAAAATGAGCTCGTTGGAGTAAGCGGCGGGTGACTCTTAACAATCCCGAGTCATGGCTTAGGAGTCATAATATATATATCCATCTGATACATGGAATTCTCGAACGCTTCATATATATATATATATATATATATATATATATATATATATATATAAATATATATATATAGTTAAAGAATTCCATGATAAACATGTATCAGGTTGTTGCAAAGATATTAGTTGAGAACAGGGATAGGCAAACTTCGGCCCACACGAGGTAAAATGATGCGGTCCGTAGAGGTTCTTTCACGACGATGTCATTTGTGCTGTCCCAAATATTCTCGCATCGAAAAATGCATTTACGGGGAACCTGTTTTCACATTTTAGGCTAAGATCAGTTTCAAAAAGGATGTCCGGATGTATCTAATTAATTAACTAGGAGTTAATATTCTCAAGTAGAGTTCTATGATTCTCATATTATACAGAAAAAAAATATACAATCTTGTCAGGTTTGCCAGAATAATGTGTGTATTCTTTGTTTCATTTAACTTATGTTTTGAACAGACTTTCTCATGAGTAAATATTAAAAAAAAAAAAAAAAAAAAACAGGTCGTTTTTAACAGACTCGAATTAGCACTCTGCTTTAGGTAAAATTACACGAATGCTCATGAATATAGATACTAAAAACTTAAAAGTATAAACAGATTGAGTACAAATGCATATATTACATTAAAAGCTTGATAAACTATTTGTATAATTTATGAAGCAACTCAGCGTTAATTCATTCTGATCTATCATTTTTAATGTACGAAATAAAACAGATATTTGAAATATACTTATGTTTCTTATAAAAGATAACTTTTTATTTTTTAAATTTACCTCTTTTTCAAAGCGGCCCGTTAGAGATCATATTTATGTTCCATATGGTCCTCTTATCCCACACCTGTCTTAGAAAGAAAATATGGTGAGTTTCGGGGTGGGTAGAGTGATTGTACGCACGTACGGACACCAGACAGCGCACAAGAACGTGTTTATTTCACCATCTGCACCGTATAATGGTCCAAGGCCAGTCTAAAAAGATTTGCCCAAAGGTTAGTGAACACAGATGCGGAGCTAAATATATCCCCTCCAGGCCTGCTCTTGTTGTCAAAGTAATGCATCATATTCGTTTCTCTTTAGTAAGGTATCGTCGGTTTTGATATTCACGGGAGATGGTTCTCAAGCAATTTGAATGCTGAGATAAGGTTTGGACAGAAGAACCCACCCCCCCCCCCCCCCCCCGGCCCTCCGCGAATAAAGGACACCTGGTTAAATTTAATCTCAACCCCCCCCCCACATTTAAGACAAACAGAACAACATCCCTCCCACAGAATATCATTATTTCTTCACTGCTGTCACATATTTTAAGCATGTTTTTATCATACGAGTTTGCTCAGTTTACAGCATTTCATTATTCATAATTTACTTCTGATTTAAATATTCACGATAGAGCGAACATTTATGACAATTTTATGAAGCAACTGACATGTAACATTTTACAATGTTTTCACATTATAAGATACCTAACTGAAAGATTATTGGTGATAATATGAAAAAACTACATACTTATGGATGGAATTATCTCGACACTTAAAAATAATGTAAGTTCCCCCTGTCACCCTCCCGAAAAAGGCTTATGTTCACCAGCCGTAGAGCTAACAACACGTTCTTTAGGTTGGTTCGTTTGGCGACATTACAATTCCAGTATTTGTCGATATAAAAGTTCTGACCAAAAGGTTCTGAAAAGATTTCAAGAAATTTGTGCAACACCTAAAGGACAACCTATTAAATATTAGAGGTACATAATTTGAATCAATCTAATATATTTACAATTCAAATTATTTTTTCCATTGTGGGATCAATCATTTGGATTAGGGACTAGCTTTTTACTAGAGTTCAACATTTTAGTTTCACGTGAGAATGGTTATCTGAGATTTTACTCGATAACGTGACAGTGGGTATCTGACATATGTGTATGCTGTACTACATGTGGTAGATATATTAGAGAACTGAATATATACCGCAAGACCATAACAATAGCTGTCACGTGTATTTTTTGTGTGCATTTGTGTTTTCCTTCAAAAGGCTGATGAACAAACTGAGTCATTGTTAAATCAAACTCCTGGTAAGCCACAGAAAGATACCCATACAACATATATATATATATATATATATATATATATATATATATATATATATATATATATATATATATATATATATTTTGTTTGACATGTATGGTTCACTTTGTGTCACACAAACCGTTTCCAAGTCCTTATTGTCGACGGTAGACAATAGAAAATCAGACCTATGTTATTTGTTGTACGAAGTTCCCAAAAGATCCGTTTTAGGTCCTGTGTTGGTCACTTTATATTCACATCCCCTATCTCGTATAATATCTGCAGATGATTGTTTTTTTTTCATGAGTATGACACTGAAAAAAAAATAAAAAGTAGTCAACCGGGTGAGTTTAGCACTGTCCAGTTCAGCCTACAGCATTGTATATTTTGGATGTAATATCATGGATAAATTGCAACATACCTAAATGGAATACCGATAAGACTTAAAGTTATGCCTGTTGGATCTATGCCCCGTCTGCGGAGGACTGACAATGAGTCTATGAGCGCTGGTGGCTGCACTCTCCCTTTTCAAATTTCCATTAAGCACCTCGGTGTTAAGATTAATCGGAATCTTTAATGCATGATTATGCCAATAGAATATGTCGTGCGGCCTTTTTCTCGAGCTCCGCCGTATAGCTTCCAGCGTTTTCTCATAACTGATGCGTGCTTTTGGTCTTATTTGTGCCAGAGTCATATCTCGCCTGCATTACTGCTATTCAGTTCTGGCTGGGTTTCCTGCATGCAGAGCGAGTCTCGCACCTGCAGATGGTTCACAATAAGGCTGCGCCCCTCAATATTAAGCGGCTTCCAGTCAAGTATACGTATATACCATCTACAATACTCTTCTTGTTTACCCCCACTCGACGGTTCACTTCAATCATATTTGTCTGAAAAATGAATAACCTATCGGCCTTTGCGTACACTGCCTTCGGCTGGTGGCAGGGGCGTCAATATAAGGGGATAGGGGTTATATATCCCGCCACGTTTTGGCAAGGGGGGGGGGTCAATATAATCATCCCCCCACCATATAGAGAATAATATTCAAATATAGCAAAGGAAATATATTAAAACGTAGAATAACAGACTTTGCAACCGGGTGCTCGATAATATGTTTAAACTGGTTTTCCAAACTGTTTAGCGGTATCAGATCTTATTTAGATCCTGAGAAGTTAGAATTAGAGCCTTGTATACCATGGCTTCCAGGATTAAACAAGAAAAAAAAACTAATATATTTTCTTATCTACATGATAGGTATACCCTCTGATCTTTTAAGAAAAGCTATGAGCAGCTTGGTTCTAAAGTTTTAATAGACACAAAACGTTTTACATGATAAAATAATTAATCTTTCCATCCAGTGTAAATATATGTAAAAATATGTTAATCGTTTGTATTTTGTGCTTTGCACATATTGTATCGAGAGAGCATTTTACATCATTATATTAATACATTATTCATTGATTTCTTTCCAATCGTATTGCTTGTGTCTTGTTTCATTTTGGTAAAGATTATGAATTTACATAGAATTACAATATTAATCTAAACATTTTATTTCTTCACATACATTATGTACTTTTACTTGTACCGTGATGTCTTATATAATCTTGTGTTAATGTATATCTACATGAAAGCATGTACATTAGCCTGATTGTCTACTTTTGTAATCCTGTTATATATAAATATGTTTAAACCAAGTGTGCTTGATATGCTAATTAGTAGGTCCTCTCTATGACACGGAGACATGACATAAACTGAATGTCCTCGCAGGTTGTCCTCGCAAGGTAACGCATCGTTCTCACGCCTAACTAGCCTTTTTCTTAAAAAAGTTTTCGAGGAAATATGAGTAACTGTAGCGGGAACCAAAGTCTATGATTTATTAATATATTTCATTGCAATATATAAATAATATTCTCTGAATAGTGGAGGTGGGGATGGGGTGATTACATTTACCATCCGCAATCCCCTGAAAATTATATAACCAGGGATACGGCATTAGTCTTATGGATCAGCCAGCCGAGGCTTCTAAACTGAGATGTATTCAGTACATAAAAAAAAGACATAGATAATTATAAAGAATTTTGCATTATCCAACTTATGAATAGAATACCACCTTACAGCACACCCTGGGCGGTAATCGTTGCTGGCAGATGTCGCACGCACCTGGCGGCTGTCAATTAACTGTTACACGATAACCAGGATATCCGGGACGAGGTATTTTTACAGCTTCTATATCGTGCGCCATGCATGTCTCATCATTGTGTAATGTTCAACAACTTGCCCAAACCACGGGCATTCGACGGAAACACATCATGCGTCATAAAAAAAAAAAAAAAAAAAAAAAAAAAAAAAAAACACGAAAGATTGTATGACCACGTTGTGCTTCCTTAGAGCCCAATTATCTCTGACAGCAGATCGCCACCATTCGGAAGAAAAGGGAAAGTAGATATAATAATAAAACAAAAAACAATAACGGCGCCATCTGTCGCTTGTCTCAATGTCAATTTTTCTTTCGATAAAAGGTGGCGCTCCTTATCACTTAGAGAAACTACCCAAGGGATCGATTAGTGACAGGTGACCACAGCTGTACACACGAACCATAAGTCCTTATCAAGTGCTTGTGATCCAATTCTACTAAGTACAATGAAATCCGCGGGGATAGTTTGGTGGCAGGGGGACGTGTATCGGAAATTTTTAAAGCGAAATAACGCTTTTTTTACCACGCCCGAACCCTCAAATTACAGTAGGATTTGTTTTATTGTAATAATTCGACCACTGTTTCTGCATGTGAAACCATGGGTAACGAAACCTATTTCTGTCACCGATTTTCCGGGTAACATATTTTCGTATACCGTTTAAGTAGGAGCTGTTTTGTTATTAAGACATTAAAAGATCTGTCAACATTTCCACAGTCTTTCTGTCAGCAGTTCATCTCTCCTTCAGTTGCGGATTCAGGGGGGGGGGGGGGGGGGGAGGCCGCGCCCCCCTCCCATAGAACTGAAACATCTCTCATTTTATTTATTTTTTCCCAGTTATTTGCAATTAATTATATTTTTTTTCAGAGATCCTATTTATTCCCTATCAATTAAGTTATTAAGTTATCCACAGTTTTTTACTTTCCAATTTATAAATTGTGGATGAAAATGAATAGATCTGTGATTTGCTGCATTAATTAAGATAGCATTCAAATACACTATGCTGAGTCAAAACACGGAGGACCCCCTCCCCGAAGCGCATTCTCCCGATCGTCCGCTTAGTTAGAGCTTAGTTTGGTTGGCGTCGACCGTGAAAACTCTCACGGCTCTTCGGCTTATAGGCCAACTTGAACTCACGATCTGTCTTCTGTAGTCTGGCGCTCTGCCTAGGCCAAAGAAGCCGGTAAAATGCAAAGTGTAATATGCGACTCATTTTCCATATATAAATCCGTAAGGATTACATTTTAACGATAATTGTTTGGAAGATATAAATGTAGATACACATTTCTACCATATATACATCAACATGTTACAAACGAGTGCATGTTTGGACTTCCCAATTAATATCCTAGCTAATTTTAAAGAAATATAAATATTAAACCGGCCAAAAGTGAACCCCATCCCCTTAAGTTTGACTACCTTTTATGCAAAGATGTTAATACGATAGAAGGTCTTTGTGAAAGGTACCTCAAAATGTCCTCCTTACATTGCATATTTAAAAATGTTATCAATATGCGAGGGGGACACTCCCTCTCCCTCCCCCCGAATACTTGTATATAACCTGTAAATAGTAAAATAAAAAAATTGCGCTGAATTTTATTCACGTGAGTGAAAAACAAAAAAATTATGTTTTTCATTGGCTGAAATATATATTAATATATATATATATATATATATATATATATATATATATATATATATATACACAATGTAAAAACATATTTATTCTTTATAGGGCCTACCCACCTACTGCTTACCTATATTGGCTCCCTCCAGTGTAGGTCTACACGCCTATCACGGTTCAATAACCCAATCCCAGGTCAGCTCTAGTACAAAGCCACTTGCTGGCTCTATTCTGATAAAATAGCTAGTCGTAACAATGGGACAGAATCCGTTGACTTTATTTTTTTATGGTGCTCCATGTGACCCCCCTATTTAATGGATTGTTTCTTTGTTGCTTTCTTCAAAGTGTCAACAAAATGTGTTCAGAACGTTTTGCTTGAATATAGGCTGAGTAAAGAATAATGCCTCTCGCCATCTGGCGGAGATATAGTAAACCAACATTTGGGGATTTTCTTATTCCTTGTCTACAATCGTTAGAGTTATTGCAAAAACATATGTGATTCTTCTTAAGTATGAATAATTTGGGTTCTGTTAATATGTTACTGCCTTTCATAATTTACTTGCTGGTTTTTATGAAAGGGTATATATTCTCTTTGGGCGCAAATCTAACTATATTTAAAAAATAATTTTGTATTAATTCTTTATTTATATTATGTATTTATTTGTCAATATAATTTAAGCTGGAAAAAAGAAGACAAATTTCCTGCGAAACCGCAAGCTTATATTCGTCGTCTACCGAGGATACAATTATGCATCACTGGAGACCATGCACATATCAATTTTCCAAAACAATTTGAACAGTTGCATCAAGTGCTTGCAGGACGATCAGGAACTGTAGGTGCGGTAGCCATCGGGCATTGATAAAACCAGGATATAAAATAAATGACAGGAAGCGGATGCTACCGCCCTAGAAAGAAGTCCCAAACCGAAATGGAAGTCTACAATATAAGGTTAATAATTAGACAAATCAGCAATCAAAACAGGAGGCGGTCACTTCCACCAAAAATTAGAAAAAAACACATGTATCCACGTGTCCTTGTTTTCTTAAAGAAATTAGCGTTTTGGGTTTATTTTCTTTTTGCTTATATTTTCATCGTATCTTTATTTATTTTTAAAGGACGCGGGTCTACTGTTTTTCAAAGGTATAATGGTTTTAAATAATTAAAAAAATGTCAGACTCATAGAAAACGATAAATGATAAAAAAAATAAATCTATACAATTGACAATAGCTGGAACTTTAAAAACGTTTTGTTTTGAGTTGATTGACTTTACTGCTGACTCTCTAGCAGGGTTTTTAAACACATAAACATTTGTTTTCAGGTATTCCACCACAACAGAAAATCTTGACTCAGAAGTCACAGTAACTTTCATTCTCCAATTCTATGACGTTTTCTTTTGCCTCCTATTTACCATTTACGCTAGACGCTTTGTTGAAAAACTATCAAAACAGAAAATACAGATTCACAGTCCAGATTGGGAGTGTAGAATCCGTTTTAATAAAAGTACACTGGCGCGACTAGTCTGCCTTTCATTCGCATGCCGGCGTATATCTCGTATAAAAATGATATACAACATGACAGCAAGGGTACCCGTAGTTACGAGAATGGTACCCTATGACGCAGCGGTTGGTAATCGGATGTGCATGTCCATTTTGTTCCATCGAGGCATTTTCCCATATTTTATTCACAGGGCAGTCATCGTTGAAGCACGGAGCATGCGCAGTGGCTTTAATATCCGATGACTTTGTGATGAGCTGATACCACTTCGATTCGATTGTTGCTAAGGTCAATGTCTTTGAGTTTTGGAAGAGGCCTCATGTCACGTGGGATTGTCACGATTATGTTTTTGGATATCAAGAGGTTTTCAATATTAGTAGTCCATAAACCGATGTTGGAAGTATAATTAATTAGATTGTTGTTGACGTGTAGGACTTTAACATATGACATTCTTGCTTAGTGTTCTGGTATAAAGCTGACTTTATTATGGGACAAGCGGAGATTGAACTTCCGGGAAACGTATCCGAGATACAACACGTTCCGGATCCGGTTTTGACTTGCTAACAGTGCTTTTATTTGCGGTAGTACGTTTTGCTGCTGCGAAAAGTCTTGGTTAGATTACACTCCAGATGCAAGATTTTGGATCCAGGCGGAACATTTTCTGGGATATGAATCAAGGTCTAAGATTGTCCTTACAGTCCATGTCCCAGAGTCCTCGCACCGGCATGGTGGGCATCGCACTTCCTGTAAAAAATACGAATCGTTAACAGCGGTGTGGGTGTGACGACCACGACGTACCCTGGGAATTTGTTTACATTCAGATCGGGATTATTTCTTCTACTTAATTCTTCCTTATTTCTTCTTTCGTTCCTACACAATTAAAAAAATAAATAAATGGTTGCGTCCTTTGCTTTATGGTAAACCAAGCCTTACACAGATGGCGCATATTTCGTTAGAGCCTTGGGGCTTGCAATAAATGGAAATGATGTTATATTTAATTAGAAAATTAAGATGAATGCATCTTCATGTGCCTTATGTTGTATGGACCCATCATTTCGACAAAAGAATATAACGATGTGCTGCAAAGGTGAATCTCGCGGGATCATGTATGAATTATTTTCTAATTGGAAGAAACATGTTAAATGCTTATACACAAAGACAACTGAGGGCCGTTTATGTGTTATAATAATCTAAATTGTTCAGTTCCGTTCATTGTGTCGGGTCTCTGTCTGTGTGTGGTTACATATTAATTTGGTTAATGGTATAATTGCTGCCTTGTTGACAGCGCCTTCTCTGTTTTGAATGTCATGTTGGTACCTTAATTAGCCTAATGTATTAATATTTCCCCTGAAAAGAAGTGTTATGCATACCATATGCGGCAGTGTTCTATTAATCAAGTACGCTATATTGCTGAGTCATGTTGTACATAAAAATCAAATAACTGGACAGACAAACACTGATAGACTCTGAACTCGTCTGAGTATGTATGTGGTATATAAAACAAACTGGAAATGGTGAAATATATATGTTACACGCACCGAGGGCTAATCTGGTTCACCGAGACATGGATGACCTTGTACCATCGGTCGATCAGGGCATACACATAAATATATATATGTGTGTGTCTTTATACATTACATACACCCATTGACGGATATAAGGATATAAGGATAGTCTACTAAATAGCTCTCAGCTTTGACTGGTTTAAAAACATATAAAGATAAACATCGATATGAACTATATAAGTAATTATAACAGGATTATATGATTACGATAAAACTGCATGCAGTCGCCAATGTTGATTTTCTTCGATGAATATTAATAACTCTCCCGTATTTTGTTGCAATTACCTAACCCTATCAAATTGTGTTCAGCAACTTTAATTTCCTGTTAGCTTTCGAAATTTCGTAAATACAGGTCTCATTAGACCAATGTTATTCTCATAACATTTGCATCGTTATGGTCTTATTTCAACATTAATAACTTATACAACATTTGAATCCTTTAATTTTTTATATCTTTAAGGAATGCAAATTATCAGATTGAATGGTTCTTCTAGTTCCTCGGCCAGATTAATTGAAGGCATCAAAACCCCTAAATAAAATCTGTTCATCTCAGTGCCACACTGCGCAGACTCGGACTCACAAGAGTACGACTCTGCTGGTTTGGGATTGTGGGCTTCAAAATCTGAATCACACAATGCACCGGGCCTTCTACACACAGATATGGCGTAGCTATAAATGTGGTGAAGGGGGCATAATGTAGTCCGTTTAATAAGAATCGTTCTAGGCAAGTTACAGCAACATGGGTGTTTTTGGACTTCACGGAATAAGTATCATTTTATAAGCATGTGGAATGTAAACAGAAGGTGTTTCCATTGAAATTTAATAAATTTAAAGACTAGTCTCAACGGTGCTTAACTTGAAAAGTTTCGTTTTTAGTAAAAATGACATCTGGCAGAAGGGTGTCTCAGTGCCTGTAACAGTGACTATACTGCCATCTAGGGGTGTTCTTTTAAACCAGACCTGCTTCTGTAAATATATACGTGTAAATGAAAACAAGTTTCATAATACCTGGGTTACCTTAATATTATGACTTGGATGCATGCGGGATATTTGACCCCATCATTATTTTAAAATATCACAATGTGTTCTTTACAGACAAGCGAGGGTGAAACGTGCAGAGGTGTTTGGCAAGAAAAAAAATACCCAAGGGATTGGGTGCGCAATCAGGTCGTCCTATAAGTGGTAGATTAAGATAAGTGTAAGTTGTTAAACGGAACACGAATGCCAGTGAAATGAGTTACCTGGATAAGCTAGAAAATACAATAGTTTTATCAGTTCCTGAAGACTATTGGTGTCATATACATATTTTATATATGTCTAATACTTGATTGACTATATCTGTGTATCTGCAGAATCACAGCAGAAGCACACGCTTCCTCTATTTTTCTATATCCTGGTGTTAACCAGGCCCGGTAACCATTACGCCTGCGGGCCCTGGATGTTAAGGCAGTAGACCGATGGCCGCCTCAGTTTAGATTCGAACTAATGATCTCCTTGCTTTGAGTAATTTGCTCAACCGCCAGAGCCTGATATATATTGGAAAGACAATTTAAATGCAAGGGATATTTGTTGTTCAAGTAAAGGGATACATGTTTTTAAAAAGACATTTTGGATATATCGCACATTAAGTGCTTATTTTTTCAGGACATAGCACATCCGAGATGATCTGTAGTAGTTGCGTGTTGATATTCATAACCTTGACAAACGACAGCGGCACGAGAGGCACGAGAGTCGTCTACTGGTAAATTATTTTCATACTTCTACAGCAGAATAAAAAGGACACCCTTGAATTTGCGCATACAGGATTAAGCTCAATCAAAAATGTTATATTATAAAATAAAAATAATGTCAGAATAACATTTAGGATAAATATCGTAAACAGCGTATATATCTATAGGCATACTGGAGAAGTACTGATACACATGCAGACATTTATTATTGTATCCACAGACAAAATCGGGAGATACTTTGGTTTGAGCACGGTCCCGCCGCCGACACAGAGTTTCATCGTGAGAGAGAGAGACTTCAAGGCACGATTCTGTCTTCGGAGAGATTTTGGTGGCAGGGGTACATTTGTCCGAAAAGCTTACAGATAAGTAACGCTTGTTGGATGATAGTAGGAAACAAAACATTGGGTAGGAGAGCACTCACTTACTACAGGATTTTCTCTGAAGATCAGCTCCAAAACTCGTTTGACTTTCCCTTGTCGCCGTGCAGGTTCTCCAGCTGTTCAATGTTTTGAGATATTTTAACACCAAAGAAATCATATAGACAGGAAAAAAGTCAGGCATTTTATGCAATGTACATGCATGTACATACCAACGCACCCACACCCTCACACAACGAGTTCGGTCGACTATAGTAGGTATGAAACCTAGCGTTTCAGGTCTGGTTAATAGTTTTCCTGGCCTGGCTGAAGGTACTTTTTCCATGCTGCTGCCATCTACCGGCAGTTCATTACTGGAAAAAAAAAAATGAAACTTCAATCGTCAGATAATACGGCCAACCATAAATACGGCATCACCAACCTATATGAACGTCAGTAATGAGGAACGGAGGGATTTGGATGTTATATATATATATATATATATATATATATATATATATATATATATATATACCCCACCACGATTTTTATTGCTTTTAAATTTGATCATTCAACCTAAGCGGTGTCTACACTTCGACTTGAATTTGTAGAGATGACTATGTCAGCAATAACAAAATCTACTGACATATATTTATATGATGAAGCTATTTTTTACCGTGATGTTGTTCTAATGGTATTAAAGCCATACATCATATCATTCTTGTTGTTAAATCCCCCCCCCCCCCCCCCCCCGATATAAATCTATATACAGAAGGAGGCTAATAGTGGTGGTGTGTTTATTTACGTATTTCAATAAAAATCCATAATGGAATATCCGGCAAAAATACTGATGCAAGGAGAGACCAGTTACAATAATTGTTAATCAAAACTATGTAGTTGTAAGAATATAAATGATAAAACAAATGATTTTCATATACTGAACTAGATATTTCTTGGCACCGCAGGTGCCAGAGTATCCCCAGACATAGTAGGCCCCCCCTTTAAGAATAGGCCACCATTTTTAGCAGCATATACTGACACTTGGCAAGCAATTATTGTTTCTTCCATCTATCAATCCACAATCTTTTTGAAGATGTTGGTCCTGTGACCTTGACCTTTGACCTCATGACCCCAAAATCAATTGGGGTCTTGCTTTTTCAGTGGGACATATATAAATCAAGTTTGAAATCTATACATCAATAAAAGCAGGAATTATCATCCAGAAACTAATTTTTTGACATATGGCTCCTGTGGCCTTGACCTTTGACTCTGTGACCCCTAAATTGATATTGATCATCCACTTTTATATATAAATCAATAGAGGTCTAGATTTATTGATAGGCCATATACAAGGCTGGTTTGAAATCCATATATTAATCCAAGCTTGAATTTTCATCTCGGGAACTAATTTTTTTGGACAGATGGCTCCTGTGACCTTCACCTTTGACATTGTGACCTCAAAATTGATAGGGTTCTTCCTCTCTTGGCAGGTGAACTATATGTGCAAGATGAAAGATCTGAGATGAATTATTTGGCTGAAAATGCATCCACGTCTTTTTAAAGATGTGTCCTGTGACCTTGACCTTTGACCTCATGATCCCAAAATCAATTCGGGTCTTGCTTTTCCAATGAGACATATACAAGTCAAGTTTGAAATCCATACATCAATAAAAGCAGGAATTATCATCCAGAAACTAATTTTTGGACAGATGGCTCCTGTGACCTTCACCTTTGACCTTGTGACCTCAAAATTGATAGGGTTCTTCCTCTCTTGGCAGGTGAACTATATGTGCAAGATGAAAGATCTGAGATGAAATGTTTGGCTGAAAATGCATCCACAATCTTTTTAAAGATGTGTCCTGTGACCTTGACCATTGACCTCATGACCCCAAAATCAATTCAGGTTTAGCTTTTCCAATGGGTCAAATACAAGTCAAGTTTGAAATTCATACATCACTAAAAGAAGGAATTATCATCAAGAAACTAATTTTTGGACAGATAGCTCCTGTGGCCTTGGCCTTTGACCTTGTGACCCCAAAATTTATATAGATTATCAACTATTGGCAAGTGAGCTATATATTCAAGATGGAAGACCTGGGATGAAAGTTTGGCTAAAAATGCATCCACATCTTTTTAAAGATGTTTCCTGTGACCTTGACCCCAAAATCAATTCGGGTCTTGCTTTTCCAATGGGACATATACAAGTCAAGTTTGAAATCCATACATCAATAAAAGCAGGAATTATCATCCAGAAACTAATTTTTGGACAGATGGCTCCTGTGACCTTCACCTTTGACCTTGTGACCTCAAACTGATAGGGGTCTTCCTCTATTGGCAGATGACTTATATGTGCAAGATGAAAGGTCTGAGATGAAATGTTTGGCTGAAAATGCATCCACAATCTTTTTAAAGATGTGTCCTGTGACCTTGACCTTTGACCTCATGACCCCGAAATCAATTGGAGTTTTGCTTTTTCAATGGGACATATATAAGTCAAATTTGAAATCAATACATCAATAAAAGCAGGAATTATCATCCAGAAACTAATTTTTTGACAGATAGCTCCTGTGGCCTTGACCTTTGACCTTGTGACCCCAAAATTTATATGGATCATCCACTATTGGCAAGTGAGCTATATATTCAAGATGGAAGGCGTCGTCCTCTTACCCATATCTATACATATACCAAGTTTGGTAAAGTTCCGTGAAATATTTTTTGGGTTATCGCGCCAAAAGATTTATATGCGGCGGCGGCGGCGGCGGCGGCGGCGGCGGGACCGGTATGAAAACATAGTATCCCCCGACTTTTTCTGGGGATACAATTAATACATGTCGAATAGTTATGTGAATAATATGCATGATGATTTGATCATTTCGTGACAGACAGGTCGCATCTGGGATCCATTTACCACACATACACGTCTGTGTACATGTTCAGCGTTCATCGTACTCCGGATGTCCCCGGGGGTGCTCTGCTGGAACAAAAACAAACATGAAAGACCCTGCCTCTATTTTGGATATAGGTTGTGCGTATGCAGTTATTGTTGTGAGGGGTCCTTTGTAGGATTTCTCCCAAAGATGAAACCCAACAACACCGCAGATTCACAAATAAATCACCGAATGATCTCTAACAATTTGGAATAATTTTAAATTTTGTTATTATTAAGCGCACACACGCTCTCACACGTACACCTATATATATATATATATATATATATATATATATATATATATATATATATATATACACACAGTGAAACCTCGTTGTGTCGAAGTTGAAGGGACCCTCAGAAAACTTCGACACATCGGAGGTTCGACACAAGCGGGTTTTATTATGTGATAATTTAACTAGAATTGTCCGGAATATCGAGTCTGTAACTTCGACATAAGCGGGTTATTCGACTTAAGCGACTTCGACACAACGAGATTTCACTGTATTTATATATATATATATATATATATATATATATATATATATAAATATATATATATATATATATATATATATATATATATATATATATAACATTCACGTGTGTGTGTCCAGTCCTAAGGTTAAATGATTGGTTTTATTAAGAGCAAACATATATATATATATATATATATGTATATGGAGAAAAGCAACACTGTAAATATATATATATATATATATATATATATATATATATATATATATATATATATATGAATCATGCCGTCTCACTCATCCAGCCAAATCAGGAATAGGTAAAATTAGCAAACAAATACTGGACAGAATTAACAGCTGGATTCCGGAAGCCTCAACTTAAACCAGTGGAAAAACATAACTGATGTTATATTATGGTTCTATAAATTACATGATTCCTCGATATTTGATTACGTATAAAGCTGTGATTTAATGCATACCATATAGCACTCTAGCAGTTGTTTATTGAAGAAAACCAGTAGATTATCTGATAATGAGAGTTCATTCATCAGGTGGCAAGTGAATTTATTTATTTTTACAAAAAGCGGTTGTATATGTATGTATGATTAACAATGTATAATAAGGAAAATGGGTTGTACAGTGTGTTATTTCACAGATTTGGTACTCCTGAGCTTGTGCCATGACGCTTTGTAATCCGAGCGGGTAATTGTTCCGTTACCCATAATTCCAGTTTATAGATATCCTATCATGGAATATATCCCCAGATGTCAAGTTCATGCCCTCTGGACGTTAATACATGTAGTTTGAAGTTCATCAGTATTGTTCATGGGTGTAAATGGCGATTGACGATTAGTATAGTAGCAACATAGTTGTGAAAATCATGGATTATATACTAGTATATGACTGCAGTTACATCGGCATAAATAGTATATTCAATTATATATTATATTAGTAAACATGAGTAAGTTTACGCATTTGTTAAGTTGGTGGTGGGTGTAGTTTACCAGATATTACTGTTCGTAATCTCAAGAGGTGGTCTCGCAACACGGGGGTATCTGTTGCGGGAATGTGCACGTATATGCGCGAGGAATGATGTCACGTCATTATCGATATGATTATCGTTAATTTTTAGGAAGATTGCCCCGTATAGGTCACGCCAAGACTTTGCCGAGTTTCAGAATAAAATATGTACTGCGTTATCAAACAAAAGTGTCATTAGTTCATTACCGTTTCGTAAGACTTGACACCACTAAAACTTAGTAAACCGGAGGGGTTTATATATATATATATATATATATATTTGTTAAAAATTCAATTTTGACAGCGCCCAGGGCGCTCATTACGTCAAATATGGTATATATGTACAATATAAACACAAATAATTGTTGCAATTTAAAATTAAAGTCTCAAAATAAATAAACATACATGATATTAATGTATTTACTATGCTGAGTACATCTGCAATGTGTTACTTTTATATGTTATGATTCATCTTCGTATCTATTTAACCAATTACTGGTGACCAATCAGCGGCCTACCGGATTCGCGTCCCAATAAAAGTGGATCAAGTGGAACACAAAGTTTTATACGCGGCCTTTTTAGGCGGAACACACACGTTTTAAACACGTAGATAACAAGTGGCCCATGGGGTAACAGAGACCTAATTACATTTTCAGGTTTCCAAGGAGATTTTTTCATGGACCTTTCTGCATGTCAAGTAAGACAGTGGTTACGATTTGTGCCCTGTTATCGGACAGACGGACGGACGACGGACAAAGACTGATCAATATAGCTCAGCTGACTTTCAGTCAGCTGAGCTAAAAACAAAACGAAAACCTGTGCAACGTTCGAACGGCGATTTCTGGGTATTTGTTTGGAAAGGTCATGGAAATTGCCTTTATTTAATAGACGTTAGATAACGGAATAGGCTCCTTTAAGCGCAAACATTTTCTGTTTGAAGCTAGAACATTAACTAGCTGTTTTTTGCACCCTTTGTCTGCAATCTGTTAACAGAAGTTGATGTGCTGAAGATCACAATATGTGCACCCAAGGTCACAGTAGGACACCAGCTGAGATAGCTCATGGGTCCCATGTGTCCGGACCTGTCTTTGGTAAACATCCCCTGAAACATCGGGGTGCACTGATGTCCTTGTACTTGTTTATGAGCATGTCAATGGTATATGGATTACCCCCGCAGTCCGCACCCTTAGAGATATCATATTCACACATTGCCCTCCAGGGCCCTAGCCTCTCTCTGTCTCTCTGTCTCCCTCTGTCTCTCTCTCTTATTCTCTTATATCTTTACGGGAAACAGGTGATCCTTAAACGATTAGCCTGCCGATGAATATACGTATTTAGATTTATTGAACAGATGTATGGGTCGCTGATTTTCTCCTTTTTATTGGGGAGTGAATGCAGTGTCAGATTCTGACATCCAATAACAGTAAATCGCCCATGGAAAATGATACCGATAGCGACACAGTGAAAGTGTTGGCGTGACTTTCACTGTTTAGTGAGATGCGTTCTCTGCTATTTGCGTGCGTTCGGGTGTGAGTAACTCAACATACATACGTACATTTATACATACGGACATACATACAACCTTACCACATGTGCATATATTCCATGGAGGTGACGTCAATAACTAAATTTTTTTATTTTCATACTTTTTCACAGAAAATAATACAATCACTGTCTTATTTTTTTTCAAATAACGTTGCACTACGCCATGGCTTTTTGTTTAATTTAACGTAAGGTCGAAAATTAACATATTCATCTTATATAGTCACCCTTGCGCTGATATATGGTTTATTTCCAATTTTGTATTAGCAAAATTTTGAATATAAAAATTATGATCAGGTTATTCAGTTACGATTGGATATCCGGATTATTCTTTTTTATTTCTTTCTCGCTATTTTAATGCTAGCTGCCTTCAGAGGAACATTATGATCCCATACCATGCATTTGTGGTCACGTGATGTTTTGCACTCAGAGCGATATGGGCCGGTTAAGAAGGTATAGTAACAGAGTCTATGCCACCAACCGCCGCCATATTTCTCGGCACAGTTGCTGCTTGAGCGATCGTTATCTCTATCCTTGGTGGTAAATTCATTATTATTATGACGCGTCATCCAGCTTTTCTTAGCTGTTCCAGTTTCGTCTCCGACACTAAGTTTGTATTTTGACGCCTCATTACCGACACTGAAAGTGCGATAGACAGCGTAGGTCGAACGGCCTCCAAACCACTCAGTCATGTCGAATCTAGCGTCAACAGATCGGTTTCTGGTCAAGAGATGCATATATTCGTTCCCGATCCAGTATTCTCCCGCCGCTGACCCGAAACCGTCCCTGTATTCCTGCCAGTTTCGGTCAAAGGATAAAGATCCGTCAGAGCGGCGCATGAGCACAGTCCATTTCCGGTCCCCCATCTCACAATATACGTCCTTCGGGTTTGCGGCGCCGTCTGGCTTGATGGTATACACGCCCGAGCTGGTATGGCGGCGGTCGTATACTTCCTCACAATCTGATCAACAGTAAAACATATCGGAGCATTTAATGTAAGACAGAAGTCAAACTTAACAGTCAAATGGTATCACTTAAATTTTAAATTACGTGAAGAATGTCGTATATTATACTGCAGTACGTCATCATATGGAGCACGTGTATCTAGAATGCGTCTAACGTCTGAAGTACAAATGTAAAGAAGTTCAACAGAATGACTGGGCTTAAAGAAAATTTGTCTTATTTAAACTTGTGGTTTAATTACCTAACGGAGAAAACAATGGATTGAGAGGATATTTACTGTAAATTTACTTCAAAATGACTCACAGTAAATACATCCTAATATGTCAGAATAAGACCACGATTACCTATAAAGAAATATAGAAAACCAGTGACTCACGGGTCATGCCTCTTAGGTGTTAAAGAGCGATATGGAAATATCCATAGACAGGTTTTGAATTTGGTGAAATGCAGGGTAATATATTTTCGCCAATGTTAAGCGACAAATTGATATTCTGTATATGTCAATGATGATGTCATGATACAGAGTGATATACTATTCATTTCAAGGATAATTACATGATACAGAGTGATATGCTATACATGTCAATGTTGATGTCATGATACAGAGTGGTACACTATACATGTCAATGTTGATGTCATGATACAGAGTGGTACACTATACATGTCAATGTTGATGTCATGATACAGAGTGGTACACTATACATGTCAACGTTGATGTCATGATACAGAGTGGTACACTATACATGTCAATTTTGATGCCATGATACAGAGTGGTACACTATACATGTCAATGTTGATGTCATGATACAGAGTGGTACACTATTCATGTCAATGTTGATGTCATGATACAGAGTGGTACACTATACATGTCAATGTTTATGCCATGATACAGAGTGGTACACTATACATGTCAATGTTGATGCCATGATACAGAGTGGTACACTATACATGTCAATGTTGATGCCATGATACAGAGTGGTACACTATACATGTCAATGTTGATGTCATGATACAGAGTGGTACACTATACATGTCAATGTTGATGTCATGGTACAGAGTGGTACACTATACATGTCAATGTTGATGTCATGATACAGAGTGGTACACTATACATGTCAATGTTGATGTCATGATACAGAGTGGTACACTATACATGTCAATGTTGATGTCATGATACAGAGTGGTACACTATACATGTCAACGTTGATGTCATGATACAGAGTGGTACACTATACATGTCAATTTTGCTGCCATGATACAGAGTGGTACACTATACATGTCAATGTTGATGTCATGATACAGAGTGGTACACTATACATGTCAATGTTGATGTCATGATACAGAGTGGTACACTATACATGTCAATGTTGATGCCATGATACAGAGTGGTACACTATACATGTCAATGTTGATGCCATGATACAGAGTGGTACACTATACATGTCAATGTTGATGCCATGATACAGAGTGGTACACTATACATGTCAATATTGATGTCATGATACAGAGTGGTACACTATACATGTCAATGTTGATGTCATGATACAGAGTGGTACACTATACATGTCAATGTTGATGTCATGATACAGAGTGGTACACTATACATGTCAATGTTGATGTCATGATACAGAGTGGTACATTATACATGTCAATGTTGATGTCATGATACAGAGTGGTACACTATACATGTAAATGTTGATGTCATGATACAGAGTGGTACACTATACATGTCAACGTTGATGTCATGATACAGAGTGGTACACTATACATGTCAATTTTGATGCCATGATACAGAGTGGTACACTATACATGTCAATGTTGATGTCATGATACAGAGTGGTACACTATACATGTCAATGTTGATGTCATGATACAGAGTGGTACACTATACATGTCAATGTTTATGCCATGATACAGAGTGGTACACTATACATGTCAATGTTGATGCCATGATACAGAGTGGTACACTATACATGTCAATGTTGATGTCATGATACAGAGTGGTACACTATACATGTCAATGTTTATGCCATGATACAGAGTGGTACACTATACATGTCAATGTTGATGTCATGAAACAGAGTGAAGCAAGTGTAGGAATATGGTAAAACTCTGATAAAACGATAGTACTCCGTTTTTAATTTCATTTAATTCATACATTGAATGGAAACACAAGGAAAAAATACCTTGAGGAAGTGAAGCTGGCCTGGTGTCAGAATCATCAGTTTCGTTTCCAACACATCCTTTTTGTTTTACATAACGACTGATCTCTTCCAGTTTTTCATCCAGTCCGCGTAATGTTGAATTGAAACTGGTGATGACGTCATCGGAATCAGCTGATGACGACCCCCTTGCTTGGGCCATGACAAGATCGTTGATGACCTTTAACATCTGATCAGTCATTTTTAATAACACCTCTTTGTTTTGATCTGCCTGTTTATGCAAATTGGATATAAACTTTCCGATCGAATCCTTCCAGTCTTTCTCGCCTCCATCCCTATCCTCCGCTGTATCATTTTTCTCTTGTATCAAACTGATTAAACGATCAAGCTTCTTCTCAAAGAGGATTAAGTCATCGGGTTTCTCAATGCCTGAAATGTTCCTAGATCTGCCATTAGGGAGGTTAAACTTGGAAAAGCCGTTGTAGTTCTGAGTGATGTACATTTGCTGTGCTTTGTAAGTCAAGCCATCCCCTGTAGATTTGTCGACATCTGTTTGAGGTGAGCTCGAAGCAACAGCGACAAGAGCCGTAGAGCAAACTAACAGCAGAACCCGCTCCATACCTAACTGCAGCAAGACTGTCACAGCAGTGCGCCTAGCAATGTCTGTTATATGCTTCTTATCATACCCTGTCGCCTAATGCATGGTCCTTGACCTTGTTATGATCAGCGTCCCTGTGTAAGTTGGAAAGTGCGTGGGAACCTTACAGTCGTGACGTCATCAGGGAACCTTACTGAACGGAAAGTTATCCACGAAAATTTCAACGGAAACGAGACATACAGCGTCATTTGATGTTTGTTAGATCCCCGGCAATATCTCCTTCAATAAAAATAAATAAAAAAGGTCAATTATAATTAATATAAGATTAAAAAAATATATACCATGTTAAACCTGAACTACTGGTCTTTCTGATAGTATGTAAATTAATGAAATATATATGTATTTATAAGTGTAAGTTGTGGTGGCGCGGATCAACCCTGCAGCGCCAAGGACCATCCCGGCAGCGCCCCGGATGGACTGGAAATAACCCCGGCACTGCCACGGAAAGCCCCGGACAACCGCGGCAGCACCCCGGATTACCCCGGACCATCCGGACAGAGCCTCGAATCGTCCCGGCAGAGCCCCGGACCGTACCGGCAGCGCTACGGCTTACACTCCGGATCACCCCGGACCTATTCGTGGCACTGCCGTAGGTCTGCCGGGTGCTCTATGGGATTTATATTTTATGTTTTATGTATATTTAGTCTGCATGTAATGCGTCAACGGCGAAACGTATTCCAGTATGTATATGCACCCATTAAACTTATATTTCCTTGTCTCAAATCCATATCTGTTTTCACATGAAATTTTAAATTGTTCACGTATCATATGTTAACTTAAATAATGCTAGGTTCAATTGTAGTTATTTTTTTTTCAGGTTTTAATGTTTAACCAGTGAAAAAATAATAATTTCTCGGTTAAAATTAAATAAATTGGTTTATTTGTTCAGATCCAAGTATTATCCGTAAAATTTCTATATTTCAACTAAACTGATTATTGTATTTTCAAACTTGTATTGAAGCAACTGATTTTAAAACGTGTTAGCCGAAATTTTCATTTTTTTTTCACGGATATTATTTCAACACTATTTTTTTTTATCCTCAACAAACAATATCCATTCGTAACATTTTGAACAGTTTCTTACAGACAAACCTGCAAACAACAAAATACAAACCAACGCCGATCAATACAATACATGCAGGAGTACATGAAACGTCCGAGTGCAGTACACGTGGCTGTTTTTATTTTCCCTATATAACATCTAAAAAATACCTGAGGTTAGGGCCTCTTTTAAATAATTTTCAAAATAAATTCTGATATTAAACCTTTTTTTACCTGAGAATTTGTTGTTTCTTCAGTCAAACTAGACCAAGAAAAAGGGGGCTTGTGTATCTCCTGGCCCGAATGCAGTGAAGCCCAAAATACCTCACCAAGCAGTCCCAAACAAGCATTTGGACAACATATCTTTGATTGACCACAGATTTAAAAAAAAGACCAATACTGTCAATTTTATTGGAGATTATGCTTAACATACTTAACAATCAAACAATGGGATGTTTTTGATGCTCCACCACTTGATGGCTAGAGCCAACCAGAGAAAGCCAGACCATTCACTACTCTCCTTGGTGACCTACGTGACCTGCAAGTCCGAGTCCAGGGCACTCGTCGCGAGTCCTTGTTTTTCGAGTCCAAGTCAACCTTCTTCGAGTTCGAATCTAATACAAATCTTCTTATTAAAAGAAATTTCAAAGGACACTTGAGATAATTATGCAAATTGTATTTTAGTTTACAAATATCCTTTACTTGAATGTCTAATTA
Organism: Sipunculus nudus; assembly: GCA_026874595.1. Lineage (NCBI taxonomy): Eukaryota > Metazoa > Annelida > Sipuncula > Golfingiida > Sipunculidae > Sipunculus > Sipunculus nudus. Next base: position 37,859,681 of record CM049320.1, on the reverse strand, counting down.
AAAACTTGGTATGTAATAGTCTTATTCTTTTGGTTTATTTCTGTTGTACCTATAGTTCACCCATGTGCACAGCAATCAAACTTGGTAGGTTTCATGTGTCCAGCTGCCCCCAGTAGCCGGCGGCCAGCCCCTGGTTGACAACCCGGGGATTGATAACAGCGTTCCCATCTTGTCTAGGGTAGCATGTATGTGCTGTGTGATACTGCTGACCAAGCCATGCAGCGCCTGTCACAATCAATTACCACAGCATGCCCTCCCCAGTAGGATGAGGCTGCCTAGGCTTTGTCGCCATTCTTGCCGACACGCCAAGAACTGTAGAACTATAATTATAGTTAACGTTTAGTTCATCAGAAGATGTGTTTGCTTAATTAATCCTTAGTAAACAAAGTAAATGGGGTCCAGATAAATAAAGGTATGGTTCTCATACACTATTTTTCAGAAAGTCTTTTAGCTTTTTTTTGTATGTTTCGATAAAAATATCATATGATCAAGGAAAAGCATGATAATAACATAATTGTTTTGCTTAACAGGTAAAAGCACTAAATAACAAAGGAAATCTGTGCAAATTTGAATAATTTTATCTTCTTGAAAAATGAAAACCTAAATCAAAATCTTGATGCGGGGGTTAAAATTGACATGAGCGGTGCCTGAGAACCATATCTTTATTTTTAGGGCCTAATAGTTTTTTTGTTATTATTAAGTGTAATAAGCAGTTTTTAATAGTTTTGCGCATTTAGTAATTTAGTTCAATCATATATTTAGCATTTATTGTCTATATTAATACTTAGTATAGTTTTTGCCTATATATCATTTTATCTAGTGTAGTAATTCAAATGATGCAATTCCTTTGTATCACAGCTAATTCCTGTCGGATTTTGTAATAACACAATCGCAATGGTCTACTGTAAACTAATATTACGCATAACACAGAAATTAAATAAATTACATTTTCAGTTTTAAGGGAATAATCTTCAATTCGTAAACTGATATATTTCTTATATAAAAATTTCTTGCTTTCAATGAGATTCATACTTCTTTTGTAATCAGTATTTTTAACATGTACAGTTGCAGGGTTCTTTCTCCAGTACTGGTTATACAGTTAGTACGGGCATTTTATTCGAAATAAGTGATCAACCTCACATAAATTGCAACAAAAGCAAAATCACCTGATTTTGATTCCTTAATATGGCCTTCATGCCAGAAAAAAAAAACCAAATGTGTGGGGGGAAGTTTGAAAATCATTAAATTTGACAAGGCAGAAAATACCTTTTATTATACCATACATCAGCGTTCAAACGGTGTTGTGTGAATGATCTTTTGGTTATCGTCATGCTTATTCTTGTTTAAGTAGTTTTGAAATAAATTGTATTTCATGACCTATAAGACACTATGGTAATGATAAAAAATCAGCAATCTGTAAATTAAAGTGACATCATTAGCAATACTATCTGAAAATGGCAACAATAACCAAAGAACTCCGGAAAACCTTAACACTGTCCAAACCTCTGACATACATTACTTTTTTTTTTTAGTTTAGCTGACTCAAGTCATTTGAGCTATAGTTTTGATCCATTTCCTGTCATCTGTCCGTCCGTCTGTCTGTCTGTTAGACTGGCACGTTTTTAAACCATTAGACTCACAAAATTTGACATACAGTTATATGCCCATAAGTTCTCTTACTTCTCCTACCAAACCCCAAAGTGGGCTAATGCGACGTCGGTCTTTCGAAAAATTAAGGAAAACCTTGTTGTAACACTTCTAACTGCTTTATATCAAAACCACTTATCTGTGTTTGTTCATATTTGTAAACATTCATAAATTTCTGCTGTTTATTTCCTATGAACGGGCCAAACAGTTGGTCGATATTACATAATGTTTTGTAAAAGTTATAGACCGAAACATGAATTAAGTACCTTATCAAAATAGCAAGAAATATATTTTCTGTCTTAACATTGTAACTGCTATAGTTGGAGATTTTTTATGGATACAACTATTTAATCAAGAGTTAATTGTATGGAAGAAATAAGATAAAAATTTTGTCAATTCTTTAAATTATAGCATAAGTGTAAAATCAGTACCTTAAATTTTGCCCAACTTTGACCATGGCACATTATATTCGTGAAAGCATCGCTAATTTGATTTTCACAGCATAACCACATAAGGATTTAATCTTTTGAAATATGAAATTTTAAAATAAAAGCTCACAAACAAGGCTAGTCATTATTATTATTTTTTTGGGGGGGGGGGGGGGAGGAGGGCTGGGGCTCTTTTGTCTTACTTTCATTGTCAAGATCCAAACCGCCAACTGCTGGTCACTGGACTTTACTTACCACAGCATTGCCTGCATACCTGATTAAAAATGCGTCACTCACGAGCACCCCTGCTGTCAAAGATGCACATGCACTTATTCTCAAATCACTTCACATCCTACCCCCATAGCAATATACATCCAGTGTAATGGATAATTGTTATTGCAAAACTGAAAAGCTTTTTTTTTTATCTCCAGTTTAATCTACAAGATGCGATGTTGTGGCATAGTGGCATTTTTAAAGAAATTAATTTCCTTTGAACAATTTTAAATTAGCGATGAACGTTGATGATACTTAGAATTTTGAATTGACTTATACATGTATATCCAGTTATATATGTTATATTGCAAAATTATGAAAAATTAAAAAAATGATTAAATAAAAAGTGAGGATCAAATGCAAACTTTTGTTAATTATTTTCCTCCCTCAAGAGAATGGGAAATAAGTGATCATCCTTGTTCGACTACCTGTCCGTCAGCCCATTTCTAAATATTCAGTATTTATGCATCTACTGTTTTTCCTTTACGAACTGTTGAATTAAATTTCATATCCCATATGTATATGCAGAGATGTTGAAACTCCCACCATTCAGCGCCTCCAAACCCCTCCCGACCATAAAGTCATTGCACCTGTGGACTGGGGACGTTAGTTATATGGTAACAAAATTTACAAAATTGAAAAAAAAAAATGGTATGATAAAAAATAAGATTTAATTGAACAAACGTGTAAACTGCTGAGCTGTCAACAATTTATCAAGGAGGGAACCACTGATCATGGTAAAAGTATAGATCTCATGTTTACAAATTGCTTACATGCTTCAGTTTCATCATTAAAAAACACATGGTCAATACTCAATATGATTTGCCACAATATTCTTACTTATTAGTTCAAATCAATCATATCAGCCTATATCTAGCTTATACTACCTTTTCCTCTCAGACGTTATCTTCATTAGTTTTTATTTTAGATTTTTACCTTCAAGACCAACTTCAGCTGAGCACTATGACCCACGGGTCCCTTGTTTTATTCACAATATTTATAAAATCATGTAGATATGTAATGATCACATGTTAGATAAGACGTCCATCCTTATCACAAAGTTTATGTTGTGAGTTACGCACAAGGTTGCCAGCAGTTATAAACTCGGATAAAAATATTTGACTTTTAAACTAAAACTTTATTCATTTGATATAGCGCCTACTTTTATATATATATATATATATATATATATATATATATTGTGGAAAACAGTAGCAATATCTGTAACCATATTAACATATTTTCATTATTACTATTATTATTTAATTAAGTTTCTATCTTCTAACTGTAAGTGATAGTTTAATGAGGCTCCACGCCCACTGGTATTCTCTGGGATCGGCAGGGAACGAAGTTTCTCACGTTCTAATGTTTCGGCCCTTTAATTAATTATACACCCCAAGGGTGCGTGCCTGGCACTTAACAGGTTGCTACTTAAATGTCAAATATATGTATAGCAGCTGCAGTCACCCGATCTGCTGGGGACAGCAGTCACTAACTGGCCTCTACTGACCAATCAGGATTGGCTTGTCCCCTTAGCGCAGGCGACTAAAGGGGTGAATCTAAAATTTTTCGGGAGTTCCCGGGAGGCCGGAGTTAAGATCAGCTCGGCCAATAATTTACTGACAACTGAACCACTTTGTGCAAGAGAAATACAACACGAACTAAACAGATAGACTGTATACTGGTGTCACCAATCTAGAAGGGCCCGTAAGTCAGTGTTAGACATCGTACCTAAGAGAACTTAACACTGCTGGAAAATATTATATTGTATTTTGAACACCGAAACACGAAATAAAACTGTATATGTTACATCAAAAGACTGTTCGTCTTCATTGTTCCGCCGCTGAGCACTCCGCTCCAGAACAACACCAGAACCCCTAGACAAAATTGAGCTCGCTGGAGTAAGCGGCGGGTGACTCTCTACAATCCCGAGTCATGGCTAAGGAGTGACATGGGGGCTCGTCCGGGATCTCAGAAAAATACGGAGACGAACAACCAGGGACGAACACGAAGTCGCCAGAGGTCTAGAGATGTCCAATCCCTGACGACTACAACGTGGGCAGTGTGTGAAGCCAGAGACTGAACTGTAAACTGTATTTTTTTTGTGAACAATAAGAAGAGCTTTGCTTTATTTTTTGGTGCGTGCTATTATTTAACAAGAAGACTGAATCATGCAGAATGACTTGAACCCGCTCATGAAGAAGGACTGACAGAAACGCTTTTACATTATTGTGCTTACCCCGAAATTTGTTTATAGGAACGTTTACATTCTTTAAATAGGCCGTTAAAGGACCTTAATTTATAGTGTGGAGCTGAGGCAGGACAGGGATCATTGGCCATCTGAAGGGTGAGTAACTTGTGTATTTCTAATCTTGTATGTGACTTGTCAAGCACGCATAGGTCCAATCATTTTCACAACAGTTTTTTAAGAGAGTATTGTTTTAAGTGTCCGCCGGCAGGTTTGTCAGATGGTCTCTGAGCTTTAAATATAAGTTCCTCATTCAACATTCGGTTGTATAAAACGATTGTTCGTTGCTTAGGAAAGAGCTTGAACCTAGCGTCCGCAAATGAACGGATATATGGCAATCATTGACAGGATGCCAGTATTGTAAGGGATTCCAAAATTATTAAGAGCACTGGCTGACAGGAGTTCAGTTGAGTGAAGTATAAGGGTTAAATATAGAGCAAGGCACTGCGCGGGCAGTTAGCTAGTAAGTAGACCGGCAAAGGGTCAGTGAATAAGTTTACCATTGCACAAAGGTGTGATTGGTTAGTAACTCGCCGTACGTAGCGATAAGAGGGTCGCGAGGGGGTTACCGTAAGGGATATATATTTTTCAATTGGTATAATAACCCGCCGTAAGTAGTGGCAAAAGGGTCGCGAGGGGGTTACAGAGAAAAATATATGTTTGACCGCGGGGTCAAGTAAAAAAAAAAAGAGTTTGTTTACAGTACCGCGTAACGGACAAGTATAGTGTTGTTTCTAGAAACATATATATAAGCGGACCACAGCTTATGCGGACAAGAAACAGGGATTATAGTAAAATGCCTGATAAGGAGAGTTCGGAGGCAGGGGGGTCTCAAACCCAAATCCCTCAGGTAGAACACCCTAGTACGCCAGGAGGGAACGGGACAGAAGCCCAATCAGGGGGTAGTACGGTCGATCCTATATGGGCTAGGCTAGATAAATTGCCTTTTTTTTAGAGAGGCAAGTATGGGTGAGAAGAGGGAGATGTATAGAGAGGAACAGGAGAGGCAGGATAGGTTTAACCTAAGGCAACTGGAGATAGAACATGGGGCGTCCAATGTTGTGTCGCCGGGGCCGGTCAGAACCACGCCTATTGGTAAGGTTTTATTGCCAGATTGGGGGGAACACACTGAAGTTGACCAGTATCTAAGAACGTGCGAACGGCTGTTTGTGGCCAATCAAGTCCCGTCAGACCAGTGGGTGGGATATTTGATACATAAGTTACCCTCAAGAGCACAAACCATATACAATAGGCTACCATTAGAGCAGTCGAGTGACTATGAGGTTCTTAAGCAGGAACTCCTTGATCACTATGCTATTTCACCTTTGGTATACCGAAGGAATTTTTTCAAATGGGCAAAACGGCCTACCGAGACCTATTCGGAGTTTGTTAAATCCATTAAAGAACAGTTACATATGTGGGTGAGAGGAGCAGTGTCGCAAGGGGAAGAAGTAGACTGGGAAGAGTTGTTACTGCGCTACAGGTTCGAAATGCAGTTGCCGGATGAGCTTAATTTGTTTATAGTGGATAAAGGGGCAACCTCCCTGCAGGAATGTGTCAGCTTAGCTGACCAATATGTAGTTAACAGACAGCTACTCGCTAAGACCAAGCCCGGTGGCAATCATAAATCCCGGGAAGATCAGGGGATGCCCCATAAGCCCAGTGGGGGATCAGGATCCAAGGGGGGCGGCGTTACCGCAGTCAGACGGGGTGAAAATGAAGATAAGCAATCCTTTAACAGTCCTGTGCCCTTGGGCAACAGGAACTGGCCAAGTAGGCGTTATTGTACATTCTGTGAGAGGAGGGGCCATGACAGACAGGAATGTTATTCCTGGCCCCAGAGTCCCCGGTACAAAGGGCCGCGAACTGGGCCGCGCCAGGACGCTCCTAGTTTTGTCCCCAAAAGTGAATCCCAACAGGGATCTGCGGGGTTAGTGTCCCCATCTCAGCCACTTAGCGCAGGTTTAGATTCTATTGACCCACTGTATAGAGCGTACACAGGGAAGGCAAGGGTCCAGGGAGGGTCCCCTACAATAACTTATCTGCGGGACACCGGATCCACACTCTGTGTTATGTCACAAGAGTCTCTGAAGGGAGTAATTCCCGAATTTACTGGGGAAAGGGTCACGATCCGAGGAATAAACAATATGACCGGAACGTATCCCTTAGCTAAGGTCACAATAGACAGTGATATCTACCAAGGAGTTATGACGGCCGCAGTGGTGAACCACTCGCCTCTTCCGGGCATAGATCTGCTATTAGGGAATGACCTCTTTGCCGAGGCTCAGGATTTACAGATACCTTGTGGAGTAATTACTAGGGCTCAAAGAAAGGAACAGAGTGACTCAGCAGGGGACCCAGATTCCAGTCTGTTATGGGGCAGCCAGTTAGAACAAACCGAGGAAAGCTCAGGGAACACTAATGGGGAAATGGCTGAATTACAGAACAGGGACACATCTACGGGGGATCTCTCAGAGGTATTAAAAGACCCGTTACAGTTGGATTCAGCAGAGTTGAAAGCCGCACAGGAGGCAGACCCGACGTTAACCCCTCTATGGGGGATGGCAGGTATGGAAGACCATTCTGATGGTTATTTTGTCGATCAAAGAAAAGGGCTGCTTATGTATCGGGACCGCCCTAAGCAGGGCCGACAAGTAGCAGAGTGGAAGGTCCAGGTGCAGTTAGTGGTGCCACGAGCATGCCGTGGGGAGCTATTAAAATGGGCTCATGATGATGTTACCGCAGGACACGTAGGAAATCAGAAGACGTTAGCCAGATTAAAACGTCATTTCACGTGGCCAGGTATAAGGCGGGACGTGCTGATCCACTGTAGAGGGTGCGGGCCTTGTCAGAGAAATGGGAAAGGGGTACAGGCACAGGTAGCGCCCCTAAAGCCACTTCCGGTTGTAGGTAGAGCCTGGGAATTCATTTCCGCCGACTTCATAGGTCCTATGCCTATTACCCAGACCGGAAACCGGTACATTCTGAACATAATCGATCACGCCACAAAGTATGTAGAGAGTAAAGCGATTCCTAGGGCGGATGCTGAACATGCAAAGGCATTTTTTCTGGAGGTTTTTTCCCGTCATGGACTGCCACGCCAGCTTTTAACCGATAGGGGGAGCACATTTGTTAGTGAGGTGTTTCAGGGTTTTCTTAGGGAAGTAGGCATACAGCATCTCTTGACTTGTAGCTACAGACCCCAGAGTAATGGTACAATTGAGAAAGCTAATGGGACTCTAAAAGCAATGTTAAAAATTGCATTAGAAAGCTCCTCTGATGATTGGGATGCATTGCTACCTTGGCTACTGTTTGCCTACCGCAGCTCCCCCCACACCAGCTCGGGGTACAGTCCATTCTTCCTGATGTATGGGCGTGAACCTGACGGACCCTTAGGGTTAATACATGACCGGTGGACGGGCGATAGTGAACAGGCGGAGATGCCTATAAGCGATTACGTGAATCAGCTATGCCGCAAGCTGCATGAGGCGTTGCTAGAAGCACAAAGTGTTCAGGCCGAGCAGGCGGACTGCAGGACAGAGGGGTATGACCGACGACATAAGGTCAAACAAGTCAGGTTTAGGCCGGGGGACCTGGTACTGATTCACCTCCCGTATGGAGGAAAACCCTTGGTAGGGGCCTGGCAAGGCCCATATCCTGTAAAGGAGCAAGTAGGCAACCAAACCTATATTGTCCACACACCAGACAAGCGAATAAAAAAGCGTTATTTACATGTCAATGCCATGCGAGCATGGACCAGCCGGGATAGCCATCCCGTTACTAAAATGGTCGCCTTAGCTACAGGACAGACGATAGGTGACATGATGGACAGTCCCGGACAAGCCACGGAGATGGAGATGAAATATGACCCAGGTAATTATAGTTTGCGGGATTGTACGCCCAGTGGGCAAATGCCCGATACGAGTCATATCCCCCAAAGCCAATTAGTGGGCCTCAAGCAGCTGTTAGAGCGACACGCGGAGTTGTTTTCAGGACAATTAGGACGCTTTAAGGGGGTCCTGCATGATATAGACGTGGGGGAGCATTTGCCTATCAGGCAACATTTTTATAGGTCTTCCCCAGAGAAAATAAGCGTTATGAGGCAGGAAGTTGATGAAATGCTAAGGCTAGGGGTAATCAGGCCCAGCAGGAGTGAATGGGCGGCACCCCTGATTCTGGTCAAGAAAGCTAACCATGAATGGCGACCCTGTGTAGACTTTAGAAAGGTCAACGCTGTATCTAAGGGGGAGTCCTATCCCATGCCAAGGCTAGACGATCTTATAGATAGGGTAGGTGGAGCTCAGATACTCACCACATTAGATTTAGCCAAGGGATATTGGCAGATCGAAATGACCCCAAGAGCGAGCGAAATCGCTGCTTTCATTACTCCCTTCGGTCAGTATGAGTTCTTGACTATGCCCTTCGGACTCAAAATGGCCGCCCTGACCTTCCAGAGAGCGATGAATCACATTCTAGAGGGGTTCGAGGGATTTGCGACAGCCTACTTAGATGATGTCGCCATTAGCTCCAATTCATGGGATCAGCACTTAGAACATTTGGGTCTAGTTTTCAGTAGATTCAGAGAGCATGGGATCACACTGAATGCTAAGAAATGTGTAATAGGGCAAGCTTCAGTCAGATATTTAGGCTATCAGGTGGGATCAGGGTTAGTGGCCCCCATTGAGGCTAAGGTACAAGCAATTCAGGGAATTCCCCCTCCTAGAACCAAAAAGGAACTGAGGAGTTTCCTGGGAGTGGTAGGTTTCTACCGGAGATTCATACCGTATTTTGCTGATATCGCAGCGCCACTGACAGGTTGTCTCAAGGGAAATAAGCGCGGGGACCTAACAGTAAAATGGGGGCCAGAATGCCAAGAAGCTTTTCAGAAACTAAAGGCCTGTCTTATCGGTAGCCCCGTCCTTCAGGCACCTAATTTCGCCAAACCATTTGAAATTTATACAGACGCATCCGAAATTGGCATTGCTGCCGTGCTTACCCAGGCTGATGAAGGTACGCCGAAACCCGTGTCGTACTACTCGCGGAAGCTACTTGCTCGAGAACAAAACTACAGCACCATTGAGAAGGAGCTGTTAGCCATTATGTCTGGTTTAGACCACTTTAGGGCATATGTAGGATTCGGGCCGGTTACTATTCATAGTGATCACCGACCGCTAGTCTGGTTACGCCGTTGTACAACAGCCAATCAGAGAGTCATACGCTGGGCGATGACTCTGTCCGAATATGACATGGAGGTAAAACACATAAAAGGCTCAGAGAACTGTCTGGCAGACTTGCTTAGCCGCCAAATTTCTTAAGGTAGAACAAACAAACAAATCAAACTGGTGTTGTGAGTATCTGACCTTGTGGTTGACATCGCATAACTGGACTAGAAAATGAATACAAGTTACTCTGAGGTCATTAACATGGTGTAACACTTAAGGAATTAAGGTTGATTGTATAATGTTGTTATATTTAAACCTTCCTTTCACCACCATTCAGTATGTTTTATTTTTAATATCTCCAGCAAGGACTTGTTCGTTAAGTGAAATACGGTCAAGAGCAGGAAAGGCCAAGTCGCAAGTTATGGCGGACAGGCAATGCTTATATAAATTTTGTTTAATGATTGTTTCATTTTTACATGTATTTTTTTTTTAACTCCGTTAAAGCTGGGAGTAGAGGTGGAAGGATTAATTGTTGAAGTAAGATAGTCAGATGGGTTACACCATTGGAGGACGAAGGTGGGTACTCCAACCTACCTATCGTCTTAAGGGGGGAGGTGTGGAAAACAGTAGCAATATCTGTAACCATATTAACATATTTTCATTATTACTATTATTATTTAATTAAGTTTCTATCTTCTAACTGTAAGTGATAGTTTAATGAGGCTCCACGCCCACTGGTATTCTCTGGGATCGGCAGGGAACGAAGTTTCTCACGTTCTAATGTTTCGGCCCTTTAATTAATTATACACCCCAAGGGTGCGTGCCTGGCACTTAACAGGTTGCTACTTAAATGTCAAATATATGTATAGCAGCTGCAGTCACCCGATCTGCTGGGGACAGCAGTCACTAACTGGCCTCTACTGACCAATCAGGATTGGCTTGTCCCCTTAGCGCAGGCGACTAAAGGGGTGAATCTAAAATTTTTCGGGAGTTCCCGGGAGGCCGGAGTTAAGATCAGCTCGGCCAATAATTTACTGACAACTGAACCACTTTGTGCAAGAGAAATACAACACGAACTAAACAGATAGACTGTATACTGGTGTCACCAATCTAGAAGGGCCCGTAAGTCAGTGTTAGACATCGTACCTAAGAGAACTTAACACTGCTGGAAAATATTATATTGTATTTTGAACACCGAAACACGAAATAAAACTGTATATGTTACATCAAAAGACTGTTCGTCTTCATTGTTCCGCCGCTGAGCACTCCGCTCCAGAACAACACCAGAACCCCTAGACAAAATTGAGCTCGCTGGAGTAAGCGGCGGGTGACTCTCTACAATCCCGAGTCATGGCTAAGGAGTGACAATATATATAAATATATATATATATCTTCAGTGGCGCTTAAAAAAAGTACTAAAACATTATGACACAAGAGTTACATTAAATAAAAACCCTGTAAAAAATACGTTTCAATTTTCTTCTAAAGTCTTCAATATTTTTTCAATATTTGATTCATTTAAAATCTTTAGGAAGTTCACTACAAAGAGAAGGTCCACATGTTGAAAGTGCCCTATTAACATACGTTTGTTAGCATTCCTTTCCCTGACTTTCCCTGTTAATTCCCCAGACTATTAGCTGGTTTTCTAGAAAAAAAAACTTACCCACTCAAAAACGTCTTTTTACTGCAAACCAAATTTTTATTTGAAAATTGAATCTGAAAAGCAAAGCAAAATGAAACTAGAGATTTGGACTTGACAATGTAATTTTCAAAGAACCATATACTCTCTTATCAAGCATTTATAATGTGTATAAACTTATCACACAATAAAATCAAGTGAGTTCAGTAGATCAAAGTAACTGCTCTATGTTCTCCCATTGTACTTTCTTATCTGTGCAGATTCATGTCCTTGTGTAGACTGTTTTACTAGTACTATGTATTAGTTGTGTATTACTGCTAAGAAAAAGGTGGTCTTTGATTAATGGTTGGTGCTACATATATACATTTTGTGTATCCATGCTATGCATCATCAACTTATATGTGCGTACAAAAGTCAAAGGGAAATAAGATTATACCTACAGATACAATATTTAATTAAAGGAAACTGAAAATGTAGTATGAAATTATTGAATGCTGGCTTATGAGATGAAAGAGCCTTCCTACCTGATAATTAATTACAGTTGCAATAGCCATTAAAAATTCCCTGACTTACATAATCATCATAAAATTCCATGACTTTTTTATGAAATTCCCCGACTTCTGGCAACCCTGTACGCAGCTAGAGCCCCCGCAGTTTCAACAAGTCAGGTTCGACGCTATGTGATTCATTTTGCACGTGCATCTGAAGGTGCTGTAGTAAGTCTGACAGTTGCATCTAATAACCTCTTCGAGCATTTCAGAAGCAGGCGCCTGGTCATTTGACATAAACCAGACCAATGGTGGCTGTTTTAGTATACTTTCTGACAACACCTACCATATGTGCGAGAAAAATTCCGTTGTAACCCAGCATATCAGTAAATCCCTCTGCATGTTTCTTGAATATCTAATTACTACGGCATCAGTGCAACAGGATAGGTGAGCGCTGCATATTACCAGGTTATGGTTTCCCGGTTAATATAAATGCCTACTGAGTCGTGCTACCACCCCCACCCATACCGCACCCCATGCTTCAGGCTGCAACCCCACATTTGGGCTTTGGGAGTCCTTAAATTAGCAAATAAAGACAAGAATCGGATTCTGCCACAAAAAAAACCCTCTGAAAATGGTGTATTACATAGAGTTATATTTTTGATTAATTAAACTTGATAGATTATAGGCCTTCTGGTGGCCATTTTGGATATTCCCAGATTTTACTACTTTCCCCCCAGGAGAACATCTTAGGACATTTCATATGTTCAAAAGGATACCTTCTGGGGTAAAAAAAAACAGATGAGATAGCTTTTGTTGCAATTCGTTACAAAATAACAGTACTAGGTAGTAAAAGTGTATCTTGACCATGTGTGCTCGAATCCCGGAATGGTGAGGTTAAGTAGACGGAAAAGTGTGATATAAGTTAGATATGATGGGCGCCAGAATCAAGACGGCAGAGGAAACCAAAAAAGTTACTGTGGAAGGTGTAGAAGTCGTCAAGGTACTTATAGGACTCAAGCCAAAGGAGCTCAGCCGGGGCGAATCCAGGATATTTTTTTTTTTTTTGCAGAGAGGGGATAAGTGGAGATACGTGACTGTCGTATAACAGTAAATGACGCAACTCACTCATATAATCACCCAGCCATGCGTAGGTCCCTTTTATTTTGTCTGTTTCTGATTTTACATACATATACCCCAGGTAAAAGCAACCACTATTCTGTTACTCTGTTGACCCTATGTCCAGCTGCACTGTTTACTGCAATGACCAGTTCCAGTAATTTACAAATATCACTACATGTGGCGTCTGTGTGCTCAATTATAGGATGCACATGTAGTCCATAACCCTGAGTGATAGTGGGGCCCCCTGAGAAAGAAAGTAAACTGTTCGCACCCCAGAGGAGGAGCCAATACATGTACTATAAAATGATCACTGAACATTAATAAACATGGTAAAATATAAAAAAATTATTCCTCGACCTATTGCAGGACTAATAATCATCATACGGTCAGACCTACAACCGAAAGTACCCAAAAACATGGAAAAGGACAAAAGAGCACCTTAAATGCTCCAGTATTCTCACCTATTTCTACTTATTAATGGTCTAAAAGTAAATATTTTGTCGAAATTGTCACAAATATTTACGTAAATGTCCAAATAATCTGCCAACTCTCCCACCATTATCAACTGTCACCGGCATCATCTGCTGCCTGTATGCACTGCTGACACCTGGTGGCAACTTTACATAGAAAATCACCGCGTGCCCGGTCATAGTAGTCAGTGTTTCGGTTATGACAATCTCAGTTTACACAATTTTGCAAGCTGATTTATATTATGGCTGAGATGACGATTCTTGTTAACTTCTATACATAGTTACGTCAATTTATCTTCAAGAGTTGGCGGGGGGGGGGGGGGGGGGGCGATGATTCGCAGGCGTGGGAGGGGAATGAAAGTTGATACAATGGTTTTTTTTTAACATCACACAGCACATATATTTATATACATATACCTCTTTTTTTTGTCTGTGTGACATAATTTCAAATATATACCGATTAAGTTCATGTTTAAAAAAAAATAAAGGTTTAAAGTTTAAAAAAAAAATAAAGTATTATGTTTCCAGAATAGGTTCAGTATATGAACTAGGTTTAGATATATAATATTTCACAGTAACTCCGAAATAGAACCAAAATTTATTATTTCATTTCGAATATTTAAATATCAATCCAACAATATCATGGGGGAGGATTACATTAACTATCCCCCTTGCCAAAAAGTGTGTGTGTGTGTGGGGGGGGGGGGTATATTCCTCCATCCCCCTTATATTGACGCCCCTGTCTCTTTATATATGTTGACTCGGGGAGAATATTTGATATTGATATTTAATCGAATTTTCACTATATTATCTTCATTTGCCCCAGTATAAGAGTATCATTTATTGTTGTTTAAACACTGTGTTTAAATTTTGAAGGAGGGTGCGTGGACAGACCGGAATTAAAGTTATGCTTATATATGAAAAAAAACCACAACAACTAATAATCATTGTGTGCCGGACCTACATCTGTGTATCAAAGAGGTTTTATTAGTTAGCTTAATGGTTATATATTGTGTCACCAACGGTTTTCTCATGGTCCAGGTCATGTGGCTAGTCCAAAGAATCAGAGTTTTGAATATGGTGGTTTGCAGCTGGTGACTTTTCAACTCCCTCACATGTGCAATCCACCATATTTGTGTGTTTGTCAACATGGACTTGTGTATCGTGTTTACGATTAGCTTGTAAGTAAGTGAGGTCATACAGCCGTCACAGAGACTGTATAAGATTTTTTTTTTCTCTCATACATTCTTCAGTCCTTCTTTTATATAGGCAGCACCTTTTCCCATTGGCTGGATCGAACCCTCCCGGTGGCATTCTCTTAAGGTTCACCAAATAGCATTTGTTCGATTTTGAGAGTTGTGTCCATATATGATTTATCTTATTTTTTTATTCTTTTAATTATACATGTATATTTATTTATTTATTTCAGGATGACATCAGCGGTTTAAATCTGCAAACGCGTCCCAAAAGCAGATGAAGGCGAAACTAAAAATTTAAAACAAAGCAAACATTGGTTATTTTTTATCTATTGTAATAAATTGAAAAGATTTCAAGATGAAAATAAAATCCTTTAAATTAAAACAAAACACACTTCCTGCAGCCTATCATCCAATTCCGGGCACATCTGCAACATCAGTGGAAACAATGGATATTTGTGGCATGTCAATATTATTGTGTTTAAATGCTTGTCAACAAGACAAACGATTGAATCTAAAAGTGGTTTTCCACCAGAAAGGCAGCTGATGGGCTGAACTATATATAAGCTTTGCCCCTTAAAATGTCTTTTTCGCGTATATAGATGATTTTTATATGAAATATTGGATTCCAAATTCAGAAATTGTGTTTTAAAAAGCTTTGACATGGAGAATCCTATATAGGCTAATATCCGCTAAATAGGAAATAGCAAGTAAATTAAACAGCTTCCAATTGATGAGGCATTTAAGACTTCCTTTAAAAGTATGTCAATCCCGTCAATCTACAGACGGATATTCCACAAGTGATATGCGTGAGTTATAATTTATTTTATTCCTGGTTTGTTTCATCATGCTTATTATAACCAAATATTCTTTCTGATTTTCTTTAGTGATTTTAATGAAATATATATTTTAATTTTAATAGGTGTCAAACCTTCAGATCATATCTTTGAGCTTGTTCAAATTGTATATCACAGGTTTTTTTTCAGAGTATAGAGTTCGGTGGCAACAAACTAAAGATGCCTTTCGAATTTCTGGTTATCCTTTTGGCAACCCTTAAGCAAAGTGAGTGTTTATGATTTAATTGGAATTAAAATAAAGGGATATTTAAAACATAAAGAGATATTTATAACATATATTTTACAAAATTCCATAAAAAGAGTGGTATGTTTTATTTGATCTTTCAACATACTCTAAACGCAATTAAACAAAGGAACGAATCAACTGATCCGAGAACCTACTGAAACTTTTCAAACAAGCTCAGTCTCTAGGTTCTGTAGAAACGTGATAGTTAAATATAATTATACGCTACTGATTGAAATGCATCCAAGTAAAATTGTTATATCATAAGAAGTACTGAAGAATTAAGCACGGGTGATTTAGTTTATAGGGATATATGAGTCCTCGGATATTCTTTTGAAAAGTTCCAGCTACGGAAAGCGAAACCTGCACTCTAGCTGTTAATTCCAACAAACATGGAAGTAAAGCGAGTGTATCACAGACAGTTGTCGATCAAGTGATGTGAAGACATTTGCAAGAGACAAGTCCATCCTACCTGTCTAGAAACAATGGAATGTGGAGACGCTTGCATTTTTCTGACGAAAACATTTCTCGTACCTTCTGTAGCCATTGCTACATGCAATGCTCCAGATACTGGTGGGTATGCCAAATATTTTTGTTCAAATAAACGTGTGATATGTTTTAATGAATATTGGTTACAGATTTTTAACAATGCAATTTAAGGCTTCCAGAGTGGATTTGTAAAGATTATCACAAAACAAGGGTTTCTGTTACATTTTGCTAAAACAGATTCTAAAAACATTCAAGTTCTTTATATTGATTAAACATAAATTCTGGAATATTTTCCCCATGATATATATATATATATATATATATATATATATATATATATATATATGTCTTACAGGAATACAAGATATAGTAACTTCGCCATCAAAGTCACAGGTCAACTTAGGTAGTGTAGCATAATAGACCCTTTTGTATCATTTAAGTCATGATAATAAACCCTTTCCAGATATCAATTTTCTCATCTTTTTTTCACTTTTCACCGTCTTATTTATCATTCCTACTTTTATTTATTATAAATAAACTGTTAATATCAAAGTTTCATTATTCATAAATAGTAAAAATATAAAAGATAGAATTTGAAATGAATCGGAAATAAGATTTCATTAAACAACACGTTTTAATGGATTTACAATTAACTTAATAGTTGCGAGAAGTAGTGACATATTATCAACCATCTTTGCGTTTATAAAAATCAGAACATCCCCTTTGTATAACTGTTGCAGAGTAACTGCTTCAGATTCTTACTTAAGTTTTGTGAACTTTCAGTTTCAAAGCCTTGCCCGGATGAATTCAAATTAAAACATAAGGAATCCTGCTATCGATTTTTTATAAAACGGGGGAAGGATGGTTGCAGGTGGAAGTGGAAAACTGCTTTGAACTTCTGTAAAAGTCTCGGATCCTTTCTGGCAGAGATCCACTCGATCGGAAAGCAGAGATATTTAGCGGGAGTCATCAGATCAAACCGGTATCTCCATCCTCCTGTTGGTTGCACTGTAGTTTTCCAGTGACAGCGGGTGTCTGAAGTTTTTTCTGAATATTAACGCTCTGGAAGATTTCGCCCTATAAATAACTTAGTTAAATTATAAGTAAAAAAAATGACTGAGGCAAATTCATTGAATATCCAAGTTATAAATATCTTACCGTTTACATATCTCTCAAACCTTTTCCTTGCGATTAAAGTCCACACTGATTTCTTCATTGATTAGATTATTTCAAATATATTTTATGTCTCAAAATCAATTGTGGAATGAGAATTATACAATTTCTTCGGATTTACACGCATTGCAATGTGATTTGATCAATATTTGAAGCATTAATAATTTGGTCTACAAGAAAGAAAAAAATGTTTACTTCCCCTTTTTTCAGATGGTTTTGGGGAAGCTCTTTATTTCTTCTGGATAGGTGGCATTTATAGGCAACTCTCCTGGACTTGGGAGACTACCGGAGAGAAGCTGAGGGACACGTTTACTTACTGGCAGGACAAGGAACCGGGAATTCTTAACTCGGCCATGCATTCTTACCTTACGATGAGCGTGGATGGTTCATTTAGATGGTCCAATAAGGTTTCTCCACTCAGTTGGCAGGGTTTCATTTGTGAGAAACCGTTGTTGTAGAGCTCGCTTGTCCAGCCGAATCCGATTGAGATGACGCAATCTTTGTAAAACAGAGTCTTGTTTATATGTTTAACTTCATAATACATTTACTGTTGAGTCCACAAGTGCTTTCTTCCCCGTTGAAGTCGGCATGACAATCCACACAGCAAGGCATCACTTGGAAACATTTACTCCTCTATTTTGATTTTTTTTGTAAAATGCATCTGTTTTCTGTCTAAACTATCAATGTACTCGTGAGAAGTACCATACGATATTTGTGGAAAATATCAAAGGCTTTTGAGTTTATGCATAGGTAATAAGTAGGATTATTTTATTTTCTGATATAGCCATGCCATAGCATTTATGGTCATAGGAAAAACTATAGCTATAAAATATAGCTGGGAATATATGTGACAATGTTACAATTAAACTTAATGTAAGACTGTACAGAGTCCGGTCTCTGTTCAGACATACAAATTGTTTCCAATGCTTAGCAAGCTGGATTATTTTGAAACGAATGCTAAAAATGAGGATACAGGTTTAGAGTCTACATGACATCATTCATAAATTGTCAAAATAGCGAAATAAAAAAAATAATATAATGGAAACATCATTCCTTGATTACTAATCTTAATTTTAATATTATGTTGTCAAAGCAGGATGTACGTTTAGGGCCGGGTGCAGAAAACTTCACATTCGCATTCACATAAACCGGGCTGCGGTAATGGGAATTAAATGGTAGCTTATCTTCCCATGTTGAATGGCAAAACACATTTTGGAGCACCTAATAAGTTTTGAATATTAATTAGTTAAAGTTGTTAATATGATGAGTATTATCAGGAGAAAATTAGCTTTTTGAGGGCGGTCAAACAAAAAAGAATATGTTTTATTGGAATTTATATATTAAAATGCATTTTACTCCAGTATATATCTTGTCCTTTATGTATTAAGAGGTGCATGTGAAAATGAAAAACTTGTTCTCAGACTTCCATACCCATTGTGACCTAAACTACCGTGGTCACGTAACCTCTTGCCTGGCTCCATGCTCGAGCCTTTTCACCTGCACAATATGGGTCTTGTTGGTGAACGTTTATAGGTCCTCCTGTCACTCTTTCTTTAAGCTTCACACAGCATTGCAATGTAACGCTGTAGCCAATGTAACCATTCACGAAAAAATGTAAAAGTACTCATGATTTCTCTGTTGTCGGTGAGTTTTCATGATTTGTCTAAGACAACCGTTCTCGAGGAATAATCATGAAAACGTGTAACTTCTCCGTTGGATTAGTAGCGGTATGAGAAACTTTTAAATGGTAATTATAACGGAACAATGTCAACCAAATATTCTCAAAGTTATTTTATTTCTAGACATCCAGTTAAGCACAGATGCTGGATCAAATCGACCACACTTAGGTGGGCGACCACAATACCAATTAAGCTTCCATTGTAATGACTATATACATCTATCGGACAGCAAGAATACTAAACCTGACACATATATGTTTTAAATGTTTACCTTTTACATTTACATTTAAAGCCAGGAGATTTATGCATTCATTATTGGTAGTTTATCATCTTATAAACAATATAAATCATACAAGTTACTGATTGCAGAGTATGAAATTATCAACTCTAATCCATCCGTCTTAAACTTCCATTCAATTTATGTCCATAGCCTCAACGTGTAAATAATAAGTGCTTAATTTCCGTCTCAGCCATAGAATAAGAGATACTGTTTTTATGATCGTTAGTGACTATTACGATGCTTATGGATGCTCTTGAATAAGGGAATGAACCAGTCGACAATCACATGTATGTTAAATCTTTACATATTTTTAAGTTTATTTGAAATTCATTCGGTGATTTCAAATGAAAGTAAGACACTGTATTTAATATAACAACATTAAATCAAGATATAATTCGGGATGAGAATTTACATTATTGAGTGTATGAACTAATCTGATCAACCATTTCATTCCTGTTTTGCATGTTTCTTTGCTTCTCTTCGGCATATCATCTTACAACAAGTGTAAATTAAAGCGAATATTATAACTAGAACGATACCTAAAAAAAACAGAACATCTAACATGAATAATCTGTACAGTGGCATGTCGGCATACGGAGCACGAACATGATCGCTTCCGTATTTAATCACATGATCAATCCAGAATGCCAAGGTGTCATTAGCTAACGGGAGAGCGCGGTATATCCTGGCTGCCTTTTGAATATTCCTCCTGTACGTTTGGTTCTCCAGGACGTCCTGAATTGCTGAACTGATTTCCTGTGAGCTGCCACGTATGTTTATCATTCGTCCATACCTCCGTTTCACTACTCTAAGAGCGTTATAATGTTGGTCCCCGAATCCCGGGGCCACGACCATAGGTACACCATGATACAAACTTTCTAGTTGACCGTTGTTTCCTCCGTGAGTAATAAAGAGTTTGGTCTTTGGGTGTCCCAGAAGATCGTTCTGTGGCAGCCATTTTAACACTTTCACATTCTTCGGCACCTCAACGGTAAGTTTCCCTTGGAACCGCATGACAAAACGTACTCTTGGGTGCTTACTGAATACTCCCAGCAATTGTTCAACCATTTGTTCTGTCAGTTTCAGATGAGATCCAAAACTGACCACTACAAGCGTATTAGCTAAAGACACGAACTCTTCCAGCTCAGGACTTAACGGCTTGGGCGGTTTCCCTCCCATTCCTCCAAGAAATACATAATGGGGGGCAGATACTCTTGGGTAATCTAATAGAAATATCTCATTGTTAATAAGAAACATTTCTGATCCAGCACAGATATCTTGGAAAGTTCTCTCTGTTCTATTTCCGGCATATTTGGTCAACATATTTTCGTCATTTAAGAAAGCCGTTATGACAGGTAGCATCATAAAAACAATAAAATTCTTGACCCGTTGGAAAAAACTCATTTCATTAGATAAGGGTAGTAGCTGTGCGGGCTCAACAGACGGCAGAGACGGTACTCTCGCCATCCATGGGTCAAAACCCAAAGTGACGCTGATGTATTTAACGTGGTTCATCCAGGGCAGGATGTACAGACATCGTAAAAATGGAACTGAATCTACCAATGCCAAATCGAATTTTTCTTCTGCAAATTGCCGCATGAGTTCAGCATTTGACAAATATTCCTCACACTGCAGCTTCCACCGCACAGAAAGGAATCTAAACATCTTCAACATAATGCTGATCGAGTCACCTTCTGCAGTGATCGTCTCAAATATTTTCTCAAGTTCAGGATCATCGTGCATACTGATTGCCTCCTTCGGTTTCCAGGTAAGAGGTTTCAGTCCCGCGTCCAGGATTTTCTGTTTGTGTTTTTCCATTGTGAACACATGCACTTCGTGACCTTTGCTGGCAAGGGCTTGGCCTCCAACGATGTGGAAATTCACGTGACCAGGGTGATCTATTGGTAAAAACACAACTTTTGCGCCGGTTACGTATTGCAGGAGTGCTGCAAACACCACCAATGTGCAACCCTTCATGTTAAATTGAACGTTAAACCTGCAGGATAAGAAAAGGTAAAATGTTATCATATCAGTTTAAAGTACTATTGATAATTTCTAGAAAAGGAGGCAATTTTGTCTAAATCACATAATACCTATATTCATCAACTTTAGGATAATAAATCCATGATATTAATATGCAAAATTTATAAATTACCCAATATTGACCTTATTTCCAAAATGAACAAAAACACCATTGAAGAATAGATAAGTTTATTTTGAGGAGTAACACTCTAACGGTTGTGAAGTGATGCCGGTGGTAGTTACAAGCGTTTTTCAGTCGACCGTGGAAGTCGTTTATATAATTTTTCGCAGCATGTCATAATGACCTGATTTCCAGCTGAGATATCTGTCTCAGTAAATACAGTTCTGTAGCTTCGGTTTAACGGACGACAGGCAAATAAATCAAAACTGCTACAGCTCAGGGGATTTGCTTGTAAGGTGAGCACAGAAAAAAAAACTGCTATATTAATTATGGTTCAATAATAATCATGAAGGTACTCTTCTCAGCATGGTAAAAATAGTTACATTAACACAGATAATGCACAACATGCCGTCCGGTATTTCAAATAACTATATAGCGCCATTTCGGCCTTCTGACATTAGAGATTATACGACCAGCGTTTCAGAGTTAGCCTTTTTAGCCAAATATCAATGCTACTGAATTGTGTAGTTATGGCTAATCGAAAACTGTATTGTATTTTCAGAGCTTTCACATAAATCTCCGTCTTTCAACCAAACATTTGAATGTTGTACAGTGTCATGTTTCAGTTACATGAATTCACCTGGTCAGGTACTGAATAAACTCTGCGCCTTAGACTTTTTCAATGTTATCTTGGTGGAGGTAACTGCCTTCTTTTTATTGCTTGCTTTACTTAGTATACAAGCATTCTCGCACAGGATGTGTAATACTGTATCCGTCCCTTCTTAAACATGTGAAACCAAATGTTGGAAATCGCCGGGGATCCCCCCCCCCCGGCAAACCGCAATTAGGCAATAAAAGGGATACTGCGTACTGGAGATGAGAGCAAACACAGACAGCGTTGAAGGGGACTTCACTATGCATATATGGTGTGAGCGAACATTTGATAGAAAGGGAAGGTAAAAAAGTAAATACCTACCCACAGACACAAACCGAACGCCACTTTTTGAGCCATGGAGGACACCTCGATTAGTTAAAATAATTTTTTGTACAATGCATGAAAAAAATATATTTAGTTTATAGTTTAGGTGCAAATATGTCACTTGTGACTATCAATTTTCATGCAAGAAAGGTCTTTTATTCAATATCAGCCGCATTAGAGATCCATAGAAAACGCGGACAGAATAGAGCGATAATAGGATATGTAGTTTTCGACCTCAAAAATGATTTGAATATGAAAAATAAATATCAGATAAAAATCTGTCGCCTATGACTATGAATGTGCTCTATAAGGGTCAGTTTTTGAAAATAGGCCTCAATTTAAGAGCGCAAACACGGTCAGACGAAAAAATACACGTCCGAAGTGGTATTTTGTTGTTAGGTGGCATATCTCTAGTTTTGTAAAAAGTATTTTCATTGGCGCTAGCACAGCGTAGCGTATAGAGTACCGGAGCTAGGGCTATCTTCCTTATAATAACTGCATGATGGAAAACTATATAGATGAAGATAATTCTAACACCCTGCTGTAAATATGAATCAGAGTGATGATTTAATATATATAAAATGTATCTCGTGGTCAAAAGTTATAGGGGTCATAATAATCCTAAAATTCTGCAAATTTTAATTTAAAATCAAGATCAAGTGCACCCATTTTCTCCGGCTTCTGTGGCTTAGGAGTAGAGCACCGGACTCAGAGCCGGGATATCGTGAGTTCGAATCACGGTTAGCCTCAATCGAGAGTGAGCGCTCTGCATGCAGGCTCTGCTCTCACAAACAATGCGCCTTTCGGAGTTCCTCGGTTATTTGACCCAACAATGGGGACGATAACACACCCAGGGTCCGCAGGTGTAGAAGTCATCGGGCCTGGTAAACATCAGGATATAACATGAGAGGAAGCATGTGATACTGCCCTGTCATGTAGTCCAAAACAGGAATGGAATTATTTTTGCAGATCGAAGATGTACATTTTCTTATTTAAGCTAGTATTATAAGATGGAGGCGGTTACCTCAATAGAAAATCACCAGTTTTTTAACTCATCCGAGAACATGGATGTGTGTAATGCGAGGGGAAAAACTTCATTACTGCCCCTGTTTTGGGAGTCACAATTATCATTGATTTCCACAGATTTTACCTTGAAGACCAAGGTCAAGTGATCAAGTTCACAAGAAATCTATAAAACGATGAACAATCACCTAAAACAAAATTGTCTGTCAAATTTAAGAGAAAAAAAATATGCAGTACTTCCAATGTTTTGAGGTTGACAAAAATTTGCACGCTTCGGCTGATTTGACCTTGAAAATTAAATATCAAGCTCACCAGATTTTCGTAAAAATAATTTTACGGATTAAACCGAGCGCTGTGTCTCTACACGCCATAGCGATTGACGCCCAGGGCTTGAGCCTAACACGAAACAGAATGCCTGCAGCGCACAACAATAGAAACACCGTTAACAATATGCAGCACTTTAAAGGTTTTGGCGTTCACAAGATATCCTACAGTTGACGACTGACAAAGACGGCGACAGGCGAAAGGGGGAGGGGGAAGACATTTATATAATACACACACACCAAAAGAGGGCATATGATCAACAAACCAGGTTTCAGTGCACAGGTGAGGAACTGAGACCATTGGTGTAATTTGGGGGTCTTAAAATGCAGGAAGAGGGGTAGAAAAATAGAAAGCATACAGGTGGCGCCACCAATCATTCGGATCTGATGAAACAAGGCATGATCAATAAATACACCAGGTTTAACGACACTAGATAAAACCACAGCTGAAAAAACAGATATTATTGATGTTATTTAGCAGTTACAAAAAGAGTTAAAAATACCTTAAACTGGTAGAAAAAAATAAAGGTGGCACAACCGGCTTAGAGATTTAGAAATAATTAGAAATAAAAACATACAGGTTGCGCCACCAGTCCTTATCAGCTTATGAAACTGTCAATGTTAAAAAAGCAACGCATGAATAATGAAAATCCTTGCATTAATTTTTGAGATACTAGCGCTTAGGTCGCAGTAATCTTATTCCAGCTTGGATCCACGTCTTAGTGACGCACACACAAGGTGACTTGGTCAGCCCCCCGAAAAAAAAAATGGAACTCCGGGAAGATACAAGAAGCTCCAACTTTATAAGTTATCGAGGTGGAGGCGTGGATTGGGGTTTGTAACTACCTCCATGTATGAATTAATCTATTGATACCTGGATGATTAAAGTATCACATGAGAGAAGGTAAAGATACATAAGCCTACATTTATATGGCAAACAAGTGCAGGCCTATAGATATACGCATTGTAACAAGACATGTTTTAGTAAATTTATGTGCAGTTACCGTTTAT
Source organism: Sipunculus nudus (assembly GCA_026874595.1). Taxonomy (NCBI): domain Eukaryota; kingdom Metazoa; phylum Annelida; class Sipuncula; order Golfingiida; family Sipunculidae; genus Sipunculus; species Sipunculus nudus. Next base: position 37,834,828 of record CM049320.1, on the reverse strand, counting down.
CAAGGTTTCACGACATTAAAAGATGACGCAGATTTTACCTTTAACCGTTGACCAAGATGTTTGTTACCGATATACGTCATCGAATGGTCACTAGGAATCGGCGGCAAGTTGTTGCAAATGACAGGCGTATCTGCTGTTGACATTGCAGACCTGTTTTTCGACAAGGTTAATAGATAGGACGCCACGCTTGGCACAGCGAAGTGGTACAGTTGTACTGCAGCCTCAAAGCCGTGCCACATTTATAGCGGTCACGCAAAGTAACGATACCAATAAAGATAAACTCCATTTATAAAACTGGCTCGTTGTTCTGAAGCATGTACATTTATATGTCAATGGTGATTATTTTGTGATTACGCAATCATTGTCACAAATAACTATCCATGTCAATTGGCACTTTATCGCGCCTAATAAAAAACCTGTTTTTCCAGGCCGCGGCCTACACCATAGGGATTATTAGCAAGTGTGTTGACATATATATGAAAATGTGTATAGATCGAGACGGCTTATGATATTATGATTGCTGGAAATAAATAACCTTTGCATATAATATATATACGTATTTTATATCCCGTTGTTAACTGCCTAATTTAAGCTATCAGAAGGGATGATATAATGTTGATTGAGGTCAGTGGGGTCAATTTTTCTTCCAGGGTGGGGGGGGGGGTGACTTTGTACATACACACACACGTATATATATATATATATATATATATATATATATATATATATATATATATATATATATATATATATATACCTTTTCAGCATTTCTGAGTGACATTTTCAACTATATTTAAATATTCATATGTATAATTATTATTATTATTATATATATACTTAATCATATTTCAAATAATTTTGAATAATTATAATGTGTTAGAAAAAATAAGTTATTTTGTGAATTTTAAGGAAGGTTTGGATATAACATTTTTTAATAAATTAATCCAAAGTTATGGATTCTATTAGTTAATTTATTTCATTTACAAAATTATAATATTTTTCTCTGAAAAGTGCAGGGGGGGGGATGATTATATTGACCATCCCCCCTTGCCAAAAAGTGGGGGGTATATATATCCCCATCCCCCCTATATTGACGCCTCTGGTTGAGGTGCAGTTCTGTCTTCAGATACAACAAAATAATGTCACTCCTCACGCAGCGGTTATTTACTGTAGTCGTTACAGATCTCCTTCGTTTAAACCGCTGCATTGTGTAACAAATTTCTCCGGGACTAAGCACCAGGGCCCGTACAGGGCAAACAATTGTAATCAGACCAATGAGAACGTGTTGAGACCCCCAAAAACTAGCCACAAAAACTAATCGCTACAGAGGATTATACCCAAAACAATGTTAAGTTAATCTCCCGTCGCCCTTTTTTTAGCATTTTCATTAATTTTTATATTGAATAATGGATTCGTTTTATACATATATGGGGGGGGGGATCCCATCGATTTAGCATGCAATGTGGAAGAAAAAACATTCCGTACACTAAATATCTGTGAGGAAAATTATAGTTAGAAAGGAAATAGGAAAGCATAAAAATGCCAGTTATGAATAGTTTCATTACTTCAAGTTTCATAACTCATCTACAGGTATTACAATTTGTAGTGACTACATAGAAGACATTTGTCTTTGGGACTTTTCTCTTGTTCGGGGACTTAAAATGTATTTCAGGATGATTGCTGGGTTATTTAGTATAGACCATTACAATTTAAAGCAGATGAAATAAAGGGACGCAGTTCCTGAGATGTGCGCTCTCCCGACCTTTATGTAATTTTTAAAAAAAATCGGTGAAACCGTTCTTCAGATATAAATATAGCACTTACACAAAAAACACATACCCGAAAACAATAATCCTCCGCTTCAGGTAGAGTTAGTAAACAAATAAAAAAAAAACTTTTGGTACTTTTTTTCACTCATTCACGGCGAATCAAGGTATCGACAAAACAGTATATAGATGTTATAAAAATTCAATAAATTTAGAAAAGGAGTCCTTTGGTTTATTTTTATTATAATTATAAAGGCTGAAATACATGAACTATCCAAATATGTATTTCTTTAAAGGTACATAACAAACTCTTACATTAATCACAGAGGCGTCATGTGAACATTTCCAAAAAAAAAAAGGAATTGCCTATACAGTTCATAATTACATATGATAAGAAAGCCCGAAATCACATGTTATATAGAAAGGGTAAATGAGTAGCTGGCTTAATTCAAATTATTTGAGTGAATGCTTATACGATAGAATCAAATTGTTGTCACAGTAGTCTAGGTTTCGACATCAGTTGATACAGGACAATAATGTTGAGAATATTCATGTAACTTCTCTTTTTATATTTAGGTAGATTTCGTGATGAAATAGATAAAGTAAGGTTACACTGATGTATAATGATTTATGTGAATGAATATGCATTAGATTCGGATTGTTGTAGTTGTTGTCTTTGTTTGTTATATCGGGAAATACACAAAATTCCTGCTACTCATTTTCAGGAAATACATGTATTTCCTAGACGTTTAAGTGAATATGTGAAGTCCCGGAGTGGAATACGAACTAAGGATATATATATATATATATATATATATATATATATATATATATATATATATTTGCGTTGGGGGTGGGGTGGGGTGGGGAGTTCTCCTTCGTGACGGTGGATCCAGTATGAGTGCCTGGATCCAGATGCACACTGAAAACAAGCACACGCAGGAGATACATGTGCTGCTACCTGCCATGATATTATTAAAACAAGGCAGACATTACGCCCACAAAATCTGAAAGCTCCGATTTCAGAATCTAATAACTAATAGCCATGAAGTCATGTGCACATATGCTGATGTTAATTCAACTATTTTACCAGGCTCAGAAGTGTATAACGTCTTGATAATGATCAAACAATAAATAATATAGCAGTTTTTATGTGCTAACCTTAACGCAAATATTCTAAGGTGCAGCAGCGACAATTTTATTTTTCTACCGTCCTTCAGGCATGTCAGATGTCCGTTCACAAGAAAAGTTTAAGGCCGCTATAGCTACAGATCTGCAATTGTGCAGACAGATACCCCTCGTGAGAACCTGGTCACAATGATCACTTTCGACAAATTACACAAACACTTCCACGATACAACTCTTGCATGCCTAAATCATTGGTCTATCACCCCAACGGTGACGAATTTAGGTGTCGTCTGATCCAAAATCTTTGCCTCCATTCCACCTACTCATCTGTAGAAAATATACGCATCTTTGTATGGAAATGGTAACATTTCTATTTTTTATTCCGCAGGATAAACATGAAGATTTGGACCATGATGATACCTCTTCATAATTACGAATATGTATTGCAAAAATAAAACAAAATTGTTAAAGAAGTAATCGAAACCAAACATAATAATCCTTATTAAAAAACCTAAGAACGACAGGTAAAACGAGGGTAAAATACGATTTCACAAACAAGAATGAAACAAATTAATAACTCCATATCGCTTGTCCGATGTCCGACAGCAGGTTGACTAGGAATCAGACTATAACACTGATGTAGACCCAAATGATTGTCTAGACGTGAGCTTGGTTTTTTTTAATTTTTATTATTAATTCCATAAAGGAATTACATCTATCAATGCGAAAATACCTTATTCATGAGGAAGATTTAAATATTATAAAGGTCTATCTTCCTTTATGAAAAAGGTTTGATATTTCATTCGATTTTCTGGTTGACAGGCATTCTAACATAATATTATCATTAAAGCTAGCAATCGACGAAAATCGTGTTCCATTGATGTTTCAAAGGTAACTGCATGGAGGTGGAGGACAGACTGCATAAAATGTATTTTCCGTGAATTTATGGAATTATATTTTCATCTAAAAACTTTTCAAACATATTATAATATACAATAAGTAACAAATTGTTCACTTTGTTTCTTAAATGGTTTAGTTCCGCCTACATATGCTTTTAGGTCCCGTTTACAGATATAAACCAATGATGTAATCCTGAAATAAAACAATTATATAAAATAAAAAAATAAATAAAAAATCAGATATGCACGCAAATTTCAAAATTAGACGAATCATACTGATCAAACATTTCCTACAGAAAATATTATTTATTACATCAATTCTTCAACATGCTCTCAGGAAAGATTACTTGCACAGAGCATATGAATTCTGTTTTCATTTTATAATTTACAAATGTTGGATAAACCTAAATAGAATTCCACTGGGAGGGTTCGACCCAGCCTGTGGGAACATATATTGCCTACATGTGCAAAAATGACACAGAAATGTACGTTCCCCATAGAGTATACAAATACAGCAATTTGGTAAAAGCAGATGTCATATCTGGAATTAAGCTCAACAAGAAATAAATTATAAGACAGCCGACGTCTGACATGCTAATTATTTCCATCGGTCACGCAAAGGCAATGTTAATAAATCTGTAATTACAGCAGTCCTGAACATAACGAATGGTCTCAAAGTTTGCTTCACCAGTAGAGCAACTTCAAGTGTTCGTTCGAAAGGGAAATATTAATTTATAACAGTAATTTTAAACACCATTTTAATTTGATTTTCACCTGTCGTATATTAGAATCCTCTGGTCTGGTCTACCGATGCTTGCTAGATTTATGTACGAAACAGGATAATATATACTGTAGATTCTGAAAAATTAGTTGGCATTTAAGTAATTCAGGATTACCTGATTCCAATAATAAAAGAATCACACGTAGGCCATGGGCTAGTGGGGGGTCATAGTGCACCCCCCTTGTGATTTACTTTAAGGGTATTTTCATGTAGCCCTAGGTCTAACAAGTCAGAAAATTGATATTGCCAGCAAAAAAAAAAAAAAAAACTGGGATGGAAGATACCTCCCATGGACTTTTTAACCACGCCTACTTTTACAGCTGGAGGCAGGTAATTAGGGGTATGGAAAATCCAAACAACCCTAACTTTGCAACTCTTCACCAATATATTTCAAATGACCACTTAAAATGTTTGTCAAGATCTACCAGTTCATGCAAATGATATGCAAATTTATTTTGTGAAAAGGTCACTAGAGGTCAAAAGGTCACAAAATTTCACCTTTACATATAATTTCTCGTATTATCAGGGTTAATTTATCGCCAAGACCATATAAAGTTTTTATTTTATTAATAATAAATTAACTGAAGGTTAACATGTGCCTTTTAATACTTGGAGTTAAAAAGTTTGAAAAGAAGTAGTGATTACCTCGCGGTATGTGAGATATTTCAGCACTTTTACATACCTTTTGTACGTATTGCTGAATGTGTCGAATAGAAGTAAGGCAAATCTAACAAGTGGTTCTTTGGAATCTTTCATCGAATCTTTGCAAATGATCACAAAAGATTTTATATGTGTGTTTCTATAAAATTTAACATAAATTATGCAAATATTTTCATCGAAGCGTTTGTTGAAGTCAAAAGTAAACAAAGGTTGACCTTACCTACACCATAGCTGTTTGTTACACATGGTCGTTATAAAGCGTGCCATGAAATTTTAATATTGAAACAAATGTATATTTCTTTCTATCTCTCGATTTAGGCATTTCCCGTAAACATTTATCCTAATTCTTACCGGTTTGTATTATATATCATGACAGCTATATGTTCTTAGATATATGTCACTGGTTCATTGATCTCTGTTAACAGCAAACCTCATATTTTAATTTGTCTAGTAACAGCCAAAATATTATTTTTTTTGGATAAATACGCTTATATCACATATATCCGTTTGTATCACTAGTATACAATATAGTTATTAAGTATAAGTTATTATAATTCATATTATAATTAATAATTAATTCTCTAATTAATTACATATCATTAATATTATATCTCACCTGGATATATTACTGAGTTTGTCATAGTTTAATAAGTGTGATAACTGATTAAAAATATTTATAATTATATTAATGAAGCGATCGTTTATACTAATGCATTAATGGCCTGCCTCCGTGCATTTTGGAGGACTTTTTTTAGTGTAGTTTATTTTACATATGGACCTCTGTCAGTCATTTTTTTTACTTATGACTGTCTGTAAGTCTGTTCGTTCGCTTGTCATATCTACCTGACTATCATCTTGACCGACAAAAACTCTATGACAGGCTGGCTCACTATCTAACTGGTACACCTGTTTCTCATTTTGACCCTGATCAAATGACTCTCTCTCTATTGCAGTACATCTTACTTTTTGTTTGAGTTAATGTCTATCTCTCTGACTAAATGTCTGACTGACAGGCAGTTTGTCTTTATAGTATTCGAACAACTGCATATTCCATAAAAATACAGAAACACTGCCATTTGGATTGGCAGTCAGTCAATTTATCAAAGATAGTCAGTAGATAGTCAAATACGACGCCAAACCAGCTATATCTCTGGGAGGATATTTGCCTGATAGTCAGATTGATGATAATAGCTCTAGCGGCGTTCAGTCTGTTTGATTAATTAGCTAACACTCTGGTAGTCCAGGAGCCTGACTGTCTTTCTACCGATGTTTCTGGTAGACAGGTGGTCAGTTATTTTCTGACTACCAGACTGGTAATCCACAAGACGGCGTCCCCTTTGTACAACAATACACAAATGCTAGAGCCAGAGCTTTAGTCATCAATCTGACTATCAGGTATATATCCTTCCAGAGAACTAGCTAACTAATCGTCTAGGAGACAACACACCAGATAAATAATAAATATGTCAAACAGGCTGGCCGTTAGAGTGCCGGTCAGTCAGAAAGACCATGACAGATGAACAGCTAGGGTCATAGCCAGGTGGTGGGAATGGTTTGCCACCAGAGCTAGTCAAAATCAAATCAGATATCAGTGAATGCCTGACAAGCTTTGTGAAGGTCTATCTGACTGTCCGTTTTGACTATCAGCTGACTACCTTTGGTAGTCTGACTGACTGGCAACCCCACTGGCAGTGTTTCTGTAATTTTCAATGGACTTTTCAGTTGCTCGAATACTGTTACAAAGACAAATGTGTTTCGCTTCACTAGAAAAGCAAGCTTCACTAGCGAGACAGTTTGGTCCGCTTTTATGTCAGTGAGACAGTAAGTCGGACAGAGAGACATTTACTCAAACAGATAGTTAGATGTGCTGCAAGAGAGAGTCATTTAATCAGAAAGTCAAAATGAGAAACAGGTGTATCGGTTAGATAGTGAGCCAGCCTGTCAGGGATTTTTCTGTCCAGAAGATGATGGTCAGGTAGACAGACAATCAGACAAGACAGGCGAGTGAATAGACTTACAGACAGCCATAACTTGTGTATTGTTTAAATCAAGTTCCCTAAGGAGCTCGAAACCTGGTGACATTGACCTGGATCTTCAAGGTCAAATCGGTCAGAATAGAAAGTATTTGTGAACATTATAACTTTTGAACCACATAATATATTTCCATGGAATTCGACTTGTGAAATGTCTCTACCAAAATCTCGGACAAGTTCGAAAACTGGTGACCTTGACCTTCAACATCATGGTCAAATAGGCTGAAACAGAATTATTTGTGAACCCGATAACTTTAGAAGTAGCGCATATTTTTTCCTCAAATTTGAAACACATGTTTTAATTAAGTCCCTTGAGGAGCTCGATAACTGGTGACCTTGATCTGTATATTCAAGGTCAAATCAGCAAAAATAGAAATTATTTTTGAACGCTATAACTTTTGCATCACTTGATATATTTTCATGAAATTCAACTTGTGAAATGTCTCTATTAGTATCTCGGACCAGTTAAAAATCTGGTGACCTTGACCGTCATCATCAAGATTATATTGGATGAAATAAAAAAAATTGTGAATCCGAGACATTTTGAACTATCACATATATTCCCTCAAATTTTAAACATTATTGTTTTAATACAGTTTCTAGAGGAGCTCGATAACTGGTGACCTTGACCTTGATCTCCATGGTTAAATCAACCAGAATGAAATCTCATATCAGATAATAACTTACTCACCTTGATCATCATCATACAAGGTCAAATATTTAGAAATGCAGGATTTAAATTAACACCAAACTTTTGAAGGGGTCCATTTTTTCCCTCAAATTTGGGAAAGTGAGGCCCGTAGTGAGGGGAGACATATAATTGTTTATGTGTCACAAAAAGCAGGTCCTCTAGTTATTTAGAGAATTAATTATTAATTATTATATGAGTTATAATAACTAATATATTATCTAATAGTAATAGAAATTGACATATGTGATATAAGCGTACATGTATCTATGTAACAAATAAAACATTGGCTGTTACTAGTCAAATTAAAATTAGGGATTAGCTGTTAACAGAGATCAATGAACCAGTGAGATCTAAGAACATATGTAACTGTCATAAAATAAGATACAAACCGGTAAAAATTAGGATGAATGTTAACTGGAAATGTGTTAATTGAAAGAAAGAAAGTAACATACATTTGTTTCAATATTAAAATTTCGTGGCACGCTTCATAACGAATCTGTGTAACAAACAGCTATGGTGTTGGTAGGGCCAACCTTTGTTTACTATAAACTCTTCAATTGAATTTTTTTTACATAATTTGATTGATGTTTCATTTTAAAGGTGATCTCAAATATAATCTTTTGTGTTTTTTTTGCATAGATTCAATGAAATATTTCATAGATCCACTTGTTAGATTTCGCCTTACTCATATTCGGCACATTCAGCAATACGTACAAAAAGTATGTAAAAGTGCAGAAATATCTCACATACCGCGGGGTAATCACTTCTTCTTTTCAAACATTTTGACTCCAGGTATTTAAAAAGCACATGTAAACCTTCATTTTAATTAATTTTCAATAAAAAAACCTTATATGGTCTTGGCGATAAATTAACCCTGATAATACGAGAAAGTATATGTAAAGCTCAAAGTTTGTGACCTTTTGACCTTTGGTGACCTTTTTACCCCAAAAAAATTACATATCATTTGCATGAACTTGTAGATCTTGACAAGGCAAACATTTTAAGTGGTCATTTGAAATATTTTGGTGAAGAGTTGCAAAGTTAGGGCTGTTTGAATTTTCCATACCCCTAATTAACTGGCTAAAGCTGTAAAAGTAGGCGTGGTTAAAAAGTCAATAGGGGTTATCTTCCATCCTAATTTTTTTGCTGGCAACATCAATTTACTGACTTGTTAGACCTAGGGCTACATGAAAATACTCATTTAAGTAAATCACAAGGGGGGTGCACTATGACCCCCACTAGCCCATGGCCTAACGGTCAGAGATCATCAATCTGGACGGTTGTTGGTGGTCATTTATGAGTTTTCAATAAAGTTATATAAATTGTTCATTACTATTTTTGGTTGCTATTAGTGCATATGATAGATGTGCTACATGAATTATCCTGTAAATAACCATATCTTGTTTCTACACTGACTTCTACAAGAACGGTACATTTGTCCCATTGTTCGTAACCACGGTTACCGCATCACAGTGTGCTATTCGCTGTGTTTCAAAGCACTGTTGGACTTGTGACGTCATGCCAGAGACACTTGTACATTTAAGTCAGGCTCCGGGAGATCGAATGCTGCACAAGTACATTTAAAACATGTATATTTCACTTTAAACAATATTGGGACAGGTGGCTTGATGTCCGCTGGCAGGTTCACCGCATAATGCCTGTGTGTAACTTATCCGGGAAATAGTTGCATATTTTATGACGTAGCATTGATTCACAGACGCACGTGCACCAAGAGAAAATAAGGGGCAAATATAACTATTGCTGTTCATGTTAAACAAGAGTATAAAGTAAATAGATTTCCCCTATGCGTACCATTTAGCCGCTTTCTGCAATATTCCTTTTTCTACCCAATCTGGTGAAAAGCCATTTGGTCAACCTAAACTCCTCTACTGGAGAGCATGGATCTCTGGACACGCGTATTGCTTACATTTTTCTTTTCTTTCCACGAATGAATTAATCAAATACCCCATGATCTGAGCATTGTAACAAAACTACTAAATGTTAAGCCCATGATATTTTCTGACCCGGCCTAGATTATAATTCTGCATGAGAAAAATTGCTGAGTTATTTTTGTTTGGTGTTTTGATGATACGTTAAGAATGTGGGGTTTAGTTATACTGTCAGGCCTTTCTGAACCTGATGTTGCATCTGATTGAATTCCCATATATTCATAAACATATATCATATAATATTCCTGAAGTGAATATGAACCAATGAATGCATAACTTTGCAAACACTAGAACAAATGTCTTTTTTTTCAAAAACATTAATTCATAGATGTAAGGAGCCCATACTAAATATCCCTATATTTGAAAATAACCTAAAAAACAAAAGTGCAAACTGCAAGTAGTTACATTTAGGTATAATATCAAGCGTATTTCTCTCTTGAAATCATAAAACATCTATATTTCAAAGGAAAATGTTTGTTAAATCCCACGTGAGATACGGTAGTACTATCAACCTTAACGTTTTGGATTTCTCGCAAATGAAACCTTGCTAAGTCCTTGGAAAATATGCATTAGTCCATCTAAATTAACCTCTGCCCGTGAGCGCAAGGCGGGAAACCGAAAAGAGAGAAGAGGACCAGGCTGCGTTTCTCTCCTGTTGGTAAACTTTTCCTCAACTTCTCTACAGTACTCTTCCAAATCCAGGAGAGTAGGTGGTACCTGTCGCCGACCCAGAAGAAATAAAAAGCCTCGCCAAGACCATCTAGAAAATGAGGTACCCTTACCATTTTATCGCCGAACTTATTTTCCAGATGTAAAAAAGATAGGATAATTACTGTATAATTTGAGTTGATCAGAGAGCATATATTTCCATATTTAAAGCATTAATTGGTGATATATATATATATTATATATTATATATATATGTGTGTGTGTATGTAGACATGTAGACATCTTTATTTTATTATTATTATTATTGGAAGAGCCAGTGTAGTCTTAAAAGACACGTGGGACAAATATATAAACATGATACATAATACAAGTAGCTTAGGCACCTAACAATAAATGCATTAACTTCAGTCAAAGGGAATATTTACTAGAAAAGGTAAAGTAATGTTTCCACAACGAAAATGGCCCTTTTTGTAAAATGGTTGCATGTTCCCAATACATCTTTCGCCTACCCTTTTGCCATTGGCAACCTTAAGGAAACCTACATGCGGATGAAGTTGCTAATTTAATTTAGGAGAGTTGGTGGTACCTGTCGCCGACCCAGAAGAAATAAAAAGCCTCGCCAAGACCACCTAGAAAATGAGGTACCCTTACCATTTTATCGCCGAACTTATTTTCCAGATGTAAAAAAGATAGGATAATTACTGTATAATTTGAGTTGATCAAAGAGCATATATTTCCATATTTAAAGCATTAATTGGTGATATATATATATATTATATATATTATATATATATATGTGTGTGTGTATGTAGACATGTAGACATCTTTATTTAATTATTATTATTGGAAGAGCCAGTGTAGTCTTAAAAGACACGTGGGACAAATATATAAACATGATACATAATACAAGTAGCTTAGGCACCTAACAATAAATGCATTAACTTCAGTCAAAGGGAATATTTACTAGTAAAGGTAAAGTAATGTTTCCACAACGAAAATGGCCCTTTTTGCAAATGGTTGCATGTTCCCAATACATCTTTCGCCTACCCTTTTGCCATTGGCAACCTTAAGAAAACCTACATGCGGATGAAGTTGCTAATTTAATTTAGGAGAGTTGGTGGTACCTGTCGCCGACCCAGAAGAAATAAAAAGCCTCGCCAAGACCACCTAGAAAATGAGGTACCCTTACCATTATATCGCCGAACTTATTTTCCAGATGTAAAAAAGATAGGATAATTACTGTATAATTTGAGTTGATCAGAGAGCATATATTTCCATATTTAAAGCATTAATTGGTGATATATATATATATTATATATTATATATATATATATGTGTGTGTGTATGTAGACATGTAGACATCTTTATTTTATTATTATTATTGGAAGAGCCAGTGTAGTCTTAAAAGACACGTGGGACAAATATATAAACATGATACATAAAACAAGTAGCTTAGGCACCTAACAATAAATGCATTAACTTCAGTCAAAGGGAATATTTACTAGAAAAGGTAAAGTAATGTTTCCACAACGAAAATGGCCCTTTTTGCAAATGGTTGCATGTTCCCAATACATCTTTCGCCTACCCTTTTGCCATTGGCAACCTTAAGGAAACCTACATGCGGATGAAGTTGCTAATTTGATTTAGTTTAAAACAGATGGAGTCCATGTTATCATATAAAATGTATCTAGGGTATCTGAATTATTGACCTATATGATTAATTATGTTCAGTTTTCTCAGATGAATAGAAACTGAAAGTGGAAATGGATAAATGATTCATCCAAGTAGTCGTTAAACCATGTATACAGCTTTAAAATATAAAAAAAGTCAATTTATGTTAAATGATCAGAAGAGTCATCAAGCTATTTATAATGCACCTGAGAAAAAACAATACAAGTCCACAACAAATATATTCGGATTGTATGCCGGGTGTGTAAAGATTGCAAAGTTTGATTCATTTGTGATGGTCTTAATATTAGTTATAATAATAATTGAACATAGACACTTGAGTCGGAGTTAAGATCCATTAAATTACCCGCTGCTAGGCGGCACGGTATCCATGGGATATCTAGGAATAATTAGGAGTATCTATCAATATCATACCTAAATTGTTTGATGCATAATTTGGAAACCTGGCTTTTATATTTTATAATGAGTGAAGGTAACACTGTCTTTAAGGGACAGTTTACAAAGAATAGCAGATATTTTTTAAGTACAGCTGACAATTTTGTTAACAATTCTTTGATATAAATATTAAAATCAATATCCCCTTTATATATTTTAACAAAATGTTACATATCATATATATATATATATATATATATATATATATATATATATATTTGCACAGATGAGTGATATGCACCAATCACTTTTTAACCCAGGTTTTGTCGACAGAAGGACGCACGCGGCACTACATTTTCTCGTTCTTTCACAGGTCTGGTTGATTTCTCTTCTCCATTTGTCTTCAGTGTTTTTTTCGGCCACTGTCTTCAGTGTATGCTTTTGAGTTCCGCGCCATTGGAATTAATAGGCAGATTGCTGGTTTCGCTTTCATTGGCTAGAATGAGATCAGGAAGATTTGGTAATATGGGCGTTAATGAAAGTCTAGATATTAATTAACTAAGAAACTTCATAGATACTTCGAAATAAAGAGAATAAATTGCATCTTTAGAAGAGTCATATTAACTAACATTTATATAATACAACTATTTAAGACTTGAATTATTTGAACGGTGAGTAGATATTAATACTAATTTTATTTAAAAAGGTTACTATGAGAATACTTTTTTATGTATCAATTTAATAAGTCCTACAGAGATTCATGTAAATTGTACATTAATATTATAAATGAGTGAAAGTGTACGTACATCGTTCAGGAAGTGCACTGCAGATAATTAATAATTGGATCAGCATTTTCAGTTTGCCGACACCTTCACTATTCCGATAAATAGTATATACCAAAAACTTTTTTAAAAATGAAATAAATGAATGAAATCGACAAATAACCCGTAATACAACCTATTCTTTGTGATTGTGGTCCTTATCTATTCCCGTATGTATGTGGGAAGTTTCAATGTATATCACGCCAAAAACGGAACCATTTCATTTCAGTTGATAGAATAAACATGTACATTCAGCATGGTAAACTGAAACAAAAGGAAAGAGGTTGATGAATTACGCAGTAAGCCTATTCAATTGTTATTTTCATTTTAAACGGATTCAGTTTAAATTTTGGCGTTTTACTTCACATCAGAGGATAACTCGAACAAAGTAAAAGACAAATGTCCTGCCGTAATAATGTCTATTCCTAAATTTTAAGAAATCTAAATCTAATAAGATTATTTAGAAGTCCCAATTCATTGAGAATCTGAACAAGGCATTCGACCAACATGAATTCTTTTGATAGGTATGATAGAAAAGTTATTGTTTAATTTAGCAAAAGGTTGATGATACATGTTTAGCTCGCTGTATGTAAAGGATATATTGTTTAATCTGAACACTGTCCTAATTTATTTTGATGAAAAACAATGGACTATTTATGTTACATGGAAATGTATTGTCAGAGCGTTTAAGCATTCAACATGGCCTGCACATCCAATTAAAGACAGACATGTCAAAATGCTTCCTGCCCAGTTTATAACTCAGCTGATTGAAAGTTGTCTGTGCTATAGTGATCACTCTTTGATCGTCGTCCGTCTGTCTGTCTGTCTGTCCGTCTCTCCCTCCGTTAAGAGGGCACAAATCGTAATCGCTGGACCTTGAGTCTTCTTACTCGACACCCAGGCAGGACTATAAAACAATCTCCTTTGAAACCGGAAGTTAGGTCTCTGTTACCCACATCCTTTAAGCTATAGGGCTCCAAAGTACTCCCCAGAATAGTAAAAAAAAAAAAAAAAAAAAAAAAATCCATACAAAAACTGCAGTATCTCAATAACTACAGCACTGGTGACCATGATTGTTGGCTTACCTATTGATCATGAAGTGTTTCATCAGTTCCTGCAGACTGGTGCCGCCTCCTTTTTTTTCAATTTTACGCATTTTTCTCTGTATTTTTTGGGACCTTAAAAAAAAAACCCATCTGTTAACATGGCACAAATCGTAACCGCTGTACCTGAAATATTTCTCCTTGACATCTAACGCAGATGCACAATTAATTTTCTTGGAAACCTGAAATTAGGTCTCTGTTATCCATATCCTTTGAAGAATCCAAATTACCTCCCTGAATAGTCAAAAATTTAATACAAAACTGCAGTATCTCAATAACTACAGCAATGATGGTCATGATTTTTGGCGTACATATTGATCCTGAGGTGTTTCATCAGTTCCCGCAGACTGGTGGTGCCATTTGTATTTATTTTTAATTTTTAGGCATTTTTTTCTCTATTTTTGAGACCTCTAAAGATGTGGTCGTCCGTTAACACGGCACAAATCTTAATCACTGGACCCAGAATCTTCTAACTTAACATCCTGGGAAGTCCATATAAAGTCTCGTAGGATACCTGAAATTAGGTCTACTTACCCATATCCTAGCTATGGGGCTGAGGAGTACCCACCAGAATAATTAAAAATTTACAAAAGCTCCAGTATCCTAACAACTAATGCATTGATCACCATGATTGTTTGCATGCATATTGATCATGGAGTGTTACATTAGTTCCTGAGACTTGTGGCGCAACCTGAATTTTTTTCGAATTTTTACGCATTTTTCTCTGTATTTTTGAGATCTTTAAAGATGCGGCCGTCCGTTAACAGCACAAAAATCCTAACCACTGGACCCAGTTACTTCTTACTTGACATCGCGGGGGATCTATAAAGTCTCTTTAGAAACCTGAAATTAGGTCTATGTTACTCATATTCTACGATCTATAAGGCTTATAAGTACCCCCGATAATAATCAAAAAGTTGATACCAAAGCAGGGCACAAATCATAACCATTGGAGCTGTATCTTATAACTTGATATCCTGAGGTTTCCTAAAAAGTTTTCCTCAGAAACCTGAAATTAGGTCAGTGTGACCTATATTTTCTGTGTTATAGGCCATGCTTGAGCACCCCAGAAAAAAATGCAAAATAAACACAAATTGCCGGATTCCTCAGGACTGGCTGGATGGATTGTCATCAAATTTGATGTGCTTATGGGTCTTGATAAATTGAGCTTACATGCATGAACTATGATGCAACCTACATTATCTTAATTAGTCTTCTGTGCAAGGACATATTGTCAACATATCAGTCCGCTGAGCGTCATGACCGATAGGTCACTTGTTACTTAAAGCTTTCAGTCATATGAAGCCAGAAATACACTTTGGGACCGTACGCAGCTCAACTTATCAAACTAGTGAAGTCCCGTTGCAAAGTACATGCAATAAAGCGGTGCGTCTCATGACCTGTTAATCATGTTGGAACATTTATTTAAATATAGTAATTTTCAATAACAGATATTCAGTGTGTAATCTGAGAAAACTTTATCTTCATTGTCGGAGGAAGGAGGGGGGCATCGGACTAGCTTCGATCCCATTTCATATATATTAGAAGGGTATATCCTCAGACGGCGCAGGGCGGTCAAGAGCATGTCTTAGCCCACCACTGTACATGTCAACGAGAAAATATACACTCCATTGATCCAATCACCTTTAGATATATTTCTTTTTACAGATGCACCAAACTAATTAATGGTTAACCGTGTTTGCACAAAATAACACACATGCAACTCGGTTGTAAAATACTCATTTTATAACGAACTGGTTTAACTTTTTGCTAAGCACATTTGCAAGAATACATGTAACGGTGATGAATAACCCCTTAATCTTAATGCATAAAACTGTAATGTATAGTAAGGCTGACCTTTTTCATACACGCCATGCTGACGGAAATGATATTGCACATTAATCAGCTTTGAAAAAAAATCGTAAGGGCATTGTAGGCCTATAGTTCTGACCAAGTACATATATAAAACCTGTATCACATTGTTTAACACAGCTTATATAAGATTTCATTGATAAAGTAACCGAACAAACTTAAATATCTGCAAAAGTCCTTTCAAACTAAGCTTATTGTCCGTATCTAGGAAAGGTGGTAACAGAGATATTGGTGGGGTTGGTGTATATTTAAATTATATTGAATTATTTTTCCAGCAGTATCAAGTTATGTGTCATTTTGTATGTTTTCGGTTAATGTAATGACTTGTATTGCTATAGGCTACATTTTCCATCCTCCTCACATTCTACCCCGACGTCTGATAACAAGTTTTTTGTACCTTATACGTTTTAGCTGTTTTGAATGGCCGCATGGGATACTTTGCGAATGATGATTGCACACAGAGAAGTAATAATTATCCTTAGTAATCATAGGTTCATTTTCTGGATATACCTTTATAAAGCTCAGAATATTATTAAGCTTTAATTAGCATTTTACTTCTCAAAAGTTCAAAACAAAGTCAAGGCCAGTTAGGTCGGCAGTTCTTTTAAGAACATTAAATGGATCTGTTAGGTTTTAATCAAACATTTATCAGTGGATTAATAAGGCGATTTTCTTAATTTAATCCCTAAAACACACCAATATTTTGGTCCACCGTTTTGTCTGGCTGTAGCTGTAAAATAAATTTTATTAAGAGTTTACGCAGATGAAATATCCCGACCCACTAGGATTTGAATATAGAGGAATTTATATATGTCGTCACTCCATATCTTTATTATACGTATATATATAATGTATAAATTTTACTTTTTTATATTTTAAAATATTTATATTCTACTTATTTCTGAAACCCTTTGATTTGTTTTAAATCCTTACATCCTAACATCAATATACGATTATATATACATAAATCTATACACTTATTGAAAATATAGGAACCTCCTTGAACCTTACAATTAAATTATAATGTAACAAATATTATACGCTCTAATGCAACCACTTTTTCGTACACATGTGTTAGTATTTTAGAGAGAGGGAGAGAGAAGGTGAAGCAGAAGAAAGAGTGCTTTGTCGAAGGGGTGCAATAAGAGGCTTCTCGGATCAACCACTTGTTAATAAACGTTAACCTAACGAAAAGCCTGTTCGCTTCAAAAGCTCGTGTGTTTTTATAATCAAGTAAGTCTATCTAAAAGGTGTCACTCTTTATCCTTACCTATATATATATATATATATATATATATATATATATATGTATATATATTCACACTTATATATATGTTTGTATGTATATATATGTAAGTGTAAATATATATATATATATGTGTATATATATATATACAAGTGTTTGTGTGTTTACATATGTATAGGGGGCCTATGTTTAAACATATTTGTATTTAAACACACATATCATCATCATTTGCCTTGTATATTGTATTCAAAGTCAGTCTTTTTATGCAATGTTCCTACTTGTTACTAAATTGTTAACTAATTCAATTAAAAAGGACTAGTTAATTATTTTTTTAGAAAGCTACATTGTATATATCACTGTTAACTTGTTTCGAAATGCTTTATATAAATGCCTTTTCAGGGGAAAAGCTTATTTAGGGCAAAGGTAACGCAGTGCACGTGTTCACCCTTGACATTTCTTATATGGGCCAAACGTGCGCATAGGAAATCCGGGTTTTATTTGACCCACTTATCGATAAGCCAGCTAGATTCACTTGTAAGCTAGTGTCTCGGTAATAAGAAGAGTGGGCAGAAGAAAAGTTAGGTAATTAATAGTGTCCATACTTGATGATGATTTATTTTTACAGATAATGGGCGTCACCATATGTGGCTTGCTGTAGGACATTGGTTGCACCGTTTCACTTTGACACAAATTAAAGACGTACACTTGACGCGTAAGCGGTCCTTTCAGCACGTGTGTATATAGTATACAATCACCATGCATTGTGTCTAACGTTATGTGGTGCTGTGTACTATGAAAAGTACACTTTACATAATGTATGTCTTTTCTAATAGGGAATCCGAATGCAGATCAGCATTCATGCATGTCAGTTCTGCAACAGATACTGTTATACTGGTATATCATTTTATTTATTTATACAGCCATAATGCATGAATGGAACATGTAAATGTGGACGTGGGTGGTATTAGAGATAGGTAGGCTATGCAGGCTCTGCAGGGGAATTATGAATCCAGAACAAGAGTAAAAACTGAGGAAATTTCTGCCCACAGGCATCATGTTTGACTACGGAGGGACCCTTTACTGAAAGACTCCCATCAATGCTGACAGAAATTTTCCTGCTGCCCATGCACACATATAATTTTTGACTCCCTAATATCGCCTACAGACCCAACACTACCCCCCCCCTTTTAATCAGAAACGTTTCTTTAAGGGTTTCAGACAAAATTTTCCCGCCTGGACCCCCCTTTTCAGGCCTGAGGACCTTACTTTAAAGGTTTTAATTTGTCCTCCTAGGTTGGACCCCCCTTTTCCTAAATCCTGGATCCGCCCCTGTACAATAACTGTCCACAATCATCATGTCCGTTAATATGACCCACTATTGACCGTATATAGACTTCTCTGAGTAGCCGACACAAGCCTAAGATCTGTTTAAGATATATGCTGATTTATTGTATAAAATAGTACATTTTTTTTTCTACACTTATCCTACCGTTTTAATCCAGATTGCCTTACATAATAATTCCTCCATGATAAATCCCCCATGATGACAATATATATTCCTATTATCACTACAGGGAGATGGACAGGGAGGCGTTTGAGCGGTGTATGCAGAGGAGGCAGGCTGATATGGTCAGATGTTTGGACCTTCTACATACCCTAATTTTGGACGCACTTGTGACTGAGCATGTGATAGGTTATCAGCAACTCGAGGAATTGAAAGTAAGTACCATACATTAGTGAATGTTGCAAGTAAATGCGAAAAAGTACACTTTTGCCAATCACACATGTATGTAGCCTATAAGAAGTTGTGATTTCTCTTAATTTTCATTCAATACAGTTGTTTTTGGATTTTAAAACTGTAAAAGCTTTGTATTCTCATTGTCAGTAAACATGCGGCTTAAAGATTAGTAATAACCTATTACCGTTTTAAAATCATGAAATAACATTTTCCTAATCAAACTTCTCAGTGCACAGAACTGCACAGAAATGTGTGCCACAGACCACAGTTTCAGGTGAGCTCCAGTACAAAGGCGGTCCTAATACTAGTAAATGGCCATGCTCTTGTTCCTAGGTGGTTACTGGTTACCCTAAGCCTATACAAAATTTGGTAATATTTCCAATTTAACGCTTTCAGTATAGCCGCTAACAGACAAACCAAATATTTAACCAGTCACAGGTAATATATTTACCTCGCCACGTGGACCAGGTATGATCAATATCTCACCAAATCTTTACTTATAATGATAACAAACACAGTCACGTGTATTTTAGTGTTATTGTAAGGCAAATGAGTAAATTAGGTTTGACACATAACAGTTCCAGTAAGAATTTACCTGAATATATGGTTTATCACTCATTTTAAGTAAACGTGGTTTTTACGTTGGTCCTTTATCATTTGCACAAAAGTTGTGGTGTCGCCTGCTTTCTTTCTCAACTACATTTTATTATTCAACTCGCCTCCAATTAACTTTGAGCTTAACATCGAATTTAGGCTAACCTGTATGATGTTCTTCAATGGATCAATCAATCTGGAGAAGCTTTTCCCTGAATATGACTACTGGAGTCGCTCAAAATTCCAGCGATAAAACATTACCTCAGTTAATTATATGATTTTAATCTGTCCAGTATTCACAAAAGTTTTCGAAGTCATATTTACATAATTTTTATACTAAAACTCACCGAACGAACCATCAGCAAGCACGTGCATTCATACAGATGATGATGACAAGACCATTGGAAGACTGGAAGAAGATATGTGCGTGCTTAGAGAAGTATCATCATTCGCATGTGTCAAAAATGATAAAAGGTGAGTTTAATTTTCACGTAGTTTAGTTTGGATTAGTTTTTAGAAAGTCATTATTTGTGTGGTGTGTTGTTAATATATATATATATATATATATATATATATATATATATCTTTCACAAAAATAAATAAATAAACAGTATTTAAATTTTTTTGGGATGTTATGGGGACAGATAGACATACAGAGCCAAACCTCTTCAACTTGGTTTATTATATCATCTGTCACATCAATCTGTTTATTTTGAAGGTCTAGTTCGGGTAAAAGTGTGATTTAGATAAAAAAAAAATCTCTTCCATTTCCACATTTTTACGTTTATTTTTCGACATGTAGTAACCCTGGCCAAAAAAGTGTATGGTAATTTGGGAATACAAGAGAAACGGTACATACCTTTTATAGCACAATAATTTCCCTATTTAATATGTTCCAGCATTAAACGTGTATGTTATATTTTATTTTAACACATATGCACCTGTACGACCTTAGATATAAACACATTTTAAGAAACTCTTCCATGATTTAGTCCCGATGATGTATGAATTCTATACATAACCCAATTACACAGTTTGCCCATGGAATGTGTTCCTCCTGTGGTTTTAGCGAAAGAAATCTAGAAAGTAATCTGTATTCTAGAAGTTATTCATTTTTTATTCGTGTAATAATTTCCAAACAAAATATATATTCAACAGAAGCCATTGAAGAGGCAAATCAGACATCAGCTGCTCGAAGGGAAAGAGATACATGTGAGTACCAAACATTATTTCATAATGGTATATAGCTTGCTAACATTTAAACTGCAAGGATTTGCCTACTTAACAGTGCGCTGACTGTTATGGATTTGAAAAAAAACTTATGACCTTAAAAGAGATTTTAGGATGTAAGAAAAGAGTTGCAGCTAAAGAGTTAAATCATGAACTGGCAAATATGGTTGAACGACTGCATGTGGAATTAAAAGAAATTTTTATAACGAAATAAATTTGATTTTGAGAACAGTAATAAATACAGTTTGCAGACTGCACAACAAGAGATGTGTAGGCATTCCGTGTTCTTGTTAAAAAATTGAATGACTTGGATGAGATCTTACGGGAGATAACCAGTCTCCTAGAATTTAAACGTGCCCTTAGCCACAACGTTTCATCATGGACGATTATATTCTGATGGTATATAACGAAAGGCTTCAACATTCTTTAGGATTTGTTATGTATGTATATATATATATATATATATATATATATATATATATATATATATATATATAGTTATGTACAAATGTTATCTTATGGCATTTTATAATAGTCTGATTATGCTAACCATTCCATTAGGATTTTAGAATATTCTTATTTTTTATATCATAATAATTGTTGACCCTAAAATTATCGTTTATTTGGAAATGGGGGTACTATTAGGTCATTTACTTTCCAACATACTCGTTAAAAGATGAATCCTGTGACATTTTGATTGTTCGACGTAAACGCCCGAGGAGGCTGGGTACTAACCGTGGCAGTCTGTACTGATAGGGCCAGACCCCGCCACATATACCCTCCCGTGACTGACAGATATGTAACCAATGAACCACCTACAAGCCGAATTAACAGCTGAGCGAGTTGTACAGGCTTATTCATATAATTCTTATAGGAGCAAAACTTTATAATTGCATTTTAAACATGAAAGGTTCGTAATAGATCAGTAAATTTGCTAGGAGATATTTGCATGTTCTTTTTACCTGTGCTTACTAAAAGTTTGCTAACTGCTATGATGGGGGGGGGGGGATAACTCGTTTTGTACAAAAACTAACTTAAACTTATAAACAAACGATAACAAGTTATATTTCAGCAAACAGATAGTTTATAAGGTTTAAAATGATTTATACTTTATGGGGTTTTGCATGAAAACAGTACGACTTATTTGCGTTTATTGAGGGGAACTTTCTAGTAAATCATGAAATCAAGTAAAAAATACATGGGTATATAGTTTATCACTCAACTTTATTCCCTGAATATATGACTTATGGGGGCATTCAGCATTCAACGATGATATGATTTTAGTCCACTCAATATCGACGGATTTTTTTTTCAAAATCATATTTCCATGATATTTGTACTACAATAAATTTTTTACTGGAATGATTAAATAAATATTGAAAATAAAGAGAAAATGATGTTTTATTTTTGTTATTTCCTTGTGACGGGTATATGCCCTTTTTTATCTACTAACCAAACTGTTAGTAAACATAGTATACGTGACTCCATGTCTTTCGATATTTACAAAATCTAATTAGTCTGATCTGTGGCTAGAAGTCAAAGATTGTTTTGCTAAATAATTTTTTGGTCCCTTTAATAACAAAAGAAGACCTAGGTTTGAACGACAGAACTTTACAGCGACATGCTGGACAGATATGTATCAACCATCATAGAATAAACCTACATTAGCAGCTCGTATGTATGACGATGGAAAACTCAGACTAATCTTATAAATGTAACTACTGACGAAATGATTCAACATAAACGACATGGACTGATTAAAGATCGTGAGAATGGGTGGGTCGCTGGGTGGAAATGACGACATATTTGTCTATTTATCTATCTGATTAAAATGCACCAATTTTACATTCATGTTTTTTTTCAGGTAGTACTGGTGCGCTTGATGTGAGAGGAGGTCGCCTTCCACTGGAACATGGAGGTAATATAAATTCAGAAAAACGCTACCGTTTCATAAGAGTTTAAATTCTTTATTTTAGGGTTCAATTAGCTTTAATTCTTTTCAGATAACCTTATATATTACAGAGAACTTCCAGGTAATCAAGACTCATGATAAATGAATTGGTTTATCTGAATTTATCTAAAATAAACTTTGGTCTTATTTCAGAGTCCCTTAAGAGAGGCAATGGTTAAAATAAAAATGGCGGTGTACGGAATTATAATAGATTGTCATAATCATAAAGTAATCCTTTAATCTTTATTAATATGATGGCATCAATGTACATTTATCATTATTCACAAAACCATGAATCATAGGATAAATCTTTTTATGGTAATTTTGCATTTTATAGGGGTTTTTAAAAGGTTTATCTTGCTATCTTTAATGCATTATTTCCAAAACGATAGTATTCTGCAATAAGGAGAAATGTATACTTATACAAGAATACATCTTATAGAGTTTATTTTATGTATTGACCAAAAAGTTCAAATATAGCTTGTACATGCAACGTTTTCTTGGTGACGTAATCAACGTCATGCATAACGTGGCAGAAAATTTGAGCCGACAAATTCGACTTAAGAGACACATTGACTCTCAAACAGCACCAACTTTAATAATATAACCTTTTTTTTCTAAAAGTATAAAGTTCCTGCATATTACAGAATATTACTTTTTTTTATAATTAGCGTTATCATTTGTTAAAAAAGACCATTGAACAAACCTCTAAAATACACAATTACCCTTTTATGCATTTTCAGAATGTAAAGGGGACCAAAGGAAAGAGGAAAGGGGACGCGAAAACGTAATGCTAAAAGAAGAAGAAAGTTCTAGTGGATGCAAATATTCTAGGGATCCGGATTATGTGATGGATGGCAGAACATTCAGTGAAATCGAGGCCAGACAGTTTTCTGTTTGCTCTATATTTTGGCACCATCACCGAATTGGCACAGGATTTTATATCAGACAAGGACAAGTGTGCACGTGCGGGTTAATATGCACCTGCAGATTCATATGCACGTGCTGGCCTGTTATTTCAGATTATCTTCCTAAAAACCAACCTGATGGATTCAGAAAGGAAGTGGAAGGAATGGCCGTTAATTTTTATGATCATAAAGGTGGCACTGACTCCACGTTTGATATAAGGGAAATTCTGGCTGGCTGCCCTGAGTTAGATTACGCATTTTTAGGTCTAAAAACCATACCTATCGGTGTTAGACCTCTTGAAAATTTTGCAACCCCACCAGCCCCGGGAAGAAAAATCCATATGATCGGACTTTCTGGGAAAACTGAAAGAATGATTGAACCCAATGTCTTAGTGGTTGATGTTGATTCCTTCTTGTCAGAAAATCGTGAAAAATTCAAAGATGAGGAAATTAGATTCCTTAAAAACAAACTTAACTTTGCCTTCCACTGTGCCCTTTTTCATGGTTTTAGCGGGTCTCCAATATTCGACAATGTTGGTAGGTGTGTAGGGATCCATAGAGAGGGTTTTGATAACAATGAGGGTGGTCCACAATATCGGATTGAATTAGGCGTCAAAATGATAGCTGTAATGATGCATGCGCATGTAAATTTTAAAATGTTTCCAAATTCAGGAAACGAACTCTTTAGACGTTACTCTGAAATATAACTGAAGACAACCATTATGTCCATATTTAATAATTCATTCATTTTGTTAATGGTTAGTGCAATGTTAGGTTTGTAGGAAAAAACAGAGGACCTACGGTATAGCTGCAGGAAATAACGTTTATATTTTATATACAAGATGTCCAAAAGTTATTACCATTATTATGTTTTTGAATGAACAAATGAGTTATACATTAAATAGAATGGTTAATATTGTCTATGCAAATCTCACCTAGGAACTACAATCATTCCCACTGTCGTTACAATTATTATTTGCCTGTATATGTATTTTTATCCATGAGCGATGTCCAGTATCATGTTTGTACCTAACATGCTTCATAAAATTGCACCAGTGTTTAAGCCTAACTGTCATCACGTTTTTTTTTGTTCATTAGACACCACCTTTTCATCTTAAATAAGCATTCTTATAAATTTATTTTTGTGGTACACATAGTTCTAAATATATCATCTAAAACAGGCTATTGCTAGGAGAAAATACCCATAAACTAAATAACATGTTCCATCATATAGTATAAATTGATGTAATTTTCTCATTTCAAGCTGATTTCATTTTCAGACATGTTCATTGTTACAATTTAATCCTTCAGATCGACATGATTTAATGAGCGTCTCATTGAACGTTCAAGTCACTCTAAATATTTCTATGTATTTTTTTTTCTATTAAGGAGGTAATAGGGTAATATGTATGTATACAAATCCAATTAAATTGACACTAATGTAAGATGAGAAATGCAGGTGCTCCTTGCTGCGTTTAATGCTAAGATGTATGTCAGCTACAGGTGCGACTCATTAAGGAGGTAGCAATAGACTTTTTTCATCTTGCTTGCGCCACCTGTCGATGGGGAATGACACTGAGTGTTTAGGTCTGTTATATTGAGAAACATTACATTTTATCATATTTCAAATGACAAATGTCACAATTTTACCTAATATTAACTGTAAGCTACCTGTTTGAACCTCTGGCTTGTATTAAATTTCATTTAACAAAGCACGCAACACTGACCCATAGGACCTTGCACAGCAGACAACGATTAAGCGGAGTGCGCATGCTCTTGGAAAGGTCTATATTAAACCTCCATGGCATAAAGTCGCTGACTATAGACACTAGATACGTTAGTTAGTTTGGTATTAGCCGTCTATTATGAATGATAACAAAACGCATTAACGTCAGACAGTTGTCCCTACATCTTTAAGATTTTTTTTTGGTTGCGGTAACCGCCTCAATTTTTTTAATGCTTGCTTAACTAAGTATGTACATCTGCAGAATTCCATTCCGGTTTCGGACTACTTGACAGGGGCTTACGCACGATTTCCTGGCGTCAACCAGGCTCGGTGAATCACTCCTGCGGATACTGGGTGTATCTCATCCCCATTGCTGGGTCATAACACCGTGGAACCCCCGAAAGGCGCACTCTTTTGTGATTGAAACACGACTGTTGGGCACAGTCTCCCCATTAAGCCTGAAGATCGCTCACCCTGGGTGGGGGCCGACCGTGATAAATCTCACCTGCCCGGCTGAGATTTGAACTCACGATCTCCCGGCTTCGAGCCCTGCGCTCAACCCCTGAGCCACAGAAGCCAGTCTTGTCCCTACATCTTATTGCACTGAGGTCAGGATGTTGTTAGGTGTGGTTTTCAGCCGGTATATGTTATGGGTATTCCTTAATGGAGCTGAAGTAATAGCTATATAAAAGGAGCTGCAAAACAAAATACATTGTGATGATAATCAGTACACAATTATATAACATGTATATAACATGTATATATGCTTTTGACACCGTGGAATGCTTTGATAGTTAACTGTAACGGTAAACTGTGATTAATATTCAAATAGGTCTCTGTAACTGTGTTCCAGCTGTAGACTTTATACTTATGTGTGATATACAAGATGGCAAGAGTTACGCATTTGATGAAAGATAGGAATTTTACACTTGATGAAACACCCACTTTAAAATTACAGCCAATAGTTAAATCATATGATTATTCAGTCTCAGTACAACCATATAAATCACGAACAGTAATATACGTGGGGGTTAATGAAGAGTGCTTGTTATTCTTATTTAACAGGTCTGTCGTGTGAATAAATTAAAGATGTTTCATCGTTTCTTCGCCGTACTTCAAGCTTAATAAGACAAAGGAATAAATATATATATTCTATTCTTGTGTGTAATTTATATATGACCATGTTATACTCTGGGTGTGGAGGTAAGATTCATATATATATATATATATATATATATATATATATATTTATATATAACATTTTTGGGTACTGGTTGTGTAGGAACACAAATATTACGGTAAGCTCTGTATTTTTCCATCAATGAAGTTCCTGGATACGGATTTTTGGCGATCATTCACGAACCCTCTCTTTTACAGTGAAAGAGTTGAAGACATTAGGCATGCAATATCTGTCTTCTATATGCACGATCATGTTAGGGTTATTGAATATGAATATCAGTTATTCTGATTTAGGGATGGGATATGCTTAATTTATTTGTCTGAACCATCACCTCTCCACAAACTAATCAAAATCTTTTCGCCAAGTGGTCTGGATGTACATGAATCTTAATTTACTTTACCGGAATATTGCACCGTGGTTCCCTCTGGCGGCATGAGGACGCAGTCCTTGCTGTATCACATCTTTGCCAAAACTTCATAATTCCCTTCGGCATAGGGCTTCATAAACAGATCGACCGCTTCGTCTAACTGCTGCTTGATCTCATCTGCTGAAAAAAAACACACGACCCAGGAGGCTTTTATACTGGACCGTCAGGCCTATTTGATTGATCTCATCAACTGAAAAAATATATGATAAACAGCCGTGAAATTAGCCGTGACCTTATGACTCAGGAGGTATGTATACAGCACTTTTACTGGCCTACTGAAAGTCATGACACAGATCATCGCGTTAAAAGAAACGTTCTGGCGGCGCTATTACTAGCGCGGCATGTCGCTTAAGGAAAGGCAGCATAATGCTGCTTCGATACATAAAGCTAATCTGCACACCAGAGCACATGTTAACGTACAAACAAAGCGTCAGTCCCTTTCCTTTGATAACCATTCATTAACTGGGCTGCGTACAAATATGTTATCGTCCACATAACATGCAGGGGATTTACCAACACACGAGTTATATCGAAAAAAAAAAAATTATCGCAAAGTTACCTAGATGATCTGTCAAATTATATACATATATTACTGGATAAGGGGAAACATATAATTCTACATTTATTCACCCTGAACTTTGTTGATTGTTGTCATGCAATATGGTTATATTATGTTGATGTAAGCTGAAGGATTAGCTAGAAAGAGGTAATGTTAAGTGTTCTTCACTGTTTTGCGCTAAAATACATATATACTCCAATGACCCTCAATACACCACAAACAAACCTTTCCGGCAGCGCATTACAAAATTAAGATATATGTAGTTTGCGTGAATGTTTAATAATATTAAGATTACTAGAAAGTGAATTAAGGTATCCTTTAGGGTTACATTGTCGGAATGACGAATTAGATTTTTTTTTATATTACCCAGCCGATTGGCTGGCCGCTGGCGGCCACCCAGAGGAAAACAGGCTCACTATATAATATTCTGGTTGCAGTCCTGAGACCTTTCTTGCATGCGGAAAACGGGCTTACGTAATAAATATATGACTCCAGGCATGTCACAGTGTCTGTGATGCGGTTCGCTTTTTTATTGCACGCATCTACCAATGCTGATGAAGCTTCCTCTAGTTGCGCTTATCGCCAGCCCGTGCGCCCTACCAGCCAGACGCCACAAGTGTTTACTTCACAGGGGGTCATCCGTTAAAAAGAGCGCGCACGTCAACCCCGTGTGAATTACGGTAGACACCTTCATGTACAAACTACCTCATTGCTTCAGCGATTACGAAATCACCAGAGTTATTTAAGGGAATCCGAACAACCGTGAATCCGACTGTTATAAATTCAGTGCTTAATCTGTCTGGCTCATTACAAGTGAAGGCGCATAATAAATATTGATTAAACTCAGAAAAAAAGAAATTATAATAAACAATACTGAAAAAACTAATCTTAAATGAAGGAGGGATTACAATGACCACTAACAAAATCTTAAAAGAGAAAAAATCATTTATTATTTTTTTTAAATCTGTACAAAGCCAGAACTAAAACCGAAAGAGCCCATGCAAGTTTTTTTACAGGTAATAATAATATTTAAAAAAACGTTCAGATAAAGAGACGACCATTTGCGATAGTGTAATAACAGAAAAAGAAAGTTCTAGAAGCCCTTAAATGATTTGTATAAATTTGTGTCGAATAGTTCCAGGAACAGGCACATCTAATATCTTTTACGGGAGATATGTTGTATTCAGAACAGCTGGTCCAGCAAAGGGAAATACTTATAACACATATATGAACCCTTGTAATAAAAATTAAAATATGAGCCACGGCAAAGGTAACTTAATAATCAAATTAAACTAAATTAATGCAGTTTATTACATGGTGGGGCCTGCAAAATTCTTCAAATACATTAGCAACTAATCACATGTAAACTTTCGCACATAAGCAACCAACCACCTAAGGTTACATGTTTTTTTTTACTTTTTTTCAATATTATTGTGTGCTTGGAGATGAACAAGCTCATACGCCCGTCATAGATTCGTTGTATGAAATTTTTCTTACATGAATTATACTTAGACTTCATTAAAAGGTACGCAGGTACGGCCAGAAACGTAAATAATATAGAAAAAGGTAGGCAAATAGCTGGCTTAAAAGATTTACACCGTTCACCAATGCCTCAATTTCAGCATGACTGCTTCTATTATCTATGGTGTAAGGATCCCGCTTGATGGCGTTGCAAGATAATGTGACCAACATGATGCCCTCTGATGGCCGAATAGTAAAAAATATAGTCTTACAAATTCTAGCTTTCCATACTACGGAAATACTTGCCAGGTTTTTCTTTAAACTAAGTATAAAAAAGCTAAAACCGGCTTACTGTTGTCTAGGGATATAGCACTTGACTCAAGGCCGGAAGATCGTTGGTTTGAATTTCAGCCGAGGCGGGGAATTTTTTCACAGTGAGTGCTCTGAAGTCTTAATGGAAAGGCCTATGGCCGTCTAACACTCACAAACGAGTGCGCCCTTTGTGGGTTCCTCGCTGGTTAGCCCAGCAGTGGAAAGATTACACACCAGGGCTCGTAGGTGCAGTAGTTAACGGACCTGGTTAACATTAGAATATATAATGGCAGGACGCGTGTGCTCTTGCCCTGTCATGTAGTCCGAAAGCTTAGTGGATGAATGTTTAATAAAGTGATCTGCATATGACCCGTTCTTGGACAGTTTATGTTGGTCCTGGCGCTGCAAAAAACCCCTTGCCGACAACACACACACACATACACCTACGGACAGTTTTGTAATTTTGATACAAGATCAATTTTATAAGTGTAACGATTTTAACATTATCTCACATGGTTTTCCTTCAGGTACACCATATCTGTTAAAATGCTTTTCTAAGGGTTAAAGACCAAAACTAAATTTTAACCTGCTTCTATTCAGCGTTGTACGTTATTAGTATTTCAGGATATACGCCACCTAATATGTACCAAAACTTCGTACGCTTCATAAGGAATAACGGGACCTCTTCCGATTTGTGACATATATTACCTTAAGATTATCCCTTAAATCTTTTATAAAAATAGGCGAGAAAACGATTATCCCACCACAGACAGTTCGTCTTGTTTTGTATCCACGTTTGTATTATGCGGGGGGCCCGCAAAAATGTTCCAAACCCATTCAAACTTCATTTTCCAACCAAGCAGCTAGTTGTAGGTAAGTCGAACCAAAGTTTTGTAAGCTTTGCAAATTGCAAAACCAGAGACCTTTTCAACTTCCGCGATTATGTAATCAATCACCTTTGATTCGTAATATGTCTCTTCTGATTGTCAACATTAGCGTATTTACCGTATTTACTAGCATCTAGATGGGTCACACATCTGACAGAGAGGCATCATATGATTTTTTTACTGGATTTACCCACAGTTCAATAATATGTACGGAAAGTAAGCTAGAAATGAACACATTACACGCACATACAAGCTAAAAACATACTTTAAACCAACCTCACTACGCGCAGAGACAGAACATGTTATGGGTTAGAGATGTTTATATTACATACATAATACGATCAGCTCCAATATTATTGAAACATTGTAACTAGATTGTGAAGACAGCATTAAGGAACAATGGTTGAAACTTACCGGTAGCCATTTTGTTTTATGGGAGAACTAGCTTGACTGCTCAGGGTCGGAGGTTATGCACTCACACTGGCATAACCAGGCACAATGGCTTATAGAATTAGTTGGAAAAAGTTGTGCTTTAAACAGCTCATTAGCTGGCACTGACGAGCTCATTGGCAAGGAGAACGACCTCAACGGCATGCATATTGCGCAACATAATATATGTGAAATCCCAGCTACAGCAATGTCTTGGGTTAGTATTAAAAAGGCTTAAGTTGTGTTATTAACGTCTTTGCTTGGTATTCAAATGCCCTACCTATTGTTATCTGGTTTGCATTGAAATGCATAATTCCCGGTAATAATATTGCGATTTTATGTGTACGTTACTTTGACATTTACAAATGCACCTGCTAAACCTTTGAAAGTTGTAAAAACATCGTACGAATATACCTTGTATTTTATATACCTTTGCTAGCTTAACGTAGTAGATACATCTTAAAAATTCCATTCGGTTCCGTAAATCATGATAGCCCAGTAACACACGGTTTCTCTCAATTTGTGTCGCGGTGTTAACAAGGCCTGGTGACTACTGCAAGTGTGGACCCTGGAAGTGTAAACAACCCAACTTTTTGGGTCATACCATCGAGACCCACCAAAAATCCATTCGTTTATGAATGAAACACGGCCGTGCCGTGGAGCAAAACCTTCCCGTCAAGCCTGACCCTGGATTTAGAGCCCAGCGCCACCGTCATTTTGCGCCGCTGCCAGCCGAGTTAAGCCGTCGATATTTCATTAAGCCAAAGGTGACAACTCTCCGGTGCGGGAGAGATATTTTTTTTATTGATAAATAAATTAATAAATGAATAAATATATATAAATATATTTAAACTTTTATTGTCGTGTGTCATGTTTCAGATATATTACAATTAGGTATAAGGTATTAAACAACAAGGTGTTGTGCTTTCAGTATATGTTGATTCTAGAACATGTTTAGACATACAACTTCATGATAAACCCATAAGAGAAATAAAAATCGATAGTTGTAATGTGTATAGATGAAGATTGCTGAAACAAAAAACAATTCCTTATTTTTTCTTTATATTTCATTCTTTCATTCCGCATTTAAACAGCAGGATGATATTACTGCCTGAGGGGGGAATAAACATTTATATTATATCTTCACTGGCATATTCGTGGACACGCCATCGTAGCAATTTATCTCCGTGATTATAAGATTAATTTGCTTTTTGATTAAAAATAAAACTACATAATCCTTGTAGGTTATCTTTACTGAACGAACTTATAATACAAACGTGGCTGATATAATTATTATGCCAATACTGAACAACGGAAAAGGGGCATTTGTCGCAACCTGCTATCCTAGACATTCCAGTTAAGAATCAAACACCAAATAAACACCCTCTCCTTGATCCAGATCAATCTTTGGTTTATCCTACAAATGAGAAAATTTGCACAAAACTGCAGAAACAAGTATGCTCTGGAAATGAATGTTATGATTAACCCATTTTTGGTCGCTTCATAGGGGTAAGAATCGAACTTACCATTTATTTAATATTACCCTTTGAGTGTGTTTCATGTGCATTGGCGAAGCTAGCATCACTGCCGCCCGTGGCGGTCTTCAAAATTACCGCCACCCTTACAAAACATTACAAAACTGGACAACATAAAGAAACATATCACGTCAAGTTTCCTTGCTGTAGGCTTTTAGTTGACAACAAGTTCAACCAAGCAATTATATGTATGTATTTTTTAGGGGGATTATTTCGCCGCAAAATTAAGAGCACCTATCTCTTTGCTAATGAAAATAAAAAAACACTCTAACTTCAAATAAGTACATTTCTTTTTTAGTTCAAAATAGAATAAATTTTAACCTTGGAAAAGCTAGTACACTACAGGATACAAATATTATGTGCTAACTTAATTTTGGAGTAAACACGATTTATGGTTAGCTTAAACCGAACATGGAAAAAACTTCATTGGCTGAGTGTTATCAATTCTCAACGCATATAAATACCATGTCACTTCTATAATTCCACCTCCTGTTCTTACATATGACAACAGCTACATCTGATAGAGCGCTGTGATATGCATGATACCGCAAAAAAGCAAGGCACATGTAGTTTAGTCTTTACTTAAAACGCGTAATTTTATGAGTTATATGTAACCACGGCATGTTTAATTATTTCAGGTAAAAACATTCCATTTTTGTTTAACCTGTGACTTTCTTTGTTAATTTGTAATATCCTCTTACTTAAAGTATGCTTTAAAGCAAGTCTAAATCGATTTCATTTTAGAATTATTAGTTATTATGTTTCTGAACTTTGCAAGGTTTGTTCATGAACTAATGATTATTTGTTATTCAATAAAGTATTTGAATACAATTCAATTAATTTTATCATTGAAATTATTGAAGTGGCCAAATTACCTATCCGACCTTTATAAACTAAAGATAATCCCTCTGATCGTTTATAAAAATAGACCAGAAAACGTGGATATCACCGAACATAAGGCGGCTTGTTTTGTTTAAATCAATGGTTTTAAATATGTTCGGCCCCATCAAAATTATCAAAACAAATTCAACAAGGGTATCTAGAAGTAAGTCAGAAAAGCCAGAGCTTCGAAAAAGGCGTTTTTCAACAACTGACCCTAATACCTCCGCAAATATTTAACCAAACACCTTGGTTACATGTTTTTAACATGTGTCAATATTGTTATGTTTACAAACACGTTGTTGATAAACAAGTTCACACATCCATTACGAAGGCCTTATAAGAATTTTTCACTACCGTAATTACCCTACGGTCATTAGTATATACACAGAGGAAGCCAGAAATCACATAAATTCTTTTTCAAAACGTAGGTGGTTTGGCACCTTTAATTTGAAATGATTTGTCACAACATAGAACACTTGTCTGTAGCTAGTGGATCATTAAACGGTTAATAAAAGTACAGGAAAATATATCATTATTTCAGTCTTGAACTTTAAAAAAAAAGTGATACTAGATACGTATAATGAAATTGTGGGAAAGGAGCCGTTAGCTAGGATTCATCCCGCCGGACATTTATTATAGATTTATATTTGAAATGCGATCTTAAAGATAAAATAAATCCAACTTACGTCTGGGTGAAAGATTATATTTATTCACGTTTACAATTATTAATAATCTATAAATTGCTTCTTCTTGTCGACCATATTTCATTCCAGATAGGTTTTATATTCCATATTCCTCATCTACTCAGATGTGCAAATGAAAACTTTTTACAGTAATCGCATGAAAGACTCTTGAGGTATTGCACATGAACTAGCGTAACCGACTGAGAGATATAAAGCTGGAGTGGGCATCGTAATATCCAATTTTATAATATCCCATATACTTTAATATATATATATATATATATATATATATATATATATATATATAAAGAAGAAATATGACTCGTTATGCTTATAAAAAATCATGTAGCAAGAAGAAGGAGAATTATTCAGGATCTAGTGTAGATTAACTATATCAGTTAGACCAGGTGTCAGACCGCTAAGGCCTCTTTGGCAAGGCAAGCTACAAAACAAAATGACACACGTAATTTACACAAGTTAATAACCGTGCGAAAGAAGGCATTGTCTAAATAATTAACATGTTAGATAATTTTGCCTAACAATAATTGTGTATGTCGACCATGGATTGGTACATAAAATTCGATAAACAATTGTCCTTGTTTTTGTCGAGTTTTTTTTTTACTTAGTTAAAGTCTCTTAAATGTGTTTCATGTATATTGGTGTGTTATGTAAACCTGCATGAGTTATGCAACTACATAGTTGGGAGAGCCTCGCACGAATTTATTGCATCCGCGACACGTGAAAGGTCCATGTGGACATCATTTCTACCTGTCCTAATGGTATGAAAGTTGTATACCAACGAGTAATGCGTTGTCCCTAACGCTTTTTTTCCTACAAGGCTGGTTGTTATTTTCTCAAGCACAATACTAATCTGGTTTAAAAATGACGAAATAGCCGTTCAAAACGGCGAAGTTTATGGTAAATGTTGATAATCATGTCGTACCGGTTAGAGTGTTAGCGTGCAAGTTGCAAAGTCACAGCAAATATGTCAGATACATGGTTTTCTAGCGGACTTAAATAGAATAAGTCACCTTTAATAGGTATGTTTAATTCTCACTTCAAGTTAGGAATGACCTTTGAAGGTTTTTCTATTCATGTTGGGACTTTGGTCATTATTCAAAGAGTTACAAATTTTTTTAATCATCAGCGCATTTCGTGCAGGTCCCAGGGGTCACCGAGGTATGGCGGAAGTTAAAATACATGGATATGTGCCATTTTAACAATCATTTTCAATATATTTTTCGTTTTCGGGTGTCAGCAGATCCTTCTAATGGTTCAATTTAGCCCAGCCCACATGAAAACTAAATTGGAGAATGTTTTTACCCTAGAGAGGTCACCACGTGACCTTAGTATTCCAAATATGGCTGCCATCGACGAAGAGGCAACTCCACAACCTCATGTGTTAACAATTATGTCAATAACTGTCCAGTCAACTTTTGACGAATATTATGTATAGCGGCTTCCCCTGCGTTTCTGCCATGTCATTAATGTCCTTGTTCTATATTTTGGATCCTCCGGATCATATTTGTTTGTTTTTGTTTTATTCTCTTTTTTACACCTTGCATTCCGGGTTCATGTTGGTGCGGGAGGTTTACCGTTGGGGGGGGGGGGGGGGTGTGCACCTCTGTTGGTAAATAACGTTCCTAAGAATCAGTTGAATGGATAATGTTCAAACCTGCAACAACATTACAGCATTTACATTAACGTTAAGGCTTGTACCAACAATATTCAAAAATGGAAAATGTGCGAATAACATAAAAAAATGTAAAATAAAGTTTTCACCAAACCAACAATAGGAAATGATAACTGCCAATTTTATTAACCATGAGGTAATAATTTGGTTGGTTGGTAGGCTGGTTAATTGGTTGGGTGAGTTGGCTTGTCTGTTAGCAACTTTAATACATAAGCTCAAACCCCTGATCTCGCGCGATGGCGGGTCATCAACTTGCCTGTTCTTGACAATCGAGTTGGTGAAACGTGATAAATGCTTCTCTTAGCTTACATTCATATATTTCCTTTACACTTACTTAGCACACACTAAAGTTTGATCAAGACCTTGTCGGAGGTATATGCCCGGTCTCTCTATGCTTTCGATACCGGCTATAGTCACATTTATACCAGCAGGTAAAACGCTCCTTGATATGTCAAAAGGTTCTGAACAGATTCCGATGAAAGTTGTGGTGGTATAGATAAATACAAAGAAACAATCCATTTGATTTTGAAGGTATGATTTTCATCGCCTAAGATAATGTGGTGATGTGTGTTCAAATGGTTATTCGCCATTGTGATATTTGGCAGTTTGTTTTTCCCCGTCACAGTTACTATCTGTTATCAGTAACCGCCTTTTTCGGGAGACACTGCTCACATGTGACTGAATTGTCAAGTCGGTGAATCGTGACGTGCACTTATCTGGCGTTGAATAAATAAATAAATCCCTGCGGATGAATGTATGTGGTCTCTCACTGCTTTCTAATAATTTATATGATATATACACATATATATAATATATAATTAATATATATATATATTTTACCGTTGTAATGGTATTCATATAATTTCCTAACTGCAGAAATGCAATCTGGGTATGCTTGATTACACTTATTAAGGTCTAAGGTACTGCCACCTACAGGGTGTTCTTGTGTTTAAACCTCAACAACATTCGGGTTATGTCCCATAGGCCGGTTTTGGTCATGTGACATATTTACCTTGGCTATTTTGTTAAACATTCAAGTGACGATCTTGTATGTGCTCGATACAGTTAATATTGCCCAAGAAAATACTCCTTATACAGGAATCTTAACGTCTCTTTGTTGGAGACACAGTTGTGTGACCTGCGCAATAAACGTATTTTCCCACTATCTGAGTCGGTCATCTAGCCAACCCAGCGAAAGGACGGCAACACATGGCGCCCGATAAGGGTCTCGGTTTAGTGGGAATTTTGGTGGATCCAGAGTATCATTGATTTAAAAGAAAATCATCTAAAATACATCACTAGAAAGTCAGGAGCGCAACTTCATTTCCATTCCCTGATGAATGGACAATTCTGTAGTGCCATCCATGAATAGACCCTGCTAATACTGAATGGACACCACGCTTGAGTGCGCATGTGGTATGCACGGTTCGGCCACCAGTGAAACACAGCTCGGTTTTTTTTCTGTTTGGGAATAGCAACTGTCTTTCATCGTTATTCTGCCGGAGAAACTAAACTGGACTTTGAATTTATTTGGCATATCCGGCACACATGGTGAACTTGTATGGGCCGTACGCGCATGCGCACGCGCTGGCACACCTTATTTTGCCAAACTCACTTGCCACAAGTTGTGTATTAGGGAGTTTAATCTTGTGCCATTTTTGCTGATCGGATCCGTGTTTTTTTACAACTTCGACGATAACCGACAGGATTATTGCAAAGTGCAAGATATTATCATCGTCGATCACCGGCAGGATTGTCCCTTAGTGCATGACATTATTATCGTTGATCAACTGCAGGATTATCCCTTAGTGAATGACCTTATTATCGTCGATTACCGGAAGGATTATCGTTAATCCATGATATGAATGTTATTATCTTCGTTCACTTGAGATGGATCTGCTGTTGTGATGTAGATCACGCCTGATTAGATTAGACTTTATCTGATCGGATTGAATATATGAATGACTAGATTGAACTTAATCATTTTTCCCCTATGGGACTATCTCTGGATAACTTTCTTCTTCATATGGTAAATGTGGATTTTCCTGTTGTTTTGAAGATCAAAGATAATAGGTGAGATATTTTTGTGATTGTCATATTTTATAACTGTTGCATTTCTTATAACCAATAATTGTGTATATATATCTCTCAGGCGGTAAGTATACATTCGTCCTTATCTGTACAGGTAGTAACACTGCTCACTTCGACTTGCATGTCTCACAATCTATGAGTGTATCAAAATTATTTCACTTCAATATAATTTCAGTCGTTCATCTCCGATTCGTACATTAATCTTTATCTGATCTTTATTTGGTCTTGAAAATGTTGGTGTTGGCAAGTGTATCCAGAGTATCTTCTACCCGTGGTAAGGCATAAGCATCATTTTTGGTCCGGGCGTTTAGCCTCCGGTAGTCAATACACAGCCTCAGACTTCCATCTTTCTTCCTTGCAAAGACGATATTTGATGACCAGGGGCTTTGGACTTCGCGAATAACTCAAGTATCTAGCATCTCGCGTAGATGTTGCCTCACTTCCTCATACATAGCTGGAGGGATGCGTCTCGTTCGTTCGTTCCTTGAAGGGATTATCATCAGTGAGACGAATCCTGTAAGTCACCGCATCATATATGCGGAGGGTTTGACAACAGCCGGTTTAGTGTGTTGAAAGCATCTTGGGCAGATAGATTCCATTCGATCAATATAGATTGAAATTTTCCTTTCTCATCGCGGCCACTCCACTTCAGGAGATCAGTCAATGGCCTGGCTACTTTTGAGTATCCTTGGATGAACCGATGGTAGTAGCGAGTGAAACCAAGATACTGCCTGATTTCTCGAACAGTTTTGGGGACGGGCCACCTGGCAAATGCTTCAACCTTTCCGGGTCGGCATGGATTCCATCAGTAGAAATGACGTGGCCAAGATATTTAACGCTGTCCCTGAAAAAAAACACTTCAATGGTTTAAGCTTTAACCATTAGAGGTAGAGTCGTTGGAATACCCTGTCAGGTCGCTGGAGTTGCTCCTCTATATTGAAAGAAAAAATACAAGAATATCATCAAGATACGTGCAACACTCTTTCGAATTTAAGTCAGATAGGCAGTGTTCCATCAGAAGCTGAAATGTGGCGGGGGCGTTCGTAAAACCGAACGGCATACTATTACACTCGTAAAATCCCAATCGTTCTGGGGAAAAGGCTGTCTTTTATCAAATATTCGGCTAATTCTATTTGCCAATAGCCGCTGCGTAGATCAAGGCTGGCGAAAATTTTGGTTTTTGCAAGGGTTCGCCAACCCCCGCAGAAATGAGGATTTTTCTAAACTTGCTCAGAATACTACGTCTAACTTATCCGACAAAGTACATTTACTCATGCAAGCAAAGAAATGCTTCCCCTTAGAAATAGCCACCCTGACAGCTGCGATTGTAGAGTTGGTCCGTAACAGCTGATAAATGATAAGCTGAAGTGTTAATATATATTGTATATTGTGAACGCTTGTTTATAAAAGTTTATATAAGATGATGTATTATACACAAATGTTTTCATTGTGCTTTACCTAATATGTCCGAATTATCATGGATAGATTTGCGATATCCAGTTGAGATGTGATACTCATCTACTTCTTACATGTATGTTTTACTTACATATATTGTTGTATATTAGATATTCTAAAAATACATCTTGAAAGTATGTTTGACGTACATTTGATGAATATATTGATGTTCATTAAATATTTTGTCCTTTCTGGGACGGAAAGAAGTTTAAAGTGGGGGAATGTGTTACTGTTTTATATATATATATATATATATATATATATATATATATATATACACACACATTGTTACGGAGTGAAATGAAAGCGGAACAAACTGTCTCGCCAGTAAAGCTTGTTTTTTCCAGCGAAGCGGTTGGAAGACCGGACATGTGTGCCACCGACATGGGTTTGAATCCCGGATCGGCCCAATATTTTCCACTCAGCAATTTGTCTTCGTAACAAATGGGGGCCGGGGAAAGTTGGTTTGAAGTAATTTGGCAATTCCCGCCACCTAGTTCACCAAAAGTGTGACTCCTTGGACAGTATCTTGTTCTGAGAGTAGAACGCTCTAAAGGGGGGGGGGGGGGGGAGGTTACAGGAATGATATGCAAGCATACCGAACTGTCTCGATAGTGATTCAGTTTTCCAGCGAAGCGGTTGGAACGTCGGAAATGTGCACCACCGACATGGTTTCGAATATCGGATCGGCTGAATTTTTCCCCTGAGCAATTTCAATTCGTAACAGTGTAATTATATATATATATATATATATATATATATATATATATATATATATGTGTGTGTGTGTGTGTGTGTGTATTGTTACAGGTGTCCCTTTTATTGTGGTACTGTATTGACTGTAAGCATTTAGTTTCGTGTCATGCGCAAACCCTGTGCGCTGCTATAAATAACCGCACCTGCTGAACTATCACGGAGTATAGAAACACAGCGCTCATACTAATTTGGATCTTTCTTGGCTGGTCGCGCTCCATGAGGGCGTGTCTTGTTATGTTCTTGGGGCGTGTGTATTATGTATTGTTGGGTTCTTTGGAATTGTTGTTGAAATAGAAGTTTCTAGAATTTTCGGATGAAAAGTTATAAATGGGGGTTGTGTTTTAGAGTCGAGGAGAGAGAAATATTCCAGCGGACAAGAAAGATTGTGAGTCAGTTTTTGGACCTATCCAATTAATGTAGTAGTGTCAGGGATTCTACGAACTCTATGCAGATTAAGTGCGGCCTGTCTCGAGTTTGCTTTCGGGATTATTACAAGAACTTCACTTTTGGATTACAACAGATTGATTTTGTGATTGAATTGGACTAATATTCTGTGAGGAGATTTATGTGAACTGTTCATCTGGATTATACCTTTTATAGGACTTGTTGTCGCTGTGACAGTGGTTATATCAAGGTACTGTACACTTTATTTATTATACTGTGTAACTGTATTGATTTAAAGTTATTCCGTTGTTATAATGTGTAATTGTATTGATTTAGTGTATTGTAATGTTAGGATTGTTTTAAGAATAAATTCTAATTATTTGTTAACAAAAACCACTTACTTTTTATTTATTCCTCTAGACATTTCACGCTGTCTAGTTTTGCAGAATCTTTTTTTATCTCTATAACAAACTTTATGCTCGTCACGACCAGGTGGTCTGTTGTTGTCGGGTTCCGTCACAATATATATTTTTCCCCTCTTCTAACTGCATACTGACCACAATGTATCACTTACGCCTGTTATATCACTTATTGTACAAGAAATTTTAACCACACGCATACACATACATACATACATACATACATAAGTAACATTTTTATTAAAACGTCGTGCTTCCTAGCAAAATAATTTTTGTTCTCAATTGATTTCGATAGCCACTGCAATCTCAACATAAGGTCGGTGTGACAGACTTATAAATATCCTTTTTGGTTTAGAAAATCATTGTTCGAAAGACCAGATTTAAGGGGTGATATTGTTGGCGCTTTTTAAATTTACCGTCTATACAGAACCTGGAATGTTCTTTTACTAGAAATACACATACGAAAGGTATGAAAGGCTTGTTTTATTCATTTCAAAATTATAAAGGAATTCGATAGACCGAAGCAAACTGATGATTTAGTTTGTGGATTTTAAATCGGCTGTCTATACATGACCTTTTATATTCTTAGTTGAAGCAGGCGAACCACATGACGAAACATAATGTCGTAAGGTATTTCCTTAAATGGTATTTTACCGAATACTAAACCGGCTATCGACAATATACCATGCTACACATGTTACAAGGTGTATCGAAGTGACCTGTCAAATCATGTCCATATATGCAGTCATAGCTAGACGATAAATCATGCCATACACATACTCTTGCTTAAATGGATTTTACAATTCCTTTTACGCAGATCCATTATTTCATCTTGATCACCTAAGATGGAACGTCATCTTATTCCTGAGGTTTTAATCATCGCGAATATTTCCCATTCGGAAATATCGCGAAATTTTAAACCTCGCAAACATAACGCTACACATGAAATAATGAATCGACATATAGGTTGATTCCTGTACATATACTGATGAATGATCCATTACTGGAAGCTGCAGCTAACCATGTTATAAACTATCCATATATGAATATCGAGAGCTGTATGAATATAACTTGATGAGAAGACATCCTCTAATAATGTTAAGACTGTTCAGATAATACAATATTGAAAACAAATCCCAGCATCCCGAAATGTATTTATATTACTTATTCAATTTTATCCAAAATATTGACCAAGCTTAAAACGACAAAACGATATATATATATATCGTCTGAGATGCCAAAAATCTCTTTCGGACGCCAGAGCTTGGTGTCCAAGCGTCTAATCGGATACCCGAATTTCTGGTTGTAAGTACTAGAGGATCAAGGCTGGCTCCTGTAAAGCAGTCAATGGCAAATTTTGCGGAATTCCTCAAACAAACTGTCAAAATTGCACTGACAACTGACACATTTATGTTCCTTACCATAGGTAACCATATAATGAAAGGTTCTGATAGATAGGTTCTGAGGTGGAACGGATGCGCCTTTTAAATTTAAACAAAACCCAAAGTGATAATTATTTCATCCATAATCGAGTCTAAATATAAGCCAAAGGTAGCTGGACTAAAATAATTCACTGTGTTTCAACAGCGAATCGGAAAACATGAC
Organism: Sipunculus nudus; assembly: GCA_026874595.1. Taxonomy (NCBI): domain Eukaryota; kingdom Metazoa; phylum Annelida; class Sipuncula; order Golfingiida; family Sipunculidae; genus Sipunculus; species Sipunculus nudus. The sequence goes on along the minus strand of CM049320.1, from coordinate 37,792,241 downwards.
TCCTGTGCCTACTGACCCATTGTCCAAATGTCAGATTTCACCAGCCATTTCCCATCTCTTTGTACAAACATCGACATGTACCTGGGGAAATATAAATAAACGACAATGAATAAATCAATACATCGAGGACACATCAGTACCATGAAATGTGACAAAAGCGGATTTTCAGTTATGAAATCTTTGAAGTGAAGTCTCTCTCAGTGCCTTTCTCTCTCACAATCTCTCTCATATATATTAATTATATTATTATCATATATATATATATATATATATATATATATATATATTTCACTATTGTACTTTTCCCTGTTGTAAAGAACCTGAAGATCAATAATCCCTTCCTTGCTTCATCATGAAGAAAGTATAATTCTGAGAAACATTTATTTTGAGAAACATCAAATAAATCTCACCTTCCACTTCCGACCACGCTACCATCCTCTCGATATCCAGTATAATGACCATGTTTCACGGCCATGTTCCCCTCTATCACGCTCTCGTCATTCACCAACATCCAGCGCTTAATGCCAGACTTTGCGAAGAGGTCTTTTATACCTTAAATAAAAAAAAAATGCTGAATTTTACCATCATCTCTCCAAAAATGAAGGAAAATCTTTTCGCCAAGTGGTATGAAATTCATGAATCTCAATTAACTTTACCGGAATAGTGCACAATGGTTCCATCAGGCGGCATGATGACGCAATCCTGGCTGAAACACGACTTGGCCATTACTTCCAAATCCCCTTCGGCATAGAGCTTCATAAACAGATCGGCCACTTCGTCCAACTGTTGAATTTTCTCATCTGATGAATAAAGATACACGGATTTGAATATAACAGTGAACATACGAGGCAGGATGACTTCATACGGGTCCTTCAGGCCTATCTGAGTGATCTCATCAACTGCAAAGTAAATGATAATTGGCCGTGAAAGTAGCCGTAACCTTACGACTAAGGAGGCATTTATACTGCACTGGTACAGTCCTACTAAAAGTCATGACACAAGCCATACGGAAAACTTCACGATACAACTTTACCATACTATGCATCGATCCCGCTGCATAAGCCTGCCTTTCCATGAACGCGATTTTTCAGCGATTCCATAGCGTTGCGTTGGCGTAGGGACAGCGGCAGAATCGCTCTAGTCTTTAACAATGTAGCCTTTCCATAGACGCAGGTTCCTGCGGGACATCGCGTCCGAAACTTCTGTCGAGCTTTATTTTTGCAAGGAAACATTGCTGCAGCAAGGGAGCTCCACCGTGACGTATCGCTGAAACATCGCGTTCATAGAAACGTTCTTGCTGCGCGATTACCAGCGCGGCATGTCGGGCGGCGAACGCGTCGCGCTTTAAGAAAGGCAGCATAATGCTGCTTCGATACATATAGATAGCACAAAAGAACAATGTTAACGTACAATCAAAGGGTCAGTCCCTTCCCTTTGATAACCATCCATTATCCGGGACGTGAACAAATTTGTGATCGTCCACATAACATGCAGGGGATTTACCAACATGCTGAGTTGTATAAAAGAAAACTAACGCAAATGCTTGATGATGTTTCAAAGTACACATATATATCTGTCAATTGTATAAATTCTTACAGAAAATCTTTTTATTATGTGACACGGGCGTAACTCCTGTTGTGGCACTCGTGTCTGGCCTCGTATTACATTCTATGTTTAATCCGTACTGGTTGAACTCTCGCTGTCATGTGAGCCTTGAGCTTTCACGCATGGTCGTGGGTCACTTGATGAGCCTGGTGTGTAGAGATACATGGCGCTGTTTTTCTAGAGAACTCCTGAAGCGTGTGTTTACTGTGATTGTGACTGTTCGAGAAGTGGAAAATTCTCGGCTTGGGATGTGAAGGTATATACAGGGACTACGTTTCAGAACGGGAGGACAGACAGCAGAGCAGATTCCAGGGGACACAGAAGCGTGTGTCAGGACCTTATCTGACGAATGCGGCAATTATAGATTTTCAAAGACACTTCCTGGATTTTATGCATTTGGCTTCAGTTTACTTTCTGAATGTTGCAAGAGCTTTACACTGGACTTTCATTCTCAAAGAGATTACATTTAAAGGACTTATCGTTGTGATAGTGTTGGTATCCAGGTACTGTGCACATACATTATTTTCTCTGTGATTGTATTGACTTGTTGCTATACCGCTGTTTTACTGTATAATTGTATTGATTTAGTGTATTTTTTGTTAGGGTTGTTTTAAGAATAAATTATAGTTATTAGTTAACAAAAAACCACTGACTTCTTTATTCATTCCCCTAGACATTAAACACTGCCTGGTGTTACAGAATCTGATTTTTATTTTATCTCCGTTACATAATTTCTTTTCTGTTCATCACGCATACGTGATCTGTTTATATTAGGTTCCGTAACATAAAATTGGGGGCTCTCGTCGGGATGCTTGACACATTGTTTTATCATACATTGTTTACAACATTACTTATTGTTTACAGTACATTGTTTACAGGATTTATCTTAGTGACTTTTTGGTATTGTTTTGACATCTTGACATGGCAGATTTCAAACTTGAGACATTTGTTGACGATCCGGTACCTGGTCAACTTGAACAGTTGTCAAAAGAACAGTTGTTGCGTTTGGGACAACACTTTGGGCTAAGTGTGAAAAAAGCTTTGAGAAAGCCTGATATCATTGCCAAAATCATGGAAGATCTTATTAGCAAAGGTTTAATTGAAGAGACTAAAGTTTAAACATAAAAAAATGACAGCCATGCTATGCAATTAGAATTGAAAAAGTTGGAAATGCAACATGAGCTGGCATTAAAACAGTTAGAATTAGAAACAGAAAAACAGAGAGAAGAGAGAGGGAAGAACATGAAGGGTTAGAAAGAGAAGGACTAGAAAAAGAAATAGAAAGAGACAGAATAGAAAAAGAAAAAGAAAGAGACAGACTAGATAAACGAAAAAGAAATTTAATTAAAACGGCTGGAGTTAGAAAGACTTTAAGTAGAACATAATCTAAGTGCTGCCCCAACTCACAGTTTTGATGTTACTAAACACATTAGACTTGTCCCATCTTTTCAAGAAAAAGAGGTTGATAAATATTTCTTACACTTTAAGAAGGTAGCTGAAAATTTAAAATGGCCTAAGGGAAATTGGACTATGATGTTACAAAGTGTATTGACTGGTAACGCCAGAGAATTTTATACAGAGCTTTCAGAAGAAGCTGCTGCTGACTATGACCTGGTAAAAACGGTTAATCCTAAAGGGTTATGAGTTAGTTCCAGAGGCTTACCGCCAGAAATTCAGAAATTGGGAAAAGCGCAAAGAACAGACCTACGTCAAATTTGCTAGGACAAAAGAGCACTTGTTTGATCGCTGGTGTAGACCTAAAAATGTAATTAAAGATTATGACAATTTGCGCCAGTTGATTTTGCTTGAAGAATTTAAGCGCTGCATTAACGCAGATGTTAAAACTTTTCTCGATGAGAAAAGTCCTGAAACACTTGACATTGCTGCTCAATTAGCTGATGATTATTCATTGACACACAAAATGTCCTTTACTAGCAAATCAAACCAGTCATTCACAAACAAGAATGTACATCAATATGGTCAACAGAAGTTTAAAGCGCAGTTACCCAGTACAAGTAGTCCTGATAGTTCAACTAAGCACATAGCTAGACCTCAGTCCATGTCCACTGTGTCTTAGTCCAACAAAGACCAGTCATTTTCAAAGAAAATCTGTGATTACTGCAAGAAGGAAGGCCATCTAATATCTGACTGCTGGAAACTTGCGAATATACCAAATAGCAAACCTTCTGGTTTTGTTTATAAATCTATGCATAGAATAGTAAAGAGCCAGGCTCTTTTCATGTAAATAAGGGGTACAACTCCTTTGTTGACTCAAATAAAGAGTTTGATGCTACGGAGGCCCAAGTGCAGTCTAAATCCAAAGAAGAATCCGTAGATTGCGGGGTGAAATCCTCAGTTGATTCCTGCGAGGAATTAAATAAGGCTACGTCCTTTCAAGACTCCTGCGAGGAGTATTCTCTAAATGAGGCTAATTCCTTTTATGACTCTTGCGAGAGTATTTCAAATGAGGCCAGGTCCTCTTAATTATGACAAACAAAAGTTTGTTTCTGCTGAGGAAAATTCCTCTGTTGACTCCCATGGGGAGTTTGATGATAAAAAGGATGTAGATTCCTTAGATGACTCTAAAACAGAGTTTATGACTGACACCTTCAATGTCAGTTCTTCGTTTGATGAGGTTGAGGAAGTAGATTCCTCTCCTGACTCTGAAATGGAGTTATTTGAGCTATTCATACATGATGGTTTTGTATCACTTTCAAGTGATTTTTCAGATTCTACCCCTATTAGAATTTTGAGGGACACTGATTCAGGCCAGACTCTCATGTTAGCAAACACTTTGCCAATTTCTTGTAGGTCCTTTACTGGTACACATGCACTTGTTAATTATATGTTTTCAGACAGGCACACTTCAGTTCCGCCTCACAGTATCCATTTAAAGTCAGATTTCATTTCTGGGAATATTACTGTGGGCATAAGAACTACTTTACCCTTAAGGGAATTCAGTTGCTACTAGGCTATGATGTACAGTACAGCATGTACCAATAGTGACAGAAAAGCTGTCACTTGATCAGGACACTGATCCGGAAAGTCAGAAAATTCCTGGTTTGTATCCTTCATGTGCTGTAACTAGATCTATGGCCAAGAAAAACACACATGAGGATAATGGTCTAGATAATAACACTCTGGGAGTCACTAGTGACTCGTCTAACGACTCGCCCGTATAGGATGCAGCATTCTCTAGGTCAGAACTTATCGCGGAACAGCATAAGGACCCTGATATTTCATGTTTGTTTCCCATGGCAGTTTCTAAAGATGAACTGTCACAGAACCCAGTTTGTTTCTATGTAAAGAATGGAATGCTTTCGCAGTGAAGTTCTAAGCATGGCACATAGGCTCCTTTGTCTGGCCATTTAGGTATATATAAAACTTATCAGAAAGTTAGTACACACTTCTATTGGCCTAACCTCAGGAAAGATGTTGTACAATATTGTAAATCATGCCATACATGCCAGACGATAGGCAAGCCCAATCAGAATCCTCCTAAGGCCCCACTTAGGCCTATTCCTGCTTTCAAAGAACCAGTCAGTAGGATTATTGTTGATTGTGTTGGACCACTGCCCAAAACAAAATCTGGACGTGAATACTTGCTGACAATCATGTGCGCCTAACAGGTTCCCTGAGGCAATACCATTGCCCAAAGTTAATGCCAAAAGTGTTGTCAAAGTCTGACCAAGCTTTTTACAACTTTTGGATTACCAAAAGCTGTCTAGTCTGACCAAGGGTCTAATTTTGTGTCTGGCTGATTCCAACAAGTTAAGCTTGAGCTAGGTATAAAACAGTACAGCTCTTCGCCATATCATCCTGAAAGTCAGGGCGCCCTCGAGCGTTTTCACCAGACATTAAAAAACATGACCAGGACTTATTGCTATGACACACAGAAAGACTGGGATGAAGGAATCCATCAATTGCTATTTGCTGTCAGAGAATCATTTCAAGAGTCCTTGGGTTTCCATCCTTCTGAACTAATTTTCGGACAAAACTCTCGTATGAAAATCCTGATTCTCTTAGTAAATTTAGTGCAGTATGTCTCAGACTTATGCACTAAACTACACAATGCTTGTGAGATTGAAAAGTCAAATCTATAACCTGCACAAAGTAAAATGAAAACAAAGTATGACAAGCACACTGTGAGTAGGACGTTTGAGCCTGGTGAAAAGGTCCTTGCCTTACTTCCCATCCCTGGCAGACCTCTGCAAGCTGGGTATTTTGGTCCTTACATTGTTGACAAGAAAGTCAGTGATTTAAATTACATACTATTGACACCAGATAAACGTAAGAAGAAACAACTGTGCCATGTTAACATGTTGAAACCATATTATGACAGAAAAAGCACATCAGATGTTGTACTGCTGTTAATTGTGTAAAAACTGACCCTGACCCAGTTAAAATAGATACTGATTGTAAGTGTGATGTAGACATTCAGTGTGGTACAGTACCATTAAAAAACTCAGACGTGCTTAAAAACCTGGATGCCAAAATGTCACACCAAACCGCACAAGAACAACAAGACCTCAAGAACCTGCTGCGGAATTATGAACATTTGTTTAGTAACATTCCAACGCGAACTGTTGTGCATGACGTCAATGCTGGAGAGGCAAGCACAGTCAAGCAACATCCATATAGACTGAATCCAGAAAAGCAAAAGTATCTACAGGATGAGATTCAATATTTGCTGCACAATGATTGTATTGAACCTAGTAACAGTAACTGGGGTTCATCATATATTCTTGTGCCAAAACCTGATGGAAATTACCGTATGTGCACAGATTATCGAAAACTGAACTATGTCACCAAGACTGACACGTTCCCGATTCCGAGGATCGATGAACGTATTGAGGGAGTCTGTAGCTCCAGATATGTCTCCAAGTTTGACTTGCTGAAAGGATTCTGGCAAGTTAAGCTGACAGAACAAGCGAAAGAAGTGTCCGCATTTGTGACGCCGCAAGGACTGTACCAGTATAAAGTTATGCCGTTAAGCATGAAGGTCTCGCCAGCCACGTTCCAGCGCCTCATCCATATGGCTGTCAAGGACATTCAGGGCTGTGACGCATATATTGATCATCTCATCGTGTACAGCGACACCTGGGAGAAACATCTGCAAATTCTTCGCGACCTCTTCGAAAGACTCAGTGAAGCACGTCTGATTGTCAACTTAGTAAAAACTGAGTTTTGTCATGCACAAGTAACATTTTTGGGTCATATTATAGGGCAGGGTCAGGTAAAACCTGTTGATGCTAAGATAAGTGCTATTTCTGCATTTCCTAGACAAGAAAACAAAAAGCAAATGATGCGTTTTCTTGGTATGGTTAGATACTACAGGACGTTTTGTCCAAATTTTGCTGCTGTAGCTGAACCTTTGACTAATTTGTTAAAGAAGAAAAAAAAGTTTGTATGGAATGTTCAGTGTGAAAATGCATTTAGAATTTGAAAGCAATTCTGCAAAGTTCACCAGTTTTAGCAACTCCAGACTTTTCTGTACCTTCTAAGTTAGCTGTAAATGCTAGTGATACTGCTGCTGGTGCTGTGTTTTTGCAAGAAGGCAATGATGGCATAGATCATCCAATGTGTTATTTCTCAAGAAAGTTTAATGCAAACCAGAAAAACTACTTCACTATTGAAAAAAAATGTTTGGCTTTGATTTTGGCGATGCAACATTTTGTAGTTTATGTTACTTCATCAATCAGGCCTTTTGTTTCAATGATCATTGTCTTCAATGATCACAATCCCCTCACGTTCATGAACAAGTTGAGGTGTAAAAATCAAAGATTGTTGAGATGCAGTTTGTTCTTACCGGATTACAATCTTGATATCATACACATTAAAGGGAAAGACAATGTACTTACTGATTGCTTATCGAGATGTTTATGAAATGTTGTAAACAGGATGTTTGTGTGATGTTGAATATAAGATGATTTTTGAGATGTTGAAGCGTGTGAACAAAACTTAATTTCAGGATATACACCACCCAATATTTACCCAAAGTTCGTACGCTTCTTTATAATTTTTTTCTAACGGGACATATCCCGATATTTGACATATATTCCCTATAAATAATCCCTTGAATCTTTTACAAGAAAAACGAGAAAACGATTATCTAACCACACAGAGTTCGTTTTGTTTTGTATCCACATGTTTATATTATGCGAGGGGCCGCAAAAAAAGTTCAATAAAACACATTTTAACATCGTTTTTTAACCGTTAAGCTGGTTGCAAGTCATTCAAACCATAGTTTTGTAACTTTGAAATTTCAAAAGCAGAGACCCCTCAACTTTTGCACATATTTAACCAATCACCTTATATTAGCGCATTTACTTTGTTAACTAGCATCTAGAAAGGTCACACATCTGTCAAACAGGCATCATAAAATTTTTTTACAGGATTTACCCACAGTTCCTTTTTATGTTTGAAAGATTAGTTAGAAATAAAATAGATTTCACAAAAAAAGGTAGGCGAATAACTGATTTTACGCCAAATACAACCTAAATACAACCTATAATCATATTGTAAACCAACACCACTAAGCGGGGCAAGAGATGTCTATAAAACATACATAATACGATCAGCTCCAATATCATTAAAACATTGTAAACAAAATGTAAATATAGACAGGATTAAGGAACAATGGTGGAAACCTACCGGTAGCCATTTTGTTTTCCGGATGAACCAGCTTGACTGCTCAAGGGCGCAGGTGGTGCGCTTGCACTGGCATCACCAGACACAATGGCTTATAGAATTAGTTGGAAAAAGTCGTGTGTAAACAGCTCATTGGCTGGGACTGACCGGCTCATTGGCAAGCAGAACGACCTCAACGGCATGCATATTGCGCAGCATAATATATGTTAAATCCCAGCGACAGCAAGTCTTGGGTTAGTGTTAAAAAGGCATATGTTGTGTTATTAACTCTTTGCTTTGTATTCAAATGCCCTACCCGAATTATTTTCTTGTTTGCATTCTAATGTACGGAGCCCGAATTACTGGCCAATGAGAAGCAAGCACACATCGACTCGGTCTAGGCACAGGCTGGCAGATTCAGCGGGCACACACGTTTGTCAAAATGGAGCCCAGCGCCTTCCGACAGTTCCGTGACTTCCTACCTGGGAAAATTCGGAACACTGTATATTGAAAATAGAAAGGGCTATAAGCGATACTTAAAGAATATATATATAAAACTCACAGACCCAGTTGCCGTTCATGGTGGAAAATTCCTAAAGCTTTCTCTGGTAAAAACAACAACCTACATTATCATCGTTGGGGCATAATGGGAACATTATTATAGACAAAGCCGATCAGGCTGAAACTTTTAACAGTTATTTTGCTTCACAACGTAACTACAGTTACAGTTCTCAATCGCCATTTGACGATGATGCTCAATTGAAATTACACATAAACTAGGTGAAATGAACTTCACAGAAACTGAGGTATCTCATGTCATATTTGGGATTCGCTTTCCTGATATGAACACATAAACTTGATATGTTTGAAAGCCAATTAGTTATGGAAATTTTGAAAAAAAATTATGAATTCCATTTCTCTATGAAAGTTTTAGATCGTATGTACAAATCATTAATACGTTTAGTACTGGAGTGTGGTGTTTTAATATTTAACAATTGTTCTGTCAGACAGTCATACCAACTGGAGAGTATATAACGGAAAGCATGTTTAACATGTACTGAAGCGCTCTCGACTTCCAGCACTTGGGCTATGGTAAAAGAGATATGATGGTCAAGAAAAAAATTAAGAAGAGAGCTGGCTTTGCAATCCACATTTTATGAAATGATTAATGGACTAGCTCCAGATTATCTTCTAATATATTAACTCAAACTCTGTCTTATGCTCAGCCCCATACAGACCGCGCAAATCGCATTTGCTAAAGATACCGGGGTTCACACGGAAAGACTGTCGCTTTTCTTTCCTTCCAATTTTCTTTTCTTTCCTTTCTGCCTGCAAACTTTGGAACAGTTTCCAATAATTCAGTCTACTTCAATAGATTCCTTTAAGGAAAATGTTCTTGACTATTTAAACTCCCGCTTTAGAGAAATATACAGTTATTATTGTGACAATCATCGTCAACATTAAATTATCAATATTCGGTTACTACTAGGTGCCAGTTACTGAAATCAATACACATTTTCAATTGGAAAGACTGATGGTTTTGATTTAATTGTTAAGCTCGATATGGACTGAGACGTTTATTTTTATTGTATTACCCCTACCAGTAATAATATATGTATAAGTATCTGTGTATGTGGAATGTAAATCTGTATTAACGTATACTATGTTTATATATATATACACACGATGATATATATATATATATATATATATATATATATATATATATATATCATCGTGTGTGAATATATGTGCACTTTTCCAATATGAGCATTTATATATACATATATACATTCATGTTAATTTTTCACTTTCTTTTAATTTATATGCAGGAGAGCCTTATCGTCTACTTTGTTATCCTATTGAAATAAATATTTTCCACCTTGGAAATATATTTTTCACACCTAGTAATTCGTGCACGAATTAATAAATATATTTCACGATGTCCTCTCCCGGGCTCGGTAATAATGCATTACTTCCTGTAATATATGGCTTTTTTGTGTATGAATGTCTTCAGCTGTGCTTTTATTTTCGTAGTTTTGAATCTTATTTCCTGCCATGTGTTATTAATTTTGTTGTTTAATGCAAATGCCTTGTTCTTTGTCATTTATTCTTTTTTTAACGGCGAAGTGTTCTCTGACACAGTAATCCTGCATTATAGTATTATAGTGCAAAATATACCACTGTCATTTTTATTGGGTTATATTTTCGGTTAAATAAATAGACACTGTGACATCTATCAGAGATAAAGGAGAGTCGGCCATGAAGATTCGCCCATAAAAAGTTTATATATATATATATATATATATATATATATCTATATATATTATATATATATGTATATAAACATCGTCCCCTGCTGTGATTAACTATGCGGATGCGTTTCCTCCGTATCATTCTGTATTAAATAATAATAAGATCGATTTGTATACACTTAACATTAACATTAAATCTCAATGAAATAAGCATCTTACCGGTATGTGGTTTCTGGATAAAGAGCCGTGGGAGGTGTAATAAATATGCCTAGATTGAAAATCCTAATAATACTTTAAAATGAAAAATAATGTAATGGACAATGTTGTTATGTCCTGATTTATTTCCTTTTATTATAGTGTGTACTAATAATAATGATAATGACTAAATGGAAGTTAATAACAGGTCTGGTGTAGTTTTAAATCATGTGATACTGGTGTCATATATGTAGTGGAAGGCACAAACAGTGAAGTGTGTTCACGTTAAATCATACCCCGGCTTCGTGAAGACCCAGTCACACTATAGGGCACACAACAAGTCGAGAAAATTTCAAGTTGTATATGAAAGGAAGGAAAGCGGACGATTATAAAAGTGGTCTTTCGACAGTTGTAAAATCATCGCGTGGCCATACATATTATTTTTGTTTTTGTTAGCTTAAATAAGTAGGTACATCTGTTGAATTCCATCCGGTTCCGTACAACATAATAGCCCAGGAGCACACGCTTTCTCTCAATTTGTGTCGCGGTGTTAACCATGCAGCCCGGTGACTAGTGCTAGTTCGGACCCTGTGTGTAATCAACCCTAATTTTTAGGTTATAACACCTAGGAACCCCCGAAAATCGCACTCGTTTGGGAGTTGAACACGGCCGTGCCATGGAGCAAAACCTTCCCATTAAGCCTTACCCTGTATTGGGGCCGACTGCGAAAATTCTCCCCGCATTGGCTGAGAATCGAACTCACGATAATCGTGCAATTAGCGTGCGTCAGTTTTATAATAAATCTTCCCGCATTTAGTTCTTTGGAAACTGGCAGACAGTCTCATGACAAGTGGCGTCAATTTATCTTCAGGAGAAGGTGGGGCGGCGGGGTGATAACTCACAGGTGTGGGAACGTAAAGTTTTTTATAGATAAATAAATATATATTCATACTGTTATTGTTTGTGTGTCACATTTCAGATATATTACAATAAGCTGTAAGGTGTAAACAACAAGATATTATGCTTTCAGTAAATGTTGATTCTAGACCATGTTTAGATATATAATATTTCACAATAAACTCAGTAATGGGACCAAAATCGATAGTTATACTGTATAAAGACGAAGATAGCTGCAAAAAAAGCAATTTCTTATTTCAACGTATCATTCTTTCATTCCGGGTTTAAACAGTAGCATGGTACTAATGCCTTAGGGAGGAATAGAACATTTATATCATTTTTATCATATACATATTCTTGGACTCAACTTCATAGAAATTTTTCTTCGTGATTTTGATATATTTTGCTTTGTGATAGAAAAAAAATAAGATTGCATCATCATTGACTAATATGAAATTATGAGAGAAATGATCATTTATGAACGAACTGGACATATATTCGAAACGTGGTTGCTATTATTTTATGTTATTACTGAACAACAGATAAAACCATGCATGTGACGCACCAGCTTCCCTAGACATGCTAGATAAGAATTAAACACCGAATATACATCCCGTCCAGGAATCCGGCCAAACTTTGTTTTATGCAACAAATGAGGAAAATATGCACAAAACTGCAGGAACAAGTATGCCCTGGAAACGAATGTTAAGATTTACCAACTTTTGGTTGCTTCATAGGGGCAAGAATCGAATTTACCGTTTATCTAGTGTTACCCTTTGAGTGTGTTTACTTGGGGAACAATAATGCAGGGTTGTAGAGGCTAGTTAGAGTAAAAATACGGTTTTTAGTCAAGGTATAGTCGAATTATACCAACAAGTTAATGGAAAACCGTTAATCCAGTTATTATACCCACATGGTTGATATAACATGTCCTTTTCTTTTTAACTTGAGACACTTATGATATTGATAGACATACAGATTTAATAGACATTTCCACAATACATACACAATGTATGTATTACTTGAATGAAAAATGTTCATGATGTACGCTACATATATCACTAGGGCAACATAAAAAACTGACCTGCGCAAAGTAGTCCCTTCACTTTTACCATTGTCATACCTCCTAAACTATTTACTAAAGTATTTACTATCAGTTTACATTAATTGTACAACTAGTTATATTAACTAATGCGAGGCAGTCTCCACGGCTCAGACGGTGGCGCTCGGTAGTCTATTATGTCGGAGGACCCGAAGAAAACCATCGATATCGGACGGCCAACTGCAGCTAACTGCAGGCGTGAATCGAATCTGGGTCGTCAGCAGAGGGAGCCGAGCTTGTTACCACTCAATTGTATAGATGTCCTCTAAACTCTAAATCCCTAGCCATAACGATACGTCTAACCTTGACAACTGTAATTGCCCGAATTATAGGGCATTAAACAATCACACTATATTTTATCACTGGTTAGTGTAACGTCACTTTAAAGATTAAGTATAGCACTAAAATAGAATGCACCTTCCTTGTCCTTAAGGCACGAGTAGAGTTTGTTAATTCTAATACTTAGGTTAAAATATGGACGCAAATAACTCGAAGTATTTGGTGTACAATTATTAAATAGATAAAACTAACACACTGTTTAATTTAAGGGGAAAATACAATAACACTGTTGTAACTGACCATTACATTCCATCCGAAGCAAGCAATACCCGTAAATGGAGGCTATTGGAACAATACTGCCACCACTACTTCTGAGTGCTTTAAGTGTAACCATTACTATAACTATAATTATAACTATATGTGTTACTGTAATGTTACATATGATACAGTAAGTTATCCGTTTTATCACATATAACTTGGCCTTCTGTCTGACTCTTCTCTAAATACAATACTGTTAACGACAGGAGGAATTATATGGTATGCTCAGAAGTATTCACATTGTATAAACAACTACATTTTGAACTTATAACAATTAGTTTTGCCAAGCTGGTAACATATGATGCATGTATTATTTACATACAGTAGCTTAATCACATTTTTCAATTGGTGAGATTAATAACAGCTGCCCTCACCTGCCAGAGGATATTTTAATGCAGGATCCATATAATGGACCTTAAGTTTTGTTTTACATCAATAATATCCTGTATAATAGAAATACCTAATGTTTCAAACCAAAAAAATTGTTGTCAGTCTGAGAAAGAAAGGTCATTTGTCATTATGGGACATATTTTATTTTAGTTGTCCATCACAACTAATTTCGCACTTGTGTCACATAAAAAAAATAAGTGATAAATTGCTTATGCAAATCACTTGCAAAAGGAATGTATTGTTGCCACCATTTAGTTATAAACACTGAACCAATTTTCTATCATTGAAATGCAAAGCATGAATCATCTTGTTGTTTGAGTTTGTATTTTTGTTTATATTTTAAAATCACAGTGAAAAAAATGTGCTGTATCTAAGGAGGCATATACGAGATAATAGGTCAGCTGAGTTGAAGTACACATTTTTTAAATTAATATATTTAATATTTTGATCAAGATGCTTATAACCCGTGATACATCTATATTAGAAACTCTAAAGGTAGAGTTTTATATGACAAGTAACAGCTTACTAACTTATACTTATGAGGTTTAACATATGTATACATTTAAAAGTAGCACAATGTACATTAACAGTCTTTGGCTTAAAAATAAATGTGTACCTATCGTGTAATATCTTGCATGAGATATATATATATGTGTGTGTGTGTGTGTGTACGGACTCAAATAAATATTCTGTGATTACCTGATCATAGAATAGTACACACTACAATTTATTAGTAATAATAATAGGTATTATAAATATTATTTCTAATGACTGCAATTTCACTTTGAAGATGAAGGTATACCACTGATATTGTATGCCTCTCCTTTGCTCTTATGGCACTATAGTCAGTTCGAACTCATGGTTAAAGATCGTAAAATTGGATACTTAAGTTTAAGTATGGACACAAATAACTCCAAGTATTTGTTGATACACATGAATATATGATAATAATGTGACCAAAGGACTACACAATTTTAGAAAACAAGAACAGGTCTAGAATAAACATTCAAAAATATCATGGAAATTAAAAAATTAAATATTTTTAAAAGTTAACTAGATAACCAGTATGAAGAAGTAAAAAATAACATTTAACATGCCATGCATCATGTATGTATTAATATATCAGGCAGATACACCAAGCATTTACAGAGGATAACTCCAATGTGTATATCATTACAAAGACACATCACAAAGACATTTACTCACAACCAACCATATTTTCCAAACAGTCAGGCTTACCGCAACTGCATGAAATATCAATATTTACTTTTTTTATTAAACTTTAACAAGCATATTCCAGTTTCTCTTAGGAAATTGGAATAAATATGCCTTTTTCTAAACAATTTAGTACATGCCTTCTCATCTTTGTCTGACAAAAAATATCCACGTTGTTTTACCAGTTCCTAGACTTTCAAATATGTTTGCAATGGCAAAAACTTCACAGTCGACACTATTTCGCTGTTGATTCATTTGTGGCAGATTAACTGAAATATGCTTTCTATTAAACCATATATTCTTTAAACCTGCATTTGTAAACATGTTGTGAGTAAACCTCTGTGAAAGCTATCCATAACAAAAACTGGTCAACCTGAACTGTTGACAAAAGACATCACCCAGTGACCATAAGCAGAGTAAGGAATTTGGCAGGTGGGAGGATTTCTTGATTCAAATTGTTCTTTAGCTTCCATTAGCCACTTATTCTGATCCTGATTAGAGACTAGTGCAAAAGTAGGATCCTGAAAACCATTTAATTAAAATGGTGTTAACTGCTAAGATGTGTGAACATGATAGACACTGACAATTTCTATTTCTAACTTATCCTGAAATGTTAATTTAAAGGAAACTTACCACATGGGATGCCCTGCGTACCTTGGTGTAGGCTTCCTATTACTGATCTCTTCTAGTGTCATAGAAGATGGTGTTTTGACAGTATTATTTAATATATGTTACCTCTTAATGAACTGCTACTTACTTTGTAACTGACTATGCGTTTGCTTTTGTCGTCCACAAAATTTTCCACTTGACACGCAGAGCAACCAGTCAAAGTCTTGGCTATTTTCTCTTTGCCGACATTATTATTACATTTTTTAATCTTTGAATCAACTGATATTGAATCTTTAAACTGATATGAATTCTAAATTTCTTTCAAAACTTATTTTTTTCCCTGTATGACAACTATCTTTAGTTTTCAGGTCCTGTTTCATAAATATTTGACTGGCCTAAAATAGAATTGTGTTGCATTTTTGGCAACTGGTGTTGAAGATACAGAAATTAAGATCCGTTAAGAAGAGAAAAATTACACACATGGTAAATCCATGTTTTCATATGGAGTTTCAGCACAAGACAAGTGGACTGGTGCCTCTTCAACCACAGATGGTTGTTTAAAGACTTTGATCTAAATTATTAATTAAAAAATGATTTGCTACACAGGGATCTGGTACAGGGCCACAGTAATGGCAGATGGTTCATAATCACCAAGCCCGGGGGCTTTCCTACCTGATTTTCTTATCAGTTCTTTTGCGGGATTGTTTTTGTAACGGTAAACACTCTTTTAATTGCCATTTGATGCCATGACTAGCAGGAAACGGGGTGCTATAAGGTCATGGCATGTAGTACTGGAGCCACACTGACACGACTCTTTTGATAACAGGGTAACTACATATTTATTGTTTGTGGAGCCTGTGATAAGAAATGCCTGATGTTTAGAAACAAATGTTATTCTATTTCGTTAAGTAAAATTTTAGCTAAAGAAAGCTGTGACCTTCTTTACCGACCATGAACATCAAATTCTCCCTATATTTGTGTCAAATTTGTACCCCTGGTGTATTATTACTTTCAATTTTTCTTACATCATTCATAGTATTTAAAATAATTTTGTATGGGTTACACACTCCATCAGGCCAAGAAATTGTATTTTGCTTCCATATTGGTAAGTTTCTCTTAAATTATATTCCCCAGTTCCACATTAAAACCATCTGCAGTTCATTACATTAGTAATTTCGAAGTTGCTTAAAGGGCAGAACTTCACCGTCAACTAGTGCCTCAGTCCAGCTCTGAAAAAGATTTTATCACTTCGTTTACAGATTCTGCAGGGTTGTTAGTTATCCCAGAGTATGGGTCATATAAAATTAAGGGAACGAGTACCCATTTATCATATTGGTTAATAATATCATCTTCCAAGTTAGAATTGAAATAACGTGTGGCTGAAAGGGACCATTTAGCAGACAACTTGTCAAAAAGGTCATTCGTTTCATTTTCACTTTTACATTTTAGAAGGGCCATCTGGTCTGTCATTTATACCACAAAGTCATCTCATGCAGCTGTATGCGAATGTAACTTTTGTTTGAGATCATTCCTAAAATGGTTCCAGCTTTGCCTTAGATAAGTTTTTTTGCTATGGTGTTTGTATACCAAATTCACGATCCAAAACTATTTGAAAAGAAAATTCGTTTTATTTGGTACACATTCGAGAAGAGTTTTTAAAATCTAGCATGTGTTTCGGAAAATTTTCCTCTCATGAATTATATAGGCAAAAGATAGTACTGGAGTTGGATTAGCTTTAGAGTTTGTTTCAAACAAAACTTAAAACAGATACATAAAATCACCAATGTTAAAAATTGTACATATTACAGTGAAATAGGATTATCTGACCTAACTTCCAATAAATCATTCAATTATTTAAAAACACTGTCTAAACCAATAACATATACTAAATCGGCAAATAAAAAAAACAATCTGTTAAACATTACCCAAATGCTGAGACAATTCTTGTCAATTGTATACGTCATCTTGACTTAAACGAGATATAGAAGTCACTGTTTTTTTTTTTTCATTTGTCACCTGTCTTCTATTTCTGACATCTGTTACCCCCTGTCTGTTTCTCACCCCAGGCTCACTGGTGTTTCGAATTTAACTTTCTCTCTGACCTGGAGATGTCTTTTTATTTTCCATTCTACCGTGATTTCTGTTGGCATGAATGAGTGACACAGCAACACTTTAATTTCCTAAATATTGTGCTAATACAAGATTGGGGTCGCAATACTGTTAATTCAATTTCTGTAAAGTCCGTGGAATGGCCTTTCCCTTGCGTATCTTTAAAATAATCTTTCCTTATCAGTGGATTTTTTATAGGGGCCATTACCGTTGTTCTTCCACTGACAGCCATCATGCACCTTGTTGAGGCACAACACTTCTGTGAACAGAAACATTTCTATGTCCAGCTGCTTGTATCTCAATTTTGCAACTTACTTTTAAATTACATGAATCCTAAACATATCGTCCGTCCGTATAAACTGATAACCTGGTGGAGACAGTGGGTGAGTTATCCTGTTGTCGCTCCAATATTTTAAACATTTATTTTGTGGGGCTGTCCTCGTGCCAAGAAATTTATACCCAGGTGTGTTTACCTTGAAGGTCAGTCACTGTGATGGTGTTTACATTGCAAACCGGAATGAGACGCGTGCGCATTCAGGTTTCCGATGATATTTGACGGGATCCTATCGTTAAAGATTAGGTTGATGTGAGTAACACATGAAAGATTTATTAAAGATTTATTTATTGCATTAAACTGTTCCTGAAGAAAGAAACGGAAATATGCATACCTCGTAAGTAGCAGAAGCGTACCCAACGGGACTCCATGCTGAGATTCCGTATTCATTTTCAACCGCCGCAACCTTTAATTCATCGTATCAGACATCTTTTGAGGCTTGAAACCCAAGACACTTCTCTGCCCCACCCGATCCCACCCCACCCCAACCGACGCCTTTTCGTGAAATCGGTACCTTGAATTAGGTTTTGTCATTATTCCTCATGGTTGAACTCTCTATTTCATAAAGCGAGAAACGTGTTTTTCTCTTTACCGACTACGCGCGTGGGTGAGAAAGGGCCGACAGGCTCAAATCCCTCACTGAAAGCAAGCGTTATTCATATGAACAATAGTAGTGATTTAGGTTGAACGACCACGATGAATGCGTTCCGGTCATTGCCGAAGGCAGTTCGGCTATGCTCGATCTTCCCTTTGTGCAAGTATGTAAAAACGGAAAAATCACTCAAAATTATATGTACATTAAAGTTTATTTTATTATCATTTCGCCCATGTCACTGCAGGCATAATAACCTTTAAAATGATGTAAGGCACACCATTGTACACAACCCGGTTTTAGAGAACATTGCGAACAGACGTGAACCGAATACCTTTTATAAGTATTTGATTTATCTCATAACAGTAAATCATTCGGTTTATATTGTACTCACTTGATATACATAATGTACTTAATGAGTTACCAATGATACATGTTACTGAATGGTATATCTCGTTTCTCTTGACAGTGTCTCTACAACGCCTTAAGACGATTTGATATGAGTATAGAGATGATTTGACCCGAATAAATTTTTATATGTACAACCACGTTTTGGAGATATTTCACACACGTTTGGAGACGGACGACTTAACCATGTCATATATATATCGATGAAACGTATATATATATATATATATATATATATATATATATATATATATATATATATATTCACTTTTTATTAAAAAAAATAAATAGTTTAAAGAAATACATGTTTGTGCATCCAAAATAATTAAAATATTTGATACAAAATATCGAGTATTTCGATAACAATACATTAATAGCCGTGATTTTCCCCATGCATATTGACCATGGACAGTTCCATCAGTTCCTGAAGACTGGTGGTGCCAACTGTATGTTTAGGCCTTCAAATGAAGCAATCCAATTCTGAAGAGGGCACAAACCATAACTGTTTGACCTGGAAACGTCTAGCCGTATATCGAGCGAGTTCCTAGGCAGTAGATAAATCACCTAGAACCCGAAATTAGGTCATGGGAAGCAATGTTCTGTGAGTTATTGGCCAAAAACATGGTTTTGAACACAAAAGAGTCAGAGGGGGCAAAAATTGTATCCTTTGGCCTAGAATCCTTGAAAACATGAAAATAGATCACCGTGAACTATATTATGTGAGCTATAGGAGAAAACAAATTTTGAGCAACAAGAAAGAAGACAGGGCCCAATTCGTAACTCTTGGAACTAGAAATTTTTTTCTTAGAGTAAAGGGAGGTCATTGTTATGTGTCTTTTGGTATCCTAAAATAAGGTCAATTTGACCTTTATTCTGTGAGCTATGTGAAAGAACATGATTTGAGTGCCTTATAAGTCAGATATATAAATCGTGTTCAACCGAAGTAATGAAGCTGTTACCTATTTTCTAAGAACTGTGGGCACAAATAGCATGGCTTTGTGAACTCTGAAAATCATTCTACCCATTTTTCAAGATTTCTTAACAAATATGTTCACCAAACCCTAGTATCAATTATTAATACATGCATCACCTGTGTGTCAAATTCATCTGAGCCCCATCCGTTTTGTGAGGATTTTTTCCTTTGAAAAGGGCGGATTTAGGGGGGGGGAGAACTCAAATATGGAGAATATAAATAAGTATTAAAATGTTAAAAGAGAGCCGGATTTTATTATTGTATGACACATTTACATTGCACTATTTTAATACGTCAAGTATGTTCAAAAGCACTTAACAAATGACGTAAAACAAAACGTTTTAACTCTTGTATAGTTCTTGCTATATACAAATCAACCAGGCGGACCGGATTGTGTATTCAAAGTCTGTAAAGTACGTTTTACTAACAGGAGTAAGGGCCGAATCAGTGAATACAGATGTAGGCGGCACAGGGTTTCCCGCCAAATCATCTGGAATGCACGGACTTAGAAACCAGAAGCGAATTCGGGTGGGGGGTGGGGTGGGGTGGGGGTGTTCCAGGGGGTCCGGACCCCCCCCCCCCCTTTTTTTCAGCCGAAGTAAACTTTTTTTAAGGGTTTCAGACCAATTTTGCGGCCTGGACCCCCTCTTTTCCGGACCTGAGGTCCTTTTTTAGGTTTTATCCTAGTCCCCCTGGGTTGACCCCCCCCCTTTTCCTAAATCCTGGATCCGCCCCTGGAAATGTGCATACAAGATGGCTCACTGACATTTTCGATAACAATATTTATCCGTTTTTGTCTAGGCCTAATTATGAACTTAACAGATACACGAATCGATTGCATGGAATATGAATATTCCAAACTCGCAATACAAAAGAAGTCCCGGAAAGGCAAGAATATAACATTAAAACTCGGTATAGGCTCCAAATTTACAGGATAGCAATGCTTCCATCGTAGTAACCATAAAAAGTAACATTGTGTTATTTGTAGCTTCCTGAGAGTGACAGTATACTCTATTTTTCTTACATTTTAAAACGTTTTTTATAATTGCAATTTTCAATACACGAGTCTTTGTCATCCCTGACAAATAGGCCTACATGTATATAAAGACAAAAGCCCTTTTTATTAAAGATGTAACACCTTAAACTCATAGGTTAAAGTAATTATTTTTGTTATTAGCACAAACGACAATGAAATACTATTTTTATTCGTCTCAAAGGCCTACGTAATATTTAAGCTTCTCCCCTGTGATGTGAACATGTATTTACACAAAACTCGCCATTGCCATGAATACTCAATTACAGACAATTTTAGAATTTGGTTCGTTTCGTATTTGTATTTTTCGTATTTTTAGATATTTCTAAAAATCATGGAAACCTTATCTAGAACAGCAATGTAAAGGTAGAAATACCGAGGTAAAGTCTCGTTTAGGTAGTTTTCAAGTAAAATGTACGTTAAATATCTTTTTCATAGATAAAAATAATTAAGTTGATAAATACCATTTTTAGACAGTAAGAAAATAAAAATTAATGATTTTTTCATGACTTTTGCGAATTTTCTACAAAATCATAACTTTTAAATACTGATTGTTTAAATCATGACTTTTTAAGGATGTACGAAGTCTGATGCTTGTCCCTCAACAATTTTTCCAAAAATAAGTTTTATTGTCTTGAGCAGCGGGCCATATCGGCGCTGAGTACCAGTTTAGCATAGAGATTGATACGGGCAACCTCCAGGCAGAGACAAGATCCATTCGGAACTCCTCGGCCGAATCCGTTGGCTTCCAGCTAGAAGCTAACGGATTCGGCCGAGAAGTTCCGAATAGGGCAAGATCTATTATGGAAACCTTCCGCCAGAGGCCGTTTCAAAATATACTCATAACGTACTCTTGTCACACTGCTCAGAATCGGACTCGCGGAAATCAGTTTTGAGAAGTTACAGCCACTTGTGGAAGGGTGGTACACCTGCATTTTGTAATCTTATTCTGCGCAGTGTGATTCAGTAGATAGACTAGTACCCCGCTCTAATCGGCCAAGCATTCGGGCTCTCGGCCTAGACTGGTACCCTGCTCTATTATGGCCCTCAGCCAAGCATAGAGACAGGCGTACAACGCCATCTTAAGCACTCCCAGTTGCAACTCCTGTCATACCTGTAGACTGGTTCCAACTCCGGTATGCACGCTCATACCGAATGTCATGGACGTTCACGCAGTGCTGGCTGATTATCCGTGAAGATTTCTTATAAATGACTTCCTTTAGTTATTTCCAGTTTTTAAAAATTTAAAAAAGTGTTTCTGCACAAAAATTGAATGATGTATGTATAGATTATATAATATACTGAATCTTTGATATTCCACTTGTAGACGTGTGTGGTATTGATTTACTATCAATATCTATTAATCTCATCATTAATGTCACGCGAAATGTAAAGCCAACTTTTGGCAACTTCTTTGAGCAAACGAAATACTTATTTTATCATATATATTATATACTGGAGTTGGAACCAGTCTGCCGGGAGTACATAAGATGGCGTTGTACGCCCGTCTCTATGATTGGCCTAGAGTAGCGGTGCCATAATAGAGCGGGGGTACCAGTCTAGACACGTGGCTGTATTTATTTTCCCTATATAACATCTATTAAACACCTGAGGTTTGGGCCTCTTTTAAATAATTTTCAAAATAAATTCTGATATTAAACTTTTTTTACCTGAGAATTTGTTGTTTCTTCAGTCACACTTGACTAAGAAAAAGGGGGCTTGTGTATCTCCTTTTTTTAACCATCCTGGCCCGAATGCAGTGAAGCCCAAAATACCCCACCAAGCAGTCCCAAACAAGCATTTGGACAACATCTCTTTGATTGGCCATAGATTTAAAACAAATTGACCAATACTGTCAATTTTATTGGGAATTATGCTCTCCAGCACATGATGGCAAGAGCCAACCAGAGAAAGCCAGCCCATTTACTACTCTCCTTCAGGTTTTGGGCTTGGTGACCCCAGGTCATGTAAACAAATAGGACCACGTGATCTTCTGTGTGGAGGGTAAGCGAGACGAAGGGGATTTCCCAAATTGAAATTGGTCAGGAAATAACCTGGCCTGGGCCGAGACTTGTTGTTTGTCCAGCCGTGCGCGGTTGCGCGGTGGCCTCATGCAGTTTCACACTGAAGCACTGACTGAAAGTCAGTGAACACTAACTGACTAACATAGTTTAACATCATAAAGTGTATGTTGCAAGATGGATTTGGAAATCAGGTAATAATATTTTCGCATTTGCTAATATAATGTAATATAGTAATGCCATAATTTCAATTACCTGTAGTTAGAATTGGAATTAATTTATTTAGTAAAATCAGACATTCATAAAAGTAATGTATGTATAAAACATTATTAATAACACACATTAGACTGTCTGAGTTAAAACCCATAAATTTATTGGATGTTATTGAGGATCTCACAAAAAAAGTTAAAAAAGAATAAAATATTTGGTTTAGCTAAATTCATACAGATAATATAGATTATACTGGGCCTAGTGTAGTAAAATTTAAACTGGGCACATACCAGCATAATTTGATTTCAGCCTATTCTTATATTTAAGTAGATGTCATATTTAAATCATTAATAAAATTCATTAATTTCATTTTGTTTTCAAGCATGCTGTTTGGAAATAACCCTCTGCATGATCATTAAACATTTATACCAGGACAGAACTAGCTTGTACTATAGACATCAAATTTCTTTGTGGTAGTTTATTTCATTCTAATGTTTCTGAATATGACAAGCTCATATTACTGGATCTTGTTTATTCATGAATGCAAATAATGGGTCAAAATAAATTTCCTATTGAGGTATTTAGGAGCTTTAACAATTACTATATATATATATATATATATATATATATATATATATATATATATATATATATATATATATATATATATATATTCTATATATATGTATGTGACATAATTTCAGTTGTTTAACCCTTCCATAAACTGATAACCAATTCAGTGACCTGATACCATGATACTTAACAAGCTTAGTCAAAATGACAACGTACCAGTGCAGAAGCTGTCATTTTTCAAGCCATCACTCCCAATTGCTCTCTTGTATCCCTACACTTCTTTGCTCCCATCTATGAAAGCGCCCCAGGAAAAGTTGTTTGAAAAATTGGAGACATTATAGTGAACAATAAAATTAATATTCCTGCAAAAAAAGTGTCATATATAAGAATACAAACATGCAAACCTCTTTAACACTGTTATGTGCCTTAAACAATAAAATCAGGCAGTTCTGGTGGTTGTCCTGAATTAGGGTTAAACTTTTAACTTGAATACGATTTTGGCATTAAATCAGGAATTTCAGTGAAATTTCTTGGTCATTCACATGCATGAACATTTTCTGCCCCTGAATGCATAAGTTTCCCTGTCACACATAACATATTTGAATTTATCTGTTCTTTTGTCAAGAATAGCATTTAAGTTCTCGTGATTTTTTCTTTTAAGTGTTTTATTGGCAATTATCCAGGTTTCCGGATACCTTCACTGCATATTTTATGCAGTTACCATTTTCCTAGTGTTACAGGTACCTGCTTGCTTCCATCTTTAGTGAACAGCCATGTAGCAGCTTGTCATTTCATTCGGATAATCAGATTTTCTGCCGTGAAATTAGCTCTTGAATAGATCATATTGATTAAATTTTGAGAATGGCTTTCTCCAGATAAATTCTGTCACCGTCCAGTCATTTAAGTGCTTTTGTTCACAGGTTGCTGATTTTCTCAGAGAGAAGAATTCTTTAGTCCAGGTGTAATTTACTTCCAAGTTTATTTAATCAAATTTAACAATAACAAATGTCCCAAATATAGCCTTATAGTTTGCCTTATTTTCCACTCATCTGTTTCTGTTCTCTCGTCTCTCTTCCCTTATTCCTATCTCCTCTCTCTTCTTTCCTGGCTCTCTTACTATCTGACTCTCCTCTCTGTAGCTCTGACATTAACTGTCTGGTTCAGTAACTGGTATACTTATTTATACATTTGCCAAAATAATAATTGCAATTAAGTATTTCTTACAGCATTAATACAAGACATATTGTGTAATACATTCAACATCTTCCTTTCCCTCCTGTGAACACCTATGTCTAAACTGTTAATTAGTTTATTCTGTGCCTATCACTTTAAGAGTAAACCCAATCAAATATATTATTAATGAATTCTCTTTGAACACTTATCAAAGGGCTGGCAGTCAATGGATAAACTAAATTGTAATTAGAAAGTTATCCTGCACAGAAGTCTGCTAAATACCTGTTTCATTCCATTAGATTGATCACCTGATAATATCTAATGAAAATTGGTAAAATGTAATGATTTGAATTATCATAAAATTATCACACTGGTGAAAATTCCAATTGCTTCCTACATTGTTTTTGATGAAGCAGAAATGCAGAGGGAGTAAATTTCAACCCGTTATTTTTAGATTAATTTAGTAAAAGTATGTTTCAAAACTCTTCACTTTCTCCAATCTCCACAGTCTTTGACTTAGATAAGCAAGGTATTGCCTAGGGGGTCTATTAGATATATTCCTAGGTTTTGTAATGAAAAAAAATGCACATATTGCCAAAACTTCTATAGTATTTTTCCATCTCATGTTAGGCATCTTATAATTCATGTATAAGACTCAAGATGAACTCTTGAACTTTTATTTTGGTTTAGAGAAAAGAAATGCATGTGTATCTAATTTTTAAACTTAAGCAGGGGATGGATTGTATATCGGTAGGGCCAGATAATTCAAACAGGTTCTGATTAATCCTCTGTAAGAAAGTGAAATTAGGTTTATCACTATGCCCTATGTTGAGTTATACAGAGAATTATTTGAACACTTAGAATCAAAGACTCGTGTTAATTAAAGAAAATCATAAAAAAAAGGTTAGCATTAGATTGTTCCTCTGACATAAGAGTGTCTATCAGTGTGTGGAAGTAGCATACCTTCATGTATTGAAAACCAAACTAATTCTTGACAAGGATGTAAATATTTTTGTCATTTGTGACAATGCCTCATGACTTTTGAGTATTCTGTTACACCTGTTTTTTGCTATGAAACTTTTATTTGTTACATTACAAGGGAAACAATTATAATGTAGAGCAGGATTAAAGAACCTTATATCAACAAAGTAA
The DNA here is from genome assembly GCA_026874595.1 of Sipunculus nudus. Classification (NCBI taxonomy): domain Eukaryota; kingdom Metazoa; phylum Annelida; class Sipuncula; order Golfingiida; family Sipunculidae; genus Sipunculus; species Sipunculus nudus. The sequence continues at coordinate 37,766,168 of CM049320.1, read as the reverse complement.
CTAAATACCTACCTTACACCTTATTAAAGAAACAGAATTATTTGAAAATATGAAAAATCATTCAACATTTTACAACATATCAGACCCACTTGTGTCAGTCAAGGTCATTAGTCACATGCAAAAACAGCCTCAACTGACAGCTTCTGATTGGATGATCTCATGTAAACACTCTAAAAAATATAACCAGCTAAAACAAAGATGGCTGCTTATATGGAGGGACACATCATATCTGCCAGATCATTGTGAAGAGACAAAAATGTTGTGAAACATAAACTGGGGATGAATGTAAAATTCTTAATTGCCATATTAGGTTGTCTCCTCCATATGTAATTTTCTAGGAAAGAATTAAAAAATATAAACTTTTAAGAAAATTATCTGCAAAAAACACAGGTGGACAGCAGGTGGTGAAGTGGACTATAATAATAAGCCAGACCACCTGTAAGTTTAAAGTGTTTTCTTTCAAACAATAGCAGCTAAGTGAGGAAAATATTGTAAATACCACAGCCTGTTGGTGTTCCTGCATAATAGTTGAATTTCTGCCCACACACAAGAATGTCTGCCCAGGTTTATGTGTGGCCTTGTGCAAAATCCTGCATCCACAGGAAACACTGCAGTTACCATAGAAATAAGATTGATGGTTTGGTTTGTATATTCACATGTCATTTCTCACTTGTTACCTTAGTTTAAGATATCTAGCTGTGTGGATGGATTTATTAATGTTAATTGAAAGGATGGCCACTGCAGTATAGTTCTTAGAATGACTTTGGTCATGACGTAAATGGGCCTACCAGTCAAGCATATTAAAATACTTACTTAGTTGTGCAGGGATCGACAATAACTTTTGAAAGTATTTGCAAAGTAAGGTAAGTGCCAACTAGCTTTTACTTGCCCTACATGAATTTTTACTTGTCCCACAAAATCAGTAATCATGGCCACAACAAAAAAAAAATTTGATCCACATGATTTTTTTATTAATTATATTTTTCTTTGGCATTTGCATAGATTAAAACATGCAGGTAATTAAAGATAGAGGTATTAAAATATGATTTCACTTCTCCTGAAAAAGAAAGTCGCCAACTTAAGATTGTTCAAGATTCAGGCCTTTGTGTAAAGGTACATGTTGCACCCACTTGCTCAGTTGGACAAGAAGGAACCCACTGTTGGTTGCCCTACCACCATTTTTACTTGCCCTGGACAAGCAGTTTACCGTTAATGTTGAGCCCTGTTGTGTTTTGCACAGCTAACAAAAGGCCAAATATTCAGAGTGTGATTTTACTGTTCCAGTATGTGTTACATTTATACCCACAGGAATTTGGAATGGGAGGAGTTTAAGAAGTGTATACTGAGGAGAAAGTTGACGATGGTTGGCTACTTGGACCTTCTACACACCGTGGTCATTGACGATCTTGTGTCCAGAGGTGTAATAAGTTTTCAGCAACTAGAAGAACTGAGGGTAAGTAGCTTAATTTAGGGGATGAACATATTGGTGTAACTATTGATTTAAAATAATTAAAAATTTTTAATAATTATATTTTATAATTTTATTGTGATATTAAAAAATAAATATACATAAATGCGTGATAGGTGGATCCTTAAAATCTGATACAAAAAGAAACTATTATTGTCCTTTTTTCAGTCATACAGAACCAACCATCAATTGGCTAGTAGGTTTATCGAACTGATGTTGGCAAAATCCTGGCATGACTGGGAGGAAATTTGTAGTTGCCTTGAGCGGCAGCATCATGGTCATGTGTCAAAGATTATCAAAGGTATGTCCAAGAATATATATATATATATATATATATATATATATATATATATATATATATATATATATATATATATAATATATATATATATATATATATTTATATATATGCACACACACACACACACACAAACTGAGCAAAACTGTATTGGTACCACTGTAATATCTAACCTATATTCAAGATTACCACTACCAAGTGTGTACCATTAGCTTACCTTTTAATCATCTCTAATCAGTAAAATAGGATGTTGCATATCCAGCATATTACGTTTGAAATAACAAAAATAAATTTTTATTCCAAATCATATCTCACTTGTAAACTATGACCTGAAACTAGCCAGCTTATACATTACATACATGTATTTATTGTACAGAGGCCATGACAGAGGCGAGACGAGCTGCAGCAGCAGCCCCACAGAGAGCTGGCCCTAGTGAGTATATGTGAACCCCAGGACAAAAAAACCCTATACCAAGTTCGTAACCACACCCAAGTTTCATCCAGGACTTAAATTGACACGCACCATCCATGGCAGTCTTAGACAGCTATAGATTATAATGATAATAATGAGTCCACACCTTCCAAGTCTGAGTGTTAGTCCAAGTCCAGTCCACCCAAGTTATGACTCCTTGAGGTTTGAGTCCAAGTCCAGCATCCTTGAGTCTGAGTCAATTGAGGCCTAATATATATATTTATCACCTTATGTTATATTATATAAAAGGTGAGATAATGAGATAACTCCATAATTTAATTATTGTATTACAGATGTGATAACTGAAGGTGTTTGGAGTTTGAATATAGGACAATTTGCAGCAAGACAAGCACCTTTGACAGGTATTTATTGCATTCTGACAACACTTGTAACTAGCTGCTTTGGTCCAGGGGTAGAGCACAGGACTCAAAGCTTGAGTGTGAATCGTGAATTTGAATCTCAGTGTATGCAGTAAGATTTGTCAGAGTTAGCCCCCACCCTGGGTGAGTGCACTTCAGTCTAAATGGGAAAGCCATGCTCATTGGCAGCATTTCACTCACTGTTGTGGGTTCCTGGGTGGTATGACCTAGCAAAGAGGATGAATACACACCAAGGGCCCGCAGGTGCAATAGTCACCAGGCTTTGTTAACACCAGAACATAAAATTTGAGGAAGCTTAATTGTATTTCTGTCCTGTCAGGTAATCCAAAACTGCAATTGAATTCTGCAGATGTGCCTACTTTGTTAAGCTAGCATTAATTAATGCAGTTAACACCAACAAAACAATTAAGGACAAGTCTTGGCCTTGGTTTGGGTCCAGTATATGGCTCCAAAATATGGAAATCATAATAGAACCTCAGAGATTTGTTCTAATGTATTGACATTGGGTTCAGACATTTATGGAGTATACCTGGCTTCATGCATATCAAACCTGAACCCCAGAATGCTTAATATTTAACATGTCAGTCTTATTGGTACCTTCATTCTCATTCAGTAGATGATCCATCAGCAAACCATAAAACTGTCTTTTAAAAAGGCCTATTCTGGTATCTGACATATGTTTACTAAAGATAGTTCCTTAAACCTTTAACCTTTTTATGAAAATAGGCCAGAAAACACTGATCCCACAGCACACAAGCTGTTCATTTTCTTTACATCGATGAGTTTATAAAACGTAGGAGGCCAACCTAAATAATCCAAACACATTCAACATTTGAAGACACCTGGCAGTTCATCAGACAATCCAGAGCTTTGCAAAGCACGTTTTGCAGCTAGTGACCTTTCTGTTTCCACGCATATGCAACCAAACACCTTAGCTTAGATGTTTTTGATTTTTTTTTCCATCTGCAACATTGCTTTGTTTACTAACAGTCTGAAGATTAACAAGCTCATTCATCAATTTTAAGGATTTTTCTTAACAGAAATTGCCTAGAGTTCCAGAGTAAGCAAGAAATCACATCAATTGTATAGAGAAGGTAGGTGATTAGGGTTGATGAATAGATGGTTTAAAAACTTGGAAGCTTGTCTCAGCCAGTGTTCATTGGTAGGTGTACACATGATAACATGTTAAAGGGGCCCAGTCACCTATCTGACCTTATATACTAAAGGTAAAACCTTTGATCTTTTATAAAAATATGCCAGAAAACGCGAATATCACGGCACCCAGGCTACGTAATTTTAATATGTTGGGGCCCACCAAAATTATCAAAAATTAAAACGGGGCATCTGGTGGCAAGTCAGATAACGGAAAGCCAGACCTTTGCAAATGTCCTTTTGCAACAAGTGACCTTTCTGCCTCTGCATATATGCAACCTACCACTTTAGGTTACATGTTTTTCCCGTTTGTAAACATTGCTGTGTTAACAAACACATTGTTGATAAACCAGTTCATACATCCTTCACAGATGCATTATAAGAACATGTCATAATTAGAATCATCCTTAGATGATTAATATGTATACAGAGAGGAAGTCAGAAATTACACAAATTCTTTTTCAAAAGGTAGGTGAATGGGCACCTTTAACTCAAAATGTAGTAAATTGATTGTTGCTCTAAGTCTGAATGTCAGGGAAATATTTCAAAAAAGTGTTTTGTGATATTTGTATTTTTATGGATTGAAACAAAAATAAAACAACAAAAACAGGAATAATAGTCAGCTTGCAGATAAACCCACATAGAAAGTAACAGATACTAAACTAGTTGTATATAAGGAGATCAAACAAATGCTTCATACCCTGTGATTAGTAGGTCCTCATCACTTAATTTGTGTAAATGAAGATTCTGATTCAAATTATCATTCCTTTTCACCAAAAATTTAAGCTCTTACAGATGATGATCTTATTTATCAAGGGTTAGTGTTCTTTGAATTTATTTTGTGTTCAAACATGGTGCCATGTTGATGCATTTCACATTTTCTCTGATTTAATGTAGTACTGATAGGAAAAAACAATGTCATATTTAGTTCTCTTATATTTCTCTTTCTTTTTTGTAGGCAGCCAGTGTTGATTTTGATGCTGTTTTGGCTTTCTTTTATATTTGCAGGTTAAAAATATAGCCATTATGATTATTTTCTGAATTCTTTGAATTTATTTTTTGGACAAAAACGAAAAAACATAATTTTTTTTCAGGTAATGCAGATGGACTTCATCTTAGAGGAGGATACATGCAACCAAGCCAAGCAGGTAATGACGGCTTTTGTATATATCCTTTATTTCCTGGAAAATGGAAATTTCAAAATCCAGACCTAGAAAGTCCTGGAAAAACAGGGTTTAAAGCATATGCCCTGGATTTAGTGAAAACATCCTAGAAATCTTCATATTATCAGGTATATGGCAGCTATGCCTTAAATAATAGAGTTTGGTTGAGCTAGCTGTTCTTGGGCCTTTCTCTGAATAAAAAACAAGGCAGTTGAACCAATGAAATGAGTTGCATATGCAAGTGTTCTATGAGTTCCCCAATGCTGGCCCGTATAGTGCCATCTGCCAGCTAATAATAGTATCAAACTTTGTCAACAAGTGGCACAGTCATGCATATTTCAGCTGTCATATCATTAGTTCTCTACGGTTGCAGGCCAAATTAAAGGTATATATGAAGCATTACAAAATGAAAACAAAAAATAAGATCAAATTTTAAGTTAGCTGATTGAAAAGTAAACAAATACAGTTCATTTACTGAAAATTCACTTGTTATCAATCAATACCAGATGAAATTTTCACAGACTAACAGCCCTCAGACAATGATCAATGCAGTGGGAAAATATTTGGAAATGTATCTCCATGGATCATTGCACCAAGATTTTTAGTTAAGGTTTTATGATGAAAAAACACGGAAAATCTTTTGGGGGAAGACAGTACAATAGATAGAACTTTGATATCATAAGAGTTACCATAGTGACTCATATGCCTATAAACTTTATAAAAAAGAATATAACGTAAATCCCTTGAATTTGACAGACTCCATAATTTGAAGAAATCAGGTTAGAACTAAAAGTTTGTTAAGACTTTTTTTCTGTATATTTTAGGTGTACAACTACAAGCATCAGTGCACCAACAGTATCCACCAGGACCTGGAAGTATGTTTAATATACATTTAATGATCACAAGACTGCTATTGCATTTTGAACCACATGTAGGTAGTACAGCCTTTGTTGAGCAGCTTCCTGTGAGGCAGAACAATTTTTTTACCACTGTTAAGGTCATATTACTATATGTTAAGATACTCTTACTGGGTTGATCAGACCATGTTTACAGCCTGTTATTGTTATGCTGGGGCTGGGGTAGAGCCGGTAGACTTGAGGTCAGACTGGGATCATCCAGGCATGAGGACAGTCAGCAAGCAGACACAAACAAGTCGGCAACAGTTAAAGGTTATTATAAGCTAAAGTTGGACAAAACCAGAAAAGTGAGGGATTTTAAAGTTCACAGATATTGCCAGCGTTATGTAAGTATCACATATACTTGTCAGAGTTATTTATTCAGATCTAAGTTTGATATTATGAAAGAAAATTGAGTCTTTTGTTTTCCACCCAGTAACTGCTGTTAGTGCATAAGTGTGGCATGTGTGACATGGTGGCTTTAGAGTCTGGGCTCTGTTCAGTGATACTTTGTTACATTTAAGACATGTAAATTGTTATTTGTTAGGTATCCTCAGTAAAAAGCAATATTATAATTAACAGAAGACATACACATAATGATCTACTTCAATAAATATGTTTGTTTGATAAATCAAGAAGCTTACAAGGTTCCATTCTATATATACATAGTTTATGTTATTCTATATACATGTATTAAACACTAGCTGCTCTGTTACAGTATATATTGGGTTAAGTTTACCTTGATGTTTACTTGTCAGTTTTATTTAGTGATATTCAATGTGTATTCAGATTCAGATAGCTTTATTTTAATTAGTTATTTAGTTAGATGCGTTTAGCTTAGTTTACTTATATATTGTTTCAGTGAACCTCCTCATCACCATCTTTGGTATCCAGATTGCGTCACATAGCATATTGGAATTATTACGTCACTGTGTGTACGTTCATCATGGAATAAACGTCGGAGTGTGAAAAAACCTGGCGCCTTCGTTATTTTATCGACACCCATAAATTCGTCCCTCACATTAGTTCAATAAAGGCGATAATTGGCTGTCATCAGATGTTACGTCAATACTTATAGCTTCACCAAACATGGCGGAGTCACGTGATACCTTGACCAATATGGCGGATTTACTGCAAGAACAACGAGAAAGTATCCATCACTTAGGTGCCTCTGTTGAAAAGAACATTGAAGCAATACTCGCTGATAATTTGAGCCATGAGGATGAGAGAGATGAAGATAGACAACTACTGCCTGATCTTTCACGTTCCATATTTGTGAATGAGACTTTTGATCACGATAAGTTAAAGAGTGAGCGTGTACAGAAACTAAAACTGGAACTTGGTCGTGCCAAGGGCAACTTAACCAGGAAAATCAATGAGATAAAACATCTTATGACAAACACCAAAAATTCATCAAAGGTAATGAATCAGCTCATTGAACTGGACGTTGCACACATCAAGTTTACTGAAGTACATGAATTGTATCACAGCAATGTGAGTAACCCTCTTGAGAGGACAGATTCTGAGAATTATGCTAGGTTGGTGCGTGTTAGTGTCAACAACTTCAAGGCCGATGCCCAGTTGTGGTTGGATAGTGCACAGCAGGAATGTCAGTTGGACTTTGACAAGGTGATTAGTCCTGATGACTCTGTTAGCCAGAAGGGTTCTGTTTGTGCGAGGTCTGTAACTTCTGCTGCAAGCTTAAAGGCAAGAGCTGCAGCTAGAAAGGCAGCATTACTGGTCGAGGCGGCAGCACTAAAAGAGAGACAACAGTTGGCTGAAGAAGAGTTACGATTGAAACAGAAGAGAGAACAACTTGACCTAAAATTGGAGATAGCAAAGGCTGAGGCCGAAGAATTTGCATTTGGTAGTGTACGTGATGATTCCGTAAACGATCGGAAAAGTGCATCTCCAGTAGCTAACAAATCTGATGTGTCGAGTCAGAGATCAAATGTAGTAAGCTCTGAACACAGGTCAAAGCAAAACTCAGAACCTGGTAAACTCTCGAGTGTTGGTGATAATGAAGGCCTATTAAGGCTCATCCACGATGGGCAAAGGCAACAGCAAACACTGTTTGATGCGATGCAGCTACCAAGAGTGGAGCTGATAAGCTTTGATGGCGATCCTCTCAAGTACTGGATGTTCATCAGAGCATTTGAACACGCTGTCGGAAACAAAGGTGTTGTTGATGGTGCTAAATTGATGAGATTACTCCAATATTGCACTGGTAAGGCACGTCGCGTCATAGAGTGTTGCTCAGTAATGGATCCGACATCAGGGTATGCTAAAGCTAAACGACTCCTGAAAGAAAGGTTTGGAAATGACTTTGTCATATCTGAGGCATGGGTTGACAAAGTGACTGCTGGTTCAAGTATCAAAGCAGGTGATCGTAAGGGTATTCAGGACTTTGCTGATGATTTAAGAAACTGTACAGAGACGTTACTGGCCATGGGGAAATTGCGTGAGGTAGACACCCGTCGGAGCCTGGTCCGTATAGTGGAGCGTTTGCCACCATATCTCCAGCACAAATGGAGAAGTCAAGCTGTCGACACTGCTGAGAGAGAGATGAAGTACCCAAATGTTCAGGAACTTGTTTTGTTTGTTGAGCGAGCGGCCAGGGAAGTGAATGACCCTATTTTTGGTAGTTTTAATTTTGACAGCCCAAGAGAGTCAGGGGCACGGAAGGGTCAAATGTCAGGGCACCAACGGCGCAGTTTCCCTAGGAATGGATCTGCATTCAGTACGCATGCAAGCCATTCTAGGAGTTCAAATAGAGGTAGCAGTTACAGCGTCAGGAGCATTGCTAACGCTGATGAAGTAAGGCATGTCACAAATTATGTATTGTGTTCTGGTAAACATAATCTCTTCGGATGTGATCGGTTCAAGGAAATGAAACCCCAAGAGAGACTTAACTTCGCTCGTGAAAAGGGATTATGTGACAACTGTCTTAAACCTGGCCATTATGCTAATCGATGTTACCTTACACGCAGGTGTTCTGTACCCGGATGTGGGAAACCCCATACAAAATTTCTTCATGTCAACCCAAGTAGAGACACCAGTGCAGCAAGACAAGTTGAAAGACCTGAACCAGATGTAACCATACAGCAGGCACAAAACTGCTTTGCCAAGGCGAAAGGGGAGATAAAGTCGGTGCATGGGGCCGGTAACACCAGAACAGCCTTACCGATTGTACCTGTGAGAGTCAGAGCAAGAGATGGTCAACAGTACATTGAAACGCTAGCATTATTGGATAGTGGTTCTACCAACACGTTCTGTTCTGAGATGCTCTGTCAACAGTTAGGCGTTACAGGAGACAAAACAATCCTGTCATTGTCAACCTTGGATAGAAAGGATTGCAAGTCTGAGACCAGCGTCGTATCTTTGCTAGTTTCCGATAGGGAGGACCAGAGAATGGTTCCACTTCCTTATGTGTTTGTGAAATCTAGTCTGCCAATACCCCGAGAAGCGATGGCAACTCATGAGGATATATCTCGCTGGCCTCACTTGTATAACATTGATCTTCCTGATGTTCAAGCAGATGACATAACCTTGATTATTGGACAAGACATACCCGAAGCGCTTGTTCCGTTGGAGGTAATAAGTGGTAAAGCGAGTGAGCCATTCGCTACTCGAACAGCTCTTGACTGGACACTTAACGGCCCAATGGGTAGTAGCAGTCACAAAAGGGCTGTCTGTAACTTCATATCAACTGATATTGGACTCGAGGACCAGGTCAAACGGTTTTGGGAAATAGAAAACAGGGAACTTCACGAGGTTCCACAGATGTCTGTTCAAGACAAGAAAGTACTGGAAATTTGGGATAACACGGCAACCATTGTAGATGGCCATTATCAGATGGCTATACCATTCAAATCTAAAGAGCCAGAGTTAGTGAATAACTTTGATATGGCACAACGTAGGTTGGTCCAGTTGGGAAGGAAGTTATTAAAAGATCAAGATACGTACAAGAAATATTGTGTAGGCATCAAGGAATTAGTTGACAAGGGATTTGCGGAAAAGGTGTCAACAGTCAACCCTTATGATACTCAGGGCAAGACCTGGTACATCCCGCACCATGCTGTTCACCATCTGAATAAACCAGACAAATTTCGAATAGTCTTCGATTGTGCTGCGACATTTGCTGGGAATTCTCTTAATGCCCACGTCTTGCAAGGGCCTGGCATGACCAACAAACTGATAGGTGTACTAATGCGCTTTAGGCAAGAGCATGTAGCAGTTATGGGAGATATCGAGGCAATGTATCACCAGGTAAAGGTGCCTGTTGAAGATCGTGATTCCCTGCGGTTTCTCTGGTGGCCAAACAATGACATCACGCAGTGGCCTGAAATATATCGCATGACAGTACATCTGTTTGGTGGAGTGTGGAGCCCCAGTTGTGCAAACTATGCACTAAAGAAAACTGCTTATGACAATTGCAAGGACTTTGATGCCGATACTGTGAACGTAGTTCACCGCAATTTCTATGTAGACGACTGCTTGAAATCGGTGCAATCAACAAAGGACGCAGTTAAACTTGTTACAGATCTCTGTAACCTATTGTCTAAAGGAGGCTTCAGGCTTACAAAATGGATTTGTAATGATAGAAAGGTACTTGAGGCCATACCCAGTGCAGAGAGGTCAAAGACTGTCAGGGAACTGAACCTTGATGAAAATGAACTCCCATCCGAGAAGGCCCTCGGAATTAAATGGGACACAGAATCTGACTCCTTAGGCTTCAAGATCAAGGTCAAGGAAAAGCCAATTACTCGAAGAGGTGTCTTGAGTGTCGTTAGTTCAGTATATGATCCTCTTGGATTTGTCAGTCCATATGTACTGGTAGCAAAGAAAATACTGCAGGATCTGTGTCGTCAGAAGATTGGCTGGGACACTCCACTTCAGGAACTACAGTTCAGACAGTGGGCAGAGTGGACATCGGGTTTAACAACATTGGAAAACTTCTCAGTCAGTAGATGCGTAAAGCCAAAGAATTTTGGGAAGGTTATCGATTGTGAGTTGCACCACTTCTCCGATGCATCAGAGAGCGGCTATGGAGCCGTCTCGTATATGAGACTAATAGATGACAAAGGTGCTATTCATTGTTCATTGCTAATGGGCAAGTCTAAATTGGCACCTATCAAACAAATGACAATACCCCGCCTTGAATTGTCTGCAGCAGTGGTATCTGTGAATCTTGATAAACTTATATGTGGGGAAATAGAGATCCCAGTCGTGAAGTCCGTATTCTGGACAGACAGCATGTTGGTGTTACAGTACATTCAAAATGAGAGCCGAAGGTTTCATACATTTGTGGCCAATCGTGTTGCCATGATTCATGGTTGTACTGCGCCTGAACAATGGAGATATGTCGACACAGCAAATAATCCGGCTGATGATGCATTGCGAGGGCTAACTGCAGACCAGGTTGTTTCAAAACAGAGATGGCTGCATGGACCAAAATTTTTGTGGCAAGAAGAAAGTGAATGGTTGGAGAAAACTATTGTTCACACAAATCTACCTGAAGACCATGCCGAGTTCAAGAAGGAAGCTCTTTTTTTGTTGTGCGGGCGAATCAGGTTACAAGTAGCAGTCTTGATGATCTACTCACCAGATATTATCGTGGTTTGAGCTGAAGAAAAGAGTGGGATGGATTTTACGCGTCAAACATATATTGCTTTGCAAAGTACGTGCTGCAGATCCAGAGCGTCAGATACATGGCAATCTAACAGTGAAAGAATTGATGGCCGCAGAAAAGGCAATCATTGGATACATACAAAAGCAAGCATAATCTGATGAGCTCGATATTTTGAATGGAGACTGCAGAAAATTGAGAAAGAACAGTGCCTTGTTCGACTGGACCCGTTTTGTGATCAGCAAGGCATCTTATGTGTTGGAGGACGACTCAGTCAAGCTTCATTCCATCTGAGGCAAAACATCAAATGTTGGTTCCAAAACAACATCACATCGCTGAAATTCTTGTGAGACATTATCACTACCTATCTGGACATGGAGGGAGGGAACATGTGCTGTCACTCTTAAGGGAAAGATTTTGGATGATTGGAGCAAGGTCAGTGATAAATTGCGTCATTAAAAATTGCACGATATGTAGACGTCAGAGAGCACCACTCGCAGTGCAGCGAATGAGTGATTTACCAGCAGACAGAGTGACACCAAATGAACCACCGTTTACATTCGTGGGAGTCGACTGCTTTGGTCCGTTCCAAGTGAAGCGAGCCCGCAGCAAAGTGAAGAGGTATGGGTGCCTGTTTACATGCTTAGGCATCAGAGCGATACATATAGAAGTACTCCACAGCTTAGATACTGATTCCTTCATCAATGCATTGCAAAGATTCATATCTCGCCGTGGAAAGCCAAGGAGGATTCGGTCCGACAATGGCACTAATTTCACCAGAGGAGAAAAGGAGCTCAAACATGCAATTAAACACTGGAACCAACACAAAATTGGTGAATCTTTGAGACAACAAGAGATAGAATGGCTGTTCAATCCGCCAGCGGCATCTCATTTTGGTGGGATCTGGGAGAGACAGATTCGGACAGTCAGAAAGGTCTTAAGTGCTCTACTGAAAGAACAGGTTCTAAATGACGAAGGACTACTTACGCTAATGTGCTTAGTGGAAGGAATCGTGAACAGTCGTCCTATTACGCCACTGTCAGACAACCCTAATGACGTAGAACCACTGACCCCAAATCATTTGCTCCTGCTCAGATCTGGTCCAACGTTGCCCCCGGGTATGTTCGTCAAGGAGGATGTATATCGCAGGAGATGGCGACAGGCACAGTACCTAGCAGATATCTTCTGGCGACGGTGGACAAGAGAGTATTTGCCAACTATACAGTTGCGAAATAAGTGGATACAGCCAAAAAGAAACGTGAAATCTGGTGATGTTGTGCTAATTATGCAGGAGAAAACTCCCAGGAACCTGTGGCCCCTTGGTCGCGTCATAAAGGTGTATCCAGGTAAAGATGGACTAGTGAGATGTGTTGATGTGAAAACCGGGTCGACCGTGTTGAAAAGGCCAATAGATAGACTTTGTGTAATCGAAGCTGCAACATCCTAAATGACTTGATTAAGCTTGTTGGTAGATAATATGTCTTTACTTTGTTTACTTTATTGACAGTGTTGTTCTGTTTATTGTTAGTTTAGTGAGACCTGTATTAATTCAGGCTTTTCATATTGCACATGATTTATAGATCAGAAAACTGCATGTTTGTTCAAGTGTTTTTGGAGAGGTAGATACTTTTTGTCAATTATTTGATTTATACAATTTGTCAATTATTTTGTATAGATATTTTTTTTTATATATATAATCATAGTAGTAAATGCTCATTAAGTATGTCACATTTAGGGGCCGGGATGTTAAGGTCATATTACTATATGTTAAGATACTCTTACTGGGTTGACCAGACCATGTTTACAGCCTGTTATTGTTATGCTGGGGCTGGGGTAGAGCCGGTAGACTTGAGGTCAGACTGGGGTCATCCAGGCATGAGGACAGTCAGCAAGCAGACACAAACAAGTCGGCAACAGTTAAAGGTTATTATAGGCTAAAGTTGGACAAAACCAGAAAAGTGAGGGATTTTAAAGTTCACAGATATTGCCAGCGTTATGTAAGTATCACATATACTTGTCAGAGTTATTTATTCAGATCTAAGTTTGATATTATGAAAGAAAATTGAGTCTTTTGTTTTCCACCCAGTAATTGCTGTTAGTGCATAAGTGTCGCATGTGTGACATGGTGGCTTTAGAGTCTGGGCTCTGTTCAGTGATACTTTGTTACATTTAAGACATGTAAATTGTTATTTGTTAGGTATCCTCAGTAAAAAGCAATATTATAATTAACCGAAGACATACACATAATGATCTACTTCAATAAATATGTTTGTTTGATAAATCAAGAAGCTTACAAGGTTCCATTCTATATATACATAGTTTATGTTATTCTATATACATGGATTAAACACTAGCTGCTCTGTTACAGTATATATTGGGTTAAGTTTACCTTGATGTTTACTTGTCAGTTTTATTTAGTGATATTCAATGTGTATTCAGATTCAGATAGCTTTATTTTAATTAGTTATTTAGTTAGATGAGTTTAGCTTAGTTTACTTATATATTGTTTCAGTGAACCTCCTCATCACCATCTTTGGTATCCAGATTACGTCACATAGCATATTGGAATTGTTACTTCACTGTGTGTACGTTCGTCATGGAATAAACGTCAGAGTGTGACAAAACCTGGCGCCTTCATTATTTTATTGACACCCATAAATTCGTCCCTCACAGCCACTTTGTCATACATATATAAGTAAAAAAAGTTAACACATTATTGAGTTTGATGTTTTCATATATAATGTTCTGGTAATGTCTGATTTCAAATATCTCTGAGAAGACTGCAGCTCTCTGCACCAAACATCATAGAAAGATCCATGCCCAATCTATCACATAATACTACACAGTTTTTAGACCATGGAGAATTAAAATGAAAACAAATTGAATCCAGTTATTTTCAAAAATTGTCATCATAGAAATGCAAATTTTATGTTTTATGTTATAACTTAATAAATATAATGTCTGTCACAAAATGCCAAAGAAAAGGCAGCAACTGTAGATGGAGCCATTTATCTTGGAATATTGCAGAAATATTATTTTCATTTTCACAGTTTTGTTTCATGATCACACACTGTAAGGCTGAAATTTGCACAGACTGACTTAATCACCATTTATTAATCAAAATGGACTTTATTTAAGGGTATCTTTATAATCTTTTCTGTTTCTTTTAGGTTTCCAACATACTTATCATCAGTCTGGACCTGGGGGTAAGTATAATATGAAGTGTTATTTTTTCCCTGTATGAGTACATTCAGATAAATGGTTGTGTAAAATAAAGCCCAATTTTATAAACCTGATATTGTGATAAGATTTCACAGACACAGACAATTAGCTTTCATTTGCCATGGTTAATAAGAAAGGATGAGAATGAAGTTATCTCTGATGAAAGTTTGTTTCTCATCATGTCATGGCAGATTCAATGTACATGCACTCAAGTGATGAATGTTTATGATCGGTTTATTATGGTCATTTGAAATGGAGTGTTCCAGCAAATCTCCAGCTCAATGAATGGACAGTCACACCCCAGAATAATTAAAAATTTGAAACAAAAGCTCCAGTGCCTGAATAACTAATGCATTGATTGCCATGATGCTTTTCATTCATATTGATCCTGGAGTATTTCATCAGTTTCTGAAGACTGTTTTTTTTTCTTTTTTTTTTAATGCATTTTCTCTCAATATTTGAGAACTTCAAATGAAGCAGTGAGCTGTTAATAGGGCACAAACAATAATCATTGAAGCTAGAAACTACTAACTGTACATTCAAGAAGTTCCAAAGCAAATTTCCTTAGAAACCTGGTTATAGGTCATGGTAACCTATGTTAAGTGAACTAAGGGCTGTAAACACAATTTTGAGCACCCAATGAGTCAGCCAAGGCTCAAATTGTATCTGCTAACCCAAAAATCTTCTAACAAGTCATTAAGGGAGGTCCTGGGTAAATCTCTGTAGAAACCTGAAATAAGATTCTGCAAGATTCTGCAAGATATGTGAAAGAAATGATTTGATCACCCTGTAGGAGAGATTTGCATTATTGGGTACAGTTTGAACTAGAAACTTCTAATTTGATTAAGATCCAGGGAGATTATAACCTTCATGGTTAATTTAAGAGCTGACTTCTAAAACTGTTCTGTTTATTATTGGTGTTTGTTAAGACTGTGATGTTCAGGTCATAAGATGTAAGTTTAATCAACAACTGGAGCATGCAAGCTAAACGTTCAACAGTACCTTGTAACAGTGTTGTGTGACAACAAGCTTGGATGTGTAACTTTGTTGTACAGCCAGAATGTGTACTCTAATTATCAACAGGAACCACCATCTAATTGGTCATCCTTGAAACCTGTGACTAAAAATCACACTTCTTGCTTACAGTTGGCATCACCTACTACTGTGAATATGGCATTATAAGTTTAATATTTTATAATATCAGGCCAAAATAGGGTTCTCAAGCACTTTTTTCTAAATCTGTGTGGTTGGTCAATGTTTTTTACCTTTTTAGCTCAGCTGACTATAAGTCATCTGAGCTATAGTCATGGTCCATTGTCCGTCGTCCGGCCGTCTGTCTGTCCGTCCGTCCGTCTGTCCGTCTGGATGTCCGTCCGTAAGACTGGCACGTTTGGACACCGTTGGACCTACGAATCTGAATTTCGGCATACAGTTAGATGTCCCCATAATCTCCTACCATGCCAAAAATTGGGTCAATAGGACTTCGTTCCTTTGAGATATTAAGGAAAAACCTCAATTTTTTATTAGAAATCTATTTTCACACTTCAGGACTGCCTAATATCAAAACCACTCATCTGGTTTTCTTCATATTTACCATAAATATTCCTCTATAAAGTTCCTATGTACATGCCAGATATTAAGTCAGTATTATATAATTTAAAAAAGTTATGGGCCCAAACATAATGGACTTTGTAAAAAAATCAGGAAGATATTTGGTCACTTAAGACCAAAAGTGTTAAAGGTAGGGACTTTTTTTTCAGTAATACAACTTTAATTAATAAAAATTTAATTGTATACCAAAAATAAGATCAAAATTTGTTAAATTTTTTTAAATATTGGCAAAAATATAAAATTGGTACCTTAAATTTTGCCCAACTTTGGCCATGGCACGTTTTTTTCCTGTAAGTACTGTGGGTTTAATTTTCACACCATGTATACATAAGGATTTAATCTGTAAAAATCTGAAATTTGAAAATAAAAGCTGCAAAATTAGGCTAGTTATTGAATTTTTTTGGAGGCTCTTGTTGTACAGTGCACATCTCTATGCTCCCCAGGCTGTTGACATAATTTTAGATGTCCCCAAAATCTTCTACCATACCGAAAATTGGGTCATTAGGACTTTGTTCCTTCGAGATATTAAGGAAAAAAACTCTGTTTTCCGTAAAAAAAGCCATTGTTACACTTCAAGGCTGCCTAATATCAAAACCACTGATCTGTTTTTGATCGTATTTAGTAATCACATTCTTTTATACATTTTCTATGAACATACCAAAAATTAGGTCAGTATTGGGTATTATTTTGAAGTTATGGGCCAAAACATAATGCAATTTTTTAAAAAATCAGGAAATATATTTACTCACCTAACATGAGAATTGCTTAACCTAGAGACTTTTTTTCAGGAATATAACTTTATTTTATCAAGATTCAATTGTTTACCCAAAATTAGATCTGAATTTTGCAAATTTTTCAAGTTATTAGCATTAATAAAAAATCAATACCTTAAATTTTGTCCAAATTTGGCACTGTTGATTTAATTTTCCCAGCATATATGCATAAGGATTTAATCTTTTAAAATCTGAACATTCAAAAGAAATTGATTGGAATGAATAGCTTTTATTCATGTTTTCATACACCATGTCAAGTGTTGTTTACATCTAGCCCACCTAGTAGTACAGCCTTCACTTGCATTATGTAACCCACCCCAGGCAGCTTACCTTGGCCCAGCTTGGCCACTACTAGCAGGCTTCCCCTTTGCCCTGCACTTATCCCCCCCCCCCCCCCCAGCTGGTGCATAAACTAGATGAATGTTATAATTTTTCTGTATTTTAATTTTATTCTTGGACATGCTACATTTTAGATTTTGTATTGTACCACCAGGGTTACAATGATTGAAGTGTACATTTAATTGTGTCCACAAAGTGGTGTATTGCTGTGAAAGTGTGGATGTTAATGAGATAAGTAATTCCTTACTTCAGAAGAGTAAAAACTTCACCAGGTGTGAAATTGACTATTAATTCCAGTAATTAATTAAAACTGGGATAGTAATTAGCACAATGATATTGTTTGTCCCTCATTCAACCAACAGTGTGTATACTTTTTTTGAAAAGATGTTTTATTTTATCAAATTTACTTTTATTTTATTTTGGTGAATAAAATTAAGCATGTCCTGAAAACTCCAATGTGCAAAACTTTTTAATAGTGATTCAAGGAATATTCTTGTACATGCCATGTTGTGGCATTATTTTCTTTTAAAATCAGTTTAAACATTTATGATTTAAAAATAATAAAATATATGTGTATGCATAATATGACCCAATGTTTTTTACTATGTATATATAATGATTGCAACTTTTGCAACAATTCTAATATTTTAACTTTTATTTTCAGGTTTTTTAATTAAAAATTTATAAACCTGTAAATAAAAAAAATGATTCAGATAAAAACTTCTTAATGGAAAAAGTGGATCTGCTTAAAAAAATAGGATTATATTTAAACTTAAATGCATTATTCTCTTGAAAGTGAAATAAAGTTATTAGTCCATTCTGTCCACTTGCCTGTCCAACTATAAATTTTCATATGCAACACAGTATCTCAAAACTTTTACTGTCTTTCTTCACTAAAGAGATTTTGTGTCATACAGTCACATATTCATAAATCACTTCATCAGCATAGTTAATCATAACATCATATCTGTCAAATTGAACGCTTGCAGACTACCATACACTTTAGATCCTTCAAAAAATAGCCTTATCATCATCTACTACTGCTTATTACTGCTGTCATTGCATTCATATTTGCTCAAATATATCACAATTTTCAACCCCTCCTAAATAAATAAAAAATAAACCACTTTATTTGACTCTATTAATCCATCAGTCAGGTAATTTCATTTATCATTTACTCACATATTACATAACATTCCTTTATAATAGCCTAACATGTACATGATATTCATAAGCTTTATCGACTGGATATAGTATCACAGTGGAGAAACATTTATAGTCCAATCACGATCAGCTGAGCGCCGTGACCCATGGGTCCCTTGTTTTTGTATGGTTTGATAAAAATGTCATATGACCAGGGAAAAGCATGATAATCACAGGATTTCTTTGCTAAACAGGTAAAATCACTACATAACAAAGGAAATTTTATTAAAATTGTATAATTTTATCTTTTTGAAAGATGTAAATCAGATAAAATTTTTTATGCGGGGGGGATTAAAATTGATGTGGGGGGTGCCTGAGAACCATACCTTTTCTTTGCCTAATATTTTCATATTATTAATATCACCCATTATTAAGCATGAAAAAGAATTCTTGGTCTTTTAAAGTATTATAACACCATTTATGAATGAAATTGGGAATTTTTAAAAGTTTGTTTATAAGTTGATCTGTATATTTTAGGTGTACAACCTATAAGCTATCAACAGCCTCCTCCTGGACATGGAGGTATGTATTATACATTTGTATTATTGTATCCCCAGACATAGTCGGGATACTATGGTTTAGGCACGGTCATGCTGCTGCCCCAGAGATTTCTTTCAGGCAAGATAACTAAATATTTCACTGATTCTTACTTAACTTGACATGCGCATAGATATGTATGCCGTATTAGCCTGAAATTGTGTTTGTCTATAGATCTTGGAAACCTCCACCTCATATTCAAGACTGGTGGTGCCATCTGCAATCATTTACTTGTGGCATCCATCCATACATTTGCTGTTGGTGAAAATTGCTCATATCTCATGAGTTGTTCAATGTGTTGGTCTGAAATTTGGCATGTACAACCATCTTGGAGAGTTTTCTCATCAACCAAACAGGTGGTGCCACCTACCTTCCCATTTTCATAGAATATATAAATTCTCTTTTATGTGATTTGCCATAGATCTTGGACACCTCCATCTTATATTCCAGACAGGTGGCGCCATCTGCAGTTGTCTTTGAGTGGCGTCCTTGGTGTAAACAGTAGTTTATTGAATCATCAATAAGGATCGGAAAACAGGGCATAGCCCTATATTAATTCCTCTCCTAAGATACAAGATATATTTTAACATGTTTCAAAAGATAATTGTACAATGCAATCAAATACAATTCAGTGACGAAGAAATCCCTACTATTAATGTTTTTAAGGTCCTTGTGTTCTCAGTATTCATTGATAATTAAATAAAAATTATAAATAGGTGCTATAATAATATAACAAGAAATTACAATTTGTGTGGAACACAAAAGAAAATGTACCGCAATAAACATTTGGGCTATATTTACAATTGGCTTTGCAATAAGAACATGATCAGGCTCCATACAGTAATATTTATATAATATTTCTCTTAGAATCGACCACTTTCTTCAATAAAACAGTAAATTTTCTCAAATAGTTGAAAGTTATCTATGTTTGGTTTGTTTTTGTCACCGTACAGGAAAATTTCAATTTTTTTCATCTCACACGGCATGCCTCTTAGTAATTCTGTTCGTTTATTGGTATACATAGGACATGAGAAAAAATAGTGATCTGGCGTCTCGTCAGACGAACCACACGCACAAATAGCATCTTCTACCCAATTATTAAGAAATAAATGCCATTTCAAAGCACTACATCCTATACGCATCTGAGTGTGTACGATCTGAATACTGCGGTTTCCTGTAAAAGTATAATAGTATGGTGGTGGTACTTCATCATTTTTACACAGGTGCTTTTTAAAAATTGACAGATTTTCTGAATTTCTAACGATTTCACTGAGGGTGTTCCATTCTTCACAAGTGGAGCACAGGAAAGACCGTTGCCTTACTTCTGTACGGCACATAGGGGAAACGAGATTTTCAGCATTTCTTAAATTGTAACTGCTTGTTTGTCCTACCTGTCTTGGTACTAAGTCACAAAGATACACTGGAGCTATACCATTAAACATCTTATAGAATAGCATAAGTATATGTCTCTTTCTCCGAGTAGATAGTGGTTGCCACCCGGTTTCTTTGTACAATAAGCCGTGGCTTGTACCTCTGCGTGCACCAGTTACTATGCGCGCTGCACTTAACTGCACTGATTCTAATTTAACTGCCTCTGCCTTAGTGCAACCATCCCAAACCACATCTGCATATTCAAGAACAGGTCTGATAAAAGTTAAATACAGTTTCTCTAAGGCTCTCCTGTCAAATTTATACATATAGCTTCTCAAAACATCTAACCTTTTATTTGCCTTATTACATATATAATCTATGTGATCTCTCCAACTACATTTACCATTTAAAATTAAACCTAGATGTTTGTGTATCTCAACTTCTTGCACTTCATGGTCACCAATATGAATAGCTTCATGGGTCGCTTTTTTTAGGGCGAATGTTAATTTTTCTGTTTTTTGTGCATTAAAAGTTACATACCACATATTCGCCCAACTTTGTATTCTTTCAAGATCGACATTTAGACATCGAGACATATGTTCGTTATCATTTCCTGCAATGAAGAGCGATACATCATCAGCAAATAACCTGATGTTTGTTTCAACCTGTTTGGCCAGGTCATTTATATATAAACTAGATGAATGTTATAATTTTTCTGTATTTTAATTTTATTCTTGGACATGCTACATTTTAGATTTTGTATTGTACCACCAGGGTTACAATGATTGAAGTGTACATTTAATTGTGTCCACAAAGTGGTGTATTGCTGTGAAAGTGTGGATGTTAATGAGATAAGTAATTCCTTACTTCAGAAGAGTAAAAACTTCACCAGGTGTGAAATTGACTATTAATTCCAGTAATTAATTAAAACTGGGATAGTAATTAGCACAATGATATTGTTTGTCCCTCATTCAACCAACAGTGTGTATACTTTTTTTGAAAAGATGTTTTATTTTATCAAATTTACTTTTATTTTATTTTGGTGAATAAAATTAAGCATGTCCTGAAAACTCCAATGTGCAAAACTTTTTAATAGTGATTCAAGGAATATTCTTGTACATGCCATGTTGTGGCATTATTTTCTTTTAAAATCAGTTTAAACATTTATGATTTAAAAATAATAAAATATATGTGTATGCATAATATGACCCAATGTTTTTTACTATGTATATATAATGATTGCAACTTTTGCAACAATTCTAATATTTTAACTTTTATTTTCAGGTTTTTTAATTAAAAATTTATAAACCTGTAAATAAAAAAAATGATTCAGATAAAAACTTCTTAATGGAAAAAGTGGATCTGCTTAAAAAAATAGGATTATATTTAAACTTAAATGCATTATTCTCTTGAAAGTGAAATAAAGTTATTAGTCCATTCTGTCCACTTGCCTGTCCAACTATAAATTTTCATATGCAACACAGTATCTCAAAACTTTTACTGTCTTTCTTCACTAAAGAGATTTTGTGTCATACAGTCACATATTCATAAATCACTTCATCAGCATAGTTAATCATAACATCATATCTGTCAAATTGAACGCTTGCAGACTACCATACACTTTAGATCCTTCAAAAAATAGCCTTATCATCATCTACTACTGCTTATTACTGCTGTCATTGCATTCATATTTGCTCAAATATATCACAATTTTCAACCCCTCCTAAATAAATAAAAAATAAACCACTTTATTTGACTCTATTAATCCATCAGTCAGGTAATTTCATTTATCATTTACTCACATATTACATAACATTCCTTTATAATAGCCTAACATGTACATGATATTCATAAGCTTTATCGACTGGATATAGTATCACAGTGGAGAAACATTTATAGTCCAATCACGATCAGCTGAGCGCCGTGACCCATGGGTCCCTTGTTTTTGTATGGTTTGATAAAAATGTCATATGACCAGGGAAAAGCATGATAATCACAGGATTTCTTTGCTAAACAGGTAAAATCACTACATAACAAAGGAAATTTTATTAAAATTGTATAATTTTATCTTTTTGAAAGATGTAAATCAGATAAAATTTTTTATGCGGGGGGGATTAAAATTGATGTGGGGGGTGCCTGAGAACCATACCTTTTCTTTGCCTAATATTTTCATATTATTAATATCACCCATTATTAAGCATGAAAAAGAATTCTTGGTCTTTTAAAGTATTATAACACCATTTATGAATGAAATTGGGAATTTTTAAAAGTTTGTTTATAAGTTGATCTGTATATTTTAGGTGTACAACCTATAAGCTATCAACAGCCTCCTCCTGGACATGGAGGTATGTATTATACATTTGTATTATTGTATCCCCAGACATAGTCGGGATACTATGGTTTAGGCACGGTCATGCTGCTGCCCCAGAGATTTCTTTCAGGCAAGATAACTAAATATTTCACTGATTCTTACTTAACTTGACATGCGCATAGATATGTATGCCGTATTAGTCTGAAATTGTGTTTGTCTATAGATCTTGGAAACCTCCACCTCATATTCAAGACTGGTGGTGCCATCTGCAATCATTTACTTGTGGCATCCATCCATACATTTGCTGTTGGTGAAAATTGCTCATATCTCATGAGTTGTTCAATGTGTTGGTCTGAAATTTGGCATGTACAACCATCTTGGAGAGTTTTCTCATCAACCAAACAGGTGGTGCCACCTACCTTCCCATTTTCATAGAATATATAAATTCTCTTTTATGTGATTTGCCATAGATCTTGGACACCTCCATCTTATATTCCAGACAGGTGGCGCCATCTGCAGTTGTCTTTGAGTGGCGTCCTTGGTGTAAACAGTAGTTTATTGAATCATCAATAAGGATCGGAAAACAGGGCATAGCCCTATATTAATTCCTCTCCTAAGATACAAGATATATTTTAACATGTTTCAAAAGATAATTGTACAATGCAATCAAATACAATTCAGTGACGAAGAAATCCCTACTATTAATGTTTTAAAGGTCCTTGTGTTCTCAGTATTCATTGATAATTAAATAAAAATTATAAATAGGTGCTATAATAATATAACAAGAAATTACAATTTGTGTGGAACACAAAAGAAAATGTACCGCAATAAACATTTGGGCTATATTTACAATTGGCTTTGCAATAAGAACATGATCAGGCTCCATACAGTAATATTTATATAATATTTCTCTTAGAATCGACCACTTTCTTCAATAAAACAGTAAATTTTCTCAAATAGTTGAAAGTTATCTATGTTTGGTTTGTTTTTGTCACCGTACAGGAAAATTTCAATTTTTTTCATCTCACACGGCATGCCTCTTAGTAATTCTGTTCGTTTATTGGTATACATAGGACATGAGAAAAAATAGTGATCTGGCGTCTCGTCAGACGAACCACACGCACAAATAGCATCTTCTACCCAATTATTAAGAAATAAATGCCATTTCAAAGCACTACATCCTATACGCATCTGAGTGTGTACGATCTGAATACTGCGGTTTCCTGTAAAAGTATAATAGTATGGTGGTGGTACTTCATCATTTTTACACAGGTGCTTTTTAAAAATTGACAGATTTTCTGAATTTCTAACGATTTCACTGAGGGTGTTCCATTCTTCACAAGTGGAGCACAGGAAAGACCGTTGCCTTACTTCTGTACGGCACATAGGGGAAACGAGATTTTCAGCATTTCTTAAATTGTAACTGCTTGTTTGTCCTACCTGTCTTGGTACTAAGTCACAAAGATACACTGGAGCTATACCATTAAACATCTTATAGAATAGCATAAGTATATGTCTCTTTCTCCGAGTAGATAGTGGTTGCCACCCGGTTTCTTTGTACAATAAGCCGTGGCTTGTACCTCTGCGTGCACCAGTTACTATGCGCGCTGCACTTAACTGCACTGATTCTAATTTAACTGCCTCTGCCTTAGTGCAACCATCCCAAACCACATCTGCATATTCAAGAACAGGTCTGATAAAAGTTAAATACAGTTTCTCTAAGGCTCTCCTGTCAAATTTATACATATAGCTTCTCAAAACATCTAACCTTTTATTTGCCTTATTACATATATAATCTATGTGATCTCTCCAACTACATTTACCATTTAAAATTAAACCTAGATGTTTGTGTATCTCAACTTCTTGCACTTCATGGTCACCAATATGAATAGCTTCATGGGTCGCTTTTTTTAGGGCGAATGTTAATTTTTCTGTTTTTTGTGCATTAAAAGTTACATACCACATATTCGCCCAACTTTGTATTCTTTCAAGATCGACATTTAGACATCGAGACATATGTTCGTTATCATTTCCTGCAATGAAGAGCGATACATCATCAGCAAATAACCTGATGTTTGTTTCAACCTGTTTGGCCAGGTCATTTATATATACTAAAAAGAGAAGCGGTCCCAATATAGATCCTTGAGGAACACCTGCTGGAATATATTTGAAACTTGCCATTTAGCACTACTCGTTGTTTTCTGTTGGATAAGTAGCTCCTGAACCATCGAAGCAGTTTCCCATTTATACCTATACATTCTAATTTATATAACAACCCCTCATGCCACACCCTGTCAAAAGCCTTGGATGCGTCTAGAGCAACAAAATTTACGATTTTCCCCTGATCTAAAGAATCAGTAACTATATTATACAATTCACATAACTGGTTTACACAAGAATCATTTGGTTTGTAGGCTGACTGTACTCTTACAATGAGTTTGTTTGTAGCCAAGAAGTTAAAGACGTGTTTGAACACACATCATTCAAATAACTTTCCCACACAACTGAGCAACGAAATAGGACGATAATTTGACACAGTTTGTTTGCAACCTTTTTTATAAACTGGTATAACATTTGCTTCTTTCCATTTTTCTGGAAAACTTTCAGTTTCGAGAGAGTAGTTGAATATTTGACAGAGAGACCTTGTTATAAAGGATTCGCTTAGTTTCAACATTTTGTGACTGATTTCATCTGGGCCACTGGCCTTATTAGGATCTAAAATTGATATTGAATCTTTTACGTCGGTTTCTTTTATAACTATTTTATTTAATGTAGGTCCGTTTGCCTGTGATGTGTTCGGAAGGGTAGCGTTCGTAGTGTTTAAAATGGATTCTCTAACAAAATAGTTATTAAAGACTGTTGCCTTATCTGTATCGTTTACAACTAGCCCTCCGGCAGATTTGTTAGCCGGATATATCTGAGAATTGTCCATTCCTTTAAAGTGATCAATTACCAATTTCCACCACAGTTTCTGCGGTATCTTTTCTAGGCCGTTAATTTTATTTATTTTTTCATTGACAAATTTGGACTTTGCCGCCCTTATTTCATCAATTACAAGATTTCTGAACTGTCTAAACTTTGTCCAGTTCTCTGGGTTGTTTTTCTTTTTTGCAAGATTATGTATTCTATTACGTTTTCTAATCAGCCTTCTTAAATTGGCATTGAACCAGGGTGGATCCATAGGCCGTACCTGTATTCTTTTACTGGGCACCGCCATCTTTATTGCTTTTTTAAAAGTCCCAGTCCACAATTTTACAGCAAGATATATATTTTCTTTCATTAAGCCTTTATTTATTTCCTCTAATTTTGAAAGTTCTGTACCGAGAGAAATACAATCTACTTGATCGTAACACCATATTAATCTCTTTTGGTCCGTTAATTTACAAGATTTCATCTTTAGCTTAACAAAGACCGGATGGTGGTCACTGCAAAAGGGTGTTAGTACACCAGACTCAGATACTAAATCTAAACAGGTCGTAGCAATTATATCTATGCATGTAGAAGACTGCTTGGTGACACGAGTTGGTTCATTTATTAAATTAACCAGGCTGAATTTATTACATATACGCTTGAAAGCTAAGTTTCTCGAATTTAATAAATCATCGTTTAAATCACCCGTGATAATTAATCTCTGGATGCCTGTTTGTTTAGCTAACTCAAATGATTCCTCTAAACGAGACCAGTACTCAGCATTTGCGTTTGGTGATCTGTAAAATGTTCCTATCAAAATTTTATGTGAAAATAACATTTCTAGCCAAATACACTCTAACCCATTCAATTCAAGTTCACCTCTTCGAGTTACCGGAACACCGTTTGCTACATACATCGCTACGCCTCCACCTCTGTTGTTACAGTCACGTCTGAACGGTTCTTGGTACCCTTTCAACTTGATCTCTTCATTGTCTATGTTGCTATGTAACCATGTCTCGGTAAGACCGATTATGCAATTATGTCCTAGTTCTGCAAATACAAGCTCCAATTTAGGAACTAAGCTGCGTACGTTCACATGGATCAATGAGAAATTCCTGTGTGATTCAGTTCTTACATCATTCAGCTGCGGGCCTGGATTTGGGTGAATGTCCCCAGACAAGATAAGTCTTTCACGGGTGATCCAGTGGCCTGAGCATGATTCGGTGTTCAACTTTTGAATGGGTACCCAGTAACCTTTACTCACAATGGCCCATGATAAAAATGGACTCTCGTATTTTCCTTTGTACATGTAAACAAGTAAATTTAACAAAACTTTAACAAAATTCAATTGTGAAAAGTGTGCCTTGTGCTGTATATAGGACTGGTGCATCATTTGGTGCATGTAGGCTTTCATGAGGGGGTTTACACGTTTCCTATCCTTCAAAAGTATATATATTTTGTTACAATGTTTACTTTCTACAACAATAGTTTTGCAGGTTAGAATTCCGGCAATAAATATGAACATCTTTACATCCTAACAGTAACCTTCTGTATGGTAATTTATCATTTCTTCGACTGTCCTAATAATTTAATGTATTTGAATTTCACTAGTTCTCTAGGAGATTCCTATGTTTGTTTACAATATCGTAATACATTTTACTTGTGAAGTCTACTCAATATTCTCCGTATTTTTTTTTTCCGATGCCATCTTGCTGTGATATACTTTACATATATTCACTGTTTTTTATCATTCAGTCTTTACTATATCATTAAAATATATCTGACTTTCGAATCTAACTAAAATAAAACAAGATGTGATATTTATGTATACACACATTTCCTAGACATCTTTCAAATACTTACAATATAACCATTTTACACGTTCTCTATTATTTCCTGTTTTTTGTGATGTCACTTACCATATTTGCAAGGCTCTTGTATCTATTTAGATCTTATACACACATTTTCTATACATCTTTCCAATTTTACAATATATCCTTTTCTACACATTTTCTTATTTCTTTCTTTCACTTGTGAAGTCCCTTCACATATTTTCAAGGCTCTAGTATGTAGTTTAGATCTTATACATACATTTTCTGTACATCGTTCCAATTTTTACATTATAACCTTTTTCTACACTTTTTCTATTACTTTCTTACACTTGTGGTATCAATTTACATATCTTCAAGGCTCTCGAATGTATTTTATCTCGTACACACTTTCTATACATCTTTCAAGTTTTTAACAATATAAACAGTTTACGCATTTTCTTAATTTCTTTTCACTTATGAAGTCACTTTACATATTTCCAGTACTCTAGTATGTATTTTAGATCTTATACACATATATTCTATTATATCTTTCCAATTTTACAATATATAATTTTTTCACATTTTCTCATTTCTTTCTTAGACATGTGATATCACTTTACATATTCAAGACCAGTATGTATTTTAGATCTTATACACACTTTTTCTCTTTATCTTTCCAATTTTCAATGCAACCTTTTTACCCGTTTTTTATTTCTGTTTTACTCTTGTGATATCACTTTACATTATTTTAAGGCTCGTGTATGTATTTTAGATCTTACACACCCAATTTCTATATATCTATCTAATTTTTACATTATAGCCTTTTTTATTTAAGTTTTCTATTTCTTCCTTGCACTTGTAATATCAGTTTACAAAATTGCTTTTATTTTTAAATATTGTTCCTTGTTTTTACCATTTTAACCTTTCCTATCTTCTTTTATAAAGTTTATATTTAAATGACATTTTACAATATTTTATTACATAAGTACATACATATTTTACAGGCCATTCAAGTCCTTCTCACTTCTAATCTCTCGGATTTTTTCATCAGTCAGTCTCACCAGAACCCTGCCGTCTGTCGTCCAGCAGTCCTTTACGGCTGACTCCTTTGATTTCTTTGCCCGTCTTGCCAAGAACGCCAGTTGCGCCCTTTCCTCGGTCAGGTCTTCCTTTATGTAAACGCAGGTTCCCTTCAGCTTTGTCCGTGCACTGTAAATGGCGGCTCTCCCTCTATAACTGGTCATCCTAATGATGATGGGTCTCTGACCACTGCCTGGGGGCCCCACTCTGTGACATCTTTGTATATCGTGCAGGGTCATATCTTTCAGACCTAATTTGTTGTGCACAAAGGTCATAACGATATTGTCAATCCGTTCTCCTTCGGTTTCTTCTATACCGTGAATGCGGAGATTGAGTCGTCTTTCATATTGTTCAAGTGAGTCCAGTTTAGTTTCGAGCTTTTCAATTATTTCTCTGCTCCGTTTCAGTTCATTTTCCAGTTCAAAAGTCCTTTTTGACAAGATTTCCAGCGACGCAGTAGTTGTTTTCTGAGCACTATTTATTTTTACATTGTTAAGTTCATCAAGCTTTTCATTAATCATTGGCAGAATAGCTTCTGCAAAAGCGGTAATGACTGAAGGTGACGATAACACAGTTTGAATTACCTTAGTCAGCTGCATCATCTGTGTATTAGCTGCTGAAGGGCTTGTACTCTCAGAATCTGTAGATTCCTGTCTGTGACGTTTTGCGTCTTGTTTACGAGTGTCTTCACTCATAGCCCCGCCAAGTTGTAATACTGGCGCGAGTGTCTCCTCATGGATTGACTCGCTTGAGTAGACAGAGTCCAGGGACTTTCTAATTTCCTCCCCGAGGTTGCTCGTCATTGTACCAAAACAATGTTACCTTTCAGTTCTTTTGTTCCGTAGATTTCGTGAATTTTTGTTAAAATTGCGTTACAAAGTTGATCGTCAATTTCAAGAACTGGTTCCGTGGACTTTATTCTACTTGGGATACTGTTCCATTTCCTGCTGTTAATTTCTCCTGGTCATCTATTCCCCTGGAACGTAAGAGCCCCTTAATGTGCGTGTAGCCTATCCGCCATCTTGCGCCACTTCATATGCATAAGGATTTAATCTTTTAAAATCTGAACATTCAAAAGAAATTGATTGGAATGAATAGCTTTTATTCATGTTTTCATACACCATGTCAAGTGTTGTTTACATCTAGCCCACCTAGTAGTACAGCCTTCACTTGCATTATGTAACCCACCCCTTTGAGTGGCGTCCTTCATTTGTTTGGGTAAAAATGGCTCATATCTGGGGGGTTGATAGATGTATATGCCTGAAATTTTGGCATATTTATCTGTCTTGGATAGCTTTGTGTGAGTGGCCTTGACCTTGAATATTCCCATATTTGGTGAAAAATTGTTTCTCATGTTGATGGATGGAAGAATCATTTGTCCCTTGCTAAGTGACAGTATTTGCTGCTGAAAATGGGGGCCTATTCTAAAGGGGGGGGGGGGTTGTCTGTGGATACAATGCACCACAGGTGCCAAGAAATTCTAGTTTTCTTTTATATTCAGTTTAAACATTTTATGATTAAAATGCTGAATTAAAATGATTTATGTTTTTAATTCAGAATTAATTATATTTTATGATTTATTTAACTGCAAATTTGTGAACTCTTTTAGATTACAAAAATTGAATATGATCAAAATTATTCACAAAATAAATCATTATTCTCCTGCCAAAAAAGGATATGCTGAAAAAAGTAAGGTTTAATATAAACTGAAAATCATTATTCCCCTGCCTCAAAATTCTTTCTGTCCACCTGTCTGTCCATATGTAAATATTTCATATGCAACACTATCCCTAAAATATTTACTGTTTTTTTCCTAGTCAGTCATGTCAGAGTATTAGTTTGGCAATCATATATTTAGTACTTGATTTTCACCAAATACCTTTTCAAATGCTAATATATACAAAACAACAACAAAAAAATAAGTTAATTTGGCATTGCTTAAATTTGACCAAAGTCAGCTGAGAGCCGCCATGACCCATGGGCCCAGTGTGAAAGTTAGTCTGAAATTTTCTTCAAAACTGTCTCAGGGATATTTATGGAATTTCAACATAAAATAAATTGCAAACTGTTTAAAATTACATGAGATTTACAAACTGTTCAATATTATAAGATATCTATGCCAGTGAATTCACTATATTCTGTAAGAATTCTCTGCAGCTTGTGCCACTGAAATGAACTTTTAAATTTCAATAGGTTTTATTGCAAGAAATAGAATAATGATATATTTTCCAGTATATGTCATTTGGAAAAAAATCACAGCTTAGCTTTGGGCCCTTGGACCCATGTTTTTTTTTTACTGAATGTGCATATTTTTTCAAGGTTATGTGTCTGGTGGTGGTGTCACCTGTATTTTTTCCATTTTTTATGATTTTTTTTTTGTTTTTTTTTTTAGACCTGCAATGAAACTGTCAACTGTTAACATGGCACAATACCTTACCGCTGGACCTGGAATCTTCTAACTTGACATCAAAAGAGGTTCATGAATATATCTCTGAGGAAACCTGAAATTAGGTCTCTGTTACCCATATTCTCCCAGCAATGGGGCTCAGAAGTACCCCTGAGAATAATTAAAAATTTGACACCATAGCTCCAGTAGGTGAATAACTAATGCATTGATCAGCGTGATTCTTTGCATACATATTGATCATGGACCCTTTCTTCAGTTTCCGCAGAAATGGTGGCACTACCTGTATTTTTTTTCAATTTTTACAAATTTTCTTCTATATTTTGAGACCTTCAAAGATGTGGTCGTCTGTTTACCAGACAAATAATAACAGTTGGAATGAGAAATTTTCGAGACTGAAAAAAATAGTTTCTTAATTAGCTGTGGTGTCATCTAGTTTGGTCTCTCCCCCTCCCCCCCAGGGGAGACATGTTGTTTTCAGTGCCATCATTTGTCGTCTAGAACACTCAAATGTTCATACCAAATTCTTGGAGAAGTTCAGAAACTGGTGACCTTTACCTTCATCTTAAAGGTCAAATATGCCAAAATGTGAAATGATTGTGAACCCCATAACTTTTGAAGTGTTCCTCATTTTGTCCTCAAATTTGGTACACCTATTGTTCCTACAAAGTTCTCAGACAAATTTGAAACCTGGTGACCTTGAAGATGAGGTTCAAGGTCAAATCAGCTGAATTATAGTTATTGTCTCGGGAACGCGATTACTTTTGAATTATTTCACATTTTGTCCTCAAATTTGATACACCAATTGTTTCTACGAAATCTTGGAGGGGTTCGAAAGCCTGGTGACCAAATCTTGGAGGGGTTCGAAAGCCTGGTGACCTAAACCTTTATCTTCAAGGTCAAATCTGCCGAAATGTCAATTTTTTTAGTCCTTTATTTTTTTTTAGTATTTCATTTTTTGTCCTCAGATTTGGTACACGAATTGTTCCTACCGAATCTCTGATGAGTTTGAGGTCTGTGACCTTGACCTTTATCTTCAAGGTCAAATCTGCCAAAATGTAACATTTTTGTGAACCCCATAACTTTTGTGGTATTTCCAATTTTGTCCTCAAATTTGGTACACCAATAGTTCTGCCACGTTCTCAGATGAGTTTAAAACCTGGTGACCTTGATAAGGATCTTCACCACTGAATTTTAGTTATTGTCTTGTGAACGCAATAACTTTAGAAGGGCTGCATATTTTTCTACAAAATTTAAAACACTCACTGTTCCTACCAAAATCTTGGATGTGTTCGAAATTCTGTGACCTTGACTTTGATCTACAAGGTCAAATTTTTGCAATTCCAGGCTTATTGGGACCCCCATAACTTTTGGAAGTACTGAAGATTTTTTCTTCAAATTTGACACACCAGTTTTTTCTGCCAAATTGTCAGTTGTCCATTAACAGGGCGAAAATCATGAATGTTGGACCTAAAATCTTCTGACTTGACATCCTTGGAGTTTCAGGAAAAAATTTCCTTGGAAACTTGAAATTAGGTCATGGTTACCTATATTTTGCAAATATAGGGAGAAAACATGATGTTAAAGCACCAAGTGAGTCAGATTGGGCACAAATTATATCCATTTGGCTTAAAATCCTCATACATGACTTTCAGGGAGGTCCCTAAAAATCTCCTTTGAAACCTGAAATGTCACTCGGACCCATTTTCTACAAGCTGTATGAAAGAACTTGATTTTAACACTCAGGTAGGCTCAAATGGTAGCAGCTGCATGTAGAATAAGGTCACTGTAACCTATATCTAAGAGCTGTTGGCAAAATGCATGATTTTAAGCACTCTCAGAGTTTTTTTGCCCATTGTTAAAGGCTCCTTGAATGCAGCTGAGCATCATTGCCCATTGGCCACTTGTTAAATTTATTGAATTACCATTTCTCAATGAAATTCTGACTGTTTTAAAAGTATGTATTGATGTTCTTGTATATATTTTATTTGTACAATCTACAGGCTATCCAGGGTATCCAGCTGGGCAAAGAGGTAGGTTAAATACCTAAGCACTATTCTGGATTGGTCTTTCGTGAGATGCATGTTTTTTTTCTCAAGTATTCTATTAGATATAGCAAGGGTATGTGTATGTCATTCATCTTTAGTTTCTACATGATTCAGACAGGTAGTCACATATATATTTGTATACATCTCATTTGCTCTGGTCCTGCATATGTTTAAGGATGATTTATTATTAGTCAGATATTATATACATCTGTGAGCCACTTAAAAAAATTGTCCAGTGCTACACATACTGTTGTTGGCTATATATTTGCACGGTTAAAATTTCATGATTTTCACAATAATATTTTATGAGACTTCCATTTTTGCAATCTCACAATGAAATTTCCTATACACAGAGGATAACCATTAAGGGGCATTTACATGTGTGTGTATATGTGTATGTGTGTTTATGCGTGAAAAAATAGTTGTGTTTCCATGTGCGCATATATGCATGAACTGGCAGACGTGTATATTTGTACAGTGAATCGAGCAGGCTTTCCAAAAAAACATGGTGAAGTGACGTCATTTTACCTTGAATCCCTTAGTTCATGCATATGAGCTGACAGACTCATGGAAACACCAAAGTTACAAAATCATATGAGTGATTTTCACGCATATTCACATATAACCACACATGGAAACACCCCTTTATTATATGAATGAATTCAATCAAATATTATGTGAACATTATCTAATAACAAAAAAATATTGTTTGTTAATGGTAGACAATTGGAAATTTCTGATATTGTTTTAAATATCACTCACTGAATATACAGGATCTGTTTATTTAATATTCTTAATGATATGAATAACTCCTCATTCATGAATGTTTTATTTTTGTGACAATACCCATTGCGAATATGAAACAAAACGACAACCACAATATCTTAGTACTTTCTATGGAATGGTAGCAAAGGGTTTTTAACTGACTTGTCTATTCAAATTTTGGTATCCCCCAGATTTAGAACTTAACCTAAAGTGATGCAGCATGTATATTTGTTTTGCTTTCATATTCTGATTTTGTGTGAATGTCGAAAAATAAAGTGATTTAACTTCACCAGAAAATCTCGTTGCTTGCTTTGACCAGTAAGATAATTTGGTCACAGCTGCCTTATGTGCCTAAATTTTATTTATATATGTATATATTACTATTATTATTTTTATTTATATTATTACTTGCAGTACCATTAGCACAACCTGATCATGAAGAGTATCCTACTGGACATGGAAGTAAGTGAAACACATTAAATATTCTGACTTCAAGCCAGCCAGTTTACTCTGCCAAGTCTTTATTTTACTAATTTCTCTTTTTAATTTTTTCTTTTATTTTTATTAGCATCCCATTTTCCTCTGTTTTTTTTCATTAATAGAGTCCAGAGATATAGTATTTCTCTCTTGCTGTAACAGCGCAGTTAGAACAACAATGGGACACTTCACAATTTTGTGCATGCAAATGTCCAACACGTGTCACATGTGGAAGATGTACTTATACTCATGCAAAGGGAAGTCACCATGCAGGTTTCTGATTAGGGAGCAATTTACAAACACACTTGTAGTATGTTAGGCACATCTATATTCCATCTGTGATAAAAATGGCGCATTCTTACTAATTTTACTCTTTTTTTCACTCTTTATTTCAAACAAGCAACTCTTTTTTTCGAGAGCACTTACTTTTTTCGGTCATTTATCATTGGCATGCCGAAGGGTTGCATGTTTTTAGGAAAACAATGCACACCTCAGATGATACATCATTTTCTTATTAAATGTTCAAATGTTGCTTGGATCACAACTGGTAAAATAAGGAAATATGCTTAAACAATATAAATAATCACATGGCTGCATGTATCTGAACATCTGACTAACTAAGAGCTGTGCATCAACAGACCTTGAATCAGATCCAGTGGTAGATCTCTGTGAGTAACGTCACAGAAGCAGTTCATCTCACAAGAAATTTCTTTCATCACAGTTAGATCATATCAAATTCTACTTACATCCAAAGGCTATTTATATGACATCAAGCTTAGCTTCCTCTCAAGACTGTTTAATAGGTATCATGCATTGCTTTCTTCTCAGGACTGTTTAAGTGACATCAAGTGCTTCTTTCTTCTCTAGACTGTTCAAGTGACATCAGGTGCTGCTTTCTCCTCTGGACTGTTCATGTGACATCAATTGCTGCTTTCTTCTCTGGACTGTTTAAGTGACATCAAGTGCTGCTTTCTCCTCTGGACTGTTCAAGTAACATCAAGTGCTGCTTTCTTCTCTAGACTGTTTAAGTGAAATCAAGTGCTGCTTTCATATCTGGACTGTTTAAGTGACATCAAATGCTGCTTTCATCCCAGGACTGTTAAAGTGACATCAGGCACTGCTTTCTTCTCAAGACTGATTAAGTAATATCAGGCACTGCTTTTTTTCTGGACTGTTTATGTGGCATCATGTACTGCTTTAATGTCTGGACTGTTTAAGTGAGATCAAATTCGGCTTTCATGTCTGACAGTAAGCCCTTCTTTCTTCTCTGGACTGTTTTAGTGACAACAAATGCCCCTTTCATGTAAAAATTTACAGGACACCATGTGCTGCTTTCATTTTGGGACTGTTTACTTGACATCATGCACTGCTTTCATCTTAAAACTAGCTGTTTAAGTGTCTTCAAGTGCTGCTTTCCTCTCTGGATTGTTTCTAAGGAGGGTAGGATGTAGGATGATTTGGTCAAACCATATTGTAACATAAGAAGGTGTTATTTGCCAGCATTGAATTTTTCATTTATAAATTTGTCAAACCAAGGTCAAGTGAATTTTTTTTTGTATAAAATGAATGGGGCTAGAGGTTGTATCTTCAAGAAAAATATTTTGTTACTTTTCATTTTATTTGATTAAATTCTGCATTTTTTGGTACCTTTATTGGAACAGGGAACTCAAGTTAGCCTTCATGATACAGTTGGTAAAAATTTATGAACCCTTTTTAATATTTTAAAATCTTATTTATTTTACAATGTTTCCTTTTTAGTTTGAAGATTATATTTGATATGTACTTTATTAAGTTCAAACCCACATTAATTCTTTTTGGTGAACTTCAAGACAGGTTTATATAGTTTGTCATAGATATATTGAAAAATATATGCTGGTTACAGTAATTGGCTTGATATTGGCAAAGCTAAAATTTTGCAATTTTCACTTTTTATCTCAGCTTACTGAAAGTCAACTGAGGTATAGGTATGGCACTTTGTCCGTCGTCCGTCTGTCTGGCCATCTGTTAGCAGGGCACAAATCATAACCACTGAACCTAGAAACCTGTAACTAAATATCCTAGGAATAATATCCATAAAAAATCTCCTTGGAAACCAGAAATTAGGTCACTGGGATCTATATATCTATATATATTATCTTTAAGAGATTGTGGATGCACTGTAAATCAAACTTTTTATCCCAGAGTTTCCCTCTTTCACACATGGCTTACTTGCCTAATATTGAGGAAATCTGTAGATTCTGAGGTTTCCTGGTCAGAGGTCAGTACCACTTTTTTAAAAGATTGTTAAGGTTGTCTAAATGCTGTATGTTCAAGAATAGTAAGTTCTCAGATTTTTTGGTCACAAGGTCATTGGTTAAGGTCACAGGACCCATATTTGGAAAAAGTTCATAAATTTGTATCCTTGCGATCAAATTCAGCTTAGCGTCAAGACCCTTGGGTCCTTAGTTCATTGTTTCCCGAGGGTTCCTTTTTTGTGATCTCACCATACAATAACCTAAACAAAGTATATCCAGTATATCATGAATATATGATTTGACATAATATGTCAAGAAAAATTGTAATAATTGGATAGGGAAACAAGTAAACATTGAGCGTGTCAAAATTATTGTTTGTCATTGGCATTTAATTTGCAAGATATGATATAATTTAAAATAGCAATCTTTGATTTACGGGAAGCGTATGATATCTTTTATTATTTAAAGTGTCCATCTTTTTTCTTGGATGATGAGGTATCTTATTCGCGAAGGTTTTGTTTTTCCGATAATTTCAACTTTACCAATTTAAAACCCCAACGAACAAAAAGGCAACCACAGTATATTGAATTAACAAATTATGTCAGTATTATATAACACATATTACATTATGCTGAGCAAATATCAACCATTTGGTAAACAGTTTACTGCTTGCTACATTTCCCTTCCCTCATCATTTTTCTTTTTTCTTTCAGTTTATGCTCAGGCTGATGCAAGTTATGCAGGTAAGATATTTTTCATATGGTTGACTTCATATTTGTGCATGATTCCCATGATTTTCACAATCTCAATATCTGAGTTATTTAAGATAAAAGTTATTTAATGTAAGAATTATTATAAATTAAATCTTAACCCATGGAAAATAAGCATCCATCAATACACATATCTCAGGAGTGCTTTCATGTATTTACCTGAAATTTTGTACGTCCAAAGTTTATGGTCAGCTTTCTTATAAACAGGACTGTTGGTACCATTTACAATAGTGTGTATTTTATGTATCAATCACACATATTTCATTTTCAATCATCTTGTTTACCAGTACCCGCACTGAACATGACTTGTGTGACACTTATGTTTCAATAGATAGGAGTAACAAAACAAGACATATTTAAATGGTGGTAATATCAAGGTTTGGGAATACTTTTGAAGACTCATTTAAGGAGACGTACTTCGACTTACAGTAGCCATGCCTCAGATAGGTCATGTTCCTTTTATATGGCAGAGACGCACAGTCAATTGTTACCCTTTTGGATCCTTGCAGGGTTGAGTTGATGAGTGTTTTAATATTCTCAAATACAGTCAAGCCCGCTTATTGTCATATCGGTGGTGCATGCATAAATTATGAAAATAACCAGGATGTTACATTATCCAGGCTTCAACATCGATGTCCTATTCAGTCATATTAGAAGCGTTATGGTTCAAATGATATCAATAAACAGGAAACAGAAACGTTTATGAATATTTTTATTGCACAACAGCATATCAAATTACATTGCACAACTGACAATTCATTTCCTGTAAGTTTTGTGCCGCAAGCCCCAACTGCAGGCAAAAATCTGACTTGACAAAAGAAAGAGACGTAGCGTCTGGGTCATGAGGTAAAATGTCTGGAAATGTGGCACAGTTATAATGTTATTTATAACAAACTATTTTACTAAATAATTCTTTCCTTATTTTCTGGATATCTTATTAATGACTCAAACTTCCATGATCGTCTTTATGATAGGACTGTTCAGGGAGCGGTCATCGTCATGCCATTGTCATCTTTCTGAAGTTTCGCCGTGATTGAGGTTTTTGACTGGGTATCTCCTGCTCACAAAACCACCAGCTTTTCAATGACCCTTGAAGGGGATTTCCAGTCGTAAGCAATGTTTAGAGCTTGTGCTTCATATCGTCTCGGCGAAATGTCACTGAGGTGTAAACCGCAGCCTTTCAAAGGCCAGGAGTTAATTATATATGATATGTGATCATAAACATTGCCCTTGTTATTCTTCAAAGGAACGCAATGATCTGGATTACCGTGGTATCTTAAGATGTTAATTAGCTAAGTGACGGGGAGTGACTCGCATGCACCACTGCACTTTCCTGCCGCACACAAGTGGGAGATGAGATCATTTGATACGCCTGAACGATTACAGGTTCTTGGCCTCGTTGATCGCCGTGTCGGCGTTTGATGTGATATTAACTGCGAACAGGTACCACTGTCAAGGGTTCCAAGCATGACAATAAACGGGATAATGACAATATTCCATAATATTAAACGTTCAGATTTACCATTGTTTATATAGGAAATGGTTTGGGATTTCAGATTTATGTGACAATAAACGGGACTTTCTATTAACCGATATGACACTAAGTGGGCTTGACTGTACATAAATAAAGAAGTATTTATTTTTATGAGTATAATGTATGTATGTACGTATATATATATGTCCAGGGAAGAATTAGAATCTGTAAAGATCCAGAATCTTCCCAGAAAGAATGGGAATCAATTCATACGATCACTTGATCCTCATTTTTCCTGGGACAGTTGAGAATTCTGTTTTTTCCCGGGAAGAATGGGAATTCTTATTTTTCCCAGCTTCTTATTTTCTGACAACTTAAAATCAAGAATCTGTCATAGCTATTATTATAATAATAATACAAAAAAGAAGAAAATTGTTATACAATTATATATATCACTTATCTCAATTTTGTAAGCTTCATATTATATTCACATAATTCATTTTATATGAGTGCATATTAATTCTCTTAACTACTAGAACAATTCAGACTTAATTTGAAAGAAACAAAACATCTTCTGAAAAAGAAGCCAGAAAACATAAAAAAATAAAAAAGTAAAAGAGTTATTCTCTGTTATAATTCCTGTTTTTCTCAGGATAAATGAGAATTCTCATTTTTCCCAGGTTTAAATTCTCAAACTGAATTCCAGTCTCTCCTGGAAAATATGAGAAATCTCAATTTTCCCAGAACAGGGCAGAATTCTTATTTTCCCTGGGAAGAACAGGAGTTATTTTAAATCATCTCTTGTTTCTCATTATTCCTTGGAAGAATGAGAATTCTCATTTTTCCTAGAAATATATATAATATAACCAAATATAAATATATATATAATATAAATGAAATATATATATATATATATATATATATATATATATATATATAAGGTTGAAATCACTGTTTTAAGACCATTTTCTTTCATGGACATCTTTGAATGCATATATTATAGATTAGCTTTATTTACTCTTTTATATGGTTATAAATTACATTTTTCTTATGTTATTTGAAACATTGTATATTTTGTTATTTTACTCACTGTATGATTTATGCACTTACAGAACTACGGGGCTGAGGCCTTATATTTCTGAATGAAATATTCATTCATCCATTCCTTGTCCACTTGGCCACATTCTATGTTTTACAGGGTCTGAGTCAATTTGCATGGGAATCATGCAAATAATTTAATTGCTGAACCTTAAAAGAATGATCTGGTTTAAATTTTTAAAATTATAGCCTGGTAAACATTATGTAAAAATAAGTATCATTGAATTCCAGCATGCATCCACTGTATCTGAACCAAAAAAAAAGATCTTTAAAATTGATAAATACATAACATGTATACTTATGTTTAGGTGTTTTCTCAGCAACATCTGAAAACAATCAATTGTTTAATTTTTTATACATTAAAATTAAAAAAGAAAATATATATATTGTACGGATATTGCAAGTACACATTGCTCATGTATGAAAATGGCCTTAAAATGGCATATGGTCTCTGTTTTATTGCAGAAAAATAAGTTTTCAAAAAAATAATGCTAAGTTCCTTTAGTCTTTCCTCTTGAACTGTTCATTTAAGGTGTCTGTCTGAAATTTACTGGGATTGTAGAACACCAGTGTTTTAAACACCCAAACTAATTGGCTTACAGCTGCTAATTAGCAAAACTATTGCTTAAGCTGATTGCTACTCATTGTGTTAATTGCTGAAATATTACTTAGAACATTTGATCAAAAACTTGCATAATACTATCACAAACAAGTTGTTTCTCTTGAACTGTTCATTCAAGGTGCCTTACAGTTTAATAATTCTTTGGTATTCTATTAAATCAACACACATTTTATTGACTGTGCCTAAACTGACCATTTTGTTGCAGTGATTCTGAAGATTTGACTTTCCTGTCCGTAAACTTTGAAAATCTTGAAAAAAATTACTTTATTTTTCCTATTCAAATCAACAAACTAAGTACACACATATATACCCTTTTATTAGCTCAGCTGACTGTAAGTCATCTGAGCTATAGCGATCACTCTTTGTCCGTCGTCTGTCCAGCCGGATCCGGCCGTCTGTCCGTTAACAAGTCACAAATCGTAACTGGACCTGGAATCTTCTAACTTTACATCCACAGAGGTCCATGAAAAATCTCCTTGGAAACCTGAAATTAGGTCTCTGTTACCCATGTTCTTCAAGCTATGAGGCTCGAGTACCCCCCCAGAATAATGAAAAATTTGATAAAAAAGCTCTAATATCTGAACAACTAATGCATTGATCATCATGATTCTTTGTATGGTTTTTAATCATGGAGTGTTTCATCAGGTGTGCGCAGACTGGTGGTGCCACCTGTATTTTTTTCAATTTTTTTGTAATTTTTTTCTCTATTTTGAGACCTTAAAAGATGCCAGCATCTGTTAACAGAGCACCAATCATAACCGCTGGACCTGGAATCTCCTTACTTTACATCCAAATAGTTTCATGAGAAGTCTCCTTGAAAACCTATAATTAGGTCTCTGTTACCCATATTCTTCAAGATATGGGGCTCCGAAGTATACCTCCCAGAATAATGAAATATTTGATACAAAAGCTGAAGTATCCGAACAACTAATGCATTGATCACCATGATTCTTTGCATGGATATTGACCATGGGGTGTTACATCAGTTTTTGCTGACTGGTGGCGCCACCTATATTTTTTAATTTTTACGATTTTTTCCTCTATTTTTGAGACCTTAAAAGATGCCACGAATCGAAATGACTAGACCTAGAATCTTCTTTCTTGACATGCTGGGAGGACCATGAAAAGTCTCCTTGGAAACCTGAAATTAGGTCTCTGTCACCCATATTGCCCGAGGCTCAGAAGTACCCCCCAGAATAATTGAAAATTTGATACCAAAGTAGGGCACAAATCATAACCATGGGGCCCAGAATCTTCTAACTTGACATCCTGAGAGTTCCTCAAAAGTTCTACACAGAAACCTAAAATTGGGTCACAGTGACCTATATTCTCCGAGTTTTTGGGTATGTTTGAGAACCCAGGAAATAATGAAAAATACAAACAAATTGCCAGATTCCTCATGAAAGGCTGGTTGGATTGTCATCAGATATGTTGTGCTTATTGGTCTTGATGAACTTAAGCTAATATGCATGAACAATGATGCCACATGTCTTAATTGCTTGTCTGTGCAAGGACATATTATCAACATGTCAGTCGGCTGAGCGTCTTGACCCACAGGTCACTTGTGTTTTCCACAGGTCGTATGTCTACAGACAGACCTCCACGGCTGGGTAACCAGCCTGAACCACAGCAACGACAACATCACACACAGCCAGTGCCAACCAGGCGGAACCATGTGAGTAATCATATAAATATAAAATATTTATATACCGTAAACTAATTCCCTTTTACAAGTTCATTGCTTTGAAATTGGAGACCAGTTTAGTTTCATCCAAAATATGACAAATGGGTTGTGATATAATTAAGACTGGCTAAACTATTACAAGCTTGAAGGTAATTGTGTTTGCTCAAGAAGGTAGGAAAGAAAAAAAGAAAGAAAGAAAAAAGTTTGATCTGGGAAAAGGCCACAGGTTCCTGCAATGTAACTACATCACAAATCTGTACAGTTAGTGAAAAGATAGGAACTTTCTAGAGCTTTAAAGCTGGAACGAACTTATTTCATCTCATCATCTATCTCATTTTCATGCTGTATCTGTATATACATATATATATATATATATATATATATATATATATATATATATATATATATATATATATATATATATATATATATATATATGTGTGTGTGTGTGTGTGTGTGTGTGTGTGTGTGTGTGTGTGTTATATTTATGTATTGTTTATTTAATATTGCTTATATATAAAACTGCCAGTTTGCTCCATGTAATTTAAAACTGGATAATTGAAATTTCTGCTTAATTGAAACATCTTTCCAAGTCCCAAAACATGTTATATCTCTTATGTATTAAATTTGCCATTTAATTGACAGTTATAATAAAAATTTACAGATATTTGACAATAAAAATTCATTACAATGAGGCCCCACCTTCGGCTAATTTAGATCCACTGCCAGGGAAGCTGTTAATTGACACTGCCCTGGTTGGTCTGGCTGATACAGTTTATGATAATATGTCAGCAATGATGATGTTGAAGGATCAACAAACTAGCTTACTGAAATCATCAGAGTGTGTTTTTTTTAGAATTTCTCGGGTTTATCTCTGGTTAAACTAAGTGACTAAAGTACTCACAAGTTACTCCTGTCACAACCTTTGCTTGTTCCTGTTATTTAACAAAACATACACATGCCTCAAATGTAATAATACATACTCATTTGCTTTATTTGGTACTTTCCATATTTAAAGCTCAATTTTTGCTTTACTTGAGCCTCTGAACTGTTTACGTGATGTGTGATATATCACATTTGTTTTTACATTGGCACATTGCTGATTATTATATATGTGATGCATAGAGGTTGAGTTGCTGCCTATATAAATTCCATTATAAGTGAACCTATGACTTGTCTACAGTTCATGAATTTTTTGGTGGACTTGTGATGGCAGGGGCCTAATGACACTTGAGATTGGTTGTCCTCACGACCAGCTTTGGCAATTTTTAAATATGCAAATTAGGGCCGCCATTGGCGAATACTCTATTTTCTTCAATATCTCCAGAACTGACCAACATATTTGGCCCCACTTTGTGTCTAGGCCCAAGTTTTCATGGTCACAGATTCAAATGAAACAGTTTTAACGATGATTTATTTTGTTTTAATAATTTTAATATGCAAAAAAGGACTATCATTGATGAAAATTCTACTTTCTCCAGTATCTCCAGAACTAACTATGATAACTGGTCGACCAGTGTGTCAAGACCTAGGTTTTCATGGTCAAAGATTCAAATGAAACCATAATTGCAAAAGTTTAATCCACATTTTTAATTTTGATATGCAAATTAGGACAGCCATTTATGAAAATATTACTTTCTTCGATATCTCAAGAACTAACCATGAAAACTTATTGACCAGTGTGTATTGAACTTGGTTTTCATGGTCAAAGATTCAAATGAAACCATAATAGCAATGGTTTTTATATGGACTGCGAATAAGGCATCATTGGCAGTCAGTATTAATAGATATTGTCCAATCACATTCAACATGTATGCAACACTTACAATGGT
The DNA here is from genome assembly GCA_026874595.1 of Sipunculus nudus. Lineage (NCBI taxonomy): Eukaryota > Metazoa > Annelida > Sipuncula > Golfingiida > Sipunculidae > Sipunculus > Sipunculus nudus. The sequence goes on along the minus strand of CM049320.1, from coordinate 37,722,134 downwards.
TCTGTTGCTTCTATAAAATATTCTGGTGAATTGAAACTTCTGGCCATGGAAAATGGACTGAAAGGTACTATGGTATCTTAAGGTTGTATATTCCTACTCATAAGTGTTAATAACACTATTTATTTTTCATTAATTATCAACTGAAACATTGATTTTGCATTTAAAGCGAAAGAGGTGATATTGTGAATTTAGAAACTAACACCTAGACATATTTCTTCAGTTGGATCTGTAATGGTCCCTGTACACAAGATTGTTTTCTATAAACAAATTGAATTGCATCTTCAGATGGGAATGTCCACCAGAAAAAGTAGCCAAATTGCTATATATGATAATGTCAAATGATCTTATATCCTTATTATTTTATCTAAAACTTATATCTATATATCTTGAAGTACTCTCCATATAACTTATACTAGACAGGTTAAGGAGACAATCTACTCCATATAACATATACTAGACAGGCCAAGGAGACAATCTATCAGTAGTTAGGTATATTTTATGTGGAACAGAATCAATAATTCTCCAATGAAACCTCAGGTTTACCAAATATATTTGACCACATATCAATTTTTTAGATATATAGTGGAGAAACTATGACTGATGTTATTTGCTTTTTAAAAATATAAAAAAAAAACTGAACATCAGGCATTTGTTCTGATGGTCTTATAACATTCTTTGAACATGCAAACTGTCTAGATTCCATGTTTGTCCAAATAATATCAAATGGTTTCCAAGTAAGATTTTGAAGAAAGAAAAACATTCATCAATACCGGCCCTAATTTGCATATCAGATTTTGAAATAAGGACAGAAAGGTTGCTATTATGGTTGGGTATGAATCTTTGACCATGAAAACCCAGGTCCAGGCACAATGTTCGACCAATTATCATGTGCAGTTCTTAAGGTATTGAAGAAAGTAGAATTTTCATCAATGGTGGCACTAATTTGCATATTAAAATTTAAAGTACGGATCAAATCATTGTTGTGATGGTTTTATTTGAATCTTTGACCATGTAAACCAAGTTTTAGACACAATGTTTAAGCAATTATGAAGGTTAGCTCTCAGGATATTGAAGTAAGTTGAATTTTCTTAAATGGTGACCCTAATTTGCATATAAAAATTTAAAATTTAAACCATTGCTTTTATGATTTCATTTGAATCTTTGACCATTAAAACCTTAGTCTAGACACAATTTTGAACCAGATATGTTAGTAAGTTCTGGAGATATTGAAGAAAATAGAATTTTCGCCAATGGCGGCCCTAATTTGCATAATTAAAAATTTGTCCAATGTGGTCGTGAGGACAACCCATCTCAAAAATATCAGTGGACACCCACCATTACAAATCCATAAAAAACCTTGTACTTTAGACAATTCATATGTACCCCCCACTGGAAGCTCAACTATAAAAGGAATATCTTTTAATTTGAAGTTTTACAGGACATTCAATCATTTTAAAAAGCTGTAAATATAATGACAATCATCAAAACCAATGATCTCCTGTCACAGTGATCTAATGCTGTTCTTCAGATAACAGAAATTTCCTGTTATTTTAAATTTCTGCCCTTGAACTAGCCAGTTTCATTTATCTAAAAATATAACATTTGAATTTGAAAATACAACAAATATTAAAAACCAAATGTAAAAATCAATATGTGTACATGTGTTCTTGAATAGATACTGGAGTCAAAGAAAATTTTATCTGCTTTTAGTGCTATTCCATGGAGGGACACCCTAAGGGTGAAGCAGTCATTTTTAACTTCACCTGGGTCTGTCCATTAGATGGAGATGTGAAACCTCGCGATGGAGCAGGTGTTGACAGGGAGAAAATTGAAAACCTCCTCCGGTGGCTAGGATTCAACGTCAAAGTCTTAGAAGATCTTTCCCATCAAGTGAGTATTTTATTTTTTTAATTTCACATTGCCAAATATTTTAGTAATATTAATGGATCAAATCTTGTGAATACAAGTGTGGGTTCAAGCCTCATCTCACCACTGTCCTACAAACTGACAAAGCACTAGTTTTACCTATGCCAAGTGGCAAGAGGTATTATATAATCAACCCTCAGTTTGTCTGTCTTCAAATTTATGCAAAAAGTTCCAAACAGATTGTGTTGAAATTTTGTGGAATGTTTGACAAATACACTTGAATCAATCCATTCAATTTAGGATCACCATAAACCATTTAGTTCAGAGGATAATGTCCCATTCTGATGGCTGTTTCATTATAATAGATCTTATGGACAGTATTAGTGGGTGGCTATGCACTGGAGGTGGGATTTTTAACCATGACAGATGTGTGGAGCTACACAGTACATTTTTATCCTGATTGAGATTTGATGTCTCTGAGAACATTTCGTTGGTATCGACAACACTAGTTCGATCACTCCTTCACACATCTCAGTTGTAGAATGTGTAATGAAACAAGAATATGATATACTCTTCAGCTATGTAAATTTAATTTTTCTAAAATTTCAAGGGCATTAATAATGTTTGGATGAGTGCCAGATTTAGGACATTTATGTGCTTGGTTATCTGTTACTCATTTCACTTTTGACTATGCTACTGAAATAATGTATGGTAATTCACTTAGAATATGATCACATAAAATCACCTGGGCCCGTTCACTATAGCAATAAGATTGTTTTTCCATCTTCCACACTCCTTTGTGCACATTATCTCAAGAACCTTTCAGGTAATTGTCCCGAACAATTTTCTGAAGATTTGTATGCTTGAGAATGTGCTCTTTGATTCTTTCAAATTACAAAAAAAATATTGGCTATTTCAACCTATGAGAGGAGGCATAAGATCAACTTTGGACCCACCAGGCAAGGTTCTTTGAATTACTTTTGTATGCATTATCTCAAGAACTGTACAAGCAACTAAAGTGAAAATTTTACCAAAGTTTGTCATCCATCATATCTTTTGGGGTCATATATTTTGACCATATATATTTCTGTCATCCTACTCAGCGCTTGAATAATTTTGACCAACAAGTTCTAAATAAACATGACGACTGGTAAAGTTGATTATTATGTTAGCTGATCATTAGGACTAATGGGTTATTTGTTTTAAATACTGAAAATAGGGCCAGCTTTCCAAAGTATCACCTTAATTTATTAAATGTGCTTGCTTATAATCCCTAAATATACATGACAATTCTAATTATTTCTTGCAGGAACTAATATCAGAACTTAAGAAATTTGCAAGAAATGCAAATCGTGAAGAAACTAACTGTGTGTTTGTGGTGCTTATGTCCCATGGAGGGACAGAAAACAATAAGCCTTATATTTGTACAAAAGAAGGTACAAAGTTTTACATCCGAGACCAGCTGGAATACACCTTTTCTGCAGATAAAGTTTGTCATCTTGCAAAAAAGCCAAAGGTCTTCATTATCCAAGCCTGCCAGTTAGGTAAGGAAATTTTTGTCGCGTATATATACAGGGAAACCTGGTATTTTTGAAGTTGAAGGGACCCTCAGAAAACTTTGACTCATCCAAGGTTCTACACAAGCAGGTTTTGTTTGGTTAAAATTTAACTAGAGTTGTCCAGAATATTGAGTCTGTAACTTTGCCATAAGTGGGGTATTTGACTCAAGCGAGTTCGACACAACAAGATTTCACTGTATATACATATATACTGTATATACATATATATATATCAGAGGAAAGAGGTCTATGTGAAAGCGGGTTCAGCCAGTTTAAACAGTTTTTAAGGGTAAGCACTTCACAGCTGTAGTGGTTGAACATTTTTCTTCTTGCTGGCAGTTGGCGTTTTACAATTAGTACTTAAACATTACAGAACTAATTTGGCATCCTTACAGGTCTTAAAGACATTTGTTTGAAACTCAAGATTAGTTCATAGTGACATGGAGTCCAGCTTGCCTACAAATTAAAGAAACTGATGACTGTGTCTCAAACTGACAAGCTATCTTATTCCATATGGGAACATTTTAGTTAATCACCACAACAACCACAGGATAATCTCTAGTTGTAAAGTTCGGTTCCTCACTAATTATATCTTTGACTTGTTTCAAACAATTTCTGGGAGAGGTGCGAAAAATAGTGACCTTTGCCAAGATTTTCAAGGTCAAGTCTGCTGAAATGTAAAATGTTCTGAACCCCATAACTTATGACTTAAGTAATTGTATTTACCCTTCAAAGTACCCCTCAAATTTGACACTCTGGCTGTTTCCTGAGTTCTTGGAAAAGTCAGGACTTGTGACCTTGAGCTTGATCTTCAAGGTTATATCTGCATAACTTTGGAAGTACTGAAGATTTATTCCTCATATTTGACACCCCTATTGTATCGTCCATGTTCTCCGACACAGAAAAAACTGTTGACCTTGAAGGTCACATCTGTATATTTATATGTTTTCTGAAACACCATGACTTTTAAGATAGAGCATATTTTACACCTCATATTTTAGGATTGCCATGGGGGTGGGAGACATTTATCTGTTTTTGCACCTACAAAACAAAGCCATTCTAGTAATCAATGCTAGTTAGATGTACTTCAGAACATACTGATCACACTTTTTTTGACTATATTTTGCAGGTAAATATCATTGTATGTATATATGTTTGTTATGTTTTTTTTTATACCAATATATCTAAGTCCTGCTAGCAATATTAACTTGTTCCATTCTGGACTACTCAGCTTAGTTTTATGACCCATATAACACTTTTATACCTCTGCCAGAAAAGTATTATGTTTGACATTGGTTCTTTAGGTTTTCTGTTTGTAATCAATTTGAAGAACTTTTGTGGAGGGTAAGGGTAACCACAGGCATTGTTTCCCACTCTAAAATTGCTTAAAAAATGTCAACACACTGACTATGGGCGATATTAGTGCCGGAAACGAGTGCCTGTGGGTGGGCACCCCATGAACAGTCCATTAAATCTTTTAGGTTATCAGGATAACCTTTATATGTTTAATACAAATGATTATTTAGCAAAGTAACATGGGATAATTGTATTTCCCAGTGAGGAACAGATACGTTCACAGGCAGAGAAACTGTCAGCACACTTAGTATGGGTGCAGATATATGAATAATAAAAACAGCGCATCATCATGTCAACTTCTCAACTTGTAAATGTATACATGACTAATAATGTGGTGGCAGCTTGAATAAAAGTGCTTGAATTCAAGGTTAGTGTGGAGATGTTTCATTTTTAGACAATTCATCTTGTAAAAAGAGAAGTTTTCAGCAAAAATGCACAATCTTGTGTTAGTAAAGTGGATAATTCCCCAGAATTTAGCCTTTGGAAATGATTATGTGCTGCACCACTAGGCAGTCAAGTTCATTACCTCGTGTGTTTATTACTTGTATGTTGCCCATGCTCAATGTGTTGACATTTTCTAAACAGTTTTAGTGCCCGAAACAAGTGCCAATAGATACATTCATAAGTAATAATAGGAGTCTTATTGTATCCGCCAAAACAGAGTTTTGTGGATACTATGTTTACTATGTATGCCGCCGCCGCCGCCGCGTAGGTGTCTGGAGAACTCCTCTGTAACCGATGGGCCGAATTTTACGAAACCCAGGATTATGTTTTCCGGTCACATGTGAACTGCTGCGCCCCGATTTTGTTTTGACCTCTGACCTTTCCTCTGTGCTCTGCGTCCGTTTGTGCGGCTGTTTCCACACATAAACCCACATATCTCAGGAACCATTTGACCGGTCAGGAAAATTTTTTTGCACAAATGTAGCCCTTGGAGAGCTTTATAACATACACAAAAAATGGTGGCGCCACCTGCAACCATGTTTGCACAGTGTCCATCTGTTCGTCTGCCTTGGGTTAAAATCACTCATATCTCTGCAGTGACTAGACTAATTCACCTGAAATTCGGCATGCGTAAACATCCTGGATAGCTTATCTGATTTTATGACAGGTGGCGCCACCTACATTCACATTTATGCTGCAGACATCCAAGCTCATATCTCGGGAACCGTTTGACCGATCAGGAAAATTTTTTTGCACAAATGTAGCCCTTGGAGAGCTTTATAACATACACAAAAAATGGTGGTGCCACCTGCAACCATATTTGCACAGTGTCCATCTGTTCGTCTGCCTTGGGTTAAAATCACTCATATCTCTGCAGTGACTTGTTTAATTCACCTGAAATTCGGCATGCATATACATCCTGGATAGCTTTTCTGATTTTATGACAGGTGGCGCCACCTACATTCACGTTTATGCTGCAGACATCCAAGCTCATATCTCGGGAACCGTTTGACTGATTGGGCCAAAATTTTGCATGTGTATAGATCTCACATAGCTCTTCATCATACTCAAAAAACTGGTATCGCCACCTGCAGCCATTTTTGCACAGCTCCTGTCTGTTTGTCTGCCATGGGATAAAATCACTCATATCTCGGCCGTGGTTTGACATATCTGCCTAAAATTTTGCAGGTTTATACATCCCCGACAGCTCTCTTGATTTTATGACAGGTGGCGCCACCTGCATTCTTGTTTATGCAGCAGACATCCAAGCTCATATCTTGGGAACCGTTTGACCGATTGGGCCAAAGTTTTGCATGTGTATAGTTCTCACATAGCTCTTTATCATATGCAAAACTGGTGGTGTCACCTGCAACCATTTTTGTTCAGCGTCCATCTGTTTGTCTGCCACGGGCTAAAATCACTCGTATACATGTAGTGGTTTGACTTATCTGCCTTAAATTTTGCATATGTATACAACTTGGACGGCTTTCTGGATTTTGTGGTGGGGGGGCAACCTACATACACAATTTGGCTGCAGACATCCATGCTAATATGCAACACTATATTTCCCCTTGCCACTCAATCCATGCCTCACTTCACCCGTTCCACTCTGATTTAGGCGGATACACGTAGTCGCTTGTCGACTACCCGTATTCTAGTTGAACAAGGGCACCTGGGTGCTCTGAAAAAGATCACAGGTTAGATAAGCAGGAAAGGTGAGTTGTACTACTACACACATATCTAGTTTACTATATTCTTTTTCACAGATGAGAATGATCCTGGTTTGTTTCAACTGGCGCCATTAGCGAAAGAAGCGGCAGATGCCACTGCTGATTTACCTCAGTGCAAAATTGTGTTTGATCACTATTTGTTCGCTTTCCCAACACAGCCAAGTAAGGATATTTTCTTCTACCCATTAAAGAGTTTTGCCCAATCAGCCTACAAATTAATCTACAAAGGTTAAGTGGTCACCATAGGTCCTTGGTGTGTAGTTTTAGGAATGAGGCCAAGTTCTCTATCCAGAATCAATAGTGATATAGTAGATTAAAAAAACAGTTCTCCCCTAATCTAGTGAAGGTGGCAGAGGTTAATGTGATCAGCATTGTTTCTGAATTGTTTTATACACTAGTCTTATCAGTCCTTCGATGCTATGTTGTTCCCGCTTCCTTGGAAGGAACAGGGGACATTGATTTGGGTTTGTCCGTCTGTCTGTCTGTCTTGTCTCTTTGTCCGTCTGTCAGGTTTTCATTTCTGTGTGATAACTTTCCTAAATTTTTTCCGATTTCATTCAAATTTGGGTCAGTTATTGCTCTCATGCTTACCTTGGTGAGGATTGGTTTTGGAGTGTCTGTCTCACAAGAAAATAATACAATATGATATATTTAATTTTTTATATGATAAATCAGCACATTTAGTGTCACTAATTACCAACAGGTGTCGCTAGCGGTGGACATAAAATACTTGAATTTTTTGTAGTTACTGCCAGGTGCTGCCATCTTTTGAGCGTGGTTAAAACTATTTGTACTTACCACAGACTTAAAATCATCCTGGACTTGAAGGCTAAAGCAGAGTACATAAATTTCTTGATTTTGCTTGTTTTTAGCCCACCTGACTGAAAGTCATCTGAGCTATAGCGATCACTCTTTGTCCTGAGTCTGTCTGTCCGGCCGTCTGGCCATCTGTCCGTTAACAGGGCACAAATCATAACAGCTGAACCTGGAACTTTCTTACTTGACATCAAGGGAGCCCCAAGAAAAATCTCCTTGGAAACCTGAAATTAATTCCCTGTTACCTTATTTTGTGAGCTTTGGGGCTCACAAGTACCCCTCAGAATAATTAAAAATTTGACACAAAAGCTTGAGTATCTGAATAACTACTCAATTGATCACCAAGATTCTTTGCATGAATACTGTTTATGGAGTGTTCCATCAGTTTTTGCAAACTTGTTGGGCCACCTGTATTTTCTAATTTTTTACAAATTTTTTTTCTCTGTTTTTGATACTTTCAAAGCCATCATCTTTTAACAGTGAACAAATCATAACTGTTCGACCTGGAATCTTCTAACTTGACATCAAGGGAGGTCCATGAAAAGTCTCTGTGGAAACTTGAAATTAGGTCTCTGTTACCCATATCCTCTGAGCTTTGTGGCTCATAAGCACCCCTCAGAATAATTAAAATTTGATACAAAAGCTCAAGTATCTGAATAACTACTGCATTGATCACCATGATTCTTTGGATATATATTGGTCATGGAGTGTTTCATAAGTTCCTGCAGACTGGTGGCACTATACTACTAGTATTTTTTCAAATTTTTATGCATTTTTCTTCTATTTATGAGACCTACTGAAACCCATTTCTTAGGACTCACAAAATTCATGATTTTTTGGCACTCTGGCAGTCATTTTGCTCATTGTTCATCATTACTTGAATTCAGCTGAGCGTCATGGCCCATGGGCCACTAGTTTAGTGTCACCATGATCACTTAATGGGTATTTGATGGATTTTCACACTACTCTATTACTGTTTTCCAATAAATTGTCTTGCCCTAGTTTGATTCTAGGCAGATCTATGCATATTTGATGAAGTCAGGGTTCACCATAGTGCTTTGTGGTGTTGCCACAATAATTTACCAGGAAAGATGAATTTAGTGAAATTCCACAGAAATATTAACCAATATATTATCTAAACTGTGTTTGATTCCCTGCAAAATCTACACCATATTTTATGAGGTTAGAGGTCACCAGACATTGGTTTCACTGTGATGACTTACTTACAAAAATGAGATGGATTTTCATGAAAACATTTATAAGTATGTAACATGTGAGTTTCTCACCTGACTTCAATTCGCAGCGAAATCCATGGATATTTAATCTTGTCAGTGGACTCATTTGAAGTATTTGCTGTGATAACTGGGAAATTAATGAGTTTTGCTGACATTCATTATAATGTTGAACCATGAAATTAACTCCCTTGTGTTCAGTTGTCTGCAAAATCTGCATATTTGATATGGTCAAAGTTCACACAAAATATGACATGGGTATTATGCACTTTTGTGGTGCTGTTGTTATCATTCATTTTGCCAACAAATATATGGAAAAGTAATAGATGAATTTCTCTACAATTAAGATTGAGCATGGGCCAAAGGCCAGTTGCGAGGTTATTGAATGTCTATCTAGATCCTGCCAAAAAAGCCTTTTTTGTGTGATGTACATACTTTTTTTTTCTAACCAATATATTTGAAAGGGAATCTATAGCCATTGGGTTTAATCATTTCTCCCATGGCTCCTAAATTCATGAAATTCCATATATATTATAGTTTATTAAAGGACTATTAGAGATATTATGGAAATGTAGACAATACCTATTCATCTTTTCAGTGAACAGAGGACACTGTGAAAACAGTGACATCATAATGACATAAAAAAAGGAAATATGAAAAAAAAATGCATAAATTTGAGTTTTGCAGGTTTCATTATGAACTATAAATATGCATTCTCAGAAATGCAGGCCTCCACCATGTGGGCAGTCTTTTATGTCAGGTACTCTGCAACCCATGTCATCATTCACTTATTGAACCATATTTCGAGGTCCATTGGTGTACAAGTTCCCCAACATGTTTGCATTCATTTTCTCTACCCATATATCTCTTGTTCAGTTGTGCATATGTAATTGTGAATAATTCTGGAAGGCCTTTGTAGATTAAGATAATGAGCTTGACCAACACCAAAATCTAATGGATTCTTCATTGGCCCATTCCCAAGGTGTCCTGAAAATTCCATTGGATTCCTTTCATAATTGCATGACAAAGACACACACAATGACACAAATACACACATGAGCAGGGAAGAATACATTTCCTCCTGGCAGAGGTTATGAATTATTTTAAACTAAAGGTTATGAGCGAGATTGTTGAAATGAGATGTATTCAAGATGACACAGTTAATCTGAGTGGTTTTGTATCTCTTATGTTGGCTACAGTATTTTCTCCAGTGGAATCATGGCTTGATTTAGGAGAAAAGTGCTTTAAAACCTTTCAATTTTGCACAGTGGCTACAAATAGATGAATTTTTTTATTCATCATCTGGGTATGTACATATACAGATGATAACAGGAGGTTGAATGTAGTCATGGGGAGGAAATCACCTAAAAAGACTGATGGGAGTGAACTATAGTTCAGCATCACCAATTCTAATTTCAAAGTATAATTAACTGGTAAGGTTTAACTTAACAACTATAATTAATAAATTCTGAATATAAAGTCTGAAAGCTGTATTCTGCATAAAAGTTTGTTGTCAAGAATCACCAAAAGTTGATTTCCATGGAGAGTTTGGCCATGGACAAGGGACTGATTAATTAAATTATTTTTGGGAGATGGTTTAGTCTTGTGCATCTAGACATTTGTGGACATAATCACTGTGAGTGATTTCTAAAGGAAAATGAACTTTTTATACCAGTTTTAGGGATACTCTCATTTTATAGAATGTTCAATTTCTCATTTTGACCTGTAGAGTTCAGTTCACAGAGGACCTATTTTCAAACATTTCTCTGATTCAGATTTTTTTCTGCTTTTCAATGTCACAAATACTTAATATAAGTGATCACCTGTAACTATAAGTACATTTACTTAACAAATATGCAAGTCCTTTTTTCAATCAAGTGAGCCACCGTGGTACCATGTTTGCAATGGAGGACACCCTTGTTTGACAGTGAATGTGGGTGCAAGTGCACCATTGCGAATAAATATTAAATGATTCTAGCTTTCTGTGTTCAGTGCCAAATTAAAAAAAATGTCTGTTTCACACAACTTATATTAGTGATGAAAATTTCACAATATTATTTTCCAGATTACCAAGGCTCAGTGTCAATTAGAAAATTCTACATTTCAGTTTGGGAAATGTAATATTTTGATGCCTGGATAATGATGAGCAAAATTGTGGTAGCAAAGGCTTCATACCGCGCAACTTACATGAGTAGCAGATCATGAAAGTTGGTAGCAGATGCTGCCAATGCCACCGCTAATTTTGACCCTTGTTATGTATGTATGTCACATCCACTGTTAAGATATTATCTCAAGAATAATTGAATGATACTAATATTTAGTACTATATATATTTTGGTCTATATAGTGGATAAACAGACTCCAGTTGAGTTTAGTGACAGTTAACTAATTCACAAGATATCTACATTTAGTATTTTCCTACACTTTGTTGATGTGATATATATAGAAAATTGTGCAAATTTCTGACAGCTAACAGCATTTTTCCTGTATGTAGATCGTCCTGCCTTCAGAAACACTGTCACAGGAAGTTGGTTTATCAACGAGATCGACAGAGTCTTCAGGGAGCACGCATCAGATATGCATCTTGCAGATATGATAACAATGGTAGGTTTACTCTGTCATGTCTCAGGGGAGCAGGGGACAAGACTAGGTCTCAGTTACCACATCTTAGGGAAGCAGGGGACAAGCCTAGGTCTTTGTTACCACATCCTTCCATGGTAGCTCATGGTTCATCCAAGGCAAGCCAGAACAGCATTGTCTAGAATTAATGTTAAGAAATTGAAAACCACAATATCGTAATGTTTGTGGCATGTTCTCCCTTTTTATTTCTTGTTAATCTATGGTACATGGCCACATTCTTTCACTCTCAAACGTGGTTTGCTGCATAAGAAATGGACAGGTCCTGTCTTCCTAGTACTCTTCAAGTTCTTGTTACAGCACTGCTACTGCTATCTACATCCTCCTATGGCAGTGTCTGGGGAGTGTTATGATCACAACATTCAGCCACATTTTCCTAGTGTTTCCTACCACAATGGGCAATGTTATTGGGTGAAAAGAGGTTTTACCATGGCCCATCTACCAGGGTTTGACACCAAAAATTGGTTCCAGGATAGATGTGCACAATTCTGTGCAAGTATCCACATTCTGTCCTGTTTGTTTTGAACATTTCAAAGCAAACATACACCCCTCACCACCACCCACATTCATTCAAATCCCCCTACGGTGTCCTACATTAAAGGCAACATCGTACCAAGTCCCAACACAACCTTCAAGAACATGGTGAACCATAAAACTGAAAATGTCAAGTGAGACCTAAAGTTATCCACACCATCCATCTAGCTGTCTGTTCATTCTTTAGTCTGTAAACTTTACTTTGTTGGCCCCAAATCTGATAAATGCTCTGTCCACTACTACTGTGATCGAGATGGCAGATGTAACCTATGGGTCTCCTGATCTGATTTGGTTTATTTTGATTTAATTGAAAAAATACATATACAAATTTGTATGCAAGAAGACCCGAATTGTTATTTAAATTCACTTCTGTTTCAGATGGCAAGTGTACCCTCTGGTTTTAATGAGCTGATTGGGTTATGAACACATGTTATTGAATATCTGAATTTTTTATGAATGTTTTATCATATGCAAAGCATTATTTAGAAAACACTCCTATCCATTTCTAATTAATATGACAGGTGTTTCTTATGGGTCTCCTAACCTGATTAGTTTTGATCACACTTGGTAATTTTTGGATTTTAGTATACATTTTTAAATCTTATACTAAAAACTCCATATACAATGTGATACATAAAATTGTGTACTTATCTCCACTACTAATTGATTGATTGCTGAACAAATTTCCTGCATTGCATTACATTTGAAATTATATGCCTCATTTTGACATATATTCCTGTCAAAATACAAGATTTGAAGACCCCACTTTAGCATATGATCCAGTCAGCAACACATAGTTTGATAACATGTTTTTACTGAAAAATTACAAAATTTCATTTGTATCTATTCTTTGAGTAAAATGTCAGTCAAAAGCTGCAGCTTCTCATAACTTAATGCATAACTTGCCATGAAAACTGTTATTTCTTTTGACTTTGGATAAAGTTAAAAATTGTTAGAAACTCATGGTGTTATCTGTAATTTTAGAGATTTCATTGGAAGTTCAACAGTAATTTTAGTATTTTCAACCACAAATATCTATTTTCTCTTTAAGTTCAACAATAACAGATCTTGTTATCATAGTATATCACATACTTTAGGAAAATTTCCATGATGAGCTGTGTGCATTGATCTTCATGTCTGTATCAGTTTACTTAATATGGTGGCACCATCTATAAATCCAATTTCATTAATGACTGCGTGAACAGCCTTGGATTTTAATAGAAGTATTAATGCTTGGCCAATATATCAGTGGTGTGAGACGATTAGGTTTTATAAAATTGAAATAAGAAAACAGGTGCGTCATTCACATTGATGTCATTGTTGTCTTTCAGATATCACAAAATAAAAATGGACCGAATAGTTTCTTCTTTACAAATGTATTGAATTTATGAACAGTTTTAAAGTTCCATCAACAATTTTAGTCAGAGGGAATTGTTGTAACTTCTGCTTCATTTTTTTTCTGAAATTTAAAATTCCAGATGGTGCCCATATGCTGTGTATGATAACCCATGGGGCAATTGTTTGTAGAATCAAGAAGTATTTTCCTAGGTATTGATTGAATCAAATTCAAATTACCTTTTCATTGTCTTAATACATGTAATATCGAAATAAAAATTGAAAACATAATATGGATATTTGACTTCCATTTTTCAATAAACCATAAGACAAAGATCAACAAGATATCTTGAGGGAAATAATCATCACGCTGGGGATAAAACTTAAATTTATTACTGTTTTATTTTTAGGTGAACAACAACGTTTCAGAAAATTACCGTACAGATGCAGAAGAATCACAGTGTCCAGAGATGCTTGTTGGATTGAAGAAACCATTATATCTCCGCTGAGAATTATAGACATGTAGATAGGTTCCTTACAGTATGCCCTGTCCTGATAATTATAGTTTTATTTATCACTCTGTATATCACTGTTTTTATCAGTGTTGATTTGTAATATTAATCATACAATTACTGCCTGGAAGTGTTCATCCACTGGAAGCACTTTTGTATGAAAATAATATTGGTCAAATTGCATTAGAGCAGAGCACAGTGAGAACACCTTGGGGAATCACATGGTTTATTGGACTTAAGAATAAATTTTTGCCTCCATTTATAATGCTTGCTAAACCAAGTGCCTATATACCTCTGCAGAATTCTGTTCCCGTTAGGACAATGTGACAGGCCAGTAACAATTATCCTAGCTGGCATCAACCAAGCTCTGTGTGCCACATCTGCGAGTCCTTGCTCTGTAATCATCCCCGTTGTTGAGCCTGCAGAGCACTTAACATTTCAACGTTGCTTGGCTGAGAATCGAACTCATTTAACAACGACTTTGAGCCCAGTGCACAGAAGCCAGTCTTGTTTCTTGGAGTGAGCCATGAAATTAAGCCTTTCCTTGTGCTTTGAAGGATGACATTGTTTCTCTCCTAATTCATGTAAAAACAAAGTTATGACACTTAAGACAACATCGTATTCCTGTGCATGCTACATAGCTTAACTACAAGAATTATAGTCTAACACCTGCTTTTTTAGTAGATAATAACATCAAATTGGCTTGGAGGCTTCTGTAATAGAGGGCTTTGGGATAATTCAAAGTGCAGTTTTAAAACACTTATTTAAGTTTATATTAAGGTATTTCACAAATAAATAGTATCTTTTTTTTGTAATAGTAAACCACTTATAATTTGGTTTAATGAGTATAAATGCTATTTTAATAATAATATTATACTGGTTTTATCTGAATATGTACAATTAAGTTCGAATGGGTCAGTTGGACAGACTATTGTATAATTGCCATAAATGAAATAAAGTAATTGGAATGAAGAAATATACTTAACAATAAGATAATTGGTGATATCTGTGTTACATAAGATTCATGAGCGTGCAGGAGATTTATAAATCCACCTGCCCTGGTATTGTGTTTATTTAGAAAAAAGCCAACATAAACTTACTGAAGATAGAATAAATGTAATTATGATAATAAATAATTTAGATCTTTGCTGAAGTTTATATTCCCTTCTTTATAATGTCTCAAATATTTATTATTATTTCACATTGCATGGATTGCAGTTTAGGGGCGAAATTTTGTTCATTTTATCTGTTTAATGTTAATTCATCACTGTACTCTATTGTATTGACTACAGTAAACCGTTTAATACACTGACAGATGGACATTGTTTTGTAAAGTTAATCTTTAATGTAAATATTTAAATATGTAAAGTTTAAAATACAATTACTTATAGCCAGTACGTATGATTTATTTATGTATGACTTTTAATGCCATTATGTGAAATGAAAAAAGCAAAGATATTGTCATAGATTGCTGAAGGAAATAATTCATAATCATATATCATAACAATTCATTTTGATTGTTTATACATTACAGTCCAAAAGAATAGGATAGAGGTTTTATTAGCTTGTTGTATATATTTGAACAGGCAGCTTTATGATTTCTCTTATTCATAACTGCATGTTATGCAAATACTTGAGCAATTTTTATATGTTTAATCATATATGATTGGAAGTGAAAAGGTCACATATCTTATATATATATTATATTATCATGAGGAAAGCAATGAATATTTTTGTACATTTTTGTTGGTTTTAATCTATTATTTTATCTATTTGTTAGGAGGTCAGCTTACCAAGCGTATCAATACATGAACGATATTTCATGAAGCAGCAACTCATGTTATCATATGGTAATATACCCCCCCCCCCCGGTTAGGTGACTTTTCACGGTTGCTTGTATTTGACTAAATTAATGGCCGTTTAAATAAATATAATGCCCGACTTCTTTGTATTGCCTTCGTGTTGGCCTTCTAACACCCGTGTCATCGACCAAAATGCCAGGCCAATAAGATTGCAATATGGAAAAAGACGTTTACTAATATACTTATATCTTGGGCGGATACAAGATTTAGGAAAAGGAGGGGTCCAACCCTGGATGATTAAAGACAAAATCTGATAAAACGAACCAGTTCTAGAAAGGGGTGGGGGGTCCAGGCTGCAATAATTCTCCTGAAACCCTTACAAAAAGGCTGAAGCGGCTGATAAAGTGGATCCGCTTCTGATATACAAGTAAAATAAGCAAATCATATGCCATATATCACGAAACAAGTCAAACAGTTGTAACACCTTCTTGCATATGATATGTAACTATATTTATCTGTGATTGGCTATGTGCTTTCCTAGTCTGTGTTGTGTTGAAAGGTCTAATATGCTATTAATGCGTAGCATGTACTGAGTAGCAACGATAATAAATGCATTTTGATACAGACTCCGAATTCGAATTTATTGTTGACATTACATGGTGTCCGCCGATCCTCCGGGAGCATTTTTTTAGGTGCTACAAACACTTTCCAGGCCCCCTTTCCGCGCTATGACATATAAAAATTAAGTTTTGTGAATTTTATAAACTATGTGCATTTGTTTCAAGCCGGTGCATTCTATATTGGGATGGACTCTGAATTAATATGTATGGAAAGTGTTGATCTTTTTCTCTGCATTAGGACCCCATAACGCCCATACATCACCAAACATATGCGGTCTCCGCTACAGCTCGGCTTGAGACAGTGGGCCAATAACAAAATAATTTCATCCTAGCGATTATACAAGTGGAAATTTATCCAGTAATTTATAATGCTATAAATTTATAGCAGTAACACTTTTTTGACAGAACACGGCGTGCTACCACACATGCGCGAAAAAGCCTAAGCCGCATTACCAGCGGAGAACCGAAGGATTTTTCAAATCCGCCCATTCTCCGTCGTTTTTAGCGAACCTGTGAGCTAATGCGATGGTGTGGCGTCGTGCGTCGTCTGTACGTTAACCCATACTATCTCGAAAAGGACATGCGCTAGCATCACGAAATTTTATGCAAAAAATTAACCATATGAACAACTACCGGATTTTGCTTAATTTTTGGCTAACAGCATTTTCTAAGATTTTATATAGAAAAAGCTAAAATACCTTTATAAATCTTCTCCGACGAAATGGTCTAGCCAAATTGTTCAATATTTCACAGAAATAATCTCCTATACCATCTCTCTCAAGTTTGTTAGAATGGTTCCAGTTCGGTGATTTTTGGCCGAGTTACAGGAGGTTCGTCACCTGTTAAAAAAGCATACTGAAATTTCAATCTCAGAAACGACTGAAGACTATCATCCCAAATTTTATGCCAATATTGGTCACACGAGTCATATCTGAAATAGAGGTGATGGGGTGCCACCTGCATCGGCCTTTTTTGTACAGGGGTCACGCCTGTATTATACTGAGGGCTACAAAAACTTATTATCTGAAACCATAAGGCCAAATTGTTTAATATCGCACAGAAATTGTCCTAGGGTAGTGCTTTCTGAAGTTTGTTTAAATGGTCTCTGTTTTGTGAGTTTTGGCTGAGTAATGGGAAGCTGAATTTAGTTATATGCCATAATAGCCTATTTTAGCACAGTGGCTACAAACATCTTCTCCAAACCCGCTCGCCAAATTCTTAAATCTCACACATTAATTATCCTCAGATGTTGATAATTCAAGGTTTTTTTTTTCAAATCGTTTTGGTTCAGTTGTTTTTTGGCTGAGTTACGGGAAGCTGAATTTAGCCAGTTTGCTTTATCTTCCTGTATGAGTGATAAACCTGCAAAACTTTTTTCAACTGATGCCACTGAAGCAAAATTGTTTAATATTTTACCAGAGAAATCCCTACAATTATTCTCATAATAATTGTTTTGAATGGTTCCATATGAATGATTTTTGGCTGAATTATGGGGATCGAATTGAGTCATTTTACCATATAGGTTAGCTGTGTGAATCAGTTACATCTAGCCTGGCACCAGGTTATTAGCATCTATAACATCATACCACTAGACTTCAGGTTAAATATCTTGGCAGACTGCCAAGTATTTCAGATTTGGCAATAGGCCAAAAGTCAGCCTGGATCTATTTATAGCTTTGGCAGACAGGCAACTGTATCATATTAGGCAACAGGTAAAGAGTTCACTCATTGCAGCCAGGTATAGGTCAAGAGTTCACTCGGGGCAGTAGCTGCTTTCTATTTCTAGCTTTGACAGACTGGCCATTGTGTCAGATTTGGATCCAAAGGTCAGCCTAGATCTATTTATACCTTGGGCAAACTGCCAACTGTGTCAGATTATGCAAGAGGTCAAGAGTTCACTCAGTGCAGCCAGGTACAGGTCAAAAGTTCACTCAGTCTAGCCAGGTGCAGGTCAAGAGTTCACTCAGTGCGAATCTTGAGCCAGCAATTAGTCACAGTTCACTCGGGGCAACTGCCTTTCTCACCTAAGCCTGGTCGGCCTAGTTCATCAAACTCGAGAAGTCTTATGTATTGGCCTGATATTTTGACCTGTCTATGCGTCTTTGATGGCTTTTTCGTTCACAAGACAGGTGTCGCCACCTACAATGACTTTTGCACAGTGTATGTGCCTGCTTATTTCTCCAGAGGAAATTGATATATCAGTCTGAAATCGGGCAAATTTATACATATCGTAAAGCTTTGTCGTATGCAAGACTGGTTGCGCCACTTACGATATTTTTTTTGCACAGTGTATTTCCCTGCTTATTTCTCAGGGGGTGTATCAGCCTGAAATTGGGCATATGTATACATCTCTGATACCTTCGTCGTATACAAGACTTTGGCCTACTTTAAAAGTAATGCTCAGCATTGAAGCATTATACCTGGTGTATAAATCATTGTACAGGTTCACATTAGGCCTGTAGGCTTTGTTATAGATTGTGATCAACTAAGTATCGAGGCCCGGCCGAGTCCAAAGATTTTTTTCTGCGCTTGAAATGTGAAGGGGCCCGACAGGACGTCATTGAAAGCACGTCCGAGGCTCTTCCAAACATCGTTCGGAACTCATACGACGCTCCTTAACTCGACCGAGGCCTAAGAAAAAAAAAAAAAAAAACCAAAAAAACGCGCAGATTTCGGACGACCCCAAAGATCCCCTGCGGTGCTCGCTGGAAGCCCTGGCAATCTCTCCCCGGGCTACTACCGAGCATAACTTTCGCCGAATTTCGAGCGAGTCCTCGTCGCTCTTTAACTCTGTCCTTAAGTGCGGCGAATTCCCCAATAATCCTGTGGCCAATTCCCAAACAGGCTCTAAATTTTGAGTTTGCTGCACCCCCCGTCATTTTAAGGTTTGATGTCATTTTTTGTTAAAGTGATTCATGGAGATCATATTTCAAAACATTACCCCTTCTGATAAAGTGTCCAAAAGACTTGATATCGGCAATTTTATAGACTAACTTCAAAACATATATTTTAAAAATTATATATGGGTTAATATCAACGAAATTGTTATGAACTTAAAATATGCACATGTTGGATGTACACCTTCTTTATTAAAGCCGGCAGGACAGTAAGGGCATTATAATATATTTTGAAAATACATGTAAATATATAGCTTGTCTTTCTGGTTTTAGTTTTTTTTAATCCCCGTTCAATGAAATTCTTGTCAAATTTCTGGCTAAGTTAAACCGTTGCATCATTTTAATCTCCAAATTGTTCTTGAAATGTTATAACTATGTTTATATTTAATGTATACGTTATCATTTTGTGTTAATTTTGTATTATGTCCGTCAGAACAGCAAAACGTCAATGTAATTATTCCATTGATAAAAAATCTTACTTGTATGTTTTACATCCGTTAGACTTAGTTTATCAAAATTTAAATCTCAAATTTCCAGTCTATAAATTTTAAGTATATAAGTAAGCATTCAGAAGAGAATCTTATTTTGGACAAAGTTCAGGCCATAGGCTTTGTGTGAAAAAAACTGCCGAATCCAGAAAAGAGCAAAGTTTTTCTTTACGTTTAGCTTAAACCATTAAATCCTAATTTTAAATCATCAAACGTTTTTCTAGCTCAGCTGACTATAAGTCATCTGAGCTATAGTCGTGGTCCTTTGTCCTTTGTCCGTCTGTCCGGCCGTACGTCCGTTAACAGGGCACGTTTTAAAACCGTTGGACCTACGAATCCAAAATTCTGCATACCAATAGATGTCCCCAAAATCTCCTACCATTCCGAAATTGGGTCATTAGGACTTCGTTCCTTCGAGATATTAAGGAAAAACCTCCGTTTTCCATAAAAAAGCCATTTTTACACTTCAAAGCTGCCTAATATCAAAACCACTTAACTGTTTTTGATCATATTTAGTATTCATATTTTTCCACACATTTTCTGTGCACATACCAAAAATTAGGTTAGTATTGGGTATTATTTTGAAGGTATGGGCCCAAATATAATGCAGTTTCTTAAAAATCAGGAAATATATTTGCTCAGTTGACACGAAAATTGCTGAAGCTGGAGACTTTTTTTCAGGAATATAACTTTATTTAATCACGATTCAATTGTTTACCCGAAATTAGATCTGAATTTTGCAAATTTTTCAAGTTATTAGCATAAATAAAAAATCAATACCTTAATCAATACCTTAAATTTTGTCCAACTTTGGCACTGTTGATTTAATTTTCACGGCATATATACATAAGGATTTAATCTTTTAAAATCTGAAATTTCAAAGGAATTGTTTGAAAAGAGTAGCCTTTATTTTCATACACCATGTCAAGTGTTGTATACATCTGGCCCACCTAGTAATACAGTCTTCACTTGCATTATGTAACCCACCCCAGGCAGCTTGCCTTGGCTAAGCTTGGCCACTACCAGCAGGCTTCCCCTCTGCCCTGCCCTCCCCCCCCCCCCCCAGCTGGTGCATAAACTAGATGAATGTTATAATTTTCTGTATTTTATTTTATTTTTGGCTATGCAACATTTTAGATTTTGTATTGTACCACCAGGGTTACAATGATTAAAGTGTACATTTAATTGTGTCCACAAAGTGATGTATTGCTATGAAAGTGTGGATGTTCATCAGAGTGCTCATTAAAGATTTTAATTTGACTTATAACTCATGGTTGTATCAGTTGTTACATGATACTGGCTAAATAATCAAAATTTATATTGCTGATCCTTTATTTCAGTTCATAAAATTAAACATTCCCAACTCCAGTTTGCTCCTGGTATAATATATTGGGTGTTTTGATCTTTGGATTAATTTTAACACATGTATTAGTTTCATAGTTGAGAATACTTTTCTTTTTCCTGATACCATTTAAAAAAATATAAATATTTAAATTTTTTCCTGTTAGTGCTGTGGATTTAATTTTCACAGCATGTACACATTAGCATTTCATCTGTTAAAATCTAAAATTTGAAACTAATTGATCAAAAACTGTAGATTTTATTCAAGTTTCCAGGTACCAAGTCTTCATTGTTCACATCAGGTCAGTATAAATGCAGTGTACTGGGCAGTTACATAACACCTTCAGGTCTGACCTACTGTCACTGTGAGTGTCTGGGTCAGGCTGGGTCAGGCAGTAATTGCCAGAGAGCCTCTCTCTCTTTCTCTCTCTCTCTCTCTCTCTCTCTCTCTCTCTCTCTCTCTCTCTCTCTGGCAGTCCAGCTCTCTCTTTCTCTCTCTCTCTCTTTCTCTCTCTATCTATCTCCCCTCTGCTTTTTCTCTTTCTCTCTCCATCTCTCTCTCTCTCTCTCTCTCTCTCTCTCACACACAGACTCTTATTGCCTCCCTTCCTCCCTCCATCCTATTCTGTTGACAGGTACTATAAACTAGATACATTAGCTACAAATGTTGATGCAATTTAGAAATGTGAATCAACTGAAATATTCACAATCACATGTATGTTATACTGTAAATTTATAGTAACATTCGTAAACCTGGATAAAAATTATGTAATGAAAAAAAGGAATAAATGCAAATATTGTTAATTTTTTATTGGCTCAGTAGAATGGGGTAAAATGATTTGCTTTGTTTCTCCATCTTTCTGCCTGTTTTAAATATTTAATGTTCATGAATAAATTTTTTTTATAAGCACTGTTGAATTAAAATACATATCCTGTATGTATATGCAAGGGTGTTGTAACTCTCACCATCCTCTTCTTCATCCGACTGAGGCTTTGCTCCTTGGCACTGTGAACAATAGTTCTATGGCTATAGCATAAAATTTAATAATTAAAGAAAATATCTACAGAGAGACAGAGGCGTTGTAACTCTGATCATAACACAACACCCCACCCCCCTCAAATCATTGCACCTGTGGAGTGGGAACGTTATGGCAACTGTATACATATCATAAAATTGATAAAAAAGGTTTACCAAATAAATTGGATCTCATCAGACAAATGTGTAAACTGTTGAACTGTCAACAGCTTATCAAAAATGTAACCAATGGAAAGGCATGGTCAGATCTCAAATAGTATTTGCAACATTTTCTTCAATCATATAAACCAACCATGGCCAAAATTACCTCTTCCTCTCAAACTTTATCTACATTTCATCATATTTTTAATATTTTAACCTTCTAGGTGGTTCAGTACTGTTGACCATTTGTCCATAGGTACCTATGTACATGCCAGAAATTATGTCAATATTGTGTAATATGTAGATGTGAGGGTCATTAAAATAATGTACCTTGTCAAGACCGATCTTGTCAAGATATCATGTCATACAGTCACAAATTCATAAATTCCCTCATCAGCATAGTTAATCATAACCTTGTATCTGTCAAATTGAAATCTTGCAGTTTTCCATACACTATAGATCCTTCAACAAATAGCTCCATATTAATCCATCAGTCAGATTATTTCTTATATTATTTACTTACATATTACATTATACTCCTTTATAAAAGCCCAACATGACCATGATATTCATAAGCTTTTTCTACACAATATGGTATAACAATGGTGATACATTTATAGTCCAATCATGATCAGCTTAGCGCCGTGACCCATGGGTCCCTTGTCTTGATTTTATTGTAATTTGTGTAAAAGCCTTAAGGCATGGTACCCAGGTGATCTGATAGACCTTTATTTACAGTTGGAATCAGTTCCGCAAACTTCAGAGTGAGACACTCACTGACTCGATAGCTGGTATTAAAATCACGTTTTACAAGATGAAACGTTAAGACTTATAGAAGAGGGAGATAATCAGATAACAATATGAATCAAACTGGCTTCTGTGGCTGAAGGGTAGAGCGCAGGACTCAAAGCCGGGAGGTCGTGAGTTCAAATCCGAGCTGTCGGCCCCACGCAGGTTGAGTGTTCTGCAGGGTTAATGGGAAGGCTGTGCCCCACAACTGTGTGTCACTCAGTCGAGTGTTTCCTCGGGGGGTTTCCTCGGTTTTATGACCCAGCTTTGGGATGAAAACGCACCCAGGACCCGCTGGTGCTGTAGACACCGGGCCTGGGTGACACCAGGATACAAAAATAATCTGATAGGAAGCGAGTGCTACCGCCTTGTCACGTAGTCCCAAACAAAAATGGAATTCTGCAGATGTACATATTTATTAGATAAGAGAGCATAAAAATTGGAGGCGGTTACCTCAACCAAAAACAATTATAAAAAATAATAATACGGATTAATGTTATACAACTGTTCTTTCTTCTGTTAATTTACATTTCCAACTGTCATCTGTTCCATGAAGGGACTCAGATTAAATTATTGATAAGATTTAAAAAAAGATATATTAACTGAAAGGCAAGAAGTGAATGATTCTTTCTATAAAGTGGTTTTATTTCTTTTAGCTCCGATGACTTTTTACTCGGACTTATTTTCGTGGCTTGTCTTTTAATAATATCCTTCTACCTATGAAAGTGAAGATAAAGGGATTTCTTTTCAAATCTTCTTGGACAAACTTACATATTTTCTAAGGAAAATTCTAAGGAGTTTTGTTGTTTTACAATAAAAAAAGGGCGGGGGGGGGGTGGGTAATAAATAGTCTACCAAATCAAAGGATCAGAAATATAAAGAATTATTAACAAACCACATAAACCACAAAAAAGTCTTATATAACCTTGAGGTCAAATGATCTTTATATTTTGGACTCTCTTTTAGTTATCTGCTATAATATAATTTCCATTAAGGATGGGGGGGGGGGGGGAGGGGGGGGATTATAGCAGGCAGTGTACAAAGATTCACAACAATACAGTTCCATTTGATCCATGTCAAACGTTACTATCAGCAGTATATAATTGGCAGTTATCGTTTTGCGGAATTAACGCATGTATAATTAAAAGATATATGTGAATACCCGAAGACATGAAAGGATCATCATAGGTTCAGTATGACATATATGGTGTGCGATTTTCGAAAAAGCGCCGGTCTAGGTTGCCCCTGTCGAGTAGTTGCGAACAAGGCCAAGGTATATATTATATCAGTAAAGAGGTATTCTCTTTCAAATATTCAGCAGAGTGAAATTGTCTTTAATTTGGAAATTCAACAGGATTTCATTCACCTGCATCTGTCTCAATCAATCGCAATTCATACTGACCAGTACTTTAGAACCGTCATGCAAACTTGGCTTACAAAACTAATAAAAAAACATAAATGTCTTGAAACAATACCATCCAATGCTCAATATGATACTGAAAAGGAGAGCAAAACAAATTTGCTAACGAGAGACTTTACCATTAGGGAAGTTTTCTATTTCAGTGTCTTTGGATTCTTTGACCAGTCCCCAATCATGTCAGCGACCCAGCTGATGACTTTGTCTAAGAGTTGAACAGGTGTATGGTTTATAATTAATCAAATGAATGGGCTGCCTATTCTTTCTTTGTTATTTTGTATGTTCACAATCCGAATCAGGATTTGGGTTAGTATTCCGATGAATTCTGGATTTTTAAAAATTACATGTTGAGAATAAAAGTTAAACTTTGAACATTTTATTTTATTCGGAAATGTAGAAGGAATTGAAAATAGAACCAAATGTATTCTGCCCGTCTCGCGGAATAATCGGTAAAAATAAAGAAACTCTAGGATGTTTTAATCAGAGATTTCAATCAGAGGTGTCAATCAAATATAAAGAAACAGTGTTTTTAATTAAAATTAGAATGATTGAGCCCTAAAAAATCCAGTCTTTCTGTCGAAAATAAAATCTAATTTAAATGTTTTAATTTCAAAATTATGAGTAGCAGCTCAACTATGGTCTTTATTATGTTTAACTTACAACACCGCATGCAGGTGCTTATATTCAGATTTGTTTTATGAAACTCAAAATTACTTCGCCTCCCAGTGGTTTAAGCTATGGAAGGCTCTACACAGTTTGGTTGTCTTTTTTTTCAAATTTATTTTTCAAAATTTGGGGGCTAATTATTTAAGGAATTACTTTTGACGCGCCACTTCACATTATTTAAGTTAGTGCTATTTATCTCAATTAATGCCTATGTCACAAAACTTATAAAATCAATTAAAAAAATATATATACATCCTAAATATATGCATAGTTATTATTCTAAATTGTATACGTTAAAGGGTGCAAAGCAGAAATATGTTGAAAGCAAGTAAATCCCTGGATTTGATCATCAAATTAATGCTTTTAACTGCATCTGCATTTTTTAAAACTCCATTTAATTTTAAAAATTCTGTGAATTTTATTTCTTTTTAATTTAAAAATTCATGTTAAAACTTCAAATTTACTACTGTAACTTCATTTCAGTCGAATTAAAGTCTACACAACGTATTGCCCCTTGCCGTTTACATGGAATGTAAACATCAAAGTTTGACTCTGCCCCAAAGCAGATGTATACCATAATTATAAACAAGAAAATCACTTAATTAATTACCTTGAGAAGCTTAAAATTGTAAACTTTAATGCTTGAAATACGCTGAATGACAAAAGTAACCTTTCTATTCCATTTGGCTCATCAAATTGATGATTAGGACTAACCTTGCCTCTTTATATCCCAAATAACAGTAACTTTTTAAAATTATATGCCTTTTAATATTTTAAACTTTTAATTTTTAAATTTGAAGGTTAAAAATTCAAAATAGAGTTTTAAAATTAATTTTAATGGATTTAAAACGGAAGATAATCCTTTCGAACTTTTATAGATATCGACCAGAAAACGTGGATTTCACCGCACACAGGCTTCTCATTTTGTTAATATCAACGTGTTTATAATATGTGGGGTCCGCCAAAATAAACAAAACAAATTCAACAAGGGCATTGGGAAGCCAGTCAGATATGTCAGAGCTTTGCAAATGGCGTTTTGCAACAAGGGACCTTTCTACCTCCGCATATTTGCAACCTTCCGCCTCAGGTTACATCTTTTCCCGTTTGTCAACATGGCATTGTTTACAAACATGTTGTTGATAAACATGTCCACGCATCCTTCACGAAGGCCTTATAAAAATTTTTTCACAACCAAAATTACCCTTAGATCATTAATAAATACACAGAGGAAGCCTGAAATCACATAAATTCTTTTTCGAAATGTAGATGATTTGGCACCTTTAAACTGATAATGTGACAGTGGATGTTGTATTTCTGTACAAATCTCTTGGTCTTTCTTTGACGATATCTCACAGTTTACAGATGTAGGAATCATTTTCCACCAAAATGAATTCGGACCAATGGTTAAAACTGTATGTTTTCTTTCTGATTGACAAACCGTTCATGAAAAATGTAAACATACCGTTTTTTTTTTGTTAACCGTTCTTGCTCATATTTTGAATATTTGACCACTCACCGGCCATCTTGGATAAAAGCAGATACATATAATTATAATATCATTTACTTCCTCCACGGATTTTCATTGAAAACTTCCAGTCAAGTAAGTACAAAGCTTAAGCAGAATTTGCAAAACACGTTCTTAATCTTGTGATGATTAGCCCATTTAGTCATAAATCACGGTCTCGTCAGCTGAGCGTAATGATCTATGGACCATTCTTTTTTTAGCTCAGCTATAACTAGTCAACTCACCTTCGGTATACAGTTAGATGCCCCTATGTCCTCCAACCAAACCCGAAACATGGTTACTGGGACTTTTATAGCGAAATTAAGGAAAATCTTCAATTTTCCACTTAAAAATTATTGTTACATTTCAAGACTGCCTAACGTCAAAACCACAAGTGCTGTTTTCTTCCTCCTTGGCATAGATATTTATGTACATGCCAGGCGTTAGGTCAATACTGAGTTATTTGTAGAAGTTATGGACCAGAACAAAAGGTATCTTATCAAAACAGCAAGTTATATTTTTTTCTCACTTGAGTTTGGAACTGTTAAAGCTAGGGATAATATATGATCCACATTAGAGGAGATAATGATGCAATTTATAATTCTGAATAAAGTTATATTTTCATTTTTTTTTTATTATTTTTGATAAAAAATGCATCTATATGCATAGTGTTATTTTATATGTATAAAATAATGGATAAACGATGATGTAATATATGTGAATCAACTTATATATTGGTATTCAGATACATAAGTTACAATAAAAATGTATAACATATATACTTTAAAATATATAGAAAATTTTAAGGTTTTGTGGAAATTTTTGTTTATTATTTCCTTGCGTGGACAAAATTAGAAATCCAGTGACCAGTTTTGATTTTTCCATATATTATCTTTAAATATTTAATAATTATAGATAAACCTTTTTTCCTGGTCAATTAAATTTCATATCCTATATATATATATATATATATATATATATATTTATATTTATATATATATATATTTATCAATGAAACTCCATGCTATTGATTCCTTGTATCTGTGCACTGTGGATGTCAGTTTCAGAGGCGGATCCAGGGGCGGTTCCAGGGGGTCCGGAACCCCCCCCCCCCCCCCTTTTCGGGCCACTGCAACCTTTTTCAAGGGTTTCCGACCAATATTTTGGGCCTGGACCCCCTTTGTCGGACTTTGGAACCTTTTATTGGGCTTTGCCATTCATTCGCATGGGTTGGACCCCTCCTTTTCCTTTTCCTTTTCCTGGATTCACCCCTGAGTTTTATCGCAACTGTATAACATTTTATAAAATTTGAAAAAAATTTGATCCAATATAAAAATGTAAGGATTTTATTGAACAAATGTGTAAACTGCTGACTTATGTTTACAAACTGCTTACATGCTTCAGTTTTAACATTTTATAAAATATCATTTGCAACAATTCCTTACTGATCAATTCCAACCAATCATAACAACCAACCATAGGCTATACAGAGAAAACCACAAATACAATGGTGGAGTTATACCATATGATTTGGATAACCTCACCTCCGCGACTCATATTCACAACAGATTTCACAACAATCACACAAGATATTTTCAAAACTGTAAACGCCTGAGAAGGATACTCACGCATATATACGTTGGTGTAATAAAATATATTTACCTCATGTTTCACCGTTAACCACTAGATATATGGGATCCAAACCAGCTGTTTCATCATGCTGTGTAATGGTAAGCTGCTAATAATTTTTTTTTTTAACATGTGATATCCTATATACTCTTTCATGTTATGGAGAACAGGAACAGTTTGCTCTACTATTTGAAGCATTTAACAATAACGTAAAGGAAACATTTGTTCCATTAATGACTCATCAGGATTAATATGTTTTAAACAATTCACTTCCAGTTTAAACTATATATATATATATATATATATATATATATATATATATATATATATATGTATATCATGGTACCTCTCGACAGAAGACTCTTAAATACTTAAAATATACCATATTGTAATCAAAGTATTCTACTATTCACTGACTTAAAATATAAGAATCCCTGAATCTTATTTACATATGCTTCCGTGTATGCCAGGATGAAGTCGACTATGTTGCAATTGACTTTGAGTACTTAGAAACAATAATATTTCTCTCTTATTATATTAAAGATAAAGAAGTAATATTGATACCGTACGCAATGTGTTATCGGAGGCGTTTGTAGGAGTATCCACTACGTAACGTCCCTGAATTTAAACAAAGCTTACGCACGTTTTACTTTGGCATGATCTACCCCTGTCACACTTACAGGCAACTTGTTGAAATCCGAGAACATGAAGGATTCGCTCTTATTTCTTAATAACAGGTCATGATGTATAAATTGTCCTAAGCCCTTGATTATAATAACTGAAATCAAGGTAGCTGTTCCTCATCAGCAACATACAGGCCACGGGTAACCTTTTCTACTTGTCGACATTTCTAAAATCAATAAGTTGGATAAAAGATAGGATACTTTTTGAGAACTATAGGTTTCTGCTACTTGATTAGGCTGTGTGCCTGTTGTTTGATCTTGTGCGAATAAAATAAAAGTTTAGAATGTCTTCTCACAAATATAACCAAATACATTTCCAAGTGTTTCTCCCTTTGTGGACAGTTGGTGTGTAAGATAACTAACTTTTATGGCTACATGCTTGCCGATTTCCAAGGTAATTATTGATGATGAAATTCGAGTTAGACTTGGTTTCCAGAAGAAATGAGATCCATCTTTCGTCCCGCTTGTCCAGAAGTCTGGCCACCGCTGTGCTATGAAAAAAAGCATTACCGGATCAATCTAAAATCACTGATGAGGAAACCTGATCAAACTTTTTTTTATAAAACACCAGTGAGTAGCATCCCAAGTCCCCGGAGAGAGAGAGCAAACATGTACATTTTACACATGTATTTATATTAATGTTAGATATGATAAATTTCTTGTAAGATTGACGGGTGGAAACAAGTTTGTACTTTTAAAACGAGAATAAGCTTTCCCAAAATACAAATGCTTGTAATTTCTCGGTGTTTCAAAAAGATGTTTCACAATCCAATATATGTTTTTGGCTTTCTGTATTTATCTGAAAAGAATGGAAACTGATAATAATATGCTTAGATATATTTACCAGTAGGCATCATCGATGGCAGGCTCCTTATCATATCTGCTATGTGCTGCTCTTCGTCTGCAGTTTCCAGGGATACAAGATTTCTGTTTTTTGACTGGCACCGCTGTTTAGCATCCATCCAGAGTATTCCTACGGACATAAGTGCACGATAGCACGATGTCTTTCCATTTGTATCATTGTAGATAAACCCCATGTCCTTCGGGCAAGCTAACATAAATAAATAGATAAGTATATATATATATATATATATATATATATATATATATATATATATATACAGTGAAACCTCCTTGTGTCGAAGTCGAAGGGACCCTAAAAAAAAACTTCGACACATCCGAGGTTCGACACAAGCTGGTTTTATTTGGTTAAAATTTAACTAGATTGTGTCATAAATATCGAGTCTGTTACTGAGACATAAGCGGGGTTTTCAACTTAAGCGAGTTCGACACAACGAACAATACAGATAAATATATCAATCGCAATATATATGATTATGAGAAATAAAATGTGCGAGGCAAACACAACATTGTAAAGTGTTTCTTTTTAAACAAGTGTAGTCCCTAAAGGCAACATATGATGTTGTATATAAACAAAAAAGGTCCCTGATTGATACTTAAGATCTTCGAGGCGCATTTTTTTACAAATATTAATTTTAAAGTCACGTTAACACACCGTCCTACTGATTTGACGATACTGTTCCTGAAAACAATGTGGCACTGACTTTGTTATTAGCAAGTTTATTAACTCTCTCCTGTAAAAACCTTGTTTTTATATAATTTGTGTTTGGTTCTTCTGTGGACATGTCATTATTCATACATATAATGGCTGGTAGAACGAGCACTCCATTATATAAATATTTGTGTGTTTGTATTTCTATTTCTTTTTCTTTTCGTTCAAATATATAACCAGCAGGTTATGAGTTGCACGTTTACAAAAAGCAGATGGGGCATTTTAAATATTTTGTCTACAGTAGCAGAGAAATGTTTGAAAAACAACATTTTAACCGGAAAAATAATAAATAATTAAAAAAAAACTTTCTACAATACCTTCCGCCCCTGTATCCTGAACTTTTGTGGATAACGCATTGATACTGACATGTGGTATTGTGTACTCTGAAGTACAAAGAAATAAGACAGGCATATTAAACATTAGGCTACTGCAAAATCAGGATAACAGCTGAAATTACATGTTTTACAGGCATTGTAGATCCCCCGTCTTTAAAAAAAAGAAAACAAAAGAAAAGAAAATGAATGTGCTTGAGTAATGAGGTTTTCAATTTATAAACATTTATTCTCTTCTTTATATATGTTATATCTGTTTAACTTCCATAACATGTCAAATAACCAAGAGCCGTTAACTACACAACATTCGCTTAGTTTTCGTTTTGGATAAACATTTGAAAATATTACCATACACATAAAACTATTGGTAAAGAATATTGAACCCCATCTTGAAAATAATGTTAACATTATGATGTAATAATATTTCATAATATGATTCTAATGAATTAACTATCTACAAACCGAGCTGTTTCCAGTAATTAATTTTAATAAACTTTTCAATTGGACGTGAAACGACATTTTTGAAAGCCTAGTGTCTCCTACCAATGTTTATGCGTATGGATTCCACATGTTGCTCTGATAGTCGAGACCAGACGTTAAAAATTCATTCCTAGTACTTTTACTTTAAATATACATTGTTAAAGACAACTTATAAAACTACCGCTAGCGGATTCCCAGGTATCACAGGTGTTGAATGAGATGAATTTTAATTTTCTGTTCCCTATCTGCAAATTACAGCTGCCTGAACAAATATTGACGGCTCTACACGTGGCTCCTGTAACCCTGGCACACACAGCGAGGCACGTGAGACGAGGCACGTCATTTAATACAGTAGCCGTTCCATTGGGTATATAGGCCTTCGTCTGACGGTGGCGTTTGTAGTTGGCCTCGAATAATGACAACGTTATTTCTGAAAGACAAACATCACTACCAAAGATCAAAATATAACTATATTTAAATTTGTCTGGCAATATTTCCTTATCTGTTTCTTTCCCCGTACCTTTCATGAAAAGTGCGTCTGAGATTGTGTTTAATAAAAATGGCCCATAATTTTCACTACCGTTTCACTTTATACAACCTGCATGTCACCGGGAGCTTTGTGCTAGATGTGTCTAGGACATTTAATTCGATTTAATTGTCTAGATCTATCTCATTTGCCTGCTCAACGTCAGCCGTCTTTTGGTCATAGCCAGCGGTATTTGTATGGCTAACACGGCTCCGGGCTACAAAGTAAGACATTCTATGCATCTCAACATAGCACTAAAACATGATAATTAAAGGGGAACATAATGTTTTGATCAAAGCACTTTACATGTAAAAAAAAAAAATAAAATTTTATCTATAACAGGTTAGCATGCAATGTTAAAAATCATCTATTAAGACACTTTGACACTTTGCAACCATCATGTCTCTGACACTGTCTTTCATGGGGAGGAAAGAGTGACGTTAATCAACTGCAACCCATCGAGTGATATGTTCCGTATAATTAAGCCTGGTTGTGAACATGTCTATACCTTTAAACATATTTTGCTTACCGGGCATAGCAATAATTCCTTTTATACTGTCAGATATTTGCTTTTTGTGTTAAATCTCAGTCAACGCCGCACTGTCCACTGATTCCGGATCAGTCTATGTAGCAAGAGTTTCAAACTCCCAAAGTACAACCGCTATGGTTACATACAGGACACGAGTTCACCTGGCCTAAGCAACACATTCTCGCAATCATCTTCGCGTGCTCTATCTGTCAAAACTCCGTCGTGAAAATGTAGGGTTCATATTTCTTTTTTTATTTGTTTTATTGTTCTGGTATAAGAAAGTCAAAGTTATCGAATTATTTTTTAAACATGGGAAAGTTTTGTTTGGTTTGCCGTGCCCTTTAACCTTTGATGTCATATATGAGGGTTTGTGTCGTTTGTTGAATGGGTTGGTATGTGTTCAAAAGTGCAAAAGCGGTATATACATATATATATATATATATATATATATATATATATATATATAAAAATATATATATATTTCCAAAGAGCTGGATTACAAGTCAAAAACATCACAAGCTTACAAGTAAAATCGCTGGGTATGATGCAGACTTAATCAATATTCGCGCATACGATTGGTAGGGAACACATTCAATAAATGCGTAAGCTGTGAGGTAATGTTCTGATGATTAATTAGAAAGTACGCAAGTATATTTTCTCATTCACCATTTAAGACATTTTCCAATAGGTGAATGGACGAAATACTAGTCTGCATTATACTAACAGGCTTCTGTGGCTTAGGGGTAGAGCCCAGGGCTCAAAGCCGGGTGATCGTGAGTTCCAATCTCTGTCGAGCCGGGTTAGATTTTTCACGATCGGCCTCCACCCAAGGTGAGCGATTTGCAGGCTTAATGGGGAAACTGTACCCAACAGTCATGATTCACTCACAAACGAGTCCGCTTTTCGAGGTTCCTCGGTGTTATGACCCAGCAATGGGGATGAGATACATCCAGGACCCGCAGGAGTGATACACCGAGTCTTGGTGACGCCAGAAAAGCGTATGTAAGCCCGTGTAACGTAGTTCGAAACCGGAATGGAATTCTGCATATGTACATACTTAGCTAAGCAATTTTTAAAAAAAAATTGGAGGCGGTAACCTCTACAAAAAATCTTTAAAAAAAGTCTGCATTATACTGCAAATCTATCAGCCATGTCAAGGCAGAATGAGATTGCAGGAGTAATAACTGGGCTTTTATTCTTGCAGCTGAGCAGGTTGGGCCCAATGCAGGTCACTATACCCCTACGCCATCGCAGAAGTTCCCTTTACATTTATCAGCACAAAGAAAAGGGCTACTAACAAAGGTTATGAAAAGGGTTGCACACATATTACATGTTGATACTTTCTGTCTTGAAAGAGTAAATGAAGAATTGAAGATGTCATGTTGACTTCTCGATGCAAATACGAGAATGGGGAAGCAGTTTGAAGTGCGCTTAATGTCAGAGAAATTGTATTTGCCTGTCACATGATCTATCAGAGTTAACATTGGAATTATTTAAATGTCAGGAATTGTCATGGTAACTTTTTTTACACTCTGTTATATTTAGTGATTGTAGCTCTGAGTGCACAGTTGTCTAAATCCATGAAATGAACACTTTTTATTTCTAAATTTTATTGTACTTGTGTATGTTTCAATCTCTAACACTCAGGCTTTTAACAAACGTGTTTATACTAACAGCAGTTCAGTACATCCTAGATCTACACTTTTTAATAGAAAATGTGCAATTTAAATCGGCTTCACTTTATTTTGATATTAAGGCATGATATCATAGAGGAGTAGCATTTCATAGACTGTATGAAAATCTGAACCAACTTAAAAATTATTCCCCCTATATATATATATATATATATATATATATATATATATATATATATATATAAAGAGTAAGAGTGACGCCTTTTAGATAGACTAAGTTGTTGTTAGTTTCTAAATGCAACACTCTTACTCTTTACCTACACTTCGACTACAGAATTATACGGCCATACCATTTATTATTTTTATGATAATAATAATAATAATAATAATAATAGTTATAATAATAATGGTTTATTGATGAGGAAAAGGAAACAAAGAACGACTAAGAACAACGGCGCTCTGAATCCTTATAAAAATACTACCACTAAACAGCCTTTCAGCGTAAACTTCTTCTAAAAACTTGAAGAGTTTTCATTAATGGAGTATCAATCTGTCCTGAGATTTCATGTGAAATACACAAGTTTATCCGAGTATCCGTACGTTTATATGCATTGCCCCCACAATTGTGTATACTTAAAATGCAATTTTCTCACCAAAGACGCAAAATAAAAGGAAAGCAATCTGGATGGCTGCCATGCCTTAGACCCTTAGAAAAGCCGACATTCA
This sequence comes from Sipunculus nudus, assembly GCA_026874595.1. NCBI lineage: Eukaryota > Metazoa > Annelida > Sipuncula > Golfingiida > Sipunculidae > Sipunculus > Sipunculus nudus. The sequence goes on along the minus strand of CM049320.1, from coordinate 37,687,300 downwards.
CAGATCTCCACACACCCGTAGGCTCATGCAGGCTCGTTTTGTTTCGAGTGACGGAGAAAATTGGAGCACATTGATTTGGTCAATCACATGCACGTGTTCATGCACACTGTTTCGAGGATAATTAGTACCAAAGTGACAGTATTCGTTTTTATTGTCAGTTTTAAGTGAGATGCACCTAGATTGATATTTTAAAACGACAAAGCTTAACGTTAGCCTAAATTTTAAAACTGATATATTGGCCGTGTTTTCAGACATTGCTCTGTTTCGTTAAGACAAGAGATTGTCCTCTGTTTCAGGGATGTGTTATGATAAGTTTTATGATTTATTGAACTTTAAACAAAATAAACTTCCATTTGTTAAATCGTTTTATAATCGCATTTAAATGCCCAACTTTAGAAAAAGCGACATTATCCCCCTTTTACTACATTTTATATCATTATACAGCGATGTGTTAATCAACCAAAACCGCATATTTTAATTCCATACCATCTTATTTAAAAGAGATATCACAGTCCAAGCATTTAGTATTTATAAAACTATACTTAGCATTTCGTTCAAAACGGACTTGGGTCTTTATTAAAATTCTCTTGCCAGTTTGATTCCCACTTCTTGACATGTCATGTCATTTTATATACTATTCATTGGACCTTTGCCGACACGATTATGCCAAAGCGGTCCAGTCTAGACTCTTTCTCCATAAAAACTATATGATATATAAATGGGACACCACATCCGTCTTATACACAAGAGATACCATTAAATAGAATTAACAATGGGTCATTCATTGCAGGTGCATATGGTCAAATATTCATAATTTTATCAACAGAATTTGTAAGAATGTCAGGTACTAATGTATTAATGCACTAGAATTTTAGAAATGCAACATCATCTCGAAAATAAACTACTGTTTGGAAAAATTAAAGAAAAAACTGTTCATAAATTCAATTTTCTTTTTGGATATTTTATATGTATAGTAATTAATTGCTTAATCAACAACAATACATAAAAAATTCATATGCTTATTGTTATTAGTGACTTTTCAATACTATTTGCGAACATAATGCAGTTTATTTGAAGTAATTATGTCAAATATTAAGCGAGCTATAAGCATTTACATACCCTACCCCCATATCATGGCTACCTGTCCGCGGGTGCCGTGCGTAAAGATGCGGCTGTCTTTTAATGGCCTAAAAGGGTAGTGTATCCCAAAATAATCAATGTTAACATCTTAATTCATTAATTTGACATACATAGGGATCTAAAAATACCTATGTCATAAAATCCCAGAGGGGGGGGGGGGGCACGGTAACCCCTCCTAGCCCATGGACTAGTTGTATTCCTATCCGAAGCAAGGTTGAAACCTAACACTTTAACACCATAAACCAGCCCGACACTTCATTGAAGGTAGACACTTGGTCGGCTTTTTCGATATGGAAAGAATAATTATGGTTACATCTCGAATTCCTATATAATAAATTATAAACATTGTTTCAGTAACTAAATTGCTGTGTGAGCCCATAGCTACTACCCTTGAAAATCCCTATTTTTTCCCCGAGGAAAGTAGTTTGGTTGACATGGCGCCGGTGGAAAATGTGTATCGTTTGATTATCTTTATGATATGATTCTCATTTCCGTTTCAATTTATTATTTTCATGTGTAAATAAGAAGACGGTTCTGTGATTTTTAACTTCAAACGTTCCTTCCCTATTGATCTTTGAGCCATATGTAAATGTTAAAAGAATTGGGATGAAAATATTGCCTTAAAATGCGTTTCACATTAAAATTTGATTAAGAATTCCAAAATTATAGTTCAATATTACATTCGATATGCTTCGTATCGGGTGTTTAAATAAATCCTTATTGATTAACAAATAAGGTGGCGTGACAGTGGGAAAGCACGCAACCGGCATTCTCTCAAGTAAAATTAAAATCGAAGGGTTTTGCATTAATGAAGTAACCAATTATATTCAACAGATCAGGCTAGCATTGGGATTTCCTGAATTATAAATGTAAATATGGGTTGAAAGTCTCCGAACACATGCCAAATACATCGACTACCTTGACAATCCTGGTATTACGGACACTTCGCTATGACAACCATTCGGTCACCTCCCTATGATAAACGAGCCCGTAACAGGCTAACCCCGCGATGACAACCACGTGAGTTGTTTTTAAACACCTTAAAATACACATAAAACCCGGTCCCCCCGTCAGGAGAACATAATATTGCATTTTTCATATAAGAAATAACATAAAAGTTCTATCACTATTTAGTAAAGGAATTATATTTATATCATATTTAGTTAAATTGGTACAAGGTAAATATAAGTTCTTGAGACATAAATTCATTGGTAAGTATGAGGTCAATATCATTTTTTTTATATTATGTAAGTTAACTTCACGCAATATTACAAAAGTGGAAAAATGTATAGTGATTGAGAACAAAGAGATAGTAACACCTATAATTTTATGTACACTTTAAATACTATGATAACTAATAAGAATGGCGCAAAATTTATATATAATCAAAAGGTGGATAACCTTATAGTTACTCCTGAAAATGGAACGAAAATTGCATCACATTTACAGATATGGATTTATACAAGGGATTTTCCGATATATATAACCACACTATCAGGAAACCTACGTATATTTAAATATTATATTCTACATCGTAGGTTGAGTAAATGTACTTTTTGCTAAGAGGAAGACAAAACTCTAGTACACTTATTTAGGGAATGTTCTTTCACAGTCTTACTCTGATCAGATGTTCAAAATAACTGTTATCACATTTATCCAGCAAAGAAATTCTCTTTAATAACAGCGAAGATGATTTGATAAATATTCCCACATTATATATATATATATATATATTTGTAGGTGCTATACCTACTTTTCCGGGTTTTCATTTGTTTTGAGGTATAATTTAGTAGCTTTGATCAATCTCTATAACATTAATTTATCACTAAAACAAATAACCAACAGTTTATTGAAAGATCAATATATGTAAGACATTGCGCTATACCTCATTTTAATGGTTATTTTCCCGAAGTTTCCTCGTCAGTATTAGAATAAATACTTTTCAATGTATAAATACATTTCGGTGATTTTGACGTAGTTTATTATTGCGTGAAGGTCACCACCGACAAAAATCGAACTGCCTCAAGCAAAGGTCGGAATGCCTGTGCCGGATTAAGGTCTATTGAGCATAAAAGAATACGCCTACTGTCCGTGACGGATTTAAGAATGGCTTGCCTTTCATTTGAATCTGTCACTGACCCGTTAAAATGACCACAAGTGTCCCTGCAATATCAGCTTGCTCTTACATCTTCACCAATTCTGGAAACAGTTATATCACGCAAAATATCGAAGGTAGTACATACGTTAATTTCTGTTTATGTTTACAATACAGCTGCTTTCTTACTTTCACTGCTTTTTTACTTTGGATGCACCATTCAGTCTCTACAAAACACATTATTCCTGACTGTGAATGGTTTTCCTCCTTAAGTATAATCATATAATCCTTACAAAACGCACCATTTAGAATTTTCAAACTTTTTCACATGTACCGTCTACCTACTGATAATTGGTGACAATTGAAGACAATTGACAAATCATATCATGGCACACTGTCTGGAAGAATGGTAGGCCTACTCAGGGGCGGATTCAGGATTTAAGAAAAGGAGAGGTCCGACCCAAGAGAACTAGTGATAAAACATAAAAAAAGGTGCCAAGGTCCGTAAGGAAGGGGGGGGGGGGGGTCCTGGTCGCACAAATTGGCCTAAAACGCTTAAAGTAAGGTTGCAGCGGCTGCAAAAGTGTGTGTGTGTGGGTGTCGGATTGGGGGGGGGGGGGGGGGTCTCGACGCCCTTAGGTTCACATCTGCTACTAACGAGGTATGCGATTTGTCGTTTCTTTTTAGGCACAGCTTTCTCGCCTTTAAACATACATTTATTACATCTTTCATATATTTCCTACATCAAAACATCGTTTATATATTTAACATTAATAATATATGTAACCAGTTAAAGATCTTTAAGATTATGAATGCCCCCGCGTCCCGTCCCGGTTCGTTAATGTTACCTTCATCACTGACCAGGTCTTCAAGGTAAACATACCGATATATGAATTCCTTGCCACGAGCACAGCGGCACAAAAAAGCCTGTATCAATATTTGAACATATCTTATTGAGAAATTTATCCCACTGAAAATCTATATTTTATTTTTACTTTAATGATAAGAAATGATCTAATATTCCTCATCTCATTAATTTCATCCCCTGAATCCCGACAAAAAGTCCGTTAACTGGGTTAATCAGTAAGTATAAATATAAAACCTTGTATTCAGCCCAAATAATCACCCACTTAATAAATCATGCCAAAAACCCAATTTGCTTATTAACTACTTTTGCGGAGGTAAATTTTATTATCTAATAACCACAGCAATACTGATTGTAACACATGTAAACCGATTAGCTTAATCAATTGAGACTAAACACTTCGTGATATACAAATTATTCTTGTACAGACATCAAAGTACATACGATAATATTTGCCCCCCAAATATGAACTGAAATAGACTAACTGCATATAAATATGTGTGTGTGAGGGTGTCTCTCATACCAATGGAGTCACTTTCTTTTAAAAAATAAACCTGGAGGGTCTGTAAGCTTTTTTATATCACGTTGCGTATATTCGCCCGGGGAAATTTGAGGTGCCCCCTTTATTACCTTTAAATTAGAAAATGTATCAATAAGCGTTTAATACTGAGCAACAGAGCCGGATTTCGCATCATGGCGCAATCTACAGTACCTCAAATTACCCCAACATAGGATCGAAAAACCGTGATGATTGTCTACAATCTGCGTACAAACAGTCCCACGGTCCTGAGATGGCTCTTCTGCATGTACATGCAATTAAACTTTCAGCAATCCAAGGACAAATAGGAATCCGTATTTCTTGTCTTATTAGATTTTTCTTCTGCCTTTGAAAGAATTCGATAAAGTGCTACTATTAAACCGACTTAAATTAAGGTATGGTATGACTGGCGTAGCCCTTGGATGGTTAAAATGCTATTTCTCAGACCGTACAGAATTACGTCCTTGGAGTGAAAAGTCAGATAGTGTACAATTTAAATATGGAGTACAGGGGTCGGTTCTGGGTCCAATTCCTTCAAATTAGCATTCTGCATCGCCTGGTGATATCATCAGTAGACATCTTTACACCAATGACAAGCAGTTATACCTGTTATTCAAACTTTCCGGGGTGGGAGAGTGCTCATTTGAGGCCAGGAAAAGTTGATTAAAGAATGTGTGGCAGATGTCACGTTTGGGATGACAAATAACTTTCTAAAGCATAAAGATAACCAGGCTGAATTTCTTTTAATAGGATGTAAGTACCAGCTGAACACGCTGTCCTCCAGCCCAACTGTTAATATCGAAGAAGCCACATTTATGCCAACAAGGGTATTAATATAGCTAGCACTTGTTCCCATCACAGGGTTTAACACCTGTCACCTGCATGACGCTGAAGGAATTAAGAAATACATAATCTTTTTGGGAAGAGCGTTTTTACATTCCTAAATAAAGCTGAGTTCCGTTGAAAATATTGCTTAATTGAATTTCTCAAGAGAAGCGGTTGCTCATAGTCATCTGCCTGTACAGTTATGACCAGAAGAGAGGTGCAATTAAAGAAGAAATTTTCTACTCTTTTTAATACGTTTACTTGTCAAATCAATGCTGTTGTATAATAAAACTTTACCAATGTGTTAGCAAAGAGAAAGTAGAATGGTTCACTTTCTAATTACCAACAGGATGTCAATATATAGTTTTTTGTAATTACAGAAATTAACGTTATTTTTTCATTACTAAGTATTCAGTCACATATGACTTTTGATTAATCATGGGAAATAATTATATAATGGTAATGATGATTAGATATAAATAGTCAAATTAGAGTTGAAAGAGTATTGCTGAATTATAAAAAAAAAACAATTACAAACAAATAAAACAAATTACTGACCCAAGCCATAACCATTGTCAACGACATTAGAATTCCGATAATCTGTTCCCGAAATCAAGGATCCTGTAAGGAAGTTTACTTAGTAGACATATACACTTGTTTACACTGCACTCGGTAAATAAACCATTTTCGATTGAGTAAGTGTTGCTAATATGTTAGTGATATTCATTTTTTGCAGTGATGGGTTGAGGTGGCCGTTGCATTTTGTATTGCCCTAAAAATAAGACTAAAAAATAAACTGAAACCTTTTGAAGAGGCAAAGGTGTGTCACGAAGACTTAATTAAATTCCTTTGTTTATCTGTACGAAAAATAAGCTACAGCAGTTACTTTGATTTTTGATGATGGAAGTATAAAACTCTTATTTTTGTGTTAGTATTAATTCTATGTACGACCATATGCACGAGTCCTTGTCATGCAAGCATACATATAGAACTGTTTTAGAGTGAAAGGTTGTTTCTAAAGCCCAGGTGTATGGATTTTTAAGGCCTGAGCATTACTATGGTGTTTACATAAAGAATTATGTGTTTTATATCATGATTATGTATTTCCTTATCTATATACTAAACAAGCTAATTTACACACAGCATACAGAAAGAAGAACTTCCAACAATGTAGTCGTTCAAATTTTTCAGAAAAGTTGAGGTTCAAGTCGGAGTTGCCCTTATCAAGTCGAGTCAGGGGAATTGGAAATCACTATGATTCGACGGCCTGACGAAAGGACAAATGCCCAGTTCAACTGATTGTGAGCTGATATCAAACCGGAATTAGTGGTTGAGTTCCTTGCTGTTCTTATTATGTGCCCACTTCAAACGATTTCAGTTTTTGGAGGTTCGCTCGATGCGGTGAATATCTTAATATATTTTTAAATACTGTCCAGAGATGCTGTTTATTTAGAAAATTTTCAGTGTATGATGAGGATGAAACTACATATATTTGGCGTTACAGCTATTATTTAACTTGAAATCAGGAACTTTTGATACTTGTTTACATTTGAGAGATTCTCCTAGTGTAAAATCTTACAAGATAAACAAACCTTAGATACAGACTTTTCATAAAAAACAGCATGTTTCTGTTGGACATGTTGATAGGGAAAAAAGACGTCCATCATCCAGATTAAGATCACTATCCACATGAAAATAATTGAGTACAGTCTCATTTGCCTGAAGACACATTCTTGCATACACTTTTTTAATATATATATATTTAATTAAAAAACATTTTTGTTGTTGTTTTAAAGGGAGGGACAATTTTGGGAATCCCTTTCTACAAATTTATCTGCACGAGCCGATTTCGAAAATTATCTAATGAAATAAAGTTGGCTTATTTTGCCTGAGCATGATGCATGTACAACATCATTTATATATGCTTGTGTGTAGACCCGTTTCCAAACCCCTAGTGGGAGAGATCGGAAGCTCCGAGTATAACGGCAGGGAAGTTTTGAGACAAGGGACAAGACCTGGATAAACATCCGGGTTAATTGTTGAATAATTGCTGTCTACTTAATACATTAATATATTTATAGGCACAACGCAGGCAGTGGCCTACTGTGAGAAAAGAGTATATGACAGGAATACCTCAGTGTATCATCTGTCCCTCCACGCATACTGCTGCTAATGTGTTCACAAGACAATCACAAACAAATACATTTGCCAAAATGAACTTGTCAGACAACCATGACATAATCAGATATCCTGGTTGCAACTAAGGAGAACTTGCAAAAACCTTTCTCTTATAAAAAAAAAGATTACCTTGCCCCAGGGGTGCATACATATTTAGGGTATGCATGCAAGCATGGTCTTACTAAAGTGGGCGTTTGTGCCTTGGCGTTAAACCCAACTGAATACTGAAAACACTACACTGATAACGAGATAACCTAGATTCAATTGATTTTACAAATCTTTAGTGACAATAAAATCAGAAGTGAAGCAAACCAAGACTTTTAGTGTTTTTGCGAGGCGTAATTTATTGCATGGCAGGGGCCCCATTGAAAATTACCCAGACTATGGCCCAACCAAACCTTTTCGTCTACAATAACGTTTCGAAGTAGGCAGATAACACGCAGAATAAACATCCTGCCCGCTACATATTATCCGAGAGACAATGATATTATATGATATATAAACAAATGTAATATACACGTAATTTACATCTGCATGACACAGCAGTCATTAGAATCAGCATGCTTCATTGTTTTTTCTTATCTTGGGTAAAGTTATATATTAGAAATCAAGGAGGCATTACTCATTTGGGAATAATCTCACTTAATTTCAATACTCTAACATCACACCATAGATAATATTCTTATATTTTCATTAAGCCGATTTAATACCTCGACATCAGGGCATCACGATGTGTTTATAAAACTCATTTAGTAATTAACTAGAGATCTAAATACATGTGTTTTGTAACCACATACATTTTTACAACAACAATAGATAATGAGTTGCAATGCTTGCTTGTAAGTGTACATTAAAAACAACGCCTTTGGTAGACACACTAGCGTGTTAATACTCTTAAACGCAGGATATAGCGATGAAAATGAGTACTTCAATAAAAAAGTATGACATCTACATGAAACAACTCCCTGAAGCTGGTCAAGCTTATTTTGTTGTATATTATAATGTACACAGCACATACACATATATCATAATCATATGCCACAATATTTCTAGTCCATACATCAGTTAGTTTTATGTTCATTGTTCAACTTCTGCTCATCAGTCACTTTCTATTTGAAAGACTAGATTAAGACCTGTTTTCGTGACTGCACGCGCAATTATACAAAATGCAAATAATATACATATTAGACAAGAAACAGAAAACATAAATCATCGTACACCAGAGGTTCTTCACTCTAAGTTCCCATATCAGATAAAAAAAAAAACTGATGACATAATATAGTAACAAATGCGGCGGTGATGGCTGAGGCCATTTTTTCTAAAAATAATTTTACCGCTTACCTGTGCTATTTTATCAAAAATACAGTATGTTTATTCTGTATATATATATATATATATATATATATATATATATTTATATATATATATATATATATAGTATAGTGCTGGATACAGTTAAGGTAGAGCAGATTGACTAAATGTTAAGCACGCTGGAGTATCGTGTTGTTACTCCGAGTTTCACGCCGTTGCCGGTATCGGCATAACATGACAAAGTTATCTGATGATCACCCGGGTGCCGAATGTTTGAAATGCCGACATTCTTATTACCACTGGAGGGTATCTGATCCTATTTCCTTTTCCAGACAGTGATGGACACTGGTATCTCATCTTTTTGACAAGCTCAATTCTGACCGCCATTTAAATCTCTTCCTCTTCTGAATCTATACATCTGAATACATTATTGCAATACTAACATTGTCTGGGTCACCTGGCTTGGCGGTGATTGTCTTGTTGACTCATTAGTTTGGTTTTTCATCCTTGTCCCTGAATTTGTTAAACCTCTGGCCCTTGCTGGAGTTCATCATCAAATATGAGTTGAATTTTCTTTTTTCCACTGGTTTCCTCGATTCCCTCAGTAAGCCTTTTCCTAGGTACATTTTTCATGGAGCACCTGAAGAGGATACAGGCATTCTTACAACACAGGGTTAAATCTACCGTAAATACGAAGCTATTGTACTATTTACACTTACACTTCAGGAATTCAAAGTTTATGTACGTTCACTTGAGCAAATGAAGCACAGCTGCTACCACAGATGCCTGCATATATACCAAGGATGGGCCTTCATGTTGTTTTAAGAATAAATGATATTCAGAGTTATTAAACCTGTGTATGATACATTGTACACCAGCACAAACGTGTTCGAATAACGTAATGTATATAAAGTGAAAGAAATTGTTCCAGACGTGTCTGGCAATTTGCATATTTGTGTCAACAGGTTAAAATAAAACAATAAAATGCTTAAGAATATTTATTTTCCCTTTCGTAGCAATATAATATTCTATTATGCACTGGATGAACCATAAGTGTTTCTTTGCATCATGTACGTGTAGTAAACGACCTGGACAGAGTTAAACACAGACACACACAAATATATATATATTCTATTTATATATAAAAGTATTTATATATATATATATATATATATGTGTATATATTTAAAACTTGACCAAAGGCATACCTACCAGCTTGACCACAGGATACACTACACAGGTACCAAAGCTATACACCAACACAACAATTGTGACACCAAAGAAGACATCTGAATAGAAGCAAGCAAAAATCTTTATAAACTAGGCTTCTATTGAATTGCATTTTCCCCTGAAATGTTTGAATCTTGAATACATACTTTTGTTAAATGTTAAAATGTGTGTTGTACTCCCGAAATAAATACAATAACAACTAAAATCTTTCACAGACCCCTGTGACTGGCTGCAACATCGTCTCCACTTGTAACGCGAATGCTATTTTTTCGATCAGCCACGGTTACGTTCAAGACAATCTCTGAAATAAATAAATAAATACCGATAATATATATAAATTATGCTTTACCGATAATAGCTATATCATAACATTCGAATAATACATGTACCTTAATTCTTAAATGTTGGTCACAGCTGGTGCAAGAAAAACGTGATAAACACTGCAAATGTTCACATGTTCATCAAGTTATAAAAATGTTATATATGATTCTTGTTTATTCAATTTGATAGACTCATATTTGTTCCATGTTGATCTGGGTATATATGTTCTCAATCATTCCACTGGCCCTTTGTTTCTATAGACCACCTTGGTGTCTATAGGAAGCCCTCATTGGGCCTCAACATTGCCTCAACAAGTCCGAACGAGGTATAGTAATTAGTTAGCAGTAGGTAAATAAATAATTCAGAACCAATGTAATGTAACCGCTGTCATGTGGTCTATGTTAAAGCTAGCGTTTCTTAGTTTTCAGGATAGATGCATGTTAAAGGTAGCGTTGCTTCATTTTACAAATATAGGAAATTTAAAGCTAGCGTTGCTGAGTTTTCCAGGATTGGTTGATGTAAAAGATAACTTTGCTTAGTTTAACAATATAGGTCATGTTTCTGTTTGTTTGATAATTTAGAGTATCATAAACTGGTCTATTTTTAATTAGAATGTAAAAATGTGATAACGTTATACAATTATTAAACGATGTATAGATAATATTGTAAAAGTCATAATTCAACACACACCTCTCAGACAAATGAAGGAATGCTGTCCACTGCAGGGTACAATGTGTTTCTCTATTGTAGCATTACGGCCACGATTAGAAACCATTTTAATGAGCTGACAACCACGCCTTGATATATTCGATGTGCCCCTTAGCGATTCCAATGTCTGTTCCGTTAGTTCTGGGAGAATAGGATGTAAAAAGTGTCAGATACTTTTGGAAACAAAAAGACACAGGTTTCTTGTAGACTGATTTATCTAAGTCGCTATCTCTTGCGAATTTTATAAGCATCATATAGAGAAGGGCCCGAGTGATATCTCACGCCATTCTACAACCATCGCATAAGCTTCATTGATCATGACATTCATGTGATTGAATAATTAATTAAAAGTACACAACCTAGAGATATGAAGCAGTAGTTCCAAATTATTTACCATAAAAGAGTACAATATTGTGAAGGATACAATTAATTTAAGATAGGGTTAATGCAGCTTGGTAAACATAACTTTGTGAATCATCCTGTTCCATGTCAAGAAAAACTATCAAAATAGTAGTTGCACAATTGAATTTTCAATCGCTTTATAACTGACCAAGCCTTGTTTGTACTTCCTGATACATACATCATTGGATGTGTTGATGTAATTTGGAAATTTTCACAGGTCACAGCGGGGGTATCCTACCTCGTCTCCTTAGTCCCATCCAAAAATCAGATCGTCCAGAGGCGTTAAGATTTTGGAGAACTTTCTTTATCATATTCTTATCTAGGCTTGCCACCTCATAGCCTACAGAAACACAGGATGCCCTGGCCTTGTACCAGCTGCCCTGTACGTTCAGCTGTCGGTAACAACGTTTAAAGGGCCCTAGTGTTCCATCATTGCATCCTGCTGAATTGTTTGCCACTGAATAAAGTTGCAGAAAATATATTTGAGATAATCGAATATATATATATATATATATATATATTTATATAAATATATATATATATATATATATATATATATATATATATATATATATATGAGCAGTACGAAAGAAAAGAAGAGTAAATAAGGAGTTAAAGATAATATAAAATCATAATGTTAAGCATAAACATTACATTTTGAACAAATGATCCATTTCATCGTATTCGTGAATTTGTGATAACAGTCCCCAGGCTGAGGTTTGTCTCTGCTGTAGTGAAAGCATGGGTGATCCTTTGACTCCAGAGTAAACCTTTCTGTAATATAAGTAATTTAGGTAATGTGCATATACCAAGTATAAAATTTATCAACTGATTAGTCCTAACAAAATCAGCAGCAGCGAAAGTGAATTGACAAGTGTTACTGGGTTTTCACTAGAATTGAACCAAGAAGGTTTAACATGCAAGGAGAGCACTCCACGGTACAGAGCAGTTCAGATGTTACTTCTAGATTGGATTGACTTTATGCACTGAGCCAACGCTGCCGAATAATTGGTATTATATATATATATATATATATATATATATATATATATATATATATATATTACGTTTGTGTGTTTATTCTAGATCTAAGTGTCCCCCACTCCATTCATACTGAGTTTTTATAGTCCATCCTCAGTACAATAGAGTGATATACACTGTAATATGAGGCAGCAAGTATTTTTCATGAAAGACAAAATAAAAATAGTAATACATGAAGTTACTAATATATGTTTTAATAGCTAACCGCACCATTACTTGCATAGGTTCCATTGGCCCATAGCCAAGAATGAAGTGGAGTTTCAGCAATCGAGGTCCATGTTTCATTTAATGATAGTTCACGCATCTTTCGAATGAACAAGTCATCGCCATCATCCTCGACCGGCAAGCGCATATCATTTTCTTTACACTGGAACATTGCCTGAAGGTGAGTTCTACTTTTCTTCTTTGCCTCCCCACCTTAAATATATTTTGAGTAAATAACACAATTTTTCCAATTCAAATCCTAAATAAAAAAAAATTGCTTCAGATATCCAAAACGCAATATTCAAACTATTACATAATTGTTCGTTTGTTACTTTTAGTAAACATCACTGTTACTTAAGCTGACACAAACCGACATTAATTGTTCGCTTCGCTTCCGATCCTCAAATGTCTTTTCAGTAGACAACACCCAACACAGATCTTTGAAAAAATAGGGTTTTATCTATATTAAATCCAAATTTTAAACCCTACTTTAAAACATAATGGCAGCCCCGATAGTAAAGTATTAAATTATGTGTATACATGGTATTAGTATCCGTAGAAATTAATTGTAGAGACATACATCGGTAAGGTACAATTCTTATCACTGTTCAGTGTGTCATATTTGTATGCTTTAGGTGAAGTCTAGTTTCATCATGGAATGATTTTGGAATAGTATAGAGAGAAATCCCTTATTTAATATTTACTTAAAACTTAATGCACTGAAATACTTACCACCGGCACATAGCGTGTACACTTGGTAAATAACCAGAATACGTGTTCGAGAGACTGCCATAATGAAAAATAACCAACAGGTTGCAAACGTTTATGTTGAGGCATGCACAGTACACGACATCAGGAAGCTAAGTAAATTAAAATAGCTGTAAGCGTATCATTACCTAAAATACACCACTTGCTTCCTCTGCACACTGTGCACATTTATTATCTGTTTATCCGATTTATATGATTTTGTCAGTTTTCTCATTGTGCTATAGTCCGTTTCATCCCCTCATGTCCACCTGTTTTTTGCTATGAAAATTTTTATTAGGTACATTTCAAGGGAAACAATTATAGTGTAGAGGAGAGGATTACAGAACCTAATTTTCAACTAGGTAACTAAATTCCAACCATATGCCATATTTGAGTAACAGAATTTTCTGAAAATATGAGAAATCAGTCTACATTTTACAACATATCAGACCCACTTATGGCGGTCAAGGTCATTGGTCACATGCAAAAACAGCCTCAACTGACAGCTGCTGATTGGATGATCTCATGTAAACACTCTAAAAAGTATAACCAGCTAAAACAAAGATGGCTACTCATGGAGGGACACACATTATCTGCCAGATCATAGTAAAGAGACTAAAATGTTGTGAAACATGAACGGGGGATTTATTGTAAAATTCCGAACTGCCATATTAGGTTGTCACTTCCATATGTTGTTTACTTGGAAAATATTGAAAAATACAAACTTTTAAGTAAATTATCTACAAAAAACAGGTGGACAGCAGGTGGTGAAATGGACTATAGTCAAATTTAGTTTGCGTGTCTGTACAAATACCAGTTATCTAATATGAGTTACGGATAGGATTTTATATGTGGACTTATTTATCACCTCCGCCAAGCCAAGCGGAACCCCGGAATGAGCTCTAGATAGTGTTTTAAGGGGGAGGGGAAGGGGGTCTATTGCATATTTTGTTTACGCAGGGGCGTAGCACCTGACGATATGGCCATATTCAGAGTGCGAGTCGTGACGTCATAGAGGTAAATGACGTCACTCCACGTGAACGTGCCGTTTCCCTGGAAGGTGTCAGTAAATCAACGTACAGAATGACGAGGGCCATGATTATTGTTCGTTGTTTTTATAGTCCTATACCCTGTTGTTATATGAAAGTAAATGACTTAAGCTCCCCCAAGCCCCCCCCCCCCCCCCAAAATCCCGACTTTGGCAAGCCCGAGATATGTCTGTTGGAGTACTCTATTTACCGCAGACTTGGAAATCCCCCTTTTCAACGTCACCTGTGGTGGATGAGTGACACCTTTCTAACGCATGTAGCAATTAAATCTTATTATTTTCTTGCTGAGTATATACAGTTATTATCATATTCCTTCAACTGTTCTGTTAACATCATCTGTCAATTAAAATAATCAATAAATGTGGTCACATCTTGTTTTTTTAATGAGACAGAAAGATGCAAAGTTCGTGACATTTGATACAGTAAGGCATGTACTGAATAGCCCATACACAAAAATAAGTGAACGGACATTTCATAATTTTAGTAAAATTACTAAAATTTTCACATGGCGTGGTGACATTATTTTTTAATGCCCTGACGACTGGTAGTAGTGGGTATCAAGTTCAGCTTTAAATTTTAAGGATCTGTTGTGCAAGATAATATTGATAAGCAAGATTCTAAGAATCAAAGAAATATTAGGCCTACAATTACAGGTAAGTCTGCATTTCTCATGCATTTAACTGATACTCCATTTATGGCACAACAGTATGTCTGGTTATTTCATAACAGATGGACCTCTTCATGTTTTATGAATAAACGGTACACATACATTTTCTCCCCTTATGAGTAGCCTTTTCACGTGCAGACGTATAGCATGGACTGTCAGATGTTCAAAAGTAATTCAAAACATTGTTTCGTTCACAGCTACGGCTGACTGACTGACTGAAAGTGAAGTCAGCGGTCGAGCCAGTCACAGGTCTCCGGAAAATCCGTAGTGAGAGAGGTGGAGGAACCAGAGAACCCGGAGAGAACCACCTACCTTGGACGGGCCACTACAACCCATTCTCATGGTAGCACCTGGGATCGAACCCGGTCGCCAGCGGAGAAGGCCGAGCGTTTTACCGCTCAGCTGTCCAAGCCCCCTCACAGCTTCGCCTTGGCTTCGAGATTCCTTATGCATGGAATGCGTGAATTCATATGAACCTGCACGGCGGCATGTATTCTTCTATGTGTTGCCCCTGGATACCATCCGGAAACTTGTAGCGATCGTTTTGCCGGATACCTATTCCGCCTGCCGGATCCGCGCATGAGGAATCTCATCTTCTTTATTTCTTAAAACGTGTACCGATTTAATACGCATTCCATAAATAAGAAATCTCAGCTTTAGTCTGCATATAAATTCGACTTTACCTGTTTATTGCCTTCGGTATGTGGACAGGGGTTATGTTTTTGCAGGCGTTGGTTTGTTTTTTGTCTATTAGCAACATTAGTAAAAAAATTATTGGCGGATTATGATGAAATCTAATAGCTCAGATTATGATGAAATCTGATAGCTCAGCAATGATCGAAGGAAAAATTGATTAAATTTTTATACGGATAACATTCTTGATCCAGGATTGTTTCAAAGGAAATGCTACTTTTAATGCAGTTCCATATGGGGGTAATAAGCTTCTTCGCGGAGGCCTGCGCTCTGGGAGTGCTTTTATAGTGTTTTATATGTTTTAATATACATCCGAATATTAGGACAGAAAGTCAACTGGTGTTTACTTATTAATTACTAGCGGATAGACCCGGTATACCGGGCTTATTACCGGGGTTGGGGAGATTTATTAACTGAGATGTGAAATGTTGGCTCATATTTATTATAAAAGTTAACAGAAAATATAGGTTTTCAGTGGGAAACTGTTTCCATAAGATATGTATAAACATTTCGGCACGACTGCAGAATAACTCACGCGCCTCTCTGAAGAACAACACTTCTGTGAACAGAAAACGTTTCTATATACAGCTGCTTGTATCTTAATTTTGCCACTTACTTTTAAATTACATGAATCCTTAACATCATACCGTCCGTCCGTATAAACTCATAATCTGGTGGAGACAGTGCGTGAGTGATCCTGCAGTTGCTCCAATATTTTAAACATTCATTCTGTGGTTCTGTCCTCGTGGCAAGAAATTTATACCCCGGTATGTTTACCTTGATGACCTGGCCAGTGATGGTGTTGACATTGCGAACCGGAATGAGACGCGGGGGCATTCAGGTTTTCGATGATATTTGACTGGATTCTATCGGTGGACGTATAAAGATTAGGTTGATGTGAGAACACATGAAAGATTTATTAAATGTACGTTGCAAGGAAACTGTTCCCGAAGAAAGAAACAGAAATATGCATACCTCGTAAGTAGCAGGAGCGGACCTAACGGAATTCCATGCAGAGGGTCCGTATTCATTTTCAACCGCCGCAATGTTTTTTTTGTCATCATATCAGACAAATTTTGAGGCCTGAAACCCCAGACACCACTCCACCCCACCCCATCCCCCAGCACCCCACGCATGTTCCTGAATTCGGGACCTTGAATTAGGTTTTGTCATTAATCCTCCTGGTTTTCATAAAGCGAGAAACATGTGTTTTTCTCTTTTACTGACCACGCACGTAGGTCAAATCCCTCATTGAAATCAAGCGTTATTCATATGAACAATAGTCCTCAGTGTTAGAGGTTAAGTGACCACGATGCACGCATTCCGGTGATTGCCGAAGGCAATTCGGCTGTGCTCGGTAAAAAAAAGGAAAAATCACTCAAAATTATGTGTATATTAAAAATTATTTATTTTCATATCGCCTATGTCACGGCGGGGATAATAACCTTTAAAATGATGTATGGCACAATATTGTACACAACGCGGTTTTAGAGAACACCGCGAACAAATGTGAACTGAATTCCTTTTATAAGTATTAGATACCACGATTATTAGATGTATGAGCACAGGAGTAAGAGTATTATAGGCATCTTAAGCAATGAATATCTAATTATTTTGACTTGTGATTTGAATAATAATCCAATTTTGGGCAATCGCACTGGTTTGATTCACAAAAATAAAAAACAAATATATATTGGATCTGAAAGGAAGAACACAACAAGGGGAGGTCATAATATCCTTTTCATATGATAGCCTATATGGCAACCTAAAACTTTTATATTTGAGGCCTACTATTGTGAAACAACGCTCCTGTGCTCAATAAATATTACCGCCCGTGAAACTGTCCTATCACAATGTTAAAGTATCCTTCACTGAAAACACATGAGAATTTTAAACTCATCACCTTGATTGGTTTTACCTAGACACAATTTCTCCGCACACAAACTACTCGCCAAACTGCTCATTAAGATAAGTTTTGTACTCGTCATGCTTTTTACTTTTACCGTACGGGGACACTAGCAGCGATTTGTGACGTGATACGATAACCATCAGAAGTTAACGGTCCCGTTGCATGGTGTCAAGAAAAGAATTTGAGACAATTGAGACTAGTGTTTTATATCATTCTCATCTAGTTATATTTACATATTCTTGAACCTTAAGTTGATACAGTCCAAGATACGGGCTCCGTATCAGTTTAGCAAGATTTTTATATTTAATAGATGATTATCACCAGTTAGCAGGGCCTTTCCCTTTTTATCTTTTAAAATGCTATCTATCTATATATATATATATATATATATATGGTACACACCTTCCTCAATACCTCGACTGCTGCAGGGGCTTGTGTTTTATAAACATTCTCATCTAGTCATATTTATATATTGTGACCAATTGTTTTGCTTATGTTGATTGAAGAGCATGAGGATGTATGATACAGATTCGTTGTTTTTATATTTACATGTCAACAGTGTACATGTTTTGCTTATGTTGATTAAAGAACATAATAATGCTTATTTTCATGGTGAAACTATTCACAATCAAACCTGCTGAAAACTTAATAAACCAAGATCATGCAAGTTTCCTACAAGTACTGATTCAAAACCACCTACCACAGTCTGTACTCTGTTCCTTCCTCCAAGTAGCTGAGCTGGCGGTCTTTCATCCAGGTCACCAGTTTCCAAAAAGTTTTAATATAATAACGACGCGCTATACAAATTCTTGTTTAATTCAATAATTGTGCTACCATCTCTAGGTTTTATTTTGGGTTCATAACTGAAATAAAAGATTTCCTTGATTGGAATTCTCTTAAGGAAATGTGTATGGCCTGTCATGATCTCATGTTTATCTGTTGTCACATGACCCTGTCATATGACCTTAGTGTAAATATTCCAAATTAATTGTAGTGAATATTGGTCGCATTAGAAAATGTAGGGGAATCTTCAGGGGAATTAGACTGATAGAGAAGAGCTTCTGCTGGTTGCCTTACTTGTGGTGCAATCTACAGGGGAATAGTGGGGTAGGGGATTGGTTGTGCTGGTTGTGTTGCTTGTGCTGCCATCTACCGGTGATAGAGGAGAGGTTGTGCTGGTTGTGTTGCTTGTGCTGGTTGTGTTGCTTGTGCTGCCATCTACAGGTCAAAAGGCTGATAGAAGAGAGATTGTGCTGGTTGTGTTGCTTGTGTTGCTTGTGCTGCCATCTTCAGGTCAATAGGCTGATAGAAGAGAGAATGTGCTGGTTGTGTTGCTTGTGCTGCCATCTACAGGTCAATAGGCTGATAGAAGAGAGATTGTGCTGGTTGTGTTGCTTGTGCTGGTTGTGTTGCTTGTGCTGCCATCTACGGGAGATATATACATATAACAAAGTAGAGATTGTGCTGGTTGTGTTGATTGTGTTGCTTGTGCTGCCATCTACATGTCAATAGGCTGATAGAAGAGAGATTGTGCTGGTTGTGTTGCTTGTGCTGGTTGTGTTGCTTGTGCTGCCATCTACGGGAGATATATACATATAATAGTAGAGGTTGTGCTGGGTGTGTTGCTTGTGTTACCATGTACAGGGCAATAGGCTGATAGAGGAGAGGTTGTGATGCTTCTGCTGGTTGTGTTGCTTGTGCTGCCATCTTCAGGTCAATAGGCTGATAGAAGAGAGAATGTGCTGGTTGTGTTGCTTGTGCTGCCATCTACAGGTCAATAGGCTGATAGAAGAGAGATTGTGCTGGTTGTGTTGCTTGTGCTGCCATCTACAGGAGATATATACAAATAATAGTAGAGGTTGTGCTGGGTGTGTTGCTTGTGCTGCCATCTACAGGAGATATATACATACAATAAAGGTTGCTTGTGTTGCTTCTGCTGCCATCTACAGGAGATATATACATATAATAGAGTAGAGATTGAGAGGTTGTGCTGGTTGTGTTGCTTGTGCTGCCATCTACAGGTCAATAGGCTGATAGAAGAGAGATTGTGCTGGTTGTGTTACTTGTGCTGGTTGTGTTGCTTGTGCTGCCATCTACAGGCAATAGACTGATAGAGGAGAGGTTGTGATGGTTCACAGTGTTGCTTCTGCTGGTTGTGTTGCTTGTGCTGCCATCTACAGGAGATATATACATATAACAAAGTAGAGATTGTGCTGGTTGTGTTGATTGTGCTGGTTGTGTTGCTTGTGCTGCCATCTACAGGAGATATATACATATAATAGTAGAGGTTGTGCTGGGTGTGTTGCTTGTGCTGCCATCTACAGGCAATAGACTGATAGAGGAGAGGTTGTGATGGTTCACAGTGTTGCTTCTGCTGGTTGTGTTGCTTGTGCTGCCATCTTCAGGTCAATAGGCTGACAGAAGAGAGAATGTGCTGGTTGTGTTGCTTGTGTTGCCGTCTACAGGAGATATATACATATGATAGTAGAGGTTGTGCTGGATGTTTTGCTTGTGCTGCCATCTACAGGAGATATATACATATAATAGAAGAGGTTGTGCTGGTTGTGATGCTTGTGCTGCCATCTACAGGAGATATATACATTAAATAGAGTAGAGGTTGTGCTGGTTGTGTTGCTTGTGCTGCCATCTACAGGGAATAGACTGATAGAGGAGAGGTTGTGCTGGTTGTGTTGCTTGTGCTGCCTGTGCTGGTTTTGTTGCTTGTGCTGCCATCCAAATAAGATTTATACATATAAATTGTTCTGGGAGGTATATACATATAATAGAGGAGAGGCTGTGCTGGTTGTGTTGCTTGTGTTGCCGTCTACAGGAGATATATACATATGATAGTAGAGGTTGTGCTGGATGTTTTGCTTGTGCTGCCATCTACAGGAGATATATACATATAATAGAAGAGGTTGTGCTGGTTGTGTTGCTTGTGCTGCCATCTACAGGAGATATATACATTAAATAGAGTAGAGGTTGTGCTGGTTGTGTTGCTTGTGCTGCCATCTACAGGGAATAGACTGATAGAGGAGAGGTTGTGCTGGTTGTGTTGCTTGTGCTGCCTGTGCTGGTTTTGTTGCTTGTGCTGCCATCCAAATAAGATTTATACATATAAATTGTTCTGAGAGGTATATACATATAATAGAGAGGCTGTGCTGGTTGTGTTGCTTGTGCTGCCATCCACAAAAGATTTAAAATAGAGGAGAGGCTGTGCTGGTTGTGTTGCTTGTGCTGCCATCCACATAAGATTTATACATATAAATTGTTCTGGGAGGTATATACATATAATAGAGGAAAGGCTGTGCTGGTTGTGTTGCTTGTGCTGCCTTCTACATGAGATGTATACAAATAACAAAGGAGATGTTGGATATCGTCCATCCATATACACTCATAACCTATAACTGCTCCAGATATTCCCCCAATTTTGTGAAAAGTAGTAATAGAAAGGAGAGGCATAATTTGTGATGCTGGGATGCATCACAAAAAAAGGCCATTCAACAATTGTATCCCTAAATCTTGCCTTAAATGTACAACACCGTTTCAAGCTGAACGAGATCGAATTTATGCTCCATTTTATCCGTGAAACATCACGGTAATCACGCTGCTTAGTGTAAAGGTGCACTCGGTGATACGCGGTGGGCGTGGCTTCAGTGACGTCACGTGTGGCACCGCTGGGTAAACATCACATGGGTCAACATGCCGCGTCTTGCCGGTCTGCATCCTTGACTGCCGTGTTTTTCCCCCACGACAAACATTGT
This sequence comes from Sipunculus nudus, assembly GCA_026874595.1. Lineage (NCBI taxonomy): Eukaryota > Metazoa > Annelida > Sipuncula > Golfingiida > Sipunculidae > Sipunculus > Sipunculus nudus. Next base: position 37,665,613 of record CM049320.1, on the reverse strand, counting down.
ATATCTTACACAGTATCAAAATGACGAAGCGAGATGTTCTTAGTGGATGCCATAATACCAACAAGGATAGTATGAACGTCCACAATTGGCCGAAAGACGTACGTTTAGGTAAAAAGTGGGACCTGTCAGACAGAGACGAGCCGATTGTAGGTCGGGAACTCCTTGCAAAACTCTCCAGTGTCATGTATGGGGCACAATTCCGGATTCCTGACGATTTTAAAAACTATCAGCAATGGTAAGCCGGATATTTAAGAAAACAACTAGATCTGATACAAGGGGCAATTCCGAATATAAATCCACAAGAACCCGCTGCAAGGCCGACTGAGAGTGGATCCAGCCTTGCTTCAACTTCAGTCAAGGGCCGGGACAATATAACGCCGTCAAGCGCCCGAGGTACTCGCTGGGAAAAGGCGTGAAGCCTGCTAGGTCACAAGAAAAGGGCTCCATAACCTGATAACTGTGAGTAAATTGACTGCTAAAAGGGAAAATTATTTATTTATTTTAAATTTTGAGCAATTGTCACGTGATTTGAATATACCTTATTATCGCCCATGTAAACACGGTTTTTGTGCTTAATCTACTCCGAGGCCTAGTGCAAAGTTGTTGCATTTTTTAAAGCTGGGATTATGCCCTTTTGTTTCAGGGAAACCTGTGAACACCCACCACTGCTGCCAAATCGCCTGGCAGTCATCCAGCAAATTAGGGGTGCGTCAAGGGGTGTGTCCATAACCCCCATCGTTTGTTAACAAATTACAGTGGCCACTCAGATTTAAATAATCATTTAATGCTTACAGTTGTGACGTTTTGCCTTATTTACCCTATATTATTTCACATGCACTATTTTATTTTAATAAAGCATAAATACTATGAATATTGTGTGAACAGATCTTATGACAAGTTATGTTGGTATATATTTAAATTTACAAATGAAAAAGTTATCTTTCAGTTGTCCTGGAAATCAATGAAAATAGCATATTTTTTCAAATTCAGGTTGCCCAGTGAATGTATCCACAAAAAATGCTGGTGTCCAGTGCTTACTGATTGGTGAAGCTCCGGTCGGCCAAAATACAGATGATAGCAGCATCTTCAGTTAAGAAGAAGAAGCAGATGATAATGATGATGATGATGATGAAACACCACCATTTAAAGATGATGAATACTTCCCTTCTGATGATGAAGATTATGATACCGATTCATCCTTCATTGAACACATTGTTAAATATTTAATCTTTATAAATTTGATATTTATTATAGATTTTTCTTATATCAGTATATAAATATGCAGTAAAGAAAATGAGATAAGTTTATTCAATCTGTTCATGCTGACTGACTTTATTCAGGCCCTGCTCAAGAATAATTGCCTTGATGTCTGTCCATCAGTCCTTGGTCCATCCATCATTCCAATAAATCCAAATCCAATGTAGCTTCCAAGCACATACATGTACCTTAAGAACCTCTTAATGCCTCATCTAAGTAATCTTTTAGAAATTTTCTGAATATAGATCCCATTCAGGTTATTTGGGGTGTGAGTTTCAGGTCAATGGGACATCCAATATGGCAACAGGGTTTGGATTTGAGGATATTTTTGACTGCATGGCCCTATTTAAGGACCTTTATGGTCTAAAAGCATTAGCTTATATGAAGAAATACACCAAGATCAAGTGCCAAAATTTATTGTATTCCACTCACAACTGATGGAGTTGTTTAGCATATGTCAAAAAACACATCTTGTACACACGATAAGGTGATACCTGTTAAGGGAACAGCAGTCCAGGTAAGCAAGATATGCAACAACAGTAACCTGCACAAGAAGTGGCGGAATCAACCTTATATTCGCCAGATGCCTGCTGGTAAACTTGAGCTCAAACACAACATTGTGCACATGGACTTGAAGGCTCCATTTCTGCATCTTGTAATTGTAAAAACTTGATTACTGCTATTATACAGGATATGTGTGCATTTCACTGCAAGAATTGATTTAATATGCTCTGATAATTGTGGTGTAAGATCTTGTGCACAGAAATAATGAAATTCATTGTTACATCTTATCAACTAAGATATCACCAATGTGCTCAAGGATGAACACCCATCAGTTCTATCTAGGGCATCTGAACCCTTTATAAAGTTATGTCCCATCATGTGACATAAATGTCTGCTCAATCCTTTTCACTGCACATGCTGGTACTGGTAGTGGTATCCTGATGTGTCTTCCAAGGAATCCCCAGTCCCATCAAACCTGCTGCCTGAATGTGGTGTATCTGTATTTCCTACAAAAAGACATGTTGTGTATCATAAGTAATGTCAATATCTCAAATGATGATTAAAGAAAAATTAAAAATTGTCTGATCGTGGATGCATGTGCTGAGTGGAAGATTATGCTCAGAGGTAGTGTTCTGAAATGTAAATTAACCTGTGTTATTCCTGGGAACTTTTTTCCAATGAGATTATTTTGAAAATCACCCCTGGACATTGGGATATAGCTGCCCTTGGCTATAAACACAATGAACAACAAACTTGGTCTGCCTTACTGTATGAAGATTTACTGGCACCTTTGAGGGAAATGGTATGTGGAGTGACATCATGACTACACTCCAAAGATGGCCATATATAGGTTCATCTGGTCACATATGTCCTTAGGTGTAAACAAATAAGCTATAAAACTCCATAAACCATTAACCACAGAGTTGAATTTACACCAAAATGAAATCACCTGAGATTTTCACTAAACTAATCTATATGTAAAACTGCAATGACATCTGTAATGCGATTATTAAGATACCTTGCACACACACACAGTGGCTTCAAGGATGGGGGGAGGGGTGATTTGCAGGGTGTTGATATGACACGCAAGGTTGGAGGGGGGGGTGACAGGCATGGGAGGATAATCAAAGTTAGTAAAAGGCATATATAAGATCGTAAATTGAACAAAAGTATACAATTCAATTAATATATTTCATTTGTAAAATATAATATATTCTCAGAAAAGTGTGTGTGTGGTGGTGGTGGGGAGGGGGGTGATTACACTGACCATTCTTTTCCTTCTTCCCAAAAAGAGTGGGGGATATATATCCCTGCCCCCCCCCCTTCCTTTATTAACACCCCTGCACACACGGAGAATTGAGTGAAAACAATAACCCTTGCAAGGCTATTGGAATGCATAAAAGATCTGTAAATATCAGAAGCGGATCCAGGGGGTCCGGACCCCCCCCCCCCCCATTTTTCATCAGAAACAACGTTTTTTTAAAGGCTTCAGACCAAAAATTGCCGCCTGGACCCCCCTTTTTCAGACCTGAGGACCATTTTTTTAGGGTTTTCATTTGTCCTCCTGGGTAGGACCCCTTTTTCTAAATCCTGGAGACACCCCCTTTTTCTAAATTCTGGATCCGCCTCTGAATATTACTAGTATATATATCTAGTATTTGCAAAATTATTCTTTTTAAATAATTAATAATTATATATATGTGCATGTAATATGTGCAAAAATAAAAGTGAAAATTTAATGTTTTAATAAAAATTATAAATTTTATAATGTTATCATTATTAGAATTGTAAAAATAATTTTACAATTTTAATAGCATCCAGGTTGAGAATGCACGAGTCACTTGTCAAATGACAACTTTAATATTAGGTATATCAGTATTTTTTCAAAATAAAGATTTTCAGATAATAAATACACTGCAAGAATGGTATTTGCTCCAGGATCTTATTCAATATGGTTCTTAAATCAACAAGATATGACCACTGACTGATAAGTAATGGCATTTTAATAAATCACAGGAACGGGCTAGCTGGGACCCATCTTTCCAGGAAAACCTATGACTGTCATAAAATCATTCAGTGCTACATGCGTTGGTTGAGCGATATTTATTTCAGTGTAATAATCAACCTGCCCCAATTACAGAAACTTGAGATGTATTCAGTGTAAGAGTAAAATAAAATAATTACCAGTCATTTGTGCCTGCTCCCATAGACGCCCGAGACGGTTCATCGGATTCTTTGTTGACACGGCTGTCACTGTCAGACTCGGTACACCCTCCTTCGAAATGCTCAGATCGAAATGGTTAAATATCATAAGGATTTTCAAATTCTACATCACTACAATCACTTTCTGACATACTTCCGAAATAACTAATTTTGAACCATAGTCGGTGGACACTTGGTTGTCACTTTACGCATAGGAAGTTTCATCAGATTGTTTACTTTGCATCACCGCCATGATGCTTGTGTGAGACGACTTCCACACGTGACGTCACGGATTTCCCCCTTGGCTTTCGGCAGTTTCCGGAGTGTATTCGGCGCGTCAGTTTCAAATTGTCGTATTAACTGATTAAATTGCCAGATTAATGTTAAATGGACATAACATCGTGTTTTGATACATAGAAATCGGGCATATGACACTAATCGACCTCCGTGCTGAGACTTGGACTTTAAATATAAAATTAAAATATTAAATTAAAAATTAAAATATGAAATTCGCTATATATCATAAAAAAAGGGTCAACATGGCGCTAGTCGCTCGACACGTACTTCACTTCCTTCTGATTGCGTTTGCTCGTAGTGGAGGTAGGTCCGGCATACGTAAACATACTCGCAATCTCAAAGAAATGTATATAAAAAAATGTATTCAACTTATATAGAATTGGCGAAATTGTCGTTGACGACACACGGCACGCCTATGATGCGTGATTCATGGCTGTGGTACAAACATAATGCAAGTATGATCATGTAAACACTGTCCTGGGGTGTGTGTGTGTGGGGGGGGGGGGGGGCATATGAAACGTACTGTAAGATTTGGCATGATAGGTTGTATATTCTTGTATTTCATGTCACACTTAATGAGTTCAATGGGCTTCTCTCTCTCATTTGCAGCTGTTCTCAATAATAGGAATATTTTAATTATTATTATAACTTTACTGATTTTGTGAATTTAATCTTTCGTATACATTCAAACCTCTGCATTACCTTGTGACATATCACACATGTATAACAAGCCTTTGTTCCATGATGCCTGGGTACTGATTGCATAATCTCCTAGTCATGGTCACTGGGTCCCGTATTTGTACAGGCCAGATCCTAATCTGTTAATCTCATCAGGGTAAAGGTGTTGATCTCATCAGGGTGACCACTAATGGGGGGTCCCGTGATGTTTGGTCAGCTAAGAGCACACACGTATAACGTATAATTACACTGTATGTAGACCTTGTATATGTCAGGGTATAATCAACAAACTCTCATTTCATTGGCCAGTTTAGGGGGTGGAGTTCACCTCACCCATCTGACCAATGGAATGAATGGGTGATGTTATTGGTTATATTCAAATGAGAGAGAGAACAAAAACCATGGGATAATTATGTGTGAACAGATTCCACTTTGGCGACTCGGCACCTAGGACAGTTTCTGTGTATGGACATTTTTATCATATACTTAATACAAGAAGAATAAAAAATGGTTACCTAAGTTACCGAATTTGTGTGTTGTGGCTGTGTGCCACAAACTTGCTTGAACGAGAGCGTGACTGGGAGAAGTTTAGTCAAGTAACATAAGTTTACAGTACAGTACGTAGGAATGGATTGTTCGAGTAGATCTGTGGTATGGGTTATATATGTTATCTCATCAGTCATCGCAAATACACTTTTCAGTGGGTCGAATCCTCCATTTATAACATGGCTAGCTGTGCTGTTGTTGTTGTTGTTTTTTTTCTTGTGGTAGTAGTATCATGTTCATAAATGTGATCACAGCACATAGCCAGCTTGTTAGTGTACTTTCAATGTTGGCTGGGAGGCAAGCTATTTTAAATGCTTCTGATTATATATTCCGAGTGTCCGGGTATGTCCCCCCCCCGGGGGTTTACTAAGAGGGAGGGACAACAATCTATTATATTTAACAGTGATATATGCTGTCAATTCTCCCTAGCTGCCATCATACATATTCATGGTCCGCGTAAATCATTTACATACACAATAAACACATATGACCCACTATCAATGTTCTGGTTCACTGTATACCACCACAGACAGAAACATGTTTTTCAACAACAGTTTGGATAGACGTACCTAAAAGCCTTATCATAATTGTATAAAGAGAAGCCAATAAAAAATGTAGGTAAAACACGTGACTCAGCTGCTACAAATGGGCCAAGATATAGTTAGCTCAGTGTCATGGAAATCCCCCTTCATATGGTGTCGCCATCTGGTACTTGCAGTTTTAACTAATGATATGTCGTGTTTTCATGTAATAGAGGTTGCATTTCTGTATTCATATTTTAACATACTGACTTTATCTGTTGATCTGTTTACACCGGGAAAAGGTAAATCATGTTAATTAATGTTAAGATAAGCGGCATCATTTTTTATGTTAAGCCTGTTCACTCGACTGTCAACTCAATGGTCGAAGGGGACTCATTGCATTTCTCCAGAGATCACTTCGCCATCTTTTGTCCGAAAGTGGAACTATATTTTCTTCGCCCTGTAATGGCCCATTTGAATTTGGCTAAAGGTCTATTATGAGATGTGAAAAGTATAATTTACAGTATTATAGAATCTTGTGAGTTCTGTGTCATTTGACAAAGCATATGTCATACGTGGCCATGCCCACTTTATTGCTTACAATTCTGATATATTTTTCAGCAGCCTTTCAAGAGTTTCTTTGTGTATATGACCATTAAGATCGACTTTTATCGTTGTTTTCGCACATTTGCAAATCTTTAAAATTTTGCGATGTATATTGTTTTAGTTCTTCCAAAGTAGGCCTATATATGCTAATTCCCTTTTTTGGAATTGATACGCCAAATTATGAAAAAAAAAATATATATATTTCAAAATTCAAAACAATTTTTCATTCTTTCGTTGTTACTTTTTTCGCAACTTTTACAGTATAACAGTAAATGACAGTGAAAGGGCATATCCAATGATGGATGGCTAGAACCAGCCATAATAGCTCACAATTATCTGCAACAATTAAGGCCACAATTAAAGGTTTTTTTTATTTATTTTATTGTCTTAATTTTGGACGATCTATTGAATAAACATATGCACCTGTCTGGTATATGCATTCAACTAGATATTCTGAAGCAATATTTTGCATCCACCTTGGTGTCATATGGCGTGGCCGGGAGACCTCTGGTGAAGAATGACACCCATATTCGAATTCCAGGAGGTCGTTTGTTTGGGACTACCATTGTGGAATGTACAATATAACATGTCCCCTGTCCCCAAACAATGTAGGCCAACGTAAAAGTCCCATTCCCCGCCATAGCACGCTTTTGTGCAAATTATTATCAGTTACCTACCCGCCGTCCCGAATCTTTGTGTACAGTTGAGTTCTCCCTGAACAAAAGCAACCTAGGAAGCATTGGTAGCATTCTAGCTAAAATCGCTCGTCATTACACTGGAAATATCGGTACATGGCTTGGTGTATATCATTAGTTGGTCGTTTATTTGAAGCTCGCTCGGTTGATGAAGTGGAGTTTCACAATGCAAGTCACTTCTGTAGAGAGGGAACACTGGCAAACTCACATACTGATGATGATGAAATCATCAGAGGGCTCTCCGACTATCCGAACCAGACGGCTTGGATCGGAATAAAGCGACACGTTATAAAGCACTGGAAATGGGTCAATGGCCACCTCATGAGTATGTATGTGCATCTTGCTGCAGGAGTCCGTCTTTGACGGACATTCTGAATCTTGTAACTTACTCATACACATTAAAAACATATACGGGACCCCAGCCTTTACTTACTTTACATAGGGTGCCGCATACGTCACTCTGTTGCTTGTCGTTATCAAGTGTACACATTATTTTCCATAATCCGGTCCTTCCATCAGAAAAAAAATTCTCGGCGCTCTTGGCAAAATGTTGGAGTGTCTCATTTGAGTTTGGAGAGTCCCAAGGGGAAATCAAATGTGTCAAATTTTGAAAGGTTAGGCATAAATGAATTAATTTTTTGTAATTCAACTCCTAGCGTATCATTATATGAATAGAAATCGTTTCTTTATATGATTATTTGACTAAATGAAATGTAGGGTCAGTTGTCAACGCAGCGTTAACACAGCTAGATTGAATTATAGGCAGCCTGCGATGTTTAATGTAAACTTATTTATTTTACATGGATTGTACAGACTCCAATACTGGTTAGTGACTACGACTAGGGCATCGAACGCTTGGAAACAAAAAACAAGCATCCGCGGAAGACATTTCGAGTGTCACAGATGCTTACTTCTGACGCTTCATTTTTTTCTCTATTAACGTGTTTTTTTTTATATTATTTTAAAAATAAATAATGATATGATATGAAATAACAGTCTTCACTGTATCATAATTAATACCCCCGTTAAATAATTACCCTGTCCGTATAGGCTTATATACGGTTTCAAGGCACACATATATTAAGTATATTCATCTGTTGACCCCTTCCGGCAAAAATGCTTTATCGCACTTGAATATTATGCATATAGTTATGTAATGCTGCAAAGGACCAGTTACTGCGTTAAAGTATTGTATGTATCTGTATATGAAAAACGGAAATATTTGCGGTTTCCTATTTGCATTAGGGTATATGGCCTATTGAAATACAAAGAAACCCACAGGACTTTCCACTAATGACGTCGCCATTGTCAGTGACAATGTGGCAAAACAAAAAAAAAAAAAACAAAAAAAAAACAAAAAAAAACAAGAATTACACATATGAATAGGTCCTCGATCGTATATTGTAACAATACCAATGTTGAACTGATCACATTTTTCTTTTTGAATATGACAAACCAAAAACTTTTGATTAATCAAGCAATCATTATGCATTGCAGACGGCAGTGTTCCAGTTGGAATAAACACCTCTCACAAGTTTCTTGTTCACCACCTTGAGAACCCCTACAGATGTGGGTTTCTGTACGTGCCAAATGCTAACTTGAAGACCGGTGATTGTTTCCTGTCTGGTATACTAGCAATATGCCAGACTGATGGTTAGTAGATTGAAACATTACGTACTCGAATATGACTAATATAATTCAAATATTAACTCCCTGATATTATATTTTACTATGCATCTCTTAGTCGATTCCAAAATATCCAACAGGTTAAATCACTAATCTTACAAGAGAAAAGTTGATCTATGAAACAGATATAGTATGTCCCCTGCCTGGTGTGGAAATAGCTAGGAAAAAGGATTTGAAAACCTGTATGAAAACTGAGATTGGTCAATGTCATCCACCAAGATTTACTCTCTGACCTTGAAACCTGCATCTAGGTGTCCTTATTCTAACTTAACCTAGCCCTTTATGAGGTGCATCAAAGCTGCGATTTTGGTGACCTAGCCTGAAATTTTTCGAGTTATTGCGTTAACATCATTTTTAGATTATCGGATATGTAACCTTGCGTCTTATTGAGTAAATTTGTTTAAGCATAATCGCCTCTGACACGTGAAAAGTGCATCAAGGTCATCGATATTCAAAATTTACCATACCCTTGATAAGGTGCATCAATGCTGCAAGTATGGTGACTGTACATCAATTTTTTTAGCTCAGCTGAATGTAAGTCATCTGAGCTATAGCGATCACTCTGTGTCCGTCGTCCGTCTGTCTGTCCGTCTGTCCGTCTGTCTGTCCGTCTGTCCGTTAACCAGGCACAAATCGTAACCACTGGACCTAGAATCTTGTAACTTCAGATTCTGAGAGGTCCATAAAAAATCTCCTTGGAAACCAGAAATTAGTTCTCTGTTACCCATATTCTTCGAGCTACCCAGAATAGTCAAAAATTTCATACAAAGACTTCAATATCTCATTAACTACACCAAAAATGGTCATAATTTTTGGCATACATATTGATCATGAGATGTTCCATTAGTTCTTGCAGATTGGTAGCGCCACCTGTATTTTTCAATATTTTACGAATTTCTTTCTCTATTTTTGAGACCTTTAAAAATGTGAACATCTGTTAACAGGGCACAAATCGCGTGGACTGGACTTAGAATCTTCATTCATGACACAGTGAGAGACCTATGAAAAGTAACCTTGGAAACCAGAAATTAGGTCCCTGTTACCCATATCCTTTGAGCCATGGGGCCCCAAAGTACCCCCATGAAAAGTAAAAAGTTTCATACAAAAACTTCAATATCTCATTAACTACATCACTGATGGTCATGATTTTTGGCACACATATTGATCATAAAATTTCCATCAGTTCCTGCAGACTGGTGGCGCCACCTGTATTTTTCGATTTTTTAGCTATATTTTTTCTCTCATTTTGAGACCTTTAAAAATGTGAACATCTGTTAACGGGGCACAAATCGTATAGACTGGACCTAGAATCTTCATTCTTGAGACAGTGAGAGACCTATGAAAAGTCTCCATGGAAACCTGAAATTAGGTCTCTGTTTCCCATATCATTTGAGCTATGGGGCCCCAAAGTACCCCTCAGAATAGTAAAAAAATTCATACAAAAACTTCAATATCTCATTAACTACATCACTGATGGTCATGATGATTGGTACACATATTGATCATGAGATGTTCCATAAGTTCCTGCAGATTGGTGGCGCCACCTGTATTTTTCGATTTTTTAGGAATAGTTTTCTCTATCTTTGAGACCTTTAAAAATGTGAACATCTGTTAAATAGGCACAAATCGTATAGACTGGACCTAGAATCTTCATTCTTGACACACAGGGAAACCCATGAAAAGCCTCCATGGAAACCTGAAATTAGGTCTCTGTTACCCATATCAAAATACCCCCCATAATAATGAAAATTTGGATACAAAACTGCAGACTCAATAGCTACAACACTAATGATCATGATTTTTGGCATACATATTGATCATGAGGTGTTCTATCAGTTTCTGTAGACTGGGTGTGCCATCTCTTTTTTTTACAAAGTTTTACAAATTTTTCCTTTAAAGAATAGGTTATCTGTCAACAGGGTACAAATCATAACAACTGGACCTAGAATCTTCATTCTTGTCATGCAAGGAGGCCCATGAAAAGTGTCTGTGGAAACCTGAAATTAGGTCTCTGTTACTCGTATCTTTCAAGCTATAGGACTCCGAAGTATCCCTCAGAATAATGGAAAATTTTATACAAAAGCTGAAGTATCTGAACTTATGCAGAGATCACCATGATTCTTTGCATGCATATTGACCATTGAGTTTTTTTATTAGTTTCTGCAGACTGGTGGAGCCACCTGTATTTTTACGCATTTTTTTCTCTATTTTTGAGATATATAAATACAGACACAATCTTGGCCTGTTGGTTAATCTGTTTGATGCTTCAGTTGAATGGGTATATACTACCATTCAGATGATAAAATTTCCTTTTGCGAATCTCTTCCCATTCAGCTGAGCGTCATGACCCATGGGTCACTTGTTTTAATTATTGCGTTAACATTATTTTACCATACATCAAAGTTATCCACTTTCGAACATCATCTAGACCTCGATAAGATGTATCAATGCTGCAAGTTTGGTGACTTTGCCTCAAATTGTGTTTGAATTATTGCGTTAACATCATTTCGACATGCATCAAGGTCATCCAAGTTCGAACTTGACCGAGCCCTTTATAAGGTGCATTAATGCTGCAAATTTGGTGACTGTACTTCAAAGTCTTTTTATTAGTTGAAACGTTAACATATCTGTAATATATAATAAAATGTTTCCATCGGTGGCAGTAATTAAAGGAACGTTAGAACTCTATCAAATAGGAAAGGCGCAAGAACTTCTATGAACATCGCGTCGTGTCTCAATTGCCAAAAAGTCAAGAAGGCATCTATGGGGCATCCATATTGCAAGCTTTTTTCGTGTTTTTAACAGAAAAATAAAAATTAACAAAAATAAATTTTCAAAAAACTCCTATACCCTCCTACGTTTGTCAGAACAGACTTGACCATGATCCAAGGCCGTGGCTGAAGTATGATAAAAACTCGACGTTTACAACAAGTGATAAAGCGGAAATATTTACAACTAATGTAACGAGGAGCTATCAATGCCTTCAAAAAAGAAGGATAATTCCCCTTCTTCACTACAAATTGCCTTTTTAAGTCATTAACACTACATTCTACACAGGCTTATCAGTTAGAGCTTCTATTGAAATATAAACAACAAAGACACGAACTAAAATTCTGCAACAATTGTTTCCTCCATGAAGCCTTCTCTCAAGATAACTTTTCATGCATTTTCATGCAGAAATTTCATACAGTTAAACCTTTACGTATCTGCCAAATGATAGCTCTATTTAAATGCATAAAGAATTAGCATATCAATATTATTTGCGAGTCACAGGTTTTCTAAGCCAAAAGAATGAAGGTCACATCTCAAGTATCCCGCTTTCTAAATATTCTTTTCAAATGTTACAATTTTGCCAGATTAAAGTCTTAGCTAGTTAAACCCGAAGGCTGACCTTCGATCCGATATTAGACTCAATAGCCACTGAGCTACTTCCCATGTACTTACAGAGTTTTTAGCTCAGCTGACTTTCAGTCATGCTGGGCTATAGCGATGGGTCTTTGTCCGGCGTCCTTCCGTCTGTCCGTCCGGCCGGCCGGCCGTCCGTCCGTTAGCAGGGCACAAATCGTAACCGTAGGGGCTAGGGCCATGAACCCTATGCAGTCTTAGAGGTTCTAAAAAGATCTCCTCGCAAACCTGAAATTAGGTCACTGCGACCTATATTCTCGAAGTTATGGTGGGGTGTGTTTGCACCCCCCAGAAATAATTCTTTTAGCCAAAATTTTCATCCAAAACCTTTCATCTTTCGCATACAGCTCACCTACCAACCGGGGAAGAACCATAATTATTTTGAGGTCACAAGGTCAAGGTCACAGAACCAACTTCTTTGAAAAGCCTCAGGATGCATTTTAAGCCAAACCTTTCATCCCAAATCTTTGATCTTTCACATATAGCTCACCTACTAAGTGGGAGAAGAATCCTATAGATGTTGTGGTCACAACGTCAAAGGTCAGGGTCACAGGATCCACTTCATTGAAAAGGTTGTGGACACATTTCAAGCTAGACCTTTCATTCCAAACCTTTCAGCACTGATATCGCTTCTCTGCCAACAGGGGAAAAAACCTGTTGATTTTGAGGTCAAAGGTCAAGTTTACAGCACCCTCTTCTTGCGTGGAGTCATTTTAAGGCAAACTTTTCAATCTATACTTTCCATCTGTCATATATGGCTTGCCTACCAATAGGAGAAGAAGCCTATTGATGTTGAGTTCAAAAGGTCAAAGGGCAAGGTCACAATATTGTTCTAAATGCTTGTGAACATATTTTAAGTGAAACTGTTCAACCCAAACCTTCAGTCGTTCACATATGCCACATCTATGCATCACTGAATTTGATTCAAACTTCATATTTATGGGTCTTTTTGCATGAAGAAATAACTAATTGATTTTGAGGTCAGCTGGTCAGGAGGTTAAAGGTTGCAGGTCTAAGTTATTCACTCATTGGTTGCCAAGTAATTACACCTGGCCAGATGTAAGTGGTAAGTAGTTACCCATCATTTAGAAAGAATCCAGTTGATATATGGGCAAAAGGCCAAGGTCATAGGTCAGGGATGTTCACAATAACATATTTTGTAGACCATCTCTATTTTTCTTGTTTTCTTGTATATATAACCATGGCACTCACAACTGGTACATCTCACTATGGGCCTATAATTGTCAGTGACACTTGTGATATATGACTCCCTTTTGTATCAGCTCATGGAGTGATAAGGATATATCATTAGTGCATAACAAAAACACTGTTGCCGGAATGCTTTGTCCAGGCATTAAGACTATGAGAGTTAAGTGTTAAGGTTTAGCTACTGATTTATAAAATGATGGGAACATTTTGCAGTTTATATCATGGAATCATAGCAATAAACTTAGTTTTCTGGATATCTGAATATTATTATACAAATCATCAGATATACCAGCAAGTGTTTGTTCTGATAATATGTGGGTCTTTACCTGGATTTAGGATGGCTTTATTTGATTACAAGACTCTCAGTGATGCTTTCTGCATTTCTTTTCTGTTAGGTTTTGCAGTTTACCTACTCTGCTGACCCCATTGAATAGCAAGCTGATAATTAAAACAAATTGGACTTGCACTTTTTACATTTGCATGTTCATAAATCTGATATGAGAGCTCTCCAACCTGATCATGCCTTTTGAATTGTTTTGGACATTCATAACTGTTACATTCTTTGAAGCAATTGCTACAAGTTGAGTGTCTTATTGGAGGATGTGTGATATCAAATGTCAGACTTGTCAGAAAACCATTATGTCTGCCAGGTAGCCATTTTTGAAATCCTTTTGCCAGGGCAGTTTCTGTGATTTTTTTATGATGTTTGGTCCCTTTTAGAGGATGTTTGTTGTTCAATTTCCTACCTGTCAGAAATCCAATATGGCCACCAGGAAGCCATCTTTAAATTCCTTTAGAACATATTATCTCAAGAACTATTAAAGTGAATGCAGTGGGATGTATATTAATGTTATCTTGCATTGGGTCAAAGATTTCTTAATAAATATGACCATCATTTATGAAAGCTCAGTACAGTTGACTTGTATTGAATAAAAATTAATATGGAAGCACCCGTTTCACAATAATTCTTGCATGGATTTCCTTGATCTTTTGCTATATTTTGATCTTAAATGTGGCCTGTGTGGTATTCCTTTTGAGACTGACAGGTATCGAGCAAGCTGTGGGATTAGTTCCTGATAGCTCAACAACCATACTTTTTGCCTCAGACCATCATTGTATCCCCAGACAAAGTCGGGATACTATGGTTTCACGACGGTCCCGCCGCCGCCGCAGAAAAACCTTGTGAGTGGGAAAACTAAAAAAATATTTCACTGATTTTTTTCAAACTTTACATTTGTATAGATATAGGTAAGGGGACGAAGCCTATCTAAAATGGGGTCATGACCTATGCTAGGAGAATGACCTTGACCTTGAATAGGTCCATTATTGCTGAAAATAACACAAATTCTTAAATATCTCAAGTAAGCTTGCATGGACTGGTCTAAAAATTAAGGTGACCGAAGATCTTGGATAGCCTTGTGATATACCGGAAACTGGTGGCGCCACCTGTTATCCTTTTCTTGTTTTTACGCCTTTTAATACCCCCATAATTGCCACTTGACAGTACTGTAAGCATTATAAGTCAAAA
Source organism: Sipunculus nudus (assembly GCA_026874595.1). NCBI lineage: Eukaryota > Metazoa > Annelida > Sipuncula > Golfingiida > Sipunculidae > Sipunculus > Sipunculus nudus. The sequence continues at coordinate 37,650,479 of CM049320.1, read as the reverse complement.
ACTAATGGACAGATTTCTTTCATATTATGCACATGTAGAGAGATGGGCTATGGGATGAGGTCTGTTTACATTTGGGTCATGACCTTTACCATCAGAGTGGCCTTGACCTTTGATGTGTCCATATTTGGTGAAAATCAAACATCTCTTATGATATCTCCAGTGTTGATAGCCATATGGATTTCAAAGGTGACTTATGTATGGCCCACTACTAAAGTAAGAACCCTATAGGTTCTAGGGTCATGGGGTCTAAGGTCAGGGTCACTGGACTTGCATCTTACAAGATACTGTGGATGCATTTTCAGCCAAACATTTCATCTCAGACCTTTCATCTTGCACATATAGTTCATCTGCCAATAGAGGAAGACCCTTATCAATTTTGAGGTCACAAGGTCAAAGGTGAAGGTCACAGGAGCCATCTGTCCAAAAATTAGTTTCTGGATAATAATTCCTGCTATTATTGATGTATGGATTTCAAACTTGACTTGTATATGACCCATTGGAAAAGCAAGACCCGATTTGATTTTGGGGTCATGAGGTCAAAGGTCAAGATCACAGGACACATCTTTAAACAGATTGTGGATGCATTTTCAGCCAAACAATTCATATCAGACATTTCATCTTGCACATATATATCACCTGCCAAGAGTGGAAGACCCCTATCAATTTTGAAGTCACAAGGTCAAAGGTGAAGGTCACAGGAGCCATCTGTCCAAAAATTAGTTTCTGGATGATAATGCCTGCTTTTATTGATGTATGGATTTCAAACTTGACATGTATATGTCCCATTGGAAAAGCAAGACCCGAATTGATTTTGGGATCATGAGGTCAAAGGTCAAGGTCACAGGACACGTCTTCAAAAAGATGTGGATGCATTTTCAGCCAAACATTTCATCTCAGACATTTCATCTTGCACATACAGTTCCCCTGCCAATAGAGGAACGCCTGTCAATTGTGAGGTCACAAGGTCAAAGGTGAAAGTCACAGGAGCCATCTGTCCAAACATTTGTTCCTGAGATGATAATGCAAGCTTGGATTAATATATGGATTTCAAACCTGACTTATATATGGCCCATCAATAAATCTAGACCTCTATTGATTTATATATAAAAGTGGATGATCAATATCAATTTTGGGGTCACAAGGTCAAAGGTCAAGGCCACAGGAGCCATCTGTCCAAAAATTAGTTTCTGGATGATAATTCCTGCTTTTATTGATGTATAGATTTCAAACTTGACTTATATATGTCCCATTAAAAAAGCAAGACCCCTATTGATTTTTGGGTCATGAGGTCAAAGGTCAAGGTCACAGGACCAACATCTTCAAAAAGATTGTGGATTGATACATGGAAGAAACAATAATTGCTTGCCAAGTCTCAGTATATGCTGCTAAAAATGGGGGCCTATTCTTATAGGAGGGGGGGCCTACTATGTCTTGGGATACTCTGGCACCTGCAGTGCCAAGATATATCTAGTTCACTAAGTTTTAACCAGACATATATAATAAGAATTTATGGCAATGTAGAAAGTTTAAACAAAATTGGCATATAGGTTCTGCAACAATTTTACTAGTTGTGAAGCGCAGCCCATGATGTCGCAGGTCATGCTTGGCAGCTGAGCGTCATGACCCATGGGTCACTTTTTTTTATTCCAATTAATATGTTGTTTATGATTGCAGTTACCAAAATGTATTATAGTTATTTGTCATTATATCCGTATTCTGATTTTTATAATCTTTCAGAATGCAGTCACTGTCAGAACAGCTCTCTCAGTCACATGTGTAAGCTGATTAATGGAAAGTGTTACTCTGATATACCAGCCATTAACTGGTACAGCGCCAGACTGAGATGTGAGGAAGCCAGCGGTCACCTGGCGATCCTTAAAGACCAAGAAGTTGCAGATAAAGTCTCTGTTGCCATAATAGATGAAGGCCTCCCAGACGATTACGGAAACTTTTACTGGATTGGTTTCCATAGAGAGGAATGGAGGGATACCACACCGTTGGAAAATAGAGGTAAACTTACTGCTATTTCAAAAAGAACACTGCTGTTTATGCCTTAAAGGCACGTCTTATTACGTATTGGTGTTCCGTCGTCCACCTTTCATCGAAATCGTGCGTAACCGTCGGCCTGGGTTTTTCTTTGGCTTTTTGGGGTTATCTGATGCCTTACATTCAGCTTAGTCACAAACAACCTACGATTTTCGTCTTTATGTTTTAACAGGGATACGACAGATGGAACCCTTGTAGGTTAGGGAGAGGTTTATTTTTCTATAATATCTTGGAGGCGTTCACATAAAAAAATATATGTTGTTCGACGGTCGTGGAAATATCTTAGTCTATTTATACACTCTTTAAACGGCAGTGTAAGGTAGAGTTTTTGTCCAAACATCGTTGGGCTGTCAGATAACCAGAAAAAAAATATCGTACAAAAGTTTATCGTAACACAGTCGGAAGGCATCGTCCAACAGACGAACGAAATCGGCCTAGCATAAAGAATATCCTACGACACAGAAAAAGTTTAATAAGGGTCTACAAAAATTTTCTTACGTCGCAAAACACCTGAATTTCGTACGAAACACCCATGCCTATCCCAGGAATTTCCAAAATTTTCTGTCGTTAAACTGTAGTATATGTGTTGTGCGATGCATGTGACTCAGGCTTGTTAAAAAGAATAACTTATTCCAATAATCACATCTTCTTTAAACCTTCCCAAGAACAATGACACCAGCTGCTAGGTTTGAATATTGGCCTGACCTTTCTAGGACAAAGGATTGTCGCTGTTAAATTCGGAGTAGAGTCCGATGATGATAACCTGCCGAGGGGTTACTGCGCAGTTGCAAAGGTCAAGGATAATAATGTGGAATGGAGAGCAGTATCGTGTCACCAGCTACACCCGCCCTTATGTATCAACAAAGGTAAGCCAACGTTCATAGGTCCAGGTTTTTATTACGTGTCAAATATGTTTATATGTAAAATATTTTACAGTATGTATGTAAAATGTGAAATACATAATACAAACTATATATATAAAACACATAATGCTCTTTCTCTCCCTATCTCTTTCTCTCTCTCTCTCTCTCTCTCTCTCTATATATATATATATATGTGTGTGTGTGTGTGTGTGTGTGTGTGTGTGTGTGTGTGTGGGTCGAATACGTTCGGTATGTCCAGGGCAAATGTTATTACAGTTAGTTTTACAGTTAGACCTATCCAGCCCCCCCCGGCAATATTTATCATTAAGGTTTCTATAAATTATTTTCTCTAATTTCATACACACCTCATACATATCCTACCAAATATAGTCTCCTAAATTATTTCTCCCGAAATTAGCTCTAAAGCAATAATCTCTTTATAGTCGTTGTACAGCTACAAGTAAATTAAACGTAGTTGTCCTGGTAACTAAATTTATAAAGCTGTATGCTGCCGAAAAAAAAGATAAGCAAGGTCTTTTTAATTGATACTTCTAAACCCTTATTTATACAACCTACATTGGCAACCGAACATTTCAGACACATCGTCTGTCTCTTCTGTAGGTATTACCTGGCACCAGTTCTTCCTGATTCCTTCGATATCATCATACTTCCTGTTGACTGTTCTGGCGGATTAAAAGAACTAAACATAAGTGAAAAAAAGTTTTGTTCAATACACCTAGATGTAAAGCCGTTTACTTGCCAGATAAGGCTATATACATGTATCCTTATCTGGCAAAAGAACCCGGCTTTACATGTATGTATATATAAAGATGTATATATATATATATATATATATATATATATATATATGTGTGTGTTAAGGTAGTGAATGTTATAATGTTAACAAATGTGAGATCTGCATAGGTATTACTTTTTACTTATTTAATTTCGGTATAAATTAATCTATGGAAAGATAAAGTGTGATTTGTAAGGATACAATATTCAGAACAATCTCATGTACTCATCATATCATTTTATCCCGTTATTATCCAGTTTCCTTTGCAGAGGGATACTTGGGTATATCGTCATTAAATAGAAAACTGCGTTGTTTTTACTGTTTTTATTGAATACATCACATGAAACAATATAAGGATGACAGCAGATGCAGAACATGTGAAACTATGTATACACATAAAAACGTTTTTTCGAACATACAAAAAAACGTTATAAAAATATCACGAGAAAACATTTTCAAAACATTTTGCCAAACGTTTATAAAACATTTTTAAAATATTTTTGTGCTAGCTGGGGTAGGAATGGATTGTTCGAGTAGATCTGTGGTATGGGTTATATATGTTATCTCATCAGTCATCGCAAATACACTTTTCAGTGGGTCGAATCCTCCATTTATAACATGGCTAGCTGTGCTGTTGTTGTTGTTGTTTTTTTTCTTGTGGTAGTAGTATCATGTTCATAAATGTGATCACAGCACATAGCCAGCTTGTTAGTGTACTTTCAATGTTGGCTGGGAGGCAAGCTATTTTAAATGCTTCTGATTATATATTTCGAATGTCCGGGTATGTCCCCCCCCCGGGGGTTTACTAAGAGGGAGGGACAACAATCTATTATATTTAACAGTGATATATGCTGTCAATTCTCCCTAGCTGCCATCATACATATTCATGGTCCGCGTAAATCATTTACATACACAATAAACACATATGACCCACTATCAATGTTCTGGTTCACTGTATACCACCACAGACAGAAACATGTTTTTCAACAACAGTTTGGATAGACGTACCTAAAAGCCTTATCATAATTGTATAAAGAGAAGCCAATAAAAAATGTAGGTAAAACACGTGACTCAGCTGCTACAAATGGGCCAAGATATAGTTAGCTCAGTGTCATGGAAATCCCCCTTCATATGGTGTCGCCATCTGGTACTTGCAGTTTTAACTAATGATATGTCGTGTTTTCATGTAATAGAGGTTGCATTTCTGTATTCATATTTTAACATACTGACTTTATCTGTTGATCTGTTTACACCGGGAAAAGGTAAATCATGTTAATTAATGTTAAGATAAGCGGCATCATTTTTTATGTTAAGCCTGTTCACTCGACTGTCAACTCAATGGTCGAAGGGGACTCATTGCATTTCTCCAGAGATCACTTCGCCATCTTTTGTCCGAAAGTGGAACTATATTTTCTTCGCCCTGTAATGGCCCATTTGAATTTGGCTAAAGGTCTATTATGAGATGTGAAAAGTATAATTTACAGTATTATAGAATCTTGTGAGTTCTGTGTCATTTGACAAAGCATATGTCATACGTGGCCATGCCCACTTTATTGCTTACAATTCTGATATATTTTTCAGCAGCCTTTCAAGAGTTTCTTTGTGTATATGACCATTAAGATCGAGTTTTATCGTTGTTTTCGCACATTTGCAAATCTTTAAAATTTTGCGATGTATATTGTTTTAGTTCTTCCAAAGTAGGCCTATATATGCTAATTCCCTTTTTTGGAATTGATACGCCAAATTATGAAAAAAAAAATATATATATTTCAAAATTCAAAACAATTTTTCATTCTTTCGTTGTTACTTTTTTCGCAACTTTTACAGTATAACAGTAAATGACAGTGAAAGGGCATATCCAATGATGGATGGCTAGAACCAGCCATAATAGCTCACAATTATCTGCAACAATTAAGGCCACAATTAAAGGTTTTTTTTTATTTATTTTATTGACTTAATTTTGGACGATCTATTGAATAAACATATGCACCTGTCTGGTATATGCATTCAACTAGATATTCTGAGGCAATATTTTGCATCCACCTTGGTGTCATATGGCGTGGCCGGGAGACCTCTGGTGAAGAATGACACCCATATTCGAATTCCAGGAGGTCGTTTGTTTGGGACTACCATTGTGGAATGTACAATATAACATGTCCCCTGTCCCCAAACAATGTACGCCAACGTAAAAGTCCCATTCCCCGCCATAGCACGCTTTTGTGCAAATTATTATCAGTTACCTACCCGCCGTCCCGAATCTTTGTGTACAGTTGAGTTCTCCCTGAACAAAAGCAACCTAGGAAGCATTGGTAGCATTCTAGCTAAAATCGCTCGTCATTACACTGGAAATATCGGTACATGGCTTGGTGTATATCATTAGTTGGTCGTTTATTTGAAGCTCGCTCGGTTGATGAAGTGGAGTTTCACAATGCAAGTCACTTCTGTAGAGAGGGAACACTGGCAAACTCACATACTGATGATGATGAAATCATCAGAGGGCTCTCCGACTATCCGAACCAGACGGCTTGGATCGGAATAAAGCGACACGTTATAAAGCACTGGAAATGGGTCAATGGCCACCTCATGAGTATGTATGTGCATCTTGCTGCAGGAGTCCGTCTTTGACGGACATTCTGAATCTTGTAACTTACTCATACACATTAAAAACATATACGGGACCCCAGCCTTTACTTACTTTACATAGGGTGCCGCATACGTCACTCTGTTGCTTGTCGTTATCAAGTGTACACATTATTTTCCATAATCCGGTCCTTCCATCAGAAAAAAAATTCTCGGCGCTCTTGGCAAAATGTTGGAGTGTCTCATTTGAGTTTGGAGAGTCCCAAGGGGAAATCAAATGTGTCAAATTTTGAAAGGTTAGGCATAAATGAATTAATTTTTTGTAATTCAACTCCTAGCGTATCATTATATGAATAGAAATCGTTTCATTATATGATTATTTGACTAAATGAAATGTAGGGTCAGTTGTCAACGCAGCGTTAACACAGCTAGATTGAATTATAGGCAGCCTGCGATGTTTAATGTAAACTTATTTATTTTACATGGATTGTACAGACTCCAATACTGGTTAGTGACTACGACTAGGGCATCGAACGCTTGGAAACAAAAAACAAGCATCCGCGGAAGACATTTCGAGTGTCACAGATGCTTACTTCTGACGCTTCATTTTTTTCTCTATTAACGTGTTTTTTTTTATATTATTTTAAAAATAAATAATGATATGATATGAAATAACAGTCTTCACTGTATCATAATTAATACCCCCGTTAAATAATTACCCTGTCCGTATAGGCTTATATACGGTTTCAAGGCACACATATATTAAGTATATTCATCTGTTGACCCCTTCCGGCAAAAATGCTTTATCGCACTTGAATATTATGCATATAGTTATGTAATGCTGCAAAGGACCAGTTACTGCGTTAAAGTATTGTATGTATCTGTATATGAAAAACGGAAATATTTGCGGTTTCCTATTTGCATTAGGGTATATGGCCTATTGAAATACAAAGAAACCCACAGGACTTTCCACTAATGACGTCGCCATTGTCAGTGACAATGTGGCAAAACAAAAAAAAAAAAAAACAAAAAAAAAAAAACAAAAAAAACAAGAATTACACATATGAATAGGTCCTCGATCGTATATTGTAACAATACCAATGTTGAACTGATCACATTTTTCTTTTTGAATATGACAAACCAAAAACTTTTGATTAATCAAGCAATCATTATGCATTGCAGACGGCAGTGTTCCAGTTGGAATAAACACCTCTCACAAGTTTCTTGTTCACCACCTTGAGAACCCCTACAGATGTGGGTTTCTGTACGTGCCAAATGCTAACTTGAAGACCGGTGATTGTTTCCTGTCTGGTATACTAGCAATATGCCAGACTGATGGTTAGTAGATTGAAACATTACGTACTCGAATATGACTAATATAATTCAAATATTAACTCCCTGATATTATATTTTACTATGCATCTCTTAGTCGATTCCAAAATATCCAACAGGTTAAATCACTAATCTTACAAGAGAAAAGTTGATCTATGAAACAGATATAGTATGTCCCCTGCCTGGTGTGGAAATAGCTAGGAAAAAGGATTTGAAAACCTGTATGAAAACTGAGATTGGTCAATGTCATCCACCAAGATTTACTCTCTGACCTTGAAACCTGCATCTAGGTGTCCTTATTCTAACTTAACCTAGCCCTTTATGAGGTGCATCAAAGCTGCGATTTTGGTGACCTAGCCTGAAATTTTTCGAGTTATTGCGTTAACATCATTTTTAGATTATCGGATATGTAACCTTGCGTCTTATTGAGTTAATTTGTTTAAGCATAATCGCCTCTGACACGTGAAAAGTGCATCAAGGTCATCGATATTCAAAATTTACCATACCCTTGATAAGGTGCATCAATGCTGCAAGTATGGTGACTGTACATCAATTTTTTTAGCTCAGCTGAATGTAAGTCATCTGAGCTATAGCGATCACTCTGTGTCCGTCGTCCGTCTGTCTGTCCGTCTGTCCGTCTGTCTGTCCGTCTGTCCGTTAACCAGGCACAAATCGTAACCACTGGACCTAGAATCTTGTAACTTCAGATTCTGAGAGGTCCATAAAAAATCTCCTTGGAAACCAGAAATTAGTTCTCTGTTACCCATATTCTTCGAGCTACCCAGAATAGTCAAAAATTTCATACAAAGACTTCAATATCTCATTAACTACACCAAAAATGGTCATAATTTTTGGCATACATATTGATCATGAGATGTTCCATTAGTTCTTGCAGATTGGTAGCGCCACCTGTATTTTTCAATATTTTACGAATTTCTTTCTCTATTTTTGAGACCTTTAAAAATGTGAACATCTGTTAACAGGGCACAAATCGCGTGGACTGGACTTAGAATCTTCATTCATGACACAGTGAGAGACCTATGAAAAGTAACCTTGGAAACCAGAAATTAGGTCCCTGTTACCCATATCCTTTGAGCCATGGGGCCCCAAAGTACCCCCATGAAAAGTAAAAAGTTTCATACAAAAACTTCAATATCTCATTAACTACATCACTGATGGTCATGATTTTTGGCACACATATTGATCATAAAATTTCCATCAGTTCCTGCAGACTGGTGGCGCCACCTGTATTTTTCGATTTTTTAGCTATATTTTTTCTCTCATTTTGAGACCTTTAAAAATGTGAACATCTGTTAACGGGGCACAAATCGTATAGACTGGACCTAGAATCTTCATTCTTGAGACAGTGAGAGACCTATGAAAAGTCTCCATGGAAACCTGAAATTAGGTCTCTGTTTCCCATATCATTTGAGCTATGGGGCCCCAAAGTACCCCTCAGAATAGTAAAAAAATTCATACAAAAACTTCAATATCTCATTAACTACATCACTGATGGTCATGATGATTGGTACACATATTGATCATGAGATGTTCCATAAGTTCCTGCAGATTGGTGGCGCCACCTGTATTTTTCGATTTTTTAGGAATAGTTTTCTCTATCTTTGAGACCTTTAAAAATGTGAACATCTGTTAAATAGGCACAAATCGTATAGACTGGACCTAGAATCTTCATTCTTGACACACAGGGAAACCCATGAAAAGCCTCCATGGAAACCTGAAATTAGGTCTCTGTTACCCATATCAAAATACCCCCCATAATAATGAAAATTTTGATACAAAACTGCAGACTCAATAGCTACAACACTAATGATCATGATTTTTGGCATACATATTGATCATGAGGTGTTCTATCAGTTTCTGTAGACTGGGTGTGCCACCTCTTTTTTTACAAATTTTTACAAATTTTTCCTTTAAAGAATAGGTTATCTGTCAACAGGGTACAAATCATAACAACTGGACCTAGAATCTTCATTCTTGTCATGCAAGGAGGCCCATGAAAAGTGTCTGTGGAAACCTGAAATTAGGTCTCTGTTACTCGTATCTTTCAAGCTATAGGACTCCGAAGTATCCCTCAGAATAATGGAAAATTTTATACAAAAGCTGAAGTATCTGAACTTATGCAGAGATCACCATGATTCTTTGCATGCATATTGACCATTGAGTTTTTTTATTAGTTTCTGCAGACTGGTGGAGCCACCTGTATTTTTACGCATTTTTTTCTCTATTTTTGAGATATATAAATACAGACACAATCTTGGCCTGTTGGTTAATCTGTTTGATGCTTCAGTTGAATGGGTATATACTACCATTCAGATGATAAAATTTCCTTTTGCGAATCTCTTCCCATTCAGCTGAGCGTCATGACCCATGGGTCACTTGTTTTAATTATTGCGTTAACATTATTTTACCATACATCAAAGTTATCCACTTTCGAACATCATCTAGACCTCGATAAGATGTATCAATGCTGCAAGTTTGGTGACTTTGCCTCAAATTGTGTTTGAATTATTGCGTTAACATCATTTCGACATGCATCAAGGTCATCCAAGTTCGAACTTGACCGAGCCCTTTATAAGGTGCATTAATGCTGCAAATTTGGTGACTGTACTTCAAAGTCTTTTTATTAGTTGAAACGTTAACATATCTGTAATATATAATAAAATGTTTCCATCGGTGGCAGTAATTAAAGGAACGTTAGAACTCTATCAAATAGGAAAGGCGCAAGAACTTCTATGAACATCGCGTCGTGTCTCAATTGCCAAAAAGTCAAGAAGGCATCTATGGGGCATCCATATTGCAAGCTTTTTTCGTGTTTTTAACAGAAAAATAAAAATTAACAAAAATAAATTTTCAAAAAACTCCTATACCCTCCTACGTTTGTCAGAACAGACTTGACCATGATCCAAGGCCGTGGCTGAAGTATGATAAAAACTCGACGTTTACAACAAGTGATAAAGCGGAAATATTTACAACTAATGTAACGAGGAGCTATCAATGCCTTCAAAAAAGAAGGATAATTCCCCTTCTTCACTACAAATTGCCTTTTTAAGTCATTAACACTACATTCTACACAGGCTTATCAGTTAGAGCTTCTATTGAAATATAAACAACAAAGACACGAACTAAAATTCTGCAACAATTGTTTCCTCCATGAAGCCTTCTCTCAAGATAACTTTTCATGCATTTTCATGCAGAAATTTCATACAGTTAAACCTTTACGTATCTGCCAAATGATAGCTCTATTTAAATGCATAAAGAATTAGCATATCAATATTATTTGCGAGTCACAGGTTTTCTAAGCCAAAAGAATGAAGGTCACATCTCAAGTATCCCGCTTTCTAAATATTCTTTTCAAATGTTACAATTTTGCCAGATTAAAGTCTTAGCTAGTTAAACCCGAAGGCTGACCTTCGATCCGATATTAGACTCAATAGCCACTGAGCTACTTCCCATGTACTTACAGAGTTTTTAGCTCAGCTGACTTTCAGTCATGCTGGGCTATAGCGATGGGTCTTTGGCCGACGTCCTTCCGTCTGTCCGTCCGGCCGGCCGGCCGTCCGTCCGTTAGCAGGGCACAAATCGTAACCGTAGGGGCTAGGGCCATGAACCCTATGCAGTCTTAGAGGTTCTAAAAAGATCTCCTCGCAAACCTGAAATTAGGTCACTGCGACCTATATTCTCGAAGTTATGGTGGGGTGTGTTTGCACCCCCCAGAAATAATTCTTTTAGCCAAAATTTTCATCCAAAACCTTTCATCTTTCGCATACAGCTCACCTACCAACCGGGGAAGAACCATAATTATTTTGAGGTCACAAGGTCAAGGTCACAGAACCAACTTCTTTGAAAAGCCTCAGGATGCATTTTAAGCCAAACCTTTCATCCCAAATCTTTGATCTTTCACATATAGCTCACCTACTAAGTGGGAGAAGAATCCTATAGATGTTGTGGTCACAACGTCAAAGGTCAGGGTCACAGGATCCACTTCATTGAAAAGGTTGTGGACACATTTCAAGCTAGACCTTTCATTCCAAACCTTTCAGCACTGATATCGCTTCTCTGCCAACAGGGGAAAAAACCTGTTGATTTTGAGGTCAAAGGTCAAGTTTACAGCACCCTCTTCTTGCGTGGAGTCATTTTAAGGCAAACTTTTCAATCTATACTTTCCATCTGTCATATATGGCTTGCCTACCAATAGGAGAAGAAGCCTATTGATGTTGAGTTCAAAAGGTCAAAGGGCAAGGTCACAATATTGTTCTAAATGCTTGTGAACATATTTTAAGTGAAACTGTTCAACCCAAACCTTCAGTCGTTCACATATGCCACATCTATGCATCACTGAATTTGATTCAAACTTCATATTTATGGGTCTTTTTGCATGAAGAAATAACTAATTGATTTTGAGGTCAGCTGGTCAGGAGGTTAAAGGTTGCAGGTCTAAGTTATTCACTCATTGGTTGCCAAGTAATTACACCTGGCCAGATGTAAGTGGTAAGTAGTTACCCATCATTTAGAAAGAATCCAGTTGATATATGGGCAAAAGGCCAAGGTCATAGGTCAGGGATGTTCACAATAACATATTTTGTAGACCATCTCTATTTTTCTTGTTTTCTTGTATATATAACCATGGCACTCACAACTGGTACATCTCACTATGGGCCTATAATTGTCAGTGACACTTGTGATATATGACTCCCTTTTGTATCAGCTCATGGAGTGATAAGGATATATCATTAGTGCATAACAAAAACACTGTTGCCGGAATGCTTTGTCCAGGCATTAAGACTATGAGAGTTAAGTGTTAAGGTTTAGCTACTGATTTATAAAATGATGGGAACATTTTGCAGTTTATATCATGGAATCATAGCAATAAACTTAGTTTTCTGGATATCTGAATATTATTATACAAATCATCAGATATACCAGCAAGTGTTTGTTCTGATAATATGTGGGTCTTTACCTGGATTTAGGATGGCTTTATTTGATTACAAGACTCTCAGTGATGCTTTCTGCATTTCTTTTCTTTTAGGTTTTGCAGTTTACCTACTCTGCTGACCCCATTGAAGAGCAAGCTGATAATTAAAACAAATTGGATTTGCACTTTTTACATTTGCATGTTCATAAATCTGATATGAGAGCTCTCCAACCTGATCATGCCTTTTGAATTGTTTTGGACATTCATAACTGTTACATTCTTTGAAGCAATTGCTACAAGTTGAGTGTCTTATTGGAGGATGTGTGATATCAAATGTCAGACTTGTCAGAAAACCATTATGTCTGCCAGGTAGCCATTTTTGAAATCCTTTTGCCAGGGCAGTTTCTGTGATTTTTTTATGATGTTTGGTCCCTTTTAGAGGATGTTTGTTGTTCAATTTCCTACCTGTCAGAAATCCAATATGGCCACCAGGAAGCCATCTTTAAATTCCTTTAGAACATATTATCTCAAGAACTATTAAAGTGAATGCAGTGGGATGTATATTAATGTTATCTTGCATTGGGTCAAAGATTTCTTAATAAATATGACCATCATTTATGAAAGCTCAGTACAGTTGACTTGTATTGAATAAAAATTAATATGGAAGCACCCGTTTCACAATAATTCTTGCATGGATTTCCTTGATCTTTTGCTATATTTTGATCTTAAATGTGGCCTGTGTGGTATTCCTTTTGAGACTGACAGGTATCGAGCAAGCTGTGGGATTAGTTCCTGATAGCTCAACAACCATACTTTTTGCCTCAGACCATCATTGTATCCCCAGACAAAGTCGGGATACTATGGTTTCACGACGGTCCCGCCGCCGCCGCAGAAAAACCTTGTGAGTGGGAAAACTAAAAAAATATTTCACTGATTTTTTTCAAACTTTACATTTGTATAGATATAGGTAAGGGGACGAAGCCTATCTAAAATGGGGTCATGACCTATGCTAGGAGAATGACCTTGACCTTGAATAGGTCCATTATTGCTGAAAATAACACAAATTCTTAAATATCTCAAGTAAGCTTGCATGGACTGGTCTAAAAATTAAGGTGACCGAAGATCTTGGATAGCCTTGTGATATACCGGAAACTGGTGGCGCCACCTGTTATCCTTTTCTTGTTTTTACGCCTTTTAATACCCCCGTAATTGCCACTTGACAGTACTGTAAGCATTATAAGTCAAAAACTAATGGACAGATTTCTTTCATATTATGCACATGTAGAGAGATGGGCTATGGGATGAGGTCTGTTTACATTTGGGTCATGACCTTTACCATCAGAGTGGCCTTGACCTTTGATGTGTCCATATTTGGTGAAAATCAAACATCTCTTATGATATCTCCAGTGTTGATAGCCATATGGATTTCAAAGGTGACTTATGTATGGCCCACTACTAAAGTAAGAACCCTATAGGTTCTAGGGTCATGGGGTCTAAGGTCAGGGTCACTGGACTTGCATCTTACAAGATACTGTGGATGCATTTTCAGCCAAACATTTCATCTCAGACCTTTCATCTTGCACATATAGTTCATCTGCCAATAGAGGAAGACCCTTATCAATTTTGAGGTCACAAGGTCAAAGGTGAAGGTCACAGGAGCCATCTGTCCAAAAATTAGTTTCTGGATAATAATTCCTGCTATTATTGATGTATGGATTTCAAACTTGACTTGTATATGACCCATTGGAAAAGCAAGACCCGATTTGATTTTGGGGTCATGAGGTCAAAGGTCAAGATCACAGGACACATCTTTAAACAGATTGTGGATGCATTTTCAGCCAAACAATTCATATCAGACATTTCATCTTGCACATATATATCACCTGCCAAGAGTGGAAGACCCCTATCAATTTTGAAGTCACAAGGTCAAAGGTGAAGGTCACAGGAGCCATCTGTCCAAAAATTAGTTTCTGGATGATAATGCCTGCTTTTATTGATGTATGGATTTCAAACTTGACATGTATATGTCCCATTGGAAAAGCAAGACCCGAATTGATTTTGGGATCATGAGGTCAAAGGTCAAGGTCACAGGACACGTCTTCAAAAAGATGTGGATGCATTTCCAGCCAAACATTTCATCTCAGACATTTCATCTTGCACATACAGTTCCCCTGCCAATAGAGGAACGCCTGTCAATTGTGAGGTAACAAGGTCAAAGGTGAAAGTCACAGGAGCCATCTGTCCAAACATTTGTTCCTGAGATGATAATGCAAGCTTGGATTAATATATGGATTTCAAACCTGACTTATATATGGCCCATCAATAAATCTAGACCTCTATTGATTTATATATAAAAGTGGATGATCAATATCAATTTTGGGGTCACAAGGTCAAAGGTCAAGGCCACAGGAGCCATCTGTCCAAAAATTAGTTTCTGGATGATAATTCCTGCTTTTATTGATGTATAGATTTCAAACTTGACTTATATATGTCCCATTAAAAAAGCAAGACCCCTATTGATTTTTGGGTCATGAGGTCAAAGGTCAAGGTCACAGGACCAACATCTTCAAAAAGATTGTGGATTGATACATGGAAGAAACAATAATTGCTTGCCAAGTCTCAGTATATGCTGCTAAAAATGGGGGCCTATTCTTATAGGAGGGGGGGCCTACTATGTCTTGGGGTACTCTGGCACCTGCAGTGCCAAGATATATCTAGTTCACTAAGTTTTAACCAGACATATATAATAAGAATTTATGGCAATGTAGAAAGTTTAAACAAAATTGGCATATAGGTTCTGCAACAATTTTACTAGTTGTGAAGCGCAGCCCATGATGTCGCAGGTCATGCTTGGCAGCTGAGCGTCATGACCCATGGGTCACTTTTTTTTATTCCAATTAATATGTTGTTTATGATTGCAGTTACCAAAATGTATTATAGTTATTTGTCATTATATCCGTATTCTGATTTTTATAATCTTTCAGAATGCAGTCACTGTCAGAACAGCTCTCTCAGTCACATGTGTAAGCTGATTAATGGAAAGTGTTACTCTGATATACCAGCCATTAACTGGTACAGCGCCAGACTGAGATGTGAGGAAGCCAGCGGTCACCTGGCGATCCTTAAAGACCAAGAAGTTGCAGATAAAGTCTCTGTTGCCATAATAGATGAAGGCCTCCCAGACGATTACGGAAACTTTTACTGGATTGGTTTCCA